>CM051518.1:53708477-54908477 GCA_028015205.1 Mytilisepta virgata | reverse complement strand
ACATAAATGCAGCCGTAAAGTGTATCAAGTCATTCATAGGTACTACCAGCAAGATTTGTTTGAAAAATTCAAATAAATAATTTGATTTTTTTATCTTTTAAATGTGATTAAGTTAATGGTAATACAAAATTATTTATCATATACTTAGTTGTAAATAAAGGAAAATTGCATATACGATACTGAAAGAACATTGTCAGCTGTATTTACTACCGTGATGATATTAATACCATCACCCTTTTAGCATACCCCTTAAAATGATATTGGTCACGTGACCAGAAAGATCTGAAAGCTTATAAAACATGTCAAAAGCCGTATCACATGCCGTATCACCCCTTGATCAATATCATTCCTCGGAGCAAAGGTACTGCGGCTGGTATTGAAATCTCTGGGTGAAACGGCATGTGATACGGATTTTGACATGTATTACAAAATGTATTTTCTATATAAAAACCGTTTCCAAAATGAAAATGGACCTGTTCCATTGATTTTATCCCTTCCTCATACCGGATTTGAGATTTGACAGGTGTCCTGCAGGAAGCAGAGACTGCACCTGAGTCTACCCCCGGTTTTTGGTGGGGTCCATGTTTTTCATATATTTTTAGTTTTTAATTGTAGTGCATGTTTTGTTTTGGTCTTGTCTTCGTTGTTCTTCGGAGTTTGTCAGTTGTTACGATTTTTCTCTCATTCGAATATCCCGTTGGTATTTCTTGACTTTGCCATATAGTTCCATCAAAATATCAATGACTTACTTCAATCTTTTAAGAGACAATGTAGTTGGCAGAAAAAGCACATTAACATCACTAATAATTACAAAAACTAAAATAAGTAATTACATTATACCTCAGTCTTATTTCTCTGGACATTTGTTTCTTTGTGGTTTGTATAATAAATCAATACGTATGCTGATAAATGGATCTCTTTTGGGGTATTATCCTTAATCCAAGGCAAGAAACAGACATCGTAAATAATTGATGTGAATCCTAGAAATTATAGAGTAGGTATTTTAAATTAGGTTAATACTGTCATCATATGCTGCTATGTGTGTTTATTATGTTAGTATAAGCTACGAAAACCTTAATGAAATGACAAAACGCTCGGATCTTCTATAGTACAATATTATTTTTATATATATTTGGGTGATAATTTTTATGCGATAAATATTGTAGATCTCATTGAAATTCGCTGAATGACAAATAAAAAAAAGAAAAAGAAAAATATATATGTAAATAAACTGAGACTAAAACCCATTAAGAACAGAGGGATCGAGGTCCACATCATACTGATTTAAAAAAAAAAGTTTATTTACAAAATGTGTTAAAAGTCATTTTATACCAATGTGGAAATACTAGCAATTATTAATTAACTCTATAGTATTGTCTTTAATAAACTGTCTTTACAATATAAAATCGTAAACTCGGCCAATATAAAAAAAAAAACTAAGCCAATATCGATTTTATCTATATTGGTCGGGTTCCGATCCGGGTCATTCGGAACTTCTCTATTTTAACCTTATTTGAAACGTACAGACCAATAGCACACCAAATGTTAATCGTCTGTCTTAGAAAATTAGTAAACGAAGAAAAATCGTAAGAAATAGCGAGGAAGTGCAAGATGAATTGGTTGAAGACAGCGGAGATTGAGGCCAAGGAAATAAGACATAACATAACTGGGGAAAGAAATGACAATATCTACTACGAAGAAGTAAACGAAGCCCGAACTATCAGAGAGCGAAGACGCCGAAGTTGTTGACAATACTGGTTCTGAGACCGAGAATATCGACGATAGGGGAGATGCAAGATTCAGATTTTTTCAGATGAAGAAACTGATGCCTTCATAATGGAGCAAAGAAATAATAACACGAAAGAAAAAACGAAGAGCGACATTAAACTAGGAAAGGACTTTTTTGTCACCTTAGGTGAATTTAGGGAACCATCAGAAATACCCCCCCCCCAGGAGATGGACAGTCTCCTTGCTCGTTTTTACTTGGGTGCCAGAAATGAAAGATTGTATGGAGTATGAGCCTTGTAGCCTGCAAAGTGTAAACAATAGCCTTGACCGCTGTTTCAGAGACAAAAAACTCCCATTCGGGTAAAAAAAAGATACAATGTAGTTTTAGATTAAAGACTATTTTCAACGGGTTCGTGCTGTTCGTTTCTGTGTGTACTTTGTTTTTCTACCCCACAAACTGTAGTGGCGAGGTACAGGTATTATGTGATACTCTCCAAAATTTTTTTAGTTGAGTGTATGTCTGTTCCGAAATGTTTTCCAGATGAAAACTTGAGAATACATCATTTTCAAACTTTTTACATTTGTTCAATTTTCAGTATCATCGTATAATTTTCTAAAATATTATCGCCATTTTCAGTTGATTTTCAACCCACATTATTAGTATGTGACGTGGTATCATTTAATGCCCCATTATATACCATGTTTTGTGTTGGTTGTATGTGTCTCTGTATTTTTGGTGATATCAGTTTTGTTCTTCGTCCGTAGATTTCCCCTTTTTGGTTCTTCGGTATGGATAATTTTTGCTTATTACATGTATTATTTTTAAAAACAATTTCCTGCTGATAGTTTATACACACACATATATATATATATATATATATAGTATAGAACTATTAAGGTATTTCACTGTGTTATTATTTTTTTTTTATATATATATTTGAGTTATTTTTTACATACATGTACATGAACGTTAACTGTGCTTATTTATATTTCAGTATTAAAAAATATGAAGACTTTTCATACTCCCAGAGGGTACTTGAATCCAAGAAGAAATCCCTTAAGTCTATGGGAAATGGTAATAAGCCTAATGCAGCAGAACCATTGAATTCTGAAGAAATCCAGATACTAAGAGAAAAGAATATCATTGGTACTCATTAGTATATAAAAAAGATCTCCTTCAAATTTAAAGCAGTTTTTTTCCCACAAAACATACCAAAACATGGTGAACATGATGAAATGGATGCCATACGATAAAACAAATACCGATTTCAAACACGAGAATGATTGAACTTGCATATTCATACATGTATAATGTGAATAAATTGCTTGTTAATGCACACTGTTAATTCAGGAATTTTGTACTCAGGCCAATACAGCTAGCTTTGGACCAATAACAAGGCTAATACAGAAATCATCACGTAATAATATCATATTATTATCCCCGCGCTAGCGAAGCGGCGGGGATATTGTTTTGCTGATCGCCGTTCGTACTTACGTACATGTGTACGTAATTACGTACATGTGTACGTAATTTCCAGGATTATCTCAGGAACCATAAGAAATAGAAAACTGAAACTTTGATCATTGTTAGCATTGTTGATGTAGATTGTGCCGAAGGAATTTGGGAATTTGACCTTAGGGCATAATTATGAGCAAAAACGGATTTAGCGATATCCAGTAAATAGTGAAATCTTCTAAACTATTTGGACTAAAATGCTGAAACTGACACCATGACTTGTATTAAATATGGCAAATTCAAAAGTAGCATGAGAATTTTTCTGAAACCCTTGGAGGCAGACCAACAAGAGAGTTAAAAAATACCAAAATCGATTGTCACAGAACTCCTCTTACACCCTAAGCAGTAGGAAATTCCCAAAACGTGAATTGTTGAGTGATGAAACATCATCTATGTAGCGGATATTTTCTACACAAAAAATAATTGTTCACGAAATAAATAGATTTTTGAAGTTCATTCCTTCATTATGTAATACGTTCTACACATTTTGTCCCCGTTCGCTACACATGAGAGAATATATATCCCACAGCGGAATTACTGGTTCCCGTGAGGATAATAACTAAAATCTCAAGTTTTTAAGAGTTATAAAGTTATTTTGATAAGACAAACTATCATGTCTCTGCCTTTGTAAGTATTATACATTACATTATGATATAGCTGATCTACCTCTGTCATCAACAAGGGAAATCAGATGTGGCGGAAAGTTCTGATTGCACTGAAACTAATTTCAATGTGTATGAAGTGACAAAAGGTCTGTAGTCTAGGACTGAATAGTTTACTTGGCAAATCAATTTTTACTGTAGTCCGAGATTGTGATATGCTGGGGCCGTGGGAAGTCAGAGCGCACTCCGTATAGAAAACATAGAAATTGTCGACCCAAAAGTGAACTGATGAAAATGGTGGGTTGAAGGGAATAAAGCTTTCCTTTATGGTACAGGGAGATTGTTTGTGAATAAAATGTACACATTCTTAGAGAAAAATAAAAAAGGAATCGATTGATGTATGATTTATCTGCATATATTGGACATATTACGATTTCGAGTCTAAAAACTGCCGCTAAACGTGTTCATTTTTTGTAGGTCATTGTTCCTAAGTCTTTCTAAATTTTCTAAAAAAACGAATGAACATGATACCCATGACTTTATCAAAGTTTACTTAAGTTGCTCAAGCCTCGTTACATCGTGTACATTGATGAATATGTTGAAATTTTATCTGATATGTTAACTTTGCTTATGAATGAATATTTGGCAGTACTGTGATTCTAAGAAATATAGTTCTATGGCGTTTTTACAATATGGAAACGTGTAACATGTAAAAACATCAAAGAAACGACGTAAGTTCTATATTCCTTTCTTATAGGACAAGTTTAAAACCTTCATTTACATATATCCATTATTCCAAATGCAAAACTGAAATGCCGACTTTGATCCTTTTTGCTCTCATAAACAAATGAAACACAGCGATAAAAGTTTGACGTTTGTACAGTTTGTTGGAATGGTGTCTCAAAAGACAATCAGTATTCCAAAAGGTACTTGTTGTGCTCTTCTCTGCGCCGACAAGTTTCGTCGTTCATTCGAGGCAGATTTTTCTCTAGAAGTGACTCCAGAAAAGAGGTTAAAATGCCCAAACCTTAAATTTCATCGCCTGCTACTTTAACATGACGATTTTTTTGTCCCCGATCAATTTTCTGTGACGTCAAATACATCTAATCAATTCCGATATAGGATACTACAGAAATTCGAAAGTCAATCTGTTACTAGTATCTGAGGATTATATTTTACATCCTGTACGTGTAGTACGATACTCAGGGGTTTGTTGCCAATCGTTAGTTTTAATCTCTCACTTTTTTCTTTTCTTGGACTTGTGAATATTTTCGCATATATTTATTATGTTGTAAATAAGTATTATGCTGTTCAAATCTTATCACCTCTCGATTTTTTTACAGCAATCTTCTTTAGCTGGTGTAATTATACATTTACTAGCCTTTCTACTTAAAAAAAATGAAACTTTATTAATAAGTACATGAAAACATTTTTCTTATTGTTTCCAGTGTAAATATTCATAATTATTCTAAAAAAAACTTAAATAATCGTTACTAAAATGGTGAAAATGGTTACAAAATATTGCCAAGTTCTTTGTATCTGTGATCAAAGTTTGAAGTTACTAAAAAGACTCACTAGATTGAAATTTCTTTAGGCTCCTCTGTACTGTTACCTTATTAAAGTCAGTTGTTGTTCTTGAGTTATGTCGCCTTGTCCATCAAAAATCAAATATGCACGAAAAATCACCAAATTAGCAATTTTCGGGTAAATTAAAAAACGTGTCGACTTCGATGTGCTCAATATATCTTGTTAAAATTTGAAACATGCTTTGTTAAGATAAGTATCTTTTAATGGACAACTGCTAATCAATGCTATACACATAGCTTCAACTCCTATTTTGTGTTTTAATTTAATGAAGTTGACCCTTGACTTAACGAAAAACGTCAAGTAAAAAGCCTACATTTACACAATGGATTCAAAAGTTAAAATGCATACGAAACCAATAGATAAACCGAAGTTGTCGCGCTTTGAATTGTATGTATTCTGTCCAGAACACATGAATAGAGTTTCCCAAACAAGCGTGGAATGAATATTTTTGTATTATTGTTGTTTTTTTATCCTAGGTTCTCCAATTCATGAACTTGTCAACGAAATCAAGCAAATATTACCCTATCGATGTACGTAAAATTTCTATGTGACCTCTGTTGTGTATTCATTTAATGCCACTGTGGTGTAGCTTGCCTCATTTTAAAGACGAAACAAATATTTCCTTACCATACCAAAAAGACACATGTAAAGGATTTAAACCAAATGAAGGAAAATACGGTTTGCTGACAAGCATGTTTGTTGTTTAAGGATTGTTCTTGATCTCAGATAATATAACACTTTTGGTTTCATTTGACGTGATCTTGAGATGGATATAAAGCTGAAGACATATGCTCATGTTATAACGGTTTTCACATTAACTAATATTGCATTTCGGATATGGATAATTTGATTCTGATTTCGTAGAAACATTAGTTAACAATACGCAGAGAAATTATAGAAATATAGGGAAATAAAATTGTTTATAAGCATTTTTCTTAGAATATTATGTAAATTAAAACTTGCTCTCCATGCACAAGTTATCGGCCATCATTGTGTCTGTTTGCGAATCTAAATTTTAGAGAAATAATTATTTAAACACAAATACGATTTTATACGTGTAAAAATTACATAGGTTTAAAGGAGAAAATGCTGTTAAAAATTAATATTTGAATTTAAAATTGTATATTTAAAAAAAATACAACTTGCTCTCCATGCACAAATAAATAGTATTCGACATATTATCCAAAAGAAAAGAAAATAATTGTATACCGTGTTCATTCGGTTATCATTCTGTGATATCAGACTATCAACAATGGAGGCACAAATTAACCAGTAATGCTAACACTGTAACCTTATTTCTTTGCAGTAGGAAATTTTCAGTCATTAAATTTGTTTGATTGTGTTTAATTATGATATACTAATTTTAATATCTAGATCCTATTCTAGAAACTTCCCCAAGGAGAAGTTATGAGCAATTTCCATTGATCGACATATTACAGGAATTCTACTATTCCATATCTTTTATAAAAGACTTCTCCGTCTTGTGATTAAATGGGGGAATCAAGCACTACAGGAAGAAGCTGTTGCTCATTTCTCCTTCTTTAAAAAACATAACTCATTTAGGCTAAGAAGTCAAAATTAAAAGTATCTCTAGAAAACATTTAACTTTTTCAACGCTTTTTAGGTGAGACAACTGCCTCAATGGAAGCTACGCCTCTGTATCAATTTACAATATCAAACAATAGTGACGTTCTATGTGTGATTTACTAAACTAAGAAGAATGTTGCATAGTTATTTTGCAACAGACTATTGGCATTCCTATGGGGACCCATGGCCGACTTGTTCCTTTACTCATATGAAGCAGACTTCCTTGACATGCTTCTTAAGGAAAAACAGAAGAAGTTTGCCCGCACCTTTAATATCAGCTTCCGCTATATAGATGATGTTTTATCACTCAACAATTCACGTTTTGGGAATTTCTTACACCTTATCTATCCAAATGAGCTCGAAATTAAGGATACCACAGACACTGCCAAATCTACATCCTTTATCCTGCAATCAAGCCATTTCCGGTCCAAAAAAAAGGGGTAGAATAAACTTTAGTCGTATTAGGTCTATAAAGTTGTCTGTCCTAGTTCCGATCTTATCTATTAAATTAAGTATCCGTCTTTTGTTTAACCTCTAACCGAGAATCTAAGAAGCTTGATGAGCTATAAACCAACTGATCAAAGCAACATTGTAACCTGTTCCTGTATAATAAGTATACCTGTATTTATTCTTAAGGGTTGTCTGAATTAAACATTGTTCATTGTACTTATGCATCTGATTTTTGTCTTTTGATGTTTTTTCACAAATTGAAACTTTTACTTGTTTTCCCGTGGCATTCTCTCTATGACGCATACGCCTTATTTTCCATTTAACTTAATTTTATCAAAGATGGCATAGTTATGTTTCCTATCGGAATAGTCTGTAATCGAATTCAGACAAAGCATTAAAAATCCCAGAGTTTAAAAGTGAAATATAGAGTATTAAGAAAATGTTATGTCATTTTTACTTAATGAACGACGTATGGGGTACCTTTACCTGTAAATTTCATAGGTGACACCAAATCTTACCTAGAGATTTGTCGCAATGCGACAAATTAATTTGTACCCAATGCCTTTATAATATATCAAACAAATAACGATAAATCTCAATCGAATTAAGCTTTCGATTATTGTTGCAGCTGATAAATGAGGCCAGATTTAGGATAATGATATTTTATGGATTTTTTTGTAAATATCTGTATGAAAGATTGCCATGTGATGAAGACAAATGACAAACAATATAAAGTTAAATAGAGCTATACACTATTTCAACACAAATATGTAAATACATGTACAAATGACAGTAAGTCTGTCATCTAGAATATAAATAGATATGTACATAGAATTATTATAACAAAGTCGTTCCAAAAGTTAAAAAAGAATCTGTAAACTTGATGACATTTGAATATGCTGAACAACTTATCGGTCACAATGGATATATGATAGAAATATCGAACAATTTCTATAACATCATAAGGGAGCAACCATTTGATTTTAAGGGTGGGAGGGGGTGGGGCTAGGATGAAATGTTTGATCCTGCCTATTTTTTCGCCGAAATTTTGGTCCTGGATTTTTTTCCCTCATTTAAACCAAAACATTTCCTGACTGACAAAAGTCCTGCATTTTTTTTTCATCCCTAAAGTGATCCTGGCTTTTATTTTCCAAAAATCCTGGTCCTGCCTTTTTATTTAAAATTTCATCCGGCCCCCTCCCCCAAAAAATAAAATGGTTGCTCCCTAATAGGTATGCTGGGCAAAGTAAACCGAATGTATACCACTGAGCAAATGCCTATACGTAGTATACAGCTGTAATTGAATCTAGCATCTCTACTGAGATGTCAGGAAATACGGTTATTCAGCTTCTCTACTGAACAGTTCTAAATGGGAGCTGTCAGTCTGGTCAACCAGAAACTGTTCTAATGATGTGAGAAAATCGGCCATGAGAACAAGTAATATACAGAAGCTCTTCTTAACATCTATGACTGATTTTATGAGAGTTTAGAACTGTTCACAACTGTAATATATATGTACTTATAAGATCTTATTACAAATATAATAAATTGTTTTTTATCGTAAAATGTACCAGTTACACATTATAAATAAATCAAGGACCAAATTTATATTTTGGATATGTAAAACTTTCAACATAAAATAAACCGCCTTGGTTATGTCGTGGTAGCGTGCTCGCCTTGAGTGCAGAATGTCACTTATCTAATCCCCGGCCTGGTCAAACCTAAGACATTAAAATTGGTATTTGCTGCTTTCCCGGCAAGCATGTGGCAACTAGGGGTAAGAGCAAAAGACTGGTCGGCTCACAGTCAGTATAATGTGTCCGGGTTGGGTGACATGTCTTCCTGTGGTATGTTACCCCGAGAGCTAGCACGTTAAAAATCCGACTCAGCGTGTCGGTCTAGTACAAAGCGGGGTTGATATTCATATCATACCAACACCGTTCTCGTCCTGATATGCAATTAATAATTGCCACTTGGCGGTAAGCAATAATTCATCCGTCCATCAACATATATTAACAGTATTATAATAAACTTCTCAGTTCGTTCAAAGGACTTTAATTCCGTGTTAAAGAAAAGAAAACTAAATTCTTGAAAATCTGCAAATGAAATAGTTTTATTATTAAAGATAACATTATTTGTTTTGGTATACAGTGTATTCTGTATGTACAAGTCTTAACCCAGTGTATTTAAAATCAGCAAGGCATGTGGTGTGTGCTTTCTACACATATTTATGTCTGTTGTTCCTGCATTGCGGTCTGAGCTTGAACTCGCCACCCAAAAGCCACGTGACGACCTCATAGACACATTTCTTGTGAAACATTTGATTTGTCCACTATCATGATATATTTACACAAAAACGTCATCTTGGTACTTGTTGGAAGGGCTGTCATTATCTCCTTTTTTAAAATCTTTTTGTAAACACAAAATAACACGAGCCTTCGTATAAGGAAATCTTCACAGTACCCCTCTTTCTGGGACGGAGGGTAGAAATAAAAAAGTAAGGTTGGCAATCCTGTCAACAAGTGCCTGATTTACGCTTCATATCTCATAACACATAATGTATGTAATTTATACAATGAATTTATAATGCGTGACAAATTAAAGTAAGAATGATAACCTTGACTAGATACAAAAGAACACTTAATACATGTGTATTGAAAAATTTCGTAAAGAGTTAAATGCATGTACACATTCTGAAAGGATTGTCTAAGATTTGTTTTCTGCAAAAACCTGTCACTATATTGCTATTCTGTACTTCTGCTAGGGAACCTTTAAGAAGTTCTACATATAAACAACATCGCCACACAGTTTCAGTATTCTTGTCACTTACTTGTTAATAAGGCGCAAAACTCTGAAAAAAATATGAATAAAGTTAATATCACACATCCAAACGTCTGTTGTAATATGTAAGGACGTAGAAGACTTTTGAGTTGCATATATTCCCCATTTTTGGTATATGTGAGTTATCTCCCATTTACATGGTTATCTGCTCTTGGAAGAAGGTGTCTTTCATAGATATCAATGGATTAATTGTCATTTATGCAAAATGTTTTGTCTTCCTAACAATAACCTCCACACACATTAATTATATGTTTTTGGTAATATTTTCCCATAATTTTTGATGTGTTGTGAAGGTCTTCCCAATTTCAATTTTCTTGGAAAAAATAAAATTAATTTTTGTCCTTAATTTTAAATACAACACACCTTCTGTCAGGAAAGATAACTCATGCATATGGGAGACAACTCTAATATCCGCAAGTAGGGATATTTGACTCGGGTCAAAACTAACTTTCTTATTTACTGATCGGAGATAATTCGGGTTAGTGCTCTCAGCTTTACAGCAGGGACATTTGTCAATAATCCTCCTGCATCAACTGGTTTTTGGGATATAGTGAACGACAGAGTACAAAACCTATCCACATGGACTGTCAGGTTGATAGAATCAAAAAAAATATATATTTATACGGAGTATGCTCTGGTGTCACATGACCAAGGTTCAAAAAGGTCATTTTAAAGTTAAAGCAATCATGGACTACAATATACATGAAAAGTTCGAATGTGGTAACAGATTATGATAGAGATGACGTATGATGTAGTAACAATTCTCCGTGTTAAATTCCTGAATTGCGTAATGAAAGAAGTTTTTAAAGCTATTTGCAAATACCAGAATGAAGTCATGGTAAAAAGAGTACAAATACATGTCTAGAGCCTAACTGAAGCTCGTTACAAGAAACTATTTTTTTTACCTCCATAGTTTATTTTCCCCGTGTTCTTTTTGTCCGCTGCTATAATCATTTCTGTCACTTCATCATATGTCAGGCGTTCTCCAAGGTTCATCATTACCTCTCGGAAGTCCTTGGTTGTGATATATCCAGTCCGATCTGAATCGAAAATCCTAAATGCCTGTATCAAATCGTCTTCAGAATCAATGTCTCCCATCTTCCGAGCTATCATGGACAGAAATTCGTCGAAATCTATTTCGCCATTCCCTGAAATATTTTCATATTCGTAAAATTAAAGCACAGTAAAAATGGTGGCTAGAATGGAATTCATTGTATGCAGAGGGTCAAACGATTATGTATTTTCCATTCATAAATATTATCTTTTTGGTAAGAATCCAAAACGAAACAGACACAATGAAGGCCGATAACAAGATATTTGTAGAGGTTTAATAATCCGTTCCGACATTTATAAAAATAGACCAATCTTTACATGTGATACTACATGTGTTATATTTCCCATTTTGTAAATTGGAAATTTCAAAATGTTACAAAATGGGTAATATAAATAAGTTCCCTCTTGTAAATTTCCCCAACAATTCATATAAAACTGCCTTTTTTCAAAATACTATCCTGGTGTTATTTCTCTATTTCCTATTTTCTATAATTATAAAATTTGTATGATTAATCTGAGAAATATTTAAAGTTTCTTTAGAATATTTTAAAATTTTTTGCGAATCTGAATTTTAGAGAAATAATTATTTAAACACAAATACGATTTTATACGTGTAAAAATTACATAGGTTTAAAGGAGAAAATGCTGTTAAAAATTAATATTTGAATTTGAAATTGTATATTTTAAAAAACAATAAGATATTATAATATTTTGATATTATCAGTATAAATTACAGATATTTCACTGCCCACCAATACAAATGTCCTTAAAATCAAACAAAAAATAACTTCGGGACAAAATTTGTAAAAATTGTGGTTTTAAATGTAATATATAGGAAAACAATTACATAATGCATATCAGGACGAGGACATGGTGATGTGATATGTATAGATTATCGGATTTTCTGCACATTTATATCCACGATATATATATATATGAAGCTTTCTGTCGAGTAAGCGCAGCGAACGAGCCTAAAAGATTCATATTGTGTCCGGCGGCTAATATTTTACAATACCGTTACACAGAAAGCCCGATAATCTGTTTATCGTACAAATTCTGTTCATTTTAGTCACTCTGTAAGACATTTTTTACGCTTTGTTGTCTTCATGGAAGTAAGCTTGATAATGTCTGCTCTCATATTGTGACGTCGCTAATAAATTCTCCTCATAAGTCACTATGCCTTAATACGGAGATTAGAGAACGGCTGAACAGGGTGATATAGACGCAGGGAAGTACGATAAGTTTATATACATTATTACCCTATTTTGTACTAGGCCAATACGTTGAGACGGATTTTTAACGTGCTACATCACGAAGTAATAGTTAACAGGAAATGTCAACACCGAACACATTATTCTTACTCCTAGCAAACCAGTTTTTGCGTTTACTCATAAATGCCGCGTGCTTGGCGGAGAAGCAGCAAAATATCAATTTTAAAGTCTTTGATTTGACCCAAACCCGCCACCTTCTGCACTCCAGGAAGCATACTACCAGGAGACCACTGAGTCGGTTGTTAAAAATTGACATAACATATATATACCGTCTTATTCTCCGACAGTTGAGTACGTATTATGAAAAATCAAATGTATATATGAAAATATTTCCGTGTCGTGTTGTATAAAACTTGAACATAAACAAAATTACGCCAAACTTGGAGCTGACCTTCCCCTCGCATTTTCTTCATTCGCTTTTCGACTTGAATATTCTTATTTTACTTTCCTTGTTGATATTTCTTAATTATTTGATCTGTTTTATGCAGTGTCGTAGTCTATTTTATGCTGTTAGAATTAGTTTTATTAAAAATTATTCAAATAAATGAGTTTTAATAATACCATCTTCATCAACTTCACTTATCATGGCATGTAACTCTTCATCTGTTGGATTCTGACCTAGTGACCTCATTACAACGCCAAGTTCATTGGTTGACACTGTACCGTCGCCATCTTTGTCAAATAATTTGAACGCTTGGCGGAAATCTGAAAAGAAGAAAAATCTGTTTGAAAATGTAATATCGTATCAAACGAGCAGAGAAAATAGTAAACAAGTAAAATAAAATAGTCTGGTGTGGGAAATACATTCACAACACAAATTTAATGTATGAGTAATCGTTATGACAACCTCGTTTGCCACTTTTTACATTCCACTTTAATGTTATTGTCTCTTCGAAATGAATCCGATATCTCATGGCGCAGTGTATACTATTTAAACATACAAAATGGTGAATATTGGGATTGGTTGCTGGTTTTCAGAATTTTGTTCTCTGTCAAGATTTTGTAAACAGTAAATCATATCATATTGTAAAGCATCAATACAATTTTGTATGGACGACTTCAAATGCATTACCTTCAACTTGTTCTGCTGTCAGTCCATGTGTCTGGGTCTAAAAATATATGAATGAATGCCAATATTACACGTATATATACAATGTATAGAAACTGTCCAGTTTTTTGAAAGTTTTATTGTTCAATAGACTTAAGTCCAATCCATCCTTGTTCGAATTTTATAATTACCAAAATCTCCACAGAATAAAGATGTCCACTGAGATTTCCTATAGGTAGCTTGGAAACCGACCTATAAATTCTCTACTTCAAAAAGTTACTGTGACCATGATGTCAGATGATTTACGTCATTTAACGTCAGTTGAGCGCATATAGCTGGCCATATTCTCGAAAGTAAAAGGAATTTATCTAGTTTCAAAATGTTGAACTGAGTGCATCTTGGCAAGCACCCAAAAGAAACCAATTTCAGTTAATGTCTCTACTCATTAATATACGTTTATATATATGGAGTACTGTGTTTGTCGGGAATTTGTGGTTACTTTTTTGTTCAGTGTTTCGTGTCCATTTGGTGCTTGATTTGACTGCTGGTCATGGGATATTAACCTACAGGACATCCCCTAAATTTTATCAAACTTGTTCTATGTTCAGTAAATTTAAAGGAAAAGACAAAGTCATAAGAATGGAACAAACTAAGGCAGCAATGGGAACTTCCACTGAAAACCGGGAATTGGGAATTACATTAGGTGCTCCGGGAGGGTATGTCCTGCTCCGTTTACGGCACCCATCATAATGGTTTGTTTTCTCATGATCCATACCCTATAACCTTTTACGTTTCAATTTCCATGTATCTTTGAAGCATGGTAAATTGAGTAAGTACAATGAACATATGCAACTATTTCGGTCATAATTAAGTTAGGTAACTCTGTTTAGACTTATCAACTTGTTATCCAATTATTGTGTACCTGTCCCGTTCATGTACTTCGATAACTCTGTATTGATTATAGCACGTACTCCTCGTCTTCACTTTAAAAAACTTTTCATTTGAAATATGTAGTAACATTTCACATGGATTATAATTCCAAAATATGAAATTGTGACAATAATTAATAATATGAAATATCAACAATTTATACAAACTGGCTACAGTACATAATCACACGTGATAAAGGGTTACGGTGTACGGTTTTTTAATTTTTTTAAGCCACAGAAGAAAAAAAAAGATTTTTTTTTTTGGTAAAATTTATTTTAGTTTTATCTGATGTAAATTTATATGTAAAGAAATTTGTTCTCCGCAATTAACATGCTGTGTGTTTCAGGTAATTATAACCAATTTTAACATGTATATTGTACCTTGACTGTCCGGATGTCTATTGTTCCAACCCTTAATTAAGGTATACATGTACATTGTATGTATACAAGTAAACCGTTTGCTGAACAAAAACAGTGTGATTTCGTTTTTAACGCTACATTTTTTTATAATTAATGTAGCATTTTAATAATGGTGTGTGTAAAGGGGGGGGGGGGGTCTCAAAGATGGCAGAGATGAAATATAATTTCAAATGTCAGAAAAGTAAGATTTTAATTTATTTTAAATAAATAATTTATCTTTTTTGGTATTTATATATTGTATACATTTGACATATTATATAATTAATTTATTTACTCGTATGAACGGTATTTACTTTGTTATGGCAAGGTAGAAGCTGATTGGGATGGGCGCCATCTTGAATAATTTCACAACAATCATAAAAAATAACACATTTCAACCTTAATTGGAGGCAAGAAAAATGGGACCCGAAATGAATTTGTCTTCAGGATGATATTCTATCATATATTTACTTTTTTTTGGGGGGGGGGGGGGGGGTGGATGGTATTAAATAGCAAGAGGCAATCATCGAAATTATTTTTTGAAAATGAGTCCTCATGCAAAATTCACGTATTTTATATGTATTTATTAGGCGTTAAACACGAAAAATTCAAATGAAATTGGAAGCAAGAATTTTATGCCCTGGACTGATTTAAAGTAAATATCGAAAACGACCAAGTGATAAGCTATACCATGAGAGGTTGGATGGTGTCAAAAACACGATAAGAAATAGGTTATGGGCATTTAATTAACAAGTCCCATCGATTTGTATTGATAAATCGACAGCCATTATTTGACACCTATATGTACCACCAGAAGTCACGTGATGACCGAAATAGCTGGATATGATACCAAACACACAGTTGAGATATTTAAGGCCAGTTTGAATTTAAAATGATAATTTTCTTGGTATTTGATTCCTGGGTACAAAACTCCTAAGGGAGTTAACTCTTTAAAATTCAGCTGAACGTTTTAATCACATACTATTAGTAAAGAGAAATTAAGCTTCTCAACGATCAAAAGTAGTATTTTTCAAACTTCTGTATATCCAATGGAATTATTCCCGTAAATTGTGTGATCCAAATTTCTTGAAATTTTTATATTATTGTCAACAGGTCAAAGTAAATATTTCGTCAAAATTTTATGAAAATTAAACGAGCCAAATCTATTTTAGTCAAAAAGTTGGGTACCCCCTTAAAGGGCATTCGATGTATATGTATACCCTTCATAAACGAACACAAGTAACTGTTAAATCCTCAAATATTTTGTTTGCAAATGAGAAATTACAACATTGTATTGGAAACCGATATTTTAATGAAGTTCTGTATATATAAACTGTATCAACGATTAGGCATATCCACATGGTTCAAACGTCTGGAGAAGAAACTGTACTTCTTTAACAACATTTGAGTTATACATGTATGTGCACGATGACGTCATATTTCATTCAAACATCCATAAAAATCACACGCAGGCAACGAGAAAAGACATTTTGGGGGACATAACTACATTCTACATAATACTACTAAGTTCGTGAATTCCATAAAATTTCCAATACCCCTAAAACTTTTAACATTTAAATGTCAGTTATCGAATAAATATATGTAACAATTCATTTGTATCATAATATCTGTTTGGTTGATAATAGACTCTAGCCTTTATTCCAAACACCGTACTTATAAAGTCTATACAATGTACTTGTTAAACTTCAAAACAGTAAAATACGTGTAAACTTTAAATAACCAGTTATTTCTATACCAAATATTTATTCAATTAATATGTGAATTTCATGCTGCAATTACCTGTGTCGATTTGTATTTAGAACTACTCTGTAAATAAAAAAAGTTCACGATGTATTACAATTGATCAGTATCGGGTGCTATTGAATTTAAAGAGGCTTTCTGTATAAATTTAATGCGTAAAGATCACTGAAACAATAAATGTAGATCAATTCCCACATCTAAATTTTAATTAAATATACATTTGAAAGATTAATTGTTAATGAAATAATTAACCCTTTATATTGTTTTACTAATGTTCTGGTACTTACCATTTTTGAAATATTTATCTATGAGTTTAATTCCGTCTACATAAAACCGGAAGCTCGATCTCTGCGCCACCTAGTACAAATGTTAGACAGAAGTTGTGGTAAAACAAAGTACTTTGAAAAGTTTGTGTATTCCCTAACATAATCAGTTTCTTTAAAAGGATTGTGGGATATTCTAAGTAAATATGTAATTAACAGATTAGAATATTATTCTAACATCAGATTTAAATCTTTTTCTAATACACAAGCGCCAGAAAGATTTCGTTTTGACGACTTTAAAAGGAATTATGACTAAGATCAATTTAAATGATTATGGACACTTTTATCCCTAATTACTCTTGCTGGAAAAACACCTCAATACGTTGATTTATAAACTGAACACGTAAAATATTTTGCGACATCAAGGTTTATTTTTAAAAGTGATTAAAATACGCGAATCATACAAAGTTAATAAACTCTGTAAGACAAAGATGGAGACGAGCTGATGTCCTCAATGTTCGTTTTGGACTCTTTACTCCTTTATAATCCACTTTGGAAAAGGGTATAATATTATTTATCACAGGCCTTTGTAGGGAACATCCGGGACATTCTGAAGAATCATGTTGTAAATTATGGTCTCGCAAATTTGAATTCATTTGAAAATTGAAAATTTAATGGTTTACACTAGTCATGTAGCTTTTGACTTCGAATAAAGATGGGAATAATATTATCTATCATCCCTGCAAAACGAGCCTTATCGGTTTTTTTTTTTTTTTTTTTTTTGGCATTTTATATACTTGGCATAATCGAATAGGATGTGTTTTTTTTTCAATTGTGTCTAATTAATGACGTAAGTAGCACCAAACGATATGCCATCGACTATATTTGTGGCCTCTGTTAGAGTTTTGCAATCTAACATGGCCATTCAATGTGATTTCGACGATATATACATTGACCTATTTAGAAAAATACAACAATAGTCGTCTTGTAATGATTTGAACTTTGATATGGTAACAAACATTAAAATTAAACAGACCGGGAGCACTTCCTCAGACGAGGGGTTACCCCTAAACTGAGGGAATGTCAAGAGGGGGAAATTTCAAATCATAAAAAAAAAATAATTTTTGAAATTTTGACTCTTTTATTTAAAAGGGTAAAATTCATGTCAAAGAACAACATATGTATCTAAAATAAGGAAGACACCAAATGTCCATAAAATTACCATATTTCATGGACATACATATATATATTTTATTTTAATTAGAAAGGATATATATAGTGTTATTTTTAAATAGTTGTGGCAAATTTAATGTAGATGTTCCTTTTTTAATTAAAAATTAGAATTTCTAAAAAATGACTTTAAATGCACTAATAAAAGGGTAACTCCTCATCTGGGGGTTTGTTCCCAAACTGTTTAAGATTATATGAAATAATTTGGGAAAGGTACTGATGAATTAAGCCAACTTTCAGCATGAAGTCAATAGTGAATAGATACATGTATTTTTTACTGGACAGAAGTTAAATAGAAAGAAACATAAGGCTTTAGACCACCACCATTGCATTTAATTGTATTATAGGTTTGATTAATAGTTGAAAATGTCATGAAAAATAGTAGCTCGGTTGATTTGATCTGCTTTAATTTAAAAAAAAAAATAAAAATGGATTAACTTGGTCTATTGTGAATATTGAAATACGTGAAATTATGTCATGTACGTATTCGTGGTGGTTTTACTTTTGTGTCGCATCTCTTACCCCGAAAACAGAATAAAAAAGTGTCTGGAATAAATCCGAGTTTACAATATCATTGTGCCTTTAATATTTTATCATATATGTCATAATAATATTTTATTATATACAACAAATGAGGTTAGGAAATATACTTGTATCAAGTTAAAGTGGCGTGTGTCAAACAACAACATGAACATGTATCTATATAGTTTAACTTTGTACACGTGACTCTTTTGACTCCAGCGACAACTCAAGACCGAAAAGTTCAATAGCGCTTTTTCTGATATTAATATAATTTCAGTTTATATATAGAATAATACATGGCAAATCCGTATCGCATGCTGTACCACGAGGAACCAATATCAGTCCTGAGGGCCGAAGTCCATGTATTATTCTGTTTATCATATATTTTGATAGATCCAGATTCATGATATATAACAGGTCTGTGATTTATCGTTGTTTACAACCGTCCGAAAATATAAGAATAAGTGTAGACAAGAATATGATGATTTTCCTATAGTTCTCCAGGTGACTTGGAATTGTTTTTGTTTTCATTGACGTCCTGATTTGATTATTCTGTTTCATGATAATCATATAAAAATTCGGCATCTTTCATACTAAATGAAATGTCCACATCGAAATGTCTCTAATAACCTTATGGCATGCTCAATATAGAGCTATTCACAAATGTACATGTACAAGAACATTTTGAGAAAATGTTTTTTTTTCGTGTATTTAAATGCTTATGATATTGTGAGCTGTTCCCACCTTAGAATACAACACATATTTCCCTATATATTGGTTTATTCTGACCTGCATTGATTCAAGGTATCAGGCTTATATTTTCCGTCATTATCTTGCAAGTAGCAAATCTAACTCGAGGGAGAAATGGTTTCCAAAGTTGGTTTATCAGTCTCTCCCCCATTTCAACTGAACGGGGACTCCATGACGTGGGAGTAATTGTCGTCTGCGACTGACAAAAATATCAGAGGAGTGCCGGTTAGTAACATATGAGAGGTTGCAAAAGTGGTGCGATACGGGGTATGCGATACGGGATTAGCTATTCTTATACTCGACTCGTTTCCGATATGTATATATGTATTTGTTTGTCACTCTTGTTACGCAGATTGCTGCGTCTGAGTGTTATCTACTCAATAAAGTAAAGTAAAGTATACCGGTAGCATTAATCATGAACTAGTTTTCACAATCCACTTTCAAATATTGAAGGTGGAGCTTAGAAGACAACCATTTTTTTCTTTCTTTTTTTTGGGGGGGATTTCTTAAGGGATATGCCCAGAGATACTACACAGGGAATTACTCGAAAATGTAGATATATTGTTAATAAATTTTATAACAGATAAACTGTTAAATATCTGTTATAAAAATCTCCAATGGTAATATTCCTGCTGTGTGAAATTACACTACGCTATTCCGTTAAAATCTTAGCATGTTTAAAAGTATGGTAATGCCCGTATACCTTGTCCGTTAATTTCCAACTCCCCGTAAAACAAATTTTGTAGTTTTCATAATCAAAAGTTTATGTTACATGACACGAGTGAGGCATTAGACGAGAATTATATAACATCATACATTACGATTATCTATTCTTATCAAACTACACGGATTAACTTAAAAATGATAATCTATAAATTATATACTCCTTTTTATATGTAGCTTACAATAAATCTCTAGGTATTAAAACTTTAAATTAACTAAAAATTTCGGATATCCACATTCTTAACTAATTCGATTGTAATTACATAAATTTACAGATCATAATCAACCTGTAGGCCCTATGTTGAATTTAAATAGGTTTTGTTCCAATTTCTCAAACTGCCAATACACTAAATACTAGTACATGTATGTTTATCATAATCTTAACAATTTATAATAATTTAAACAGGGTTATCGATCACACTTGGTCGATATTTGACTACTTTCAACAGTGTCTAAATTGCCAAGAACCTGTTTCAAGTACAAATCGGTACAGCATTTACCTTTCTGATTCACGTCGTAGATAAAATCCAATAAATTATATATCTAAAACATAATACATTTGTATACGAAACTTTTTCGAAACTTTTTGATAATGAACTGAAGTTTGAACGC
Source organism: Mytilisepta virgata (assembly GCA_028015205.1). Taxonomy (NCBI): domain Eukaryota; kingdom Metazoa; phylum Mollusca; class Bivalvia; order Mytilida; family Mytilidae; genus Mytilisepta; species Mytilisepta virgata. The sequence goes on along the minus strand of CM051518.1, from coordinate 54,887,605 downwards.
GAAATGGATCTTGAATCATTTGGAAAAAGGTTTGCATTGCACAATATATGTACTTCTGAACGCACAATTAATTTATGCCTGAGCGTACCATTAAAGCGTGATTGTTCAGGCAAGTTTTCTTTGTTATGGTTACTCCACTTTCACATATTAGTCAAGAAAAAAATACAGTTTTAAAAAACAATATCTTTTAATAAAATAAAAATCATATTTACATAATATATAACAATAAATAAATAAAAATTATAGATGGATGGAATGTCTGCTTCGTTGTCCAAGCAGTTGAGAATTACGAACACTTGTAAAAGATCGGCGGCAGGTTTTCATAAGTCATTAAAATCTGACAGAGGACTTGCTGGAAGACTGATGTGTCATAGCGAATCTGTTATTCTCTATTTTGTTGTCATCATGCGCACAAATTCTGAAAAATAAAATTTTACTTCTTTATCATGTGAAAATGTGGAAAAGGTCATGAAATTTATTTTTACTCATTAAATTTCTAAAATAGGTTTCACGTAACTTTTTGCTCAGTGTATATATGTATATGAATATTCTTATAGATGTATATTTTTTGCTCACATTGAAATTTTATCAAGTTTGTAGTTAATACCTTCATAATTGACTTGTCCATCTCCGTCCAAATCTGCTTCTCTTATCATTTCATCAACTTCCTCGTCTGTTAGTTTTTCTCCCAAGTTAGTCATGACGTGTCTCAGTTCAGCTGCACTTATGAAACCGTTTCCGTCCTTGTCGAATACTTTAAAGGCCTCTTTTAGTTCTTCTTCTGAATCGGAATCCTTCATTTTCTTCGCCATCATGGTGAGGAACTCTGGGAAATCGATTGTTCCGTTTCCTATCAAAGAACAAACAATGTTTGTTGACTGGTTATTATTTTAAATGCAGAAACTTATTTATTGAGATGACTGTGTCGAACTTATTGAAAATAAAACATTGGTAATTTCATTTACTTAATTATCTATGCAAATGGCAATGTCAAAGTAATCTGAAAAAAGGAAGAAATCATAGCTTTTGTTAACTTCTGTTTGTTTCTTTTCTCGTAAAATATCTAATTTTTGTTCTGTTTTATCTAAAAAAAAATAACTAATTAGTAAAGTAATTAAAACATTTGGTTCAAAAGTTCCAATTCGAAATTTCAATGTATCTTGTTACCTATCACCTATAGCCATTTGCTTGTTAAACATCGTTTCTGTTACGCATAATATAAATTATTCAGTGACATTTAAAAGACCGGTGTGACATATATCTAATTTTAATATTCCAAACATACCATCAGCGTCAACTTCATTGATCATGTCCGATAACTCTGCTTCAGTAGGATTCTGTCCCAATGATCTCATTACAGTTCCCAGTTCTTTGGTAGTAATGGTACCGTCACCATCTTTGTCGAACAAACTGAAGGCTTCTTTAAATTCTACAACACAAAATATCTGTGGTGTAATTCACAAAACTAGACAAATTGGTAATAAAACAAACTTTGACAATTATATACATGTGTAGTGAGGTTTGGGTATCGCCATAAAACCAGCTTAACCCTAACATTGTTCAGACTATCCTGAACCTCTGTTGTGTTTATGTTTCTGTGTTTTGTGATCTTTTTTGTTATTTTTATCGATTTGATGGCGTTAATTGATTGTTATGTCATTGGTGACTTTTTCTGTTTTCCGTTTTGCTGTTTGATAAACAGAAAAACCTTAAGTTACTGTATTGCTCGAAATGCGTAAAAAAACATCTCATGTTTCAATGAACAACACCACCTCAAACTTTTGTTTATTAAATCTGTGATCTTTTTACAAAGTACAGAAGTGATGGATTAATAAGATATTGAAAAAAGCTAATTCCAACGTTCTTGCTATTTACACGACATTGATATTTATTGCATGTTATATAGTACAATGGGTGGGATTTTTATATGCATGCATATCTCTTGAACACTTAAGTATATTTAATGGATTTAAAATGTAAACCCATATCAAAAATGATAAATACTGCTGACATCCAGTATATAAAGAAGTAAGATTATCAACTGTTATGTGTTGAAACTTGAAGTTCTCACAATAAAACAATAAATTGGACTACAAAGTACTTATGTTTCTAGACATAAGAAAACATTTACATATAGGTTTAACATGTATATTTATAATAAATCAATAATACTGAACTGGCCTGAGTACTGTTGCCCAATGACCGCTTTTGTCAGTAATGGCAACGTGACATTGGACTATATTAACCAACATCACAAGCAATTTATATAACTTCAATATATACGTGTATTTCCAAATCAATAAATCAATGATTTTTTTATATTAATTAAATGTTTTAAAATTTTAGATCGTTCCTAATGGGATAAAATTTACTTTTAGCAATTAATGGTAATAGACCTTATTACTTTCGGATAAATCTGACTTACCAGCAATTTGTTCCTCTGTCAGTTGGTCGGCCTAAAACGGAAAATAATAGTATGTAATTAATATTTGACAGGTTTCTTTTTCTTGATTTTAATACTTAAGGACCTTATACAAATATCTGATAAGATATGGTAGTACAAAATCACCCATTTTACAAGGTATTTAAGATTTGTTAATACACGTACTTGTATAAACAAAGAGAGGACAGTACTTAAATGTAAAAGTTGGATATTTAAAATGAATGCACTTTAAGATATTAATAACATACGATCGAAGAAAAAGTCAAGCATCAGAATCGAAATATATCAACATGTTACGCAGAATACAATCTAAAATATAATGTTATTATTTGCACATGGCAATTGCACGAACATTTTCTGCACTTAACCATATTTGGAATAATATAGAAAGTAGAATTTATGATGATAGCGCTAAATTCTAAAATACATAAACAGGATTAAATAAAAAAATTGTAAATTTATGAGAATACAAATTTCAGTTTCGCACATAAAAAATCACGCAGCCATGCTAAAACAATGGTTTCCGATGCAACAACGCCGTAAAAAATTAATTCTCAAAATCTCTGTATATCACATTTTCACTTGATAAAGAAATAAAAATTTTATTTTTCAGAATTTGTGTGAATGATGACATCAAAATAAAGAAGGACATATAAACGTTTACTTATTTCAAGATTTTCAACCGATTTACTTATTTGATATATATGTAAATATTGGGATACTTGTATCTGCAATAATATAAGACAACATCGCCCGAATGATTAGGCGAACGTCAGTTTACGTTTTTATACCACAGTGTAAACATTTTCATTGTTGAAAGTACATAAATAAAATACAAAATAAACAACTGTTTTGTTGATATTTTAGAATTTAACAAATTTTCAAAATCCCAAAATAATAATGTATCCCTATGATCAAATGTATTATTAAGCCGTTTTAGATTTTCTCAGCTCATAACTTTAACACTGCATCTTGTGTGCTAATGTCTTTTAAATTTCATTCTAAATGAGAAAATAGTATTCTTATAAAGTTTGCTCCAGTAATCACAACTGTCAGGATTTGAATAATCTCATGGCTTAGATAAATAAAATTGTGAATTTTCCACGTAAATTAAATATATGTATTGTTAATTTTTTAACATATAAATACCATGTAGACCTGTTTATAATTTTCAAAGTATTTTTTCTATTTAAGGTTATTTGTGTTTGGTTTTCCCAAAGTTTTCATAGGAAACGCGATGAAAGTCAAGAATTAGAACAAAAAAGTAGCAATTAACTGGTTCTACCGGTAATATTTTGTGTGTGTCAATTTCGACATGAAAATACCTGTTCAAGACTTCCAAGGTGAAATCCTGATAACATTAATGGGAAGGTGTTGATTGCATTTGTATGTAAACCTTTTATCCACAAAAAACGAGACTATTAACTAAACGTAACGCGTTAGCACTTAAAAATATTAAGAAGACTTAAAAAAAATTGCATTTTTTTTTAAATAATCTAAATAAATCATACAATTTTCTTGCATCAATTAATTATGAATAATTAAAAGGAAATTCATTATATTACATATGTGAACGGCTTTGTCTGCAGTATTTCACAGAATAAATTATATAATTTGAAATATATATTGTACTTTAATATGTGTAATTTGATATCGTATATATAGACAGTATGCACTTACCATTTTGTGAAAGTTTTTACCGGTTGAGGGTTGACAACGAAGTGGACAAGTTCTCTGGTTTTCACCTGTTGTTCAAATATATACAGTACCTTAATCCGTACGGGTTCCAACCAAAATATACAGATAAATAGAGGCACCTACAGGGCAGCTGAAATAATCATTAAGTATTATTGTTTAAGGATAAAAAACCAAGGAAATTTGACGCATTAGAGTAGTTAATTTGTAACACTTGTATAATAGTATTGAAATGTTTAAATAGGTTATGATTAATAACAGATTAGAAATTAATTCAATCTATTTTACAGGTATTTTAATTCCTTTGTCTCACCTGTTCGAACATGCAAGTGAAAGTAGTATAGATTATTACATAATTCCAATTGTACTAGTATTGATTTTTAATAGCTAATCCAACACACAATATTTGTCTGAACAAATCAAATAATAAAAATCTCCATCAATCTTGTTACTTGGCAATACTGTTATATATCTTTATTCTGATGAACCGTTGTAGGTACAATGGAATACAGACAGTAACATTACCATAAGACGATAACAAACACAGGCAGAAGGCGAAGAGAGTAGTGAGCCAAGAGATCAAACACTAGATTTAATAGCTGAGAAATTTACATAGTTTCTTTAATCTTGATTTTTTTCCGTTATGAACATGTATGAGAGAAATTCGACACTAAAAAAGCGAATTATTCTTATGAAAATAAGAATTTATTTCCCTTGAATATTCATTTTTTTTTTATTTTTCTCTGATTCCAAGTTTAAAATTCCATTTCAACTTTAAATCAATACTAGTATTTATTAAAATCAAATAAACAGCAACTTTTGTACTGATGACGAACAAGAATTCTACAGCGCACAGTCTACAAGGACGTTACGTTATTTTTTCCTTATTGTGACATCAAGCTTTTTGGAAGACTGTGGCTGAAAAAAAAAAGAAAAGCAATATTTGATTGTAACCAGTAAAAATCTTGTTTGTCACAGGTTACGAATATTGTTACTTTTTTCTGTTTGATCCTACAATACTTTTTCAAGGGGATATTATCACATACTTTACTGAAATAACTCCCATTTTGCATGTGTAATAAAAGCGTAATATTGAGCTGTTATTTGACCCCGGGGCAATAACATAATACGAGGGCAATGCCATGTTATCTGCCCTCTCGTGAGCATTACCGACTTCACTTCCACCCAACTGGAAATAATCGTCTGATCACTCAGGTAGGAACAACAAGACGCTGGTCAAACGAGGAAAGAGCTATAAAAGGTAGAAAACGGGTCAGATTAACGGACAAATTAAAGTTTATTGAAGGGCCTAAGCAATTCCAACGAGACAAATTGACTAAACAGCTACAAATGGCGGATTACCACGTCATCAAAGTCACGATATGTCTAAGTTCAATGTCCAGTGTCAGACGGGAAGTCAGAACTATTTTTTCATCGAATTACATTCTCCACATTTTAAAACAACTCAGCATATTAATGATATTGTAAAAAATTAACCATGAATTAGAGAGATAAGAGGGCGTGTATACACTGTAAGGGCATGTGTACTTCTGAAAATAACCATTAAAATGATAAAACTTGCTGCAAACAATGCAACTACTTCATATGATAAAAAAAAGGATAACCCAATTCAGAAATGCTCCCTCTCAATTATAAGATGTATGATTATAAGGCATAACCACAAACATAGTTTGTTCTTCAGATTTATCAGATGAAAATAGAAGAGCGGCGACCTAACATTGAAAAAAATCAATATTCAATAATCTTATAAGGTGAAATTTAATTTTGGCGATTGAAATTAAAATGGGCAATATTTTAACTTAATTAAAGACTCCATTGTATATACGTGTTTGACATTAGTACATGTACTAATTTAGTATGTTTAGTGTCTTTCTGTTTGTTGCAGTGTCTGTATTTGTACAATACTCCCTGTTGCTAGCCACCTCATAAAGCACAGAATAATTGAAATGAGGAGAAGCTCTTATTTTTTTTAAATCAATATCCTTTAAAGTTCTGAATAACAGTCTTCACGAATATTAGAATTTTATCAAAATTGCTTCTTACCGGTTTTTCTGTGTTTAAAATCAATTATAATTTAATAGGGACATTTTTTACTAATTTCAAAAATTCTTTTTTGGAACAAATTCAAACTTCACAAATTTAGACAAAATTTTTCACAAACTGATATTTCACTCAAAATATATTTTCAAACAACAGCTCTGTTTCCCCGTGTTACGTGTGTACCATCCTATTTTCAGGGCATCAACACCTCAGTTAAATTGCTAATATTTCGATACTGGCTCGAAATTGATACTTTAAATTTACTGTTACAGAAATTTAAAATTTTATGGAAACTCAGAGTATCTCCCAGTGCAGTGCTTTGTCCTTAATGTTTTTGATTTTACGCTTTTGGTCATTTTGGCATTTTGCTCTTCAAAGTTTTGGATTATTGTTGTTGTTTTCACTATTGTAGGCCTTGAATACAACCAATGAGTGATAAATGGACGAAATGTGCCCATCATGTGCATCAAAATTGGTATCAAAGAATTTATTAGATACATTATACAATTGCTGTATTTTGATGAGGTAAATGTGTGGAGTTATTGACTTTTGAAAAACTGTTATTCACCGAACCCAACGGGAGAGATGAATGACAGTTTTTCAAAAATCAATAACTTCACACATTTACAGAATCAAAAGACAGTTATTGTTTTATTCAATAATGCAAATTATAAAGATTTTAGTTTGTTGTCATATTGGCAATATCCAATTTCCATTAGTTTTCTGTAGTCGTTGTTTACAAGATGCCATGATGAGGCAAATTCCGAACAGTGATTTACTTTCGCTCCGGTACACATACACTGCTTTAAAAGCACGCGAAGTCAAAATTAATTTCCATTGCACGATAAAAAGATTTCTATGATTCTAAAAATAAAATGTTTCCTCGATTTCAAGAGGTGAATATCTCTTTTGCTCGATGAATATCCTTTTTTATTCAAAATTTTTGTCTATGCAATTTTCTTTTAAATTAAGCACAATTATAGCTGAGCTATACTCGTATGCAGTTAACCAGAACTGAACAAACTATGGTAAAAATATTAAGTTGAATCACGTTCCTTGAATATTGAAATAAAGCAGAAAATGTGAAAATTTAATATTATACATTTATTTCCCTTGCATTAGTGAAATCTGAAGATTAGTTCACCAGAGTAATGTTATGTTTCCCGAGGGAAACGTGTCTGTTCGAGGGTGAACAAATCTTCATATTTCACTAATACAAGGAAAATTAATGATTTATTCCACGATCCCTAGTGTATTTTCTGAAAGGTAAAAATATATTTCAACAACAAATTTTATGAAAAATAAACAATAATAATGAAATAACATTTCAAAAGGAAAGGTTTCACATTTTCTTTTACTTCGGCTGATGATTTGTTTTCTTTTACTTCGGCTGCTGATTTGTAACATTAGTGTTAAAACCGCCTCGGTGGTCTCGTGGTAGCGTGCTCGCCCCGAGTGCGGAAGGTCGCGGGTTCGATCCCCGACCGGGTCAAACCAAAGACATTAAAATTGGTATTTGCTGCTTCTCCGCCAAGCACGCGGCATCCAGGAGTAAGAGCAAAGACTGGTCGGCTCGGAATCAGTATAATGTGTCCGAGTGAGGTGACATGTCTTCCTGCGGACAGTTACCTCGTGAGCTAGCACATTAAAAATCCGATTTAGCGTGTCGGCCTAGTACAAAGCAGGGATCATATTCATTATCATATCAACATGTTCTCGTCCTGATATGCACATGGTTGCCACTGGACGTTAAACAATAATTCATCCATCCATAACATTAGTGTTCAAAAATCGAGAGGGTGATATGATGATTTGTTACATGTCGCGTGGGCTGCTCTAGACCAATCAAATGATCTCATTACTAGATATGAATTTATATAGTGGAATAATATCAACTATTACATTTTATGCAAGGAGAGACAAGCAGTATAAATGTATTAAAGCTAGATACACTCTGTGTGTGCCTGTCTAAAGTCAGAACCCTGTATCTTCTTGTCTTTTTATTCTTATATGGTTATTGTATGGAATTCCTTTTTTGGATTTGGAGTTACTTTTTATTAACATGGATTCCTTGGGTTATTTAATGCTTCCTTTATTGAGAGTTCAATGGATAATCATATCCTTACATTTTCAAGTTTCTTGATATATGTTTTATATCTATATATGCGACATAGGAGTTCTTCTAAGATTTATCACAGACGTGCTTATAACTTCCAATTAATGTTTATGGGTCCAACTGTTTTAATAGTGCTATACAATGTTTATCGGCCTATCAGTCTTAAATTATGCATATTTTTTTGTTTGTACTCCCCAAACTGTCCTTGATAGATGGAGATATAAAATTTATGTGCAAGGTATCGGACTCGGTAACTGTTTGAGAGAATTTGAAGAAAATTTAATTCACACAGTGCACGTCACAAGGACCGTTGTCAATGACAGTTTGGTAAATCGGTGTAGCCTTATGACATAAATAAATTTAGTATCAACAGCAAACCTGTTTTTTTCCAAGATTTATTGCATACATTTTCCGAGATATTGAAACTGTGCTTGAACATTTGAGGAAACAGTCGATTTTTCTTATACATGTGTTTAATAATTCATGGTGACCCGATTGCACTGAAGTGTACTCTTCGTGGAAGTAGTAAAACAGAGAAATCCAAAATTGCAACATCTTTCCGGCAATACCGTTGTATACGATGCAGATTCACTATCTATTTACAGATTTCGAGAAATCGTCAGTTGTGCTCAAGGCAAAAAAATACAAAAATAAATATGAAAAGCTGTATAAGCGATAACTGAAATTTTGTTGACCAGGAAATGTTTAAATATAATTCTTTGATACCAATTTTTATGAACCAGGCGTGCACATTTTGTCGATTTACGACTCATCAGTTATACTAAGGCCTAAAATGTTGAAAACCAAAACAGCAATCCAAAATGTTAAAGAGCGAATTCCACAATGCCAAACTGACCAAAATGGATAACAGCTAAGACCAAATAAGAGAATATGACTTTTTATATACCACAATTTCCCAACCGTTATGCCTTTCTGTTAAAAAGATGGGGTATAATTGGTGACAGTTTATAATACATGTAGTGAATCTCTGGTTCATTTGAATATTAAAAAATATACACTACTGATGGAGTCAATTCTGGAGATACTTTTCCCATAGTATAAACTATGCAACACTTGCTGAAGTTTGAACTGTGAAATAACAAATACATATTTGAATTTTCTCGTAAAAATGCATTTGGAAAGAAAAAAAAAACAGATTGGAGTTTTTCAAATTCCAAATTAACTTTTACATTTTTGAAATTTTATGAAAAAAAAATCTTTCAAGAAAGGAAAAAAAAAAGACAAACGGCTCATTCATTTTTTTAGATTACAGAAAATGATAAAAGTGTATGTGCAAAATTTACTACAAATATCGCATTTACTCGGATAAATTTTTAATGATAATACAGGCAAACAAGTCCTTAAGATTGACTGCATGCGCCTTATAGGTCGATAGGTTAATTGATTAATTGATTGCTTTTTAAAAGAAATGCAATTGAAAAGGGAATATCAAAAAATGATAGCACCGTCTCTTGTTAGGAACTTACATTTTTTTTATAAATAATTCACAATCGAATTCACTGTACTATAAAATGGGCTTCCAGGAAAAATTCTACATTTTATGCTCTTCAGGGGGGATCTTAAACTGAGGATGACTAGAGCAGAAACTTGAAACGTGTCCTAACACAACCCCAATATCGACATAGCCTTAGAAGCAAAGCGGATCACTTATCTACAATAGTACGTGTGTGGGCATGAAAATTTTAATGTAGTACAATAACAATTTTATTTGAATAAATGAATTATTGTTGTGCTTTTAATGACACGAGTGGATTAAATAAGCTGCAAAGAATAAAACAGATCTGAACAAAATGTCTACCTGACTATAATCTCATAACAATAAAAATGAAAGAAAAGAAGACATTTAAAATCAACAATACAACATGTCAAATAAAACAAATATAAAAATCATAAATAAAATGTTTCACAACTTATCATCGTACATTTAACTGTCATACAACTCTTTATTAATAATACTTTAAATATATATTGATATTCGCCTCCAGAAAAAATCTTCAAATCACAATGTTAAAGTTGTACTCTTTTCTGGTGTCATATTTCCTTATAATATAGATACATATACATTGTCCTGATGTTCTAGTCTATCTCTTACATCACACTGATAACATTGTGTTGACAAAATCTGAAGAAAAAAAAATAATTCATTTTCATATTTACCTTTTGTTATGACGTTTTCCAATGTACAAAAAAAAATTAAATTTGAAACTAATTCAATAGGTAAAATTTTTAAACGTACATGTGGAAATTAAATTTAACAGTATTACTTACAGATTCAATCCCATCAAATATTTTTTAAAGACAACATAAAAAAATACATCTACGCAATAATAAATACAACTGCATCTCGTCAAGACCTCACTTTGTAAGTGATTTTCTTATGTGTTTATGTGACCCTTTTTATATTTTGCAGAATTTATGAGCTAGCATTTCTTGAGTTCATTTAACTTTGTAGAATTTTGATTTATCCACAATGATGTTATTTTAAAAGAATTGACGCATACCTCATATTGATTCATTTTCATTCGATATGTCAAATATGAAGGAATAAAATTAATGAATCATGTAAAATCCGCTTAATTGTCCTTTAAATCTTCCGATGAAATGTACACAAAATTTCCGCTAAAATATGCTATATACTACCGTCGTAATATACTCTGCCATTCCCTTCTTTATCGGCTATTTTCATCATTTCTTCTACTTCTTCCTCTGTAAGGCATTCACCTGAAGTTAACATCATACGTTTCAACTCCTCTGCGCTGATATAACCATTGTCATCTCTATCAAACACACGGAGGGCCTCCCTCAACTCATCATCAGGGTGAACTTCTTTCGTTTTATTTTCAACAAACGTTAAATATGTTTCGTAATCTATAGTTTCGTTTCCTGCAATGATAGTTATCACATGTAGTTTATACTACAGAAGAACAATCACAATAACTATGCCCATCCTAACAATAATTAAGTGTTCTTATGCCAATTTGCAACATAAATGATCTCTCATTTAATGTTTTCATTTGTATTTTGCTCGGTGGAAGATACAGGTGGAGGAATACATGCACATACATACATACATGTACATAACATGAAACATGTATACATACATGCATACATACATACATACATACATACATACATACATATACTGCGCAATTCATTGTCCACTTTTTTTTTGGAGACCAACGTGGTAGAAAATCTGTACATACAGTATAGGAATTTTATTCAGCACAGATGTATCAGGATCTCAAACAGTCAGACCGTTAAAAACCAATGACTAATATGACTAATATAGACGAATACAAAGGCGAACGATGCAAAGCATACTGTTACCTTCAGGATCAACTGTTGATTGAACATTTAAGATTTCTGCCTCTGATGGATTAAGTCCTAATGTTCTGGCACATTTACCAAGTTCTGACTTAGGAATAACCCCAGTGTCCGTCTTGTCTACCATCAAAAATGCTTCCTTAAATTCTGAAACAGATCAACAGGATAACTTAATTACATTTATGAGACAGATGAATTCTTCAGGCATATCCAAGTATCAACAAATGCTATAATTATTAAACAACAAATGTTATCAATATGAGACTTACTTTTTAAATCTACCTGATTTGCTTTTAATTCTTATTATAAATAATGCAAGAATACGAACAACTTTATTTCCTCTGTTTACTTAAATTTCAACAATTTTTCAATCGTTAATATAGTTTTTATGCAAGCATCAGACGTACTCTTTGTCGGGCAATGAAGTTATTTTCTCATTGTGAAGCATAGTAATATAAAGTAGAGGTATCGTTGTAAGCATGGCTTGTGCAACAGAAGAACCTTAACACAACTGCAGTTCTGCAAAAGCATACTCTGTGCTTTGCAGAAGCTTTTGTTTTTCAAGCAAGACCCATAAAACGAGTATTCCAGTGGTCTTCCATGTAAAATAACACTAGCTGTGCATAAGATTTGCTCAAACAGGAGGAAGAGTGACCCAAATATATACAGTACTATCTATACCTATATAGACTTTAACAGGTAAAACATACCTAAAATATGAGGTTCTGTCTCTTCTGTCTGAAAAGAAATGTTTACATATATTGTATACCATTTGAAAAAAAGTGTAAGAATATATCTCTGGTTCAGTGAATTGAATATTTTGATCTCGTGAAACATTTGAGGCATCTAAGCCTTGTAAATTACGACTGAAGGAAATAAAAAGGTTTTGATTTTTTTACATATGCCATTATTAAGATCTAGGGGGGAAATAATGGCTGGAAATATCTTCTTGTGCGATGTAGCCATATTGCATTGTCAGAATGTGTTTAGATAAAATATTACGTTGCCACAAACGAAAGTAAATTTCTTGGATATGTGCAAGTTCTGTTTCCAAACATTTCCAGATCTTATCACTTTTTCAATTTTACATAAGTGTAGTAAAGTACGAGTGTTTCATCAAGAAATCAGTTGCAGAAGTATGTGGGAAACAGTACTTTCAAATGAACCTACCTCATAAGGTGACGCCATTTTAACTGAGAGTGACGTTATGTTTTCTATGACGTCATAGTCACTACATCATTTCGAAGTTCGACTGAACATCAAACTCTTGAGTTTTTTACATATGCCATTATTAAGATCTAGGGGGGAAATAATGGCTGAAAATATCTTCTTGCGCGATGTAGCCATATTGCATTGTCAGAATGTGTTTAGATAAAATATTACGTCGCCACAAACGAAAGTAAATTTCTGGGATATGTGCAAGTTCTGTTTCCAAACATTTCCAGATCTTATCATTTTTTCAATTTTACATAAGTGTAGTAAAGTACGAGTGTTTCATCAAGACATCAGTTGCAGAAGTATGTGGGAAACAGTACTTTCAAATGAACCTACCCCATAAGGTGACGCCATTTTAACTGAGAGTGACGTTATGTTTTCTATGAGTCACTACATCATTTCGAAGTTCGACTGAACATCATACTCTTGAGTTTGTGTTCTTTGTTCTATCTTTCAAATACTCTTTATTAAAATGTACAATGACATGTATATTTATCTTCCAACACTATTTTGCTGGCTGTGAGTACAAAGCAGTATAAAGTATGTATATTGCGAAACCTTTATACGTTTTAGTCGCCCTATACCCTTTAACGGCACACCAGTTCCATTTATATTCTTTGTTAAACAACGTACGTCTATACATGTATCTATATATCTATCCGGTCGTTAGAGCTACATTGTAGGCCTCGTTCGATAGTTATATCACCTTTCTGAGAAAGGTATGATCAATTTTCTTGTATTTGATTAATAGTCTATATACATTTATTGTACTACTACCAATCGTCAACATAAAAAAACCATCTTGAATCTAATAAAGTCGAAGCTACAACTGTGAAAATGGACAGATAAGGAGTGAACTTTAATGAAAATTTATCCAATTATGCTGAACTTTGGAATGCTTTACAGGGGGTAATCGTAATGTTTTCAATTAAGAACAACATGTTTCTGTCTAGGGAAAGCACAGAGAGAATGTGGCAGTGTTAACTTTTCTTTGAGTACTCAAACTTTCCCTTAAAATCAAGACAGACAAACCATATAAATCAGTCCTAATAAATACTTTTCCCAAACAAACAACCTACACGTAGAAAAAAAACCGCAAAGAATTTGACACGTACATGTACAATAACAGACACATGTGTAATATTTTTACAGTTTCTAAAGTATACAAATAAATCTTACCATATTGTTTGTTGCTCCGCTATGGTTGTAAACATGAGATGGATTTTATGTATTGAATTTGTATTAATAGATTTAAATTAAAGTTAACAAATCTTTAGCGTGTTGACGCGTGTAGTAAAAATTATTGACTAAAATTGATCTTCAATATATACCTTAAGAACGTCGTCCATTTAAACCGACCTCCAACACCTTTTATCTCTTAACATCAATATTTCCTCACCAAACAGAATTATTGGCTAGCAAATACTTTATAATAGTGACGAATACATATTTGAGTAGATTGTTACAAAGTCATGTAATGTACATTCACAATTGGAAACTTAGTAGGTTTTTGGAATTTCAGTCAATGTGATCCTTTTGTAATATTGGATGGTACAATTCGAAGGAATCCGCCCATTATTTGAAACTGGAACCATTTTTAGAATTAAATATAATTTGAAATGACGTGTTCGAAGCTGTTCAACACCTTGGAGTGTTCCTCGGAAATTTGGTTCGGACTAATGAATTTTCATTTGTCAAAAGACATAAATGTAATAGAAAGATCTATCAAAAGTCAGTATAGACCAAAATAAAAAACCGCCTAGGTATTCTCGTGGTAGCGTGCTCGAGTGCGGAAGGTCGCGAGTTTGATCCTCGGCCGGGTCAAACCATGCAAGGACATTAAAATTGCCTTTTGTTGCTTCTCTGCCAAGCACGAGGCACCCAGGAGTAAGAGGAAAGATCGACTGGTCGACTCGGAGTCAGTATAATTTGTCCGAGTTGGCTATGTCTTCCTGCGGACAGTTACCTCGTGAGCTAGCACATTAAAATCTTGCTCAGCGTGTCGGTCTAGTACAAAGCAGGTCATATCAACATGTTCTCGTCCTGATATGCACCTAATTACCACTGAAAGTTAGACAATAATTCATCAATCCATCCATCCAAAAATGAAAACAATATATATAAATTTTGCAGTGGAATAACTAAGAACTGACACAGCTATATTAAAAATTAAAGCAATATAAGGCTTGAATTTTGTCATATAATTCTATGAAGAACGAAGCTTAGCTGTGAATTCAGTATGAATTTATGGATTTTATAATAACCTCAGAGGACTGGCCTTTCTTTTTCTAAAAAAATCCTTTAATTAGATCAAGAATTTTAGATACTGATTTTTATACATGTTATATGGTGTATTACAAGTTGTTTCAAATATCAAGTTCAAGTTAGCAAATATCCAATATCGTTTATAGTTAATCCGAGTTTCCTTTAAATGTACGAGATCATCATATACTTAAAAAGCCATTCAATAAACCCTGTCACATCTCATCTGTTTATTGTAGACACAGCCCAACAAAGTTAAGTTGTCACAACTGATTTATTGGCTCTGAACACTGACGATGGGCACACAATCTTTACAAGGGCCAACAATTTTATATGATAGTTATTTGGGCCGACTAAAGCTGTAAAGTCAAAAACCAACATACCACATTTTGAGAAATATTATAACTAGAACGGTATCCAGGCTAAAAACAACACAAGTTCAGTGGCTCTATGCAGAGAACAATAATTATTGTATGTAGCCATGTACAAAATGTAAGTACACCTATCGGATAAATTGAGGAAACTTTTAAAGACCCTCTTCGTACTAAGTTTTACAATTTATTTGACCTAGTAGATTTTTCATGATAAAAATAACTTTCATACAAATATCAAAATATGAAAGACAAACGAGGGACGCTTCTGATGCCCGCTGCCTTGACAAAAGCAGATTTATCATATCTCCGCTATATGGCCATATACAAATAAATGATTTGATACAAAAATATAATAAAATTTATTAATTAAAATATATACCAAAAACAAGCTAATCAAAATCGCGTCGAACCAGCGACGTCGTGGAGATACAATTTGTCTATAATATGGCCTCTTATACAAATGTATACCGCCGATTCTCTTTCTCAACCATCTTTGATCGCTTTGTAAAAACAAGATTGATTGCGAATTTTACAAAGCTGATAAAGTATTTGAGTCTTAAAGATTATATCAGGTACTTCATTTACTTTGCATCATTTTGCAGAATTCTGAAAAAATAAAAAGACAAACATTAATATTTTTGTTCTGATTTTGTTTTTATTTGCCATTAAATAGAATCTAGAAAAGTAATCATTAATTGAACTAATATAAAACTATTAATTAGATTCTTGTAGATTTGGTCAGCTATTGGATTATGGTATAAAGATTATGGCAAGGATCCAGCCAAGTACTCCATCAATCAAGTAGGTGAGCCAAAACGGCAACAATAGACGGGTATTGACCGAACAGTTGGCTCCACTTGACTTCATGAGGTGGCAAAGGATTAGTTTTTGAATTGTGACTTTGAATTGTGACGTTTTCTTTGCTATGTCAATACCTACGTGAATAAGTGTGTATTTTTGCAATGTCGGACGTTACTGTCAAATCGGGTAAGACCAAAGAGACAAATTGCAACGGTAATGTACCTGCTGAATTAAAGGAATACATGTACCTAAGCCCATCTAGCGAGTCAAAAGAAAACTCATAACTGCTTCGCAATATGCTCGGCTTCGAATCGCAGTATAAGGAGGAAATTTTGTGGTTTCGAACCACGTTTTAATTTTACAACTGAAGACTTTTATAGCTGCGTTGATTGAGCGGTACAATTTGCCGTCTAGTGTTCGAAGGTAGAATCATGGTTTTTTTTGTTAAAATTTACAACAGAATACTTTCCAGATTAGAGCAAAAGTATTGTTGGTACATAAAACGTACACATGTTATTTTTAATTTATCTCATTTTGAATTTTGCAAGTAATATATGAAGCTCATAAACCTTACCCTCGTAATTTACTTGTCCATCTCCATCGATATCTGCTTCTCGTATCATCTCGTCCACTTCCTCGTCTGTTAACTTTTCTCCGAGATTTGTCATCACGTGTCTAAGTTCAGCTGCACTTATATATCCGTTCCCATCTTTGTCAAAGACCCGAAATGCCTCTCTTAATTCCTCCTCGTTGTCAACATCTTGCATTTTCCTAGCCATCATTGTTAGGAATTCTGGGAAATCTATAGTTCCATTTCCTGTTCGTATAAAAGTAAATATTTAATTGAGACAATAAATGAAAAACATACATGTAGTACAGTGTCGTATTAGATATTTGCGGAAACTAGGTCTATACCTAGGATTACACTTAGACTTACGATTACAGTTGAAGAAAAACAAGGTGTCATCTAAAAATAAAACAACAATGGAGATAAATAGTAAAACCAAATGTTTTTTTTTTATTATGTAAATAAGGCTTTTTGACGATACACAAATGCATCGCATATGATCACAACAGATTTTAATTGCTGTGGGATATGTTATGTTGTGTGTGGATTTTTTAGACACCAAAACGATGCTCAACAATATATGTTGATGAGAACCAAGAACCACCTTTCCCAGGTTTTTGTTGTGCGAACAAATATATCCGAACAGACATCCAGTATTGACACCTTATACAAGACAACAAATTGTTCGAAAACCCCAGAAAATGCAGTGGAAGTGTAGAAAATTGAATAGACTTATAACACACTATAGAGTAGAGGTTGAACACGCCATAGGAGAATAAAAATATTACAAAGTTATGGGGACTTTGTGGCGTCATCCAAGACAGCGATTAAAATATGTTGTGAAAAGACTTGCTTACTTAATAAAAAAATATTTGGTTTTACTATGTATCTCTGTTATTTTTATATTTTATAGACCTAGTTTTCGCAAATGTCTATTAGTACATATCTTGATTTCAAGACTTCGAGACATCAACAGGAAAGATAATCGGGACAACTGGAAAATCTGATTCAGTCCGTTAACTGTATATCTGATTTATACATGTACCAGACAACTGTACTAAGTGAAAATGATAGCTTGTAATAATTTAAGGAAGGGAGGTCTGTAAAAATTCCTCCAACCTACCATCAGCGTCCACCTCGTTGATCATATCCTGAAGTTCAGCCTCTGTAGGATTCTGTCCTAGTGACCTCATTACAGTTCCCAGTTCCTTGGTTGTAATGGTACCGTCACCATCTTTGTCAAACAAACTGAACGCTTCTTTAAATTCTAAAATGAATGCATTTAATAAATACATTTTACATTTATATATATTAAGATGATAACTGCTACTTGTCAATATCCTGCCACATGTACATGTAGTTTTATTTCTATAAATTGTGTACTTCAAACTGTATGTACGTATATTATATCTGTCAAGTGTATACTAGATGAAACAAATATTGTATTGTACATGTATCTGAGTACAATGTACATTTTTGTACATGTACACATTTATCTCTTGTTTGATATAACATTGAAAGATAACAAATGTAATGTAGCGTATACATGCTTCTCATTAGTAGGACATAAGGGGAAAAAAGTAGCTGACGCCAAAATCAAAAAAAAAATGCAGAAAAGCCTATAGATTTAAAAATTGTCTTACATTTTTACATATATTTGAAACGTTTAAAAAATGGGGTTGAACACCCTCTGGCTAAGTTGATAAACATATGTATCTGGATTTTAGCAAAATTGTTTAAAACAACGTCCCCTATGGTTCTATTACTCATTTATTTGTCAGTCTTTATTTTTTGGCTTTCTCAAGTTTTCGTCACTAGCATACCTATAATTGAGGTTAATCCAAAAAGGCGCATTGTGCACAAGGAACTTGGAACATGTACAAGTGTATTGTCAGAACATATACAATGTATTTGTAGGAGGCTAGATTTTCACACCTGTTTCGCGCCGAGTACAAATAAACTGTATATTTCCGACAATGTACATATATATATATTTTTTATCCTGCAATTATAAGTCATCTTTTATCAGGAAAAGTCATGAAAATGGCACATTTCTAACCTATTTTCAGAAGGTTATTTCTGGCAATCTAGGGAAAACATGAGGTCATAAAAAATGTGACCAAGCATACAATACAAACTTTCATTGTAAGTGAAGACAAGGGTACCAGGAGATGATATTCGCCTGCTAGACGAATATCGACAAAAATATTCGACACCCTTTATTTTGTCTACTAAATGGGCTAGTCGTAGGATAAATGAGTTTATATTAAAAATATAATCTAATATCATAGAGATAAGTATTTCCCCCAATATTAATTGATTTAATTTACAATGATTATCCGTAGACCGATGTTTTTTTTTCTCGGAATATCCGTCTTTCTGCACAAATAAAGGCGGGCCTTTACAAAGTAAAACCCCAATCAAGCAATATTTCTCAATGGCAAGAAAATAATCCATGAGTATAAAATTACTTGTCATATCTATTTAAGGCTACTTTACCTGCTATTTGCTCCTCTTGTAGATGATCAGCCTAAAAAATAGAAGATTTTTTTTCTGAAACAAGTGCCAGAGAAATATCCCCCGGTTAACCAAATTACCGAAGGTAGATCTAACATACAAAATAGTGTCCTTACTAATATCTGTTCCAACTTGAAGGGATATTCTAGACTAAGCAGAGAATCTATTATTTACATTGTACAGAATATTTTGATAATGGGTCCATTCCTTTTATAGCACTGCTAATATTAGTTTCAAGAAATACTTATTCTAGAAGGAACAAATATATGTATACATAACAGATTTGTCGGTCAGTAATATGTTTCTCGTATTCATGTCTAGAGAATGTTATGAGAGATATGCTGTCATAAATCTCTAAATATATGTGTAACCTCGAGCTCTAATTTGACTATCATTTGTCCAACCCGGTCTCAATAGTGTTATATTGTACATGTACCCGTATTTGTATATGCAGTCTAAATCACAGGTGGATTCAGAAGCCAGGTTAATGGGAGTTAACCCACTCCCTCTTTTTTTTCTAATGAACAAAACTGGTGATTTTTTAGTAAAACATTTATCCTTCGATTTGATATTTAAAAACACTCCCTTTTTTCCTCCCACAACGTAGGTCTGCATTTAATTTTGTTCTTAGTCATAACTGACTACCACGTATACATTTTGTTTCTATTTAAATTCTGAAAAAATACGAATAAAACGGGTCAGTGCTCTAGAAAAGCTGTGTTTTTAGTGATTACGCAATTACAAATACTAAAACCCAATTACTTTATTACCTTATAATATTAAAACGCAAAACATACTAAAGATAACGCAGATTCATTCCAACCCAATGAATCCTATTTGATTTCTATTAATTACTCAAATCCTTAGTACATGTATGTTTTTGGGTGAAAAATCAGAAATTTTACTTTCGTTTCTAAATTCAATAATAATTGGAGGCAGATCTATACACTAAGTTTTCTTGATCCCTGCACTTCCGTATGTGCAACAGAATTTCACAAAGAAGTTCATATCAATTTGTTTAACATGAGTAAACGTGGCCTGTTAATCAGAAGCCGGAAACGTAATTATTCCGGGGCCTGTCCACAGTAAAACCCTTGGGGTCATAAATATTTCTTAGTTATATCCAAACAATTTTGGATTCTGTCTAATTGGTACAAATCCATAAAATTTTCAAAATTATTCAAAATAAATAAAAATATGTTTATAAAATTAGATGTTATTTCGTGTTGTACAAGCAAGTTGTTTAAAAAGAAAACGATCATTTATAATACAAAGAATTAAAGACAGTAAGCCGTTTAATCTTAATTATTCTCATCTATCAAATAATATGTTATGTAAATATTGCATCGAACTTCTTATTAAAGATCCAATTGCATAGTAATTTGGTCTACTCCACTACAAGGCATCATTCTTATTACAGAATTTTAAATCTTTCAATTTTGATTAAAAAAAAGGTTGACCATTTCGTAATCATATATTTACAATGGTGCGAAATAAAACAACCCAATGCATTAGCAGGTGGTGTTGAAAAACTCCATTAAAATTGAAATGAGGGCGTGAATATATTTATATAGTGACCACCCAATTGAGGGCAAAATTGTGCGTAAAAAGACCAAGTTTATCATCCTTTATATGGAACACTGACGGCACTATAAACTGTTCGCTTTTTACACCATATTACCATAAATATGGACCACAATTGGTGCATAAGGCCTTAAAAATACATTAAATGTCTAAATTTTTGTTTGAGTTGAATTGAACGATGATTAATTACACAACAATATATACTAGTAAGATTTTAAACAATTTTGATATATCATATGAGGAAGCTGTAAGTTAAAAAGGAAATTTAAAGATGTAAGCAATTTCCTCTTAATTTATTAGTTCACAAGGATTGTCTTCTGTCGAAGTCCGGTGTTTCTCACCGGGAACTGATAAAATTTTGCCGCCAAGATATGTGCTGAAAGTGTGGTAAAACTCCAAATAACCAGACATAAAGATATAATTGATACGATTCCCTGTACTGTCACGTGTATTACAATACACACTTCCTATCAACTATGAAATTATATGTCAAACATATACGATTATTTTCGTTTTATGAATTTAAAATCCAATACAATAGGTTTAATGAGTTTAAAAGACTTACCATATTAATTCAGCTGTTTATAACTAAATGGACTTCGATGTACTTCAAGTTCAATCTGTTAAACTGATTTGACTGTCTTTTAAGAGGCACCAACGGGTGTCATATGACAAATTTAGCCGGAAGGAAAATGATATTATTTTATTTTTGTTTGTTTATTGCTTTCTTCCGATAACATCTACATGTACCTTCAAGCATTATAAAATTATAATAATACTTTAAACAATAACTCTAAACCCCCAAAATGCTTTGCACAGAAATCTTATTTTTACCTGTAAATTTCGGAAATATTTGTTTAATTTTTGTGTGACATTTTATTGATGGTCTTACACCTACTGATATCATTCAGTACACCTTTTGTAAACTTGTTTTATAGAAGTATGAGATCAAATAATGATAAAAGGGATACTGAAATATAGGATATAAACAAAATAACCTGATTATTTATGTTCCGCTTTCATGGATTTAGAAAACGGGTGATTTAAAATGTCGCACTGCGACAAAATTTGTAATCCCCGAATCCGCAATGCGACATATCACTATGGTATGTGTTTGGGTAGTTTTAATACTGTATCTCTCATTCCTACCGTGTTATTTTATTAGATTTGATTGACAGAATACAAGGGGTACCACAGAGGAGAAAAAATATGAAATACATAGACTGAAGTGTAACAACTTTAATTTAATCCTCCAAAACGAGATTATCTGATAACATGTACTTTATTGTATATAACTAAACGGAAGTCTTACATGTTAAATTCATATTACACAATATTTCTCTTTAAATGAGGTCATTAAATTGAACTTAATCTTCAGAAAAAACGTTATATTAATCTTATTTTCTTCCGATTTCATTTATATATATATATATACATGTACAACCATTTTTTGATCCGCTAAACATGCTAAAGGCATGTGAGTTTATTTTAGGGAGCAACAATTTGATTTTTATTGGGAGGCTAGGATGAAATGTTTTATCCTGCCAATTTTTGTCGCCGAAATTTTGGTCCTGGATTATTTTATGCCGCTAATGCGACCTGGATTTTAATTTTCATCTAAACCAAAAGATTTCTTGATTGACACAGGACCTGCATTTTTTTCACAGTTAAGTGATCCTGGCTTTTTATTTTGCCAAAATCCTGGTTCTGTCTTTTTATTTCCAAATTTCACATTTATTTAAGGAACGTTTCCAATTTTTGAAGAGGTTAATTATACGATATAACCTGGTTTGGGTCAGTTTACGCATTTATGAATGCCGTAAAATGACCCAAACTTGGGGTGCTTTCCATCACGCGGTACGTTCCAATTGAACCAAAGATTCGTGTTCCATTATTGGTCCGTACCACAGTAGTTCTTTAGAAATGACGTACCAGACGAACAGGAAGAAGAATTAGTGAAAGTCGGTACGTACCGCATAATGGAAAACACCCCAAGTTATTGTCAACAGTATTGGTTAGGGGTAAATCTGACTTCGTCAATCCGCTGATTAGCCATTTTAACAGAATTATACAGAAAAGCTCAGGAGTTTTGAAAATAACGGAAACCGATACTCAATGGCGTACACAAAAGAAGCGACCTCGAATAAGTGACAAATCAAAATATCAAACATAATATTTTGGTATTTAGATTTATCGAATTAGGTTGACAAATTAAATCGGACGTAAATACCAAAATGGGTCCGAGAAATAAAGGGACGAATTAACTAATGATTTCCGGTTTTACCAATCGTAACTTCTCGGAGTTTCGCTCGATTATTAAATTCTGTATTACCCTTAAGAGTGCACACAACAGTTTTTCTTAGAACTTTTCATGACGTCATAAATTGAAGGGACATACTCAAAAGATTGATAGCTGGACAATTGGCTGTATCATATACCCATAGACAACCATATATCAAATAAAACATATTTCTTCAAGCTTTCACTGTATATAAGTATTTTTAAGGAATTCCTTTCCAAATTCTTACCATTACAGAAAGATAACTGACAAAAAATAGGCCTCCCCCTTCAAATATTTCAAAAACAGACCAACCTCAGAGCATCCTAGCAAAGATTCCTGCGCAATTTAGAGAACAGAGTATATGTGTTTTCCAAAGTACACATTCAACTGGTTTCAGCACATGTAGTTTCAGGGTACATTCGCCGCCTTTTAAAATTGCTACATGAAGTGGTATAAAAATGTTGTGTTTTCACCTACACTATTTTTGGATGTTTTCAGAGTAGTCTCCCATTAATAAAACTTTTCTGAAAATAATTACTTTTTTACATTTCATGCATTTTTTTAAACTTAAAATAAAGCCAAGACTCTAATTTAAATAATGAAACCAAAAAACAATCAGAAATCAATATCTAGAACTTATAAATAGAGGGAATTCCATACCTATGACATCATATATTTAGGGGAAAATCACTGGAATTTTATACGAAACTGTTGTTTGCATTCTAAATCAGTAGCAATATATCTACAAATCCGCCATGTGATAATTTCCGGTTTTACCAATCGTAACTTCTCGGACATTTTCACGGGCCCTACTGTAGAATGGCAGAGGAATTACGATGGACGAAGCGGCCGCCGCCATCTTACCGAAACTTTTTCAATTGTAGAATACTTGGCCGTTATCATGTATACACATATATATCGAAATTTGATACACTTTAGAGCGAGCTTCGCTCGCTTATAAAATTCTATATTAGCCATACAAATATACCTTAGGAGCAATCCAAAAAATGTAATCCATTAGACAGACAAAACCCGGGAAGACAACTGAACAACCACAAGCACAACAAATAAACACTGAAAACTAAAAAACAATGAACAATACGAACTCCTATAAAAACCAGGAGTGAACGCAGGTGCTCCGGAAGGATAAGCAGTTCCTGCTAGGTATACGGCACCCGTCGTGAAGTTCAACAAAGTCAATCTAGTGGTAGTCACAAATCGGTGGAGGTACATGAAATGTTACGACAGTGGGAACAATTCCAACATCATCTTAGATATTGGAATGTTAATTCTAATTCATCTGTTGTGGCATTGAATTTATCCGTTTCCCAAATCGACCGTCTTCATTTATTATCTTGGTTGTAAGAAATGACTAAACAAAGCAAGATCGATTTCTTGGAAGAGACAGAAATATAATTCTGTTTTATACTTCGACATCACAAGTAAACCTGCATCTCTACCAAAAATATGCCCCAGACTAAGTACCTCTCGTGCTTCCACATTAAAACGGAGTTTGATACCCCAGTTTGTCGAAATTATAGAATTTATTTCAAGTTATTATTTTTTTTTGTCATATTTAACTCCCTTATGCCACCATACGAATATGACGTTCACGTAAATCCGGTTATAGACCAGTTTCATGAACATGACTTGCAAAAAAGCTAGTAATCTAACTTTATAACATTCAGTAGAAATCATAAGGATAATAAGATTTGTTACGGATGATATTTTAATTGAAGTATTATCAAATATAGTTGACCTACTGTGTATAGCTAAGTGATATATTTTGGTATTTTAATTGTTAAATAAAACAAGGGTACTGCAAAGCAGAGCATCACCTTACAATCCCACATAATTGGATTGGTGGCTTTGTTGTATGTTATACATATATTAAAAGCCATAAACTGACTTTTCACTCTTAAAATCAAATTGGACCATCCTATGTTCTGACCCAGACTACTAGGTTGACCTTTGATGTCTGATGTTAAAAATCAATAATGGTCATCCTCCCTTCAAGATGATCAATTTTACCAAGTTAGGTGAAGAAACGCTGAAACATTTGGTCTGTATTGTGTTCACAAGGTTTTGACCTGGACCTCAGCTTGACTTTTAACAGATTTTTCTAGCATTCCGCAGGGTCCGGTAAAAGGACCCATTCCTTGTGGTCTTGGGCAGAATAAACAGATATATATACAACGTATAGCAGTGTTAATTAATCTTCTTCCACAATTGTGTTATGAGGGTGAAATAACAGTATTAGAAGTCACTTGGTATACAGGAACTGAATTTGGAACAAAATTTTTCATAATGTACGAAGCATGAAATGTAACGTCATAGTGTTGTTATTTAGCAAGAGGTCTTCTCTCTCTTCTAGATGTAGCCTTATGTTCAGTTATATTTTTTCATTTTTTTAAAGACATTCCAAGGGGTTTGGCCTGTACTGGACTGGCAAGGCTTTAAGGTTAACCTTGAAATTCAATTTCATGGTTATTTCCTTGACTATAGCTGCCAAGTTTTGTTCCAATTTGCCAACTGGTTTTAGACAAGAAGATCTTTATGTAATGTTCCCATAGGTTCCTATGTTAGACTATGTTCTGTTCTGGCGGCCATCTTGGATGACGGCGGGGTCATCGGAAATAATTCTGAAAGAGGACCATCTAAAGTCCAAGTGCACTGAATATCAGCTTAATATTTACATGTAAAGCCATAAACGATTACCACTTTTTTTTATTTTACCCCTATGTTCTATATATAGTAACGGTGGCCATGTTGGTTGGGAAACGGCATCAATGGATACAATTGTGAAACTGGACACCCTTAGAATGATTGTGACCACGTTTGGTTCCAATTGGCCCAGTGGTTTCAGAGGAGATTTTTAAAAACGCTCACACTGGCCCTTGAACTAAATAGGGGTTTTAACACGACTACTCGTATTGCGATTACAGTTTACTTATCTGCTTGACGTGATAGTCATGCTTTGAAAACATATATAGGATTAGTCTCCAGCAGTTTGATATTATTAAAAATCAATTTTGTTTGCTTGTGAAAGTATTTTCTTAATTACAAAGGACTAGGGCATATACTTAAACATGAATAATTACAGAGACGAACATGTAATGATCTGATCTCGAGGAGGAAACTAAAAACTATAAACACAGTATATCCACACTGTACCTGTTTATGTACAAGTGTTTAATAGATCTATCATCATATTTTTAATGACTCTACAATTAGTGAGGATGACGTACATGTACATGTATATACAATTTTTTTTACAACTTCATTTTTTATTGTGGCAAAAATATATCGTTTATTGACACGTTACTGTGAGATTTACTTTAAAAACTATTTGTTCCATATCATCTTTTTAACGCAGTTGATATCGGAATTAACCGAGATTTGCCGATTACTACCGAAAGGTCTAAACCGAGATTTGCCGATTACTACCGAAAGGTCTAAAATTGAATGGTGGTCGTCTTCTTGTCTGACCAAACTTTGAACTGAATATGTATGACGTTTTAACTGCATAATTATTGTAAATATAAACTATGATGATTTAACTTGAATCCTTTTATTCGAGGCACAGGATGCACCAGTGAATCCAAATTAACAGCATGTTTCCCCATTCATTTCAATATATTAATAAACAAAATAGTATTGCTTTGCAAACATCCTACGTTTCATGAAATATTTACATGTATTAAACGGATATGTCATGTAAGTGAAGTATTGCATACCAAAATGAATTTGAGTACATAATAGACCAAATTATCAACATTTTATACATGGAAACAGAATAAACACAGTGTTTAAACCAACTACTAATGTTCCATTATCTCATGATTTATTCTCTACAATTCTGTTCATCATTTTGTAGTCATCATATTCACAAACTCTGAAAAAAAAGCGTGCAGATCGATGAGTTAGAAAAAACAACATGACATTAAGTTTCAGTATTCAAAGTAAATAAGTACATAATAGTTACTGATGTATGGGCAATATCAGGATATACGGACTGCCCGGGGGTCATGGCATGGACCGGGAAACTGATATGACCCAGAGTGCAGTCTGTGTATCCTGATATTGCCCTATACATCAGAAACTATTATATTTATTGCATTGAAAACCAAAGATCACAATAGTTGTTAAAATCATTGCAATGCACCCTGAACCTACATTGTAAATGTTTATCAACGCGAGAAAGAGTGAAAAAAAAATATATATGTTAAATATTTTGAATTCAATGCGATTTGTCGGATTTGTTCTTTACTTTTTCAAAATTTGGGCTGAGAAAATAAAAATGACAATGTGAATGAAAACAGTATTTCAATTCTCACCAAGAAAGTATATCACATTATCTTATTATTTCATAGATTTAACTTTTCAGTCTGTCAACAATATTCCGAATCACTTTTGCGTTTTATTAAAGGGGAGTAACTCTCACTGAACTTGAGCGGTCCATTATTTCGTATTGCCCGGCAATACCAGAAATTTGGACTAGATCAGTAGATGTATCAATACCACAGAATACAAAATGACATGTGATCGCTTTTAGACCAGTGAAATTGTATATTTTTTATTGAAATGCAATAAAAAAAATATAGATGACTTTGGACCTCGTTAACGGAGATACGCCAGACTTTAATCATAATAATTTGATTAACTACATATATATGTTACCTTACCTCCGATTGAAGTCTGGTGGGCTTAATTATATATCGTGAAAACCAACATACAAATTATAATTAGATGAACAGTCACGTGACTGTGTGACGTAAAAGATTCAAAATGGACGCAAGAATAACATACAGGTTATCGGCATTAGATCGCAAAAATCTAAATAAAGAACATGGAAATGTGTGTCATGACAATTTTTAAGAGTATAATAGACGACTTCCAAAAAGTTGACAACGGAATGGTGTTTAACGATTCATCAATAACAGACAGGTGTGAAAATTTCTCAACACTTT
Source organism: Mytilisepta virgata (assembly GCA_028015205.1). Taxonomy (NCBI): domain Eukaryota; kingdom Metazoa; phylum Mollusca; class Bivalvia; order Mytilida; family Mytilidae; genus Mytilisepta; species Mytilisepta virgata. The sequence goes on along the minus strand of CM051518.1, from coordinate 54,859,373 downwards.
TACTGAAAAGCCTAGAGTTTAACAAAATATTTTCAGATACCTTTGAATATCATTTCTAATTTTAGTCGAATCATAAACAGAGAAAGTAACAATTTTAATAAACTCTATTAAACTCTTTTTGAATGATAGTGATAATGATGTACCATAAAAGTAAGTGTAACAATGTGAATACACACATATACATAAAAATCAGTATATACTAGTATATGATTATGTTTTAATAGATTTTTTTATTTCTTTTAAATAACAATTCATATTTACCAAAATCAAAGAGATTATACAGCAATCAGATTTTTATTAAAGAAAATATTTCTCACTTCTTGTAATAGCAGGGCAGGTTTATGAAACACTTGTTTATGAGAACTTAGTCGATCTATTTCATTATACTCTAAAGCATTATCATTTAAAAATTCTTCTCTGAAGATAAGAAACAAAAAAGTGCACGTCACAGTAAGTAGCAATTTTCTGTCATTTCTATAATCTATATATCTAGATTATTGGCATCTAAACCATCGGATTTCTTATCGTCTATTTTTTACCTTGTCCCCATGGTAAGTTGACACAACTCCTAGTACTAATTTTACTCATTCAGTTTTACATGATTTTATATTCAAACATTCAACATTGACATTTTCTTGATTTTATAAGCATGTTGATTTTGTTTAATTTAATATTCAAATCTGTTGTGTACGCAGCTATTGGAACCAGTGGCGTCACACGTCAGGGTGCCCCTTTTTGGCATGAAAATATGAACATTTAACAGGTGAAGAAAACTGAAGTATGTATGCATCAGATTGTTTACGTAAGGTCATTAAAAGTTTATCATACTTGTTTTATGCAAGGAAGGCATTTTAAATAAAAATAAAGTGAATTTTTTAGACTTTATTTGTCATAACCCCTTTAATTAATTTACAGAAACTATTTCTATCAAATATATTCATTTCTAAACCACAAGAAGACAGATAACGCTTTTATTTGGCAGTATACAAGAGAGGGAAGCAACTGTTGAATCCTGGATAATTCATCATTAAATCTTTAAAAACAAAATTAGTTTTTCACGTTTTCCATCAATTTTAGGCTCGTTAAAAGTTTAAGCTAAATTTTGCTTGGATATAAGAAATTCATTTAACCTATATCCATCTCAAGATTCTCTTTTAGGTAAAAAGGATAAGTAATACTATATAGAATACCTTGATAATTTACTTGTCCGTCGCCATCAACGTCTGCTTCTCGTATCATCTCGTCCACTTCTTCATCAGTTAACTTTTCTCCGAGATTTGTCATCACATGTCTAAGTTCTGCTGCGCTTATGAAACCATTACCGTCTTTATCAAACACCTGAAAGGCCTGTTTCAATTCTTCTTCAGAATCGGTATCTTTCATTTTCTTTGCCATCATTGTTAGGAATTCTGGGAAATCAATTGTTCCATTTCCTAAAATATAAATCACGTGAGCTTAAACTTAATTTTACAGGACTGTGAACATGATGAAGTGCTGGCTTTTGTCATTACTTCTCATAATCGAGTCGCCTGGTTTTTTTAAACTTAAATATATCCCTCTTTTGTGAAATTCTATTACAAGGAACATGCTCTTTATATCGTAAAAACGTGACATACGAACACTCTTTCAACACCAAAAAAAAAAAAAACACAACATAAAATTCCAATTAAAAAGTTCACTATGTTGTTAACGTTTACTCCTTTCGTAATTGGTATGTTTGTTTGTTTGTTTAGTTGGGGTTTTACGCCGTTTTCAGCACATTTGGCTATTTCGCAGCGGCCAGTTTTTTGTTGGTGGAGGAAGCCGGAGTACCCGGAGAGAACCACCGACCTTCGGCAGGAAAATTGGCAATCCTTGTCAATTAAGATCGGAGTCGAACACACCCCGCCACAGGTGAGATTCAAACTCACAACCTCAGCGTTGACAGGCTAGTGATCATTAGTAGTCATAACGAACTACCTAGACCACTCGGCCACCGAGGCCCCCGTAATTGGTATGGGATCAAGAAAAAAATGTTATTCTTTAGTGAAAAAAGAAGGGGAGAGTAGTATTTATGATAAGTTTTGTGTATTTTTTCATTTGAATTGTAGTTTATTATGCATTGAGATTTGTAGTATAGATTCCTATTCACCTGAAATCCTCTTCTATATTTTGATAGGTTTGAATGGGTGATAACTTAGCTAACTTCAAAAGCTATATTCTAGGCTCTAGCAAATGTTCTCAAAGTGTAAATGTTTTATCACTTGGGTGTAAGCATAGCTCTGTCCTTAGAGCAAGCAAATGAGCAAGTAAAATACATTTTTTTTATTGAATTAAAGCCCTTAAAATGGCTTTTCATCAAAATAGACAAAGAAAAAGAATTACAATCAAAATATATCATTCGAGAAATTTGAGTTATTTCCCTTTGACTAAGGATGAGATTAGCACTGCAAAAAACTCGATATGTTGAAATACGCATAAAATTTTCTACATACATGATCCGGTCATAAATCTTACCATCAGCGTCCACCTCGTTAATCATATCCTGAAGTTCAGCCTCCGTAGGATTCTGTCCCAGTGACCTCATAACAGTACCAAGTTCCTTGGTTGTAATGGTACCGTCACCATCTTTGTCAAACAAACTGAAAGCTTCCTTAAATTCTAAAATGAATGCATTTAATAAATACACTTTACGTTTACACAGATAAATAAATGATAACTGCTACTTGTCAACATCCTGCGACATATATATTTACATTTTATCATATATTTAGTAGTAAATACAGTAGTTTTGAATATTTGATAAATAGCATGCTGTTTAATCCGTATCGCTCAACTATGATGCACACCCTTTATCACACCCCTTTATCGCATGTCTACCCTTTATCACACCCCTTTATCGCATGTCTACCCTTCATCACACCCCTTTATCACATGGCTTACCCTTTATCACATAGCTTTTTTTCATTTTTTTTTTAATTTTAATTTTTAGTATTTGTTTTTTGTTGTTTGTTTTTTTTTTTGGGGGGGGGGGGTGAAATTTTTTTTTTTTTTGGGGGGGGGGGTAAATTTAAAAAAAAACAAATGTTCAAATTTTTTCCCGATTATTTAACTTTTTTCAACCCCCCCCCCCCCCCCCCCCCCGATTTTTTTTATTTTTTATTTCACAAAATATTTTCCCCAATCAATTTCATTTGTAGCAGTAGACTTTAATTTGGAAAATTTGAAGTCCTCTGTTTAAATATATGATAAAGTGTATAATACATGTTAAAATCTGTATCACATGCTGTATCAACCTCGACCAATATCAGCCCTCGGGCCAAGGCCCTCTGGGTGATATTGGTTTCTCGGGTTGATACAGCATGTGATACTGATTTTACCATGTATTATTCTCTATATCATATATTTAAACAGAGGACTTCAAATTTTCCAAATTAAAGTCTACTGCTACAAATAAATCATTATGTGTATTATTTTAAATATGATATGAATGTTGAATATCTTGGTATTTTCTTTTGATTTTTATGTGCACAATTGCATTTCAGGTATTTTTGTTGTACCTTTTATTATAAACCATTTGTTACATATTGCTGGTGGCTGCAATGTTTATCCTCAATTTCTCCAAATGCAATCAATTAACTAAAATACACGCAATTCATATTTTATTATAACACTTCATACATTAATTTTACTAAATGTTCAGGCATTGATTGCTGTATGTATAAGTCTGGTTTTTTATTTGTTTTTTTGGGGTTGTTTATGAAAAAGGATTTGCCTACCACCAAGTTGAAATTTTTATGTCAGAGAACAGACAATAATAGAAATTTCAAGATTGCAACCGTATATACTTTTACATGAAATCCTATTTAATCCTGCAAATTGATTGGCTATTTTGACGCAGAGATGTTGAAATTGAGGTGCATAAAACTTTCCATTGAATATTTAAAACGATAGATTTCATTAATTAAACACTTAATCTTGTAAAAAATACAAAATTAAGGAATACTTTCCTTACATGAACCTAAATTTATTGACATCATTGTTTCAAAAATGCGATAATTGGCAATTGGCTGTTTTTAAATTAATACGTACTCAACTCAAACGTGTTCTTGCTAAAACCAGGGCACGTTATATATAAATTAGTATAATATAATTCAGTATATATAACTCTTATTCAGGTTTTACAGGAGATATAGACTCATATTCCCTGTGTTTTGCATATTTTCTCCTTCGCCTGACGGCTCACGGGATATATATTCCATAAGGCTCAGCCAGAGAATATGAACCCATATCCATTGTGTAGATCTTGAATAAGATATAATAGTTTTTCAAATATGAAGTACTTTACCTGCTACCTGTTCGTCTGTTAGCTGTTCAGCCTAAAACAAAAACATATCCCATATGTTTTCTTTACTTGGTAAAAATTGAAATAATATAATAATTTCCATCAGTTTATAAAATACACATTCCAAATATTTTTTAAATGAATGAATTTCCCACTGATATAAGCGACAAGCACCTTGGACGTGAATTTAGTTTATTGCATTCCATTCTTTCCTCTGTCTCCCCCTTTTTCTCAGCAACACCCTCTAATATATCGAATGACAAGGGCGATAAATGTTGTATATTTTGTAAATTGGGAATGAAAATCCTGGAAATTTTATTCGAAAGTCTCACGATTTGTCATTATACAATGTACATATTGCATTCGGAACAAACTGTCTTGCATGGATTTTGAATAAGAAGTTGCCTTGAATGAGTATGTTGTAAAAAAATGATCGACACATAACATGTGAACTGGGAGGCAGAGAAAAAAGGAGAATCCAATATTTAATAGTACATCCATGTCCCATGTGCTTGTGATTTAAGCAAACAATAGTACCATATTTGATATCATAGACGTGTGACTCAAAAAGGAAATAGAAAAGGGGTGGTGGCCGTGAGTAAAAATGTTGAACTTAGCGTTAATAAAGAATTAGTTTTTGTCCTATTGGCAACACGAAAACCTGTCAATAAGAATATAGGAGAGAGAGCAGATACTCTTGAGTCGAAATCGTCTTTTTTTCGTCTTCTGTATCAAAATGAAAAGATTTACTTGCACGTATTGCAAGACATTGTCCATATTTACCAAAGAGAAGGACTTATAATCAGTCCAAAATTGTATAATAAAATTAAGACTTTGTCAGAAAACATAATTACTTAAACATGTATAAATTTTAAAAAATCAATCAAGGATCAAACATTTTTCTTTTGTTGATCTTGGACAATCAAAATCTACTCTCAAATTTGTTTAGCTATAAACGTTTAGAAAAAAACGTTTCTAAATATTGAGATAACAAATAAAAGAAGGTTAAAACGCCCCTTAAATTAGTTTGAAAATATTCGTATGCATTTGATGACATTCTTTAACGCGCTTTCCATACACTAGTAACCAATTCCAAGAGACCAATCGAGAATAAAGCCATATTTACGGAAAGAAAAAAAAATAAAGGACAATTCTTTTATTTTCACGTGTTAGGAATTTACAATGAGGTAAAAAGTGCGTTGTCAATTTTTTTTTTGCCCTGATGGGTTTCTATGTTTGTTTTTGTTGCGCTAAACTCCATTAAAAAACTTTAAGATGCATTTTAAATTTACTCGAAATATGAAAATGTAAAACAGGTACACGAATATTTCAAAGTGTTTCAAAAGCTACAAGTAAAAACTTGTAATGAATATTTATAAGATCAGTTTGCATCATTTATCTTAATGCTTGCATGTACATGCATGTTTCATCTTCAAACAGCATCTCAACAAGTACATTTATTTTCAATCACAAATGGGTATAAATGATACATTATCCTGTTTTGGGTATAACAACATGAAAAATGTGCGTTAAAATTCAATACGTTTTGTGAAAAAATTTAAAAAAAATTAAAATGGTTTAAAGTTTTGATGCATTATAAAGTACATGTATACTGGATCCTATGCGATTTGACGAATAATTTTTAAGACTTACCATGGTGTTTAACTTAGCTGTGATTTCCGGTAAATGATCATAAATTCTGAATATGGCCTCAATAGGGTATATTGAAACCAAATAAACCAATTAATCAATATATTTTATCGATAACAAAAAGAACAAACAAATTAACGCTTTTTAAGCTAATTGCATTATACAGTCCATTTAAAAATAAAAGATTTGTTGACAATGAATTGGATATATCTATAAAAATATACTATAAAAATAATGTAAACAATATATTAAGGGACACCGATATCAAATGAAAAGGTGTACAACTATGCATACTAAATAGTTAAACATCTCGCCCTTTTATCACTGTATCTTTTATTACCTAATGCAAATATTATCAACTTTAGATTAATGTCTCCAATTTACATCTTTTTAAATGAATTTCCCATATTGCGCCCCGATCAAATGTAAATTTCTTTAAATGATGTCACCTCCGCAATGCGACAAATCTCTATGGTTCCATGACGTTGTTTACAAAAGTCTAAAATTTCTATGTTCATTTATCAAGATATATAGATGTTACTTCCAAACTGTGGTGTTTGTTTCCTCAATGGTTATTAGATATCTCGGCCAAAAAAAATAAAGACAATCATAAATCGATGAATAATTTAGTAGATTCCTCACTAATATTACTTTACGTCATTGATGTTCATTTCCATTGTGGACTAGTAGTATTATGGAATAACGGTTACCTGTAGCTATTTCCGTGACAAAAGCAATTACGATTTTTTTTATCAAAAATGACAATTTGCGTTGAGTGATGGTTTTAATTAAGGCAAATTAAAGTCAAAGCACGTTTACACAGCAGACATTAGGTAACAAATTGGCCTTTAGTTACTCCATCGCTACGATTTTATTTACTTTAATTTCTAATTATTTAATTTATTTATTATTTATGCATTAGTATGCTGTCAACATATAACAAGTTATTTTCAGTTCAATATATCTTCCAGTCTTGTTTGATCTCTTTTACTGTCTGCAGAATGTTTCATCCTTTAGAATGAATGCAAGGCCTTAACAAAAATTGAGGCTAGCGAGACAATTACCGACAATTCTTGTAGAGCAAAATGAGCTGCCATGAACTCAGAGTCCTTTCACATTCTGCTGTGGATCTGCAGCTTTTGATCTGAATTCACAACTACTTTTTTTAAACTTTAGGGCTTTGTTCTTCGTTTATTCTCCCTTTGGGCTCGTCCAATAACAAACCTGATAAAGTCAGTATCAGAAAATAGATTTCCATTATTCTTTTTTATCGATAATTTTTACCAAATTTGTTAGGTGCTGAATTTTTAAGCAACATAAAAGTAACGTTTTCACAGGACGTAAGGTAGTACATGTTGTAATAAGTTGTGCTGTTTCATGAATGACGTAACGTGACGATATATTTCATTCATTAAACTGACGCGTATGAATACGTTGAATTATGGGATGCCCGCTTTTAAAACTGCCTAATTGTATACCCTTTCTCTTCGTAAGATTTTGCAAGATACATGTACAACAAAATTGCAAGTAGGCTTTGGCATTTTAACTTACTACATTAAAATTGCAGATCTTTTCTTGAAACGAATTTGCTATCAATTTTCAACTTAAAATTATATATAGACATGATGAGGTTGCCCTGTGTTCTTTATCTTCCGGTTCATATTTCTAATAGATGGATGAATGGATGAATTACTGTTTAACGTTTAGTGGTAAGTACATGTGGTAAGTGTATATTTCACCTGACATGCTTGTCAACAATATGGCCAAGCATCAGTAGAATATTTTCCTGTATTAAAACAATTGTCAAGACTATTTTAGGGAGTTTATAGATTCTTTTGTTCGTAATATAGTATAAATTATGGATTTTCTGTTTTCTTTATTATTTTCTTCCAACGTGCTAATTCACAGAGAAAATAAACAATTACATGACATATTGCTGAGTTGTGAAAATCTATGGTATATTGTTAACAGTTTGTGCATGAGCAGGTGGAAAAGATATATAACAAATTATAAAACACACCGACATTAGCGAAAATTAACAATAAAAAGATGTAAAGATCAGTTATGGCTTTCATCCGTGTGAAAGTCGTTAATTTACCACAATCGATACACATTCTATCCTGTACTACATACATGTCGTTTTTCATAAAATTGTTAAATAATTGTTCTGTTTTCATTTATTACATTGATTTAAAGTATATCACTGAAAAACACCAAAACACAATCAAAACAGTTTATGATAGTTTCTGTACGTAATTAATTAAAATTATATTAATAGTAAAATTAGCATTGAGACATTGATCAACCTTTTTCATTGTGAATCTTTCCCAGTTACTAGTAAATGTTTAATGCTTATCGTCAGATTTGCCGAAGTGCTGTTCCATTGTTTATCATTGACCAACATATAAGCAAATGTATGTCATTATCAAACATTCTCTATTCTAGAGATCTGTATTGCACAAGTGTTTCATTTTAACTGTCATGACTATGGTGCTCACTTCGAAGATGTCATCATGTGTACAAATTCTGCAAAAGTAAAAAGTAGGATGACAAAAAAAGGGATAAAGTGAAGATGACAACCACGATACCAGTACTACCAGAATTGTGCAATTCTGGAAATTTTGTTACAGCCCAGCAATTTCAGAATCGGATTTATTCAATCCTAAGTACATCCAGAATTGTATGGTTCAACAATTCTAGAAAACCAGTATTGTAAACAATTCTGGTATAATATTTTCTACCAGTATTGTGCCAACAATATCGGTTTACAAACAATACTGGAATTATCAGAATTGTCTAATGCCAATTCTGGAATTTCCCCATAGCATATAGTGTTAAATTTTGAAGAAAAAAAAATTCTCTGACTCGGACAAAAAACCATAACCTCCCCACACTTCATGTTAAATGGTCGGTCCCTTACAATACAGTATTCTTCATATCAATTTCGAATTATAGAATGCCGCTTTCACTGTCCTTTGTTGTAATGAAGATTTAAAAGATCAGCAAATCTTTTTGACGAAGATATTTGTATTAATTACAGAATACAAAACCCAGATCAAAACTCCTCTAAAGATGCAGTTATAGAAATTTAAGAAAACAGATAATGAGTTGTAGAATATTTTTTAAAAAAAAGCACCGTCTACAGGTACAAAAAACATTAAGTTAACAAAAACATGTAGGGAAAATGCACACATGTTTTAATGATATTTTGGTTTTATACCTTCATAGTGAACCTGGCCGTCTCCGTCTTTGTCAGCCGCTTTGATCATTTCATCAATGTCAGCATCAGATAGCTCTTCACCTAAATTTGACATTGCCTGACGAAGTTCGTTAGCATCAATAATATCATCACCATTTCTATCAAATGCCTTGAAGGCTTCTCGTAACTCCTCATGTGAATCTGTATCTTTTACTTTTCTAGCAACAAGTGAAAGAAAGTCGGGAAAATCAATTATTTCTTCTCCTGTGGTAAAAAAGAAAATTTTGTTAGAACTAAAATTTAGCAGAAATCTTACACTTAGTTAATTTTCTTACATTTATTATTTTATCCATAATTAACAAGAAATTGTAAACAAATATTTTGTAGTTTTCTTTAATTTTTATTGAATTTTTCCAACAAACACTAGGGTCTGGTTTCTACTTTACAAATCTGTGCCCATTTAGGTATTGGAATCTGCCTTATAGAATACTTATTATAATAGTTTGCATTGTTATGTCTTCAAACGGTGGTAAAAAGAGGCTGTCCGAGACTTAATGTTGGCTGACATATTTTCCTCCGTGTTGCGGACTTCGACATTAAGATGAAGAACAGCAATAAAACTTGAACCTTTGTAAAGTAAATGTATGGATTTTGTGTAAAAAGATATCCCTCGTTCATATTGATAGGGCTGGTTTTTTTATCTTGCTACAGAAGTCGTGAACTTTGGCTCATTGTGGAAAAGCTTTCGGTGTCTTTCAAGATGAAGAACTACTTTTCTTTATTCTTGACGTGTTTAATCGGTGGGATAAAGATACATAATATTTTAAACACTTACTGGTGATAAAAATTTCTACGTGGGAATTACCGCAGTTTTTCAACCGTTATTGGAACAATAAACTAGGGAAGTCCCGAAATGACGTCTATGTAACCAAACTACATAGCAACGACATTTTCTTGAGGAGAAACAGATTCTCATTCAATTTACTCGTTAGTTATGGAATTTCTCTATCCTCAATAGCTAAATTTTAGATTTTAAAACGCTGGCAGAAGCTCGCGTGTAGAAAATCGAAAAATTTAACTATCACGTGTGTAGAAATTCCATAAATCACTCGTATCTGAAAGAGAATCTATATTTGATGCTTGGTCTTCTTACCATTACTGTCCGGGTCAGCGTAGGCATGAGTCATCTCCTTTAGTTCAGCATGCGTAGGATTTTGTCCCAATGCCATCATAGCGGTACCAAGGTCATTTATACTAATACAGCCATCTCCATTTCTGTCGAATTGTCTAAATGCTTCGTAATACTCTGCAACAATGGTTAAAGATACTTAAGGAGTGACTGTAATTTTTTTCTCAGTCTATGAAGAAATAACCTCAATCACGTGGTGCACACTAAATAACCCGCGTAGTGCGTTATTTGAAAGTGTGCACCATGTGCACTGAGGTTATTTCGAATAGACTGAAAACAAAATTACTGTCAATCCGATAATTTAATTCCAACGGTTGTTTTGACGTCTAAAACGTCGGGATTCCCTTTAATGACGTATTAGTAGAAACGAAAATTTAGTCCATGATATGATAGACGAAAAACATTTGACCAATCAATGACGCGTTACATCCAATATTAAATTATAATTATTTTAAGATTGAGAATTACCAAAATTTTTTTCCTGGTCGATATTGGCCTGGCTGCGAAAAATTATCATGTTTAAATCATTTTTACAGGCCACGATATGATTCAAATTTTATCAAGGTAAAGTACATTTGTAATTTTACTCCAAACGCAGCTGAGAAAATACAGATAATATTTCTAATTTCCATAAACGGCTTGTACTTTGATTATAGGATTTTTGTAACGTGCATCAAGTAAGAACATCAGAGCGGAACAAAATAATGAATTATGAGGCAAATTGTTAATTCAATAATCCAAATAATTATTATTACCTGCAATCTGTTCTTCTGTGAGCTGATCAGCCTAGTAAAATGAAAGAAATGAACATTAGACATTAAAATAAGACTCAAGTCAGATATATGCACTCTTTAGGTTCACTCGTACAATCCTAAAATCTAAAGTCTGTGGTATTTATCCCGTCTTTGGTAAAACATTGTATGGAAATTGTTTGCTTAAAATTTCAGCTAACAATCTTTGCCATATTTTAAACCTCAAGGGAATATACAGTATACGGTTATAATTGAAAATTTAGTGAAAGTTACAAAAATATTGATTACATATACTATGTTCTCACTGTATCGTGGGTTCCATTGTATCGTACTTCCAACGTTATTTCAACGTAATTTTGAAAAACGTCATCTTGAAAAAATAAGAACCACGAACATTGGTATACCAGTATACATATAATTTGAACTTGGCACGTCTAGACTTACAAGAGTATAAATGAAAATAAGTTTCCAAATAAGAAGTATAATTATTTTTATTCTAGCTTACGTTTCTATCTGATTTATAAGATTATCGGTATATATTTACTTACCATGTTTTAATTATGAGGTAACAAACTTCTAAAATCAGTTCAAAATTTGTCTATTTTCAAATTTCGCCATTGTTCATTTGATATTCACTGACAGAAGAAAGGATATGCATTTGAAAGCCCGGTTTAATCTTATCAGTAAACTTTGTATTCATATTCATTTTTAAAGATTTACTTATGTTTGTGCTTAAACCGTGCGTTTAACAACTACAGTCGGTTGGTCATATATTGAAGTAGTCGGTTTTGTTTGTAGTATTTGGTATACAAAGAAATAACGGTATGAATGTACTATTAACATGAAGATGTTAAAAGGTTACTGCGAACTTTTTAGGATTTAATATAAAGATTTCATTAACTCATATTTGAATAAAGAAATTTTATTAATGTACTATATACTTTTGTTAGATCTAACTTTAAATCTGAAGTGTATCTTATATAAAAATTTTAATGAGCTGTAATTTAATTCTGACGATTTCTCCAATAGAATATTTTTAAAAACCGAAATCGCTTCATACACAATTCAGTCGTTTAAATTTATTTCAGAAAAAAATAATGAATTGAAAAAACGTTTTTCCTGCTGGAAGCTAAATGAATATAATCGAAGTGCAATATGGCTTCAGATTTGAGAATGCGTTTTAGAAATAAAAAAACATTCACAATTTTTAAAATAATCACACTGTGGTTTATAAATCCCACGGGAAAGGCGTTTTTTACTGAATTTGGACACGGTGGGTTATTTTATCCCTGGATATTCAGAATAAACACTTTTCAAAAGAAAAAAAAAAATAAACGATTTGAATCGTGCAGGATAATCCTTTAAGAAAAAAAACTGACAGGAATTATAGATTTAAATGTATCTTTTATATGCTAAACTGTTGCATGGGAGAAATAATCAAGTACGTGTCTGGAATTACAGAATATGCACTAGCAAAGGCTATGGAACGCCACAGCTGTCTTATGTTCATTTCCATGATGTTGTTATGTCCATTTGTTGTTTTATTAAGTCAAATTGTCTGATTGTGTTGTTTGTTCTTATGTTGTTCTGTTCAAATATTATTTTATTGAGTTAATTTCTATTTTGTTATGTGCAGTTATTATTTCATTCAGTCGAATCAATTTGTTGTGGTGTTAAAAGATCGTTTTGTTGGGTCAATTGATTATATTGTTACGTTAAATCATTATTTTATTACGTTAGATCAACTTATTATCATGTTACATTATTATTTTATCAAGTCAAATCAACATATTGTTATGTTCAATCATTATTTCGTCTTGTTAGTCTAACTTGTTGTTATGTTCATTTGATGTTTCGTAACGTCCAATTAGTATAATGTTATGTTGCATTTTCATCACGTCATGTCAAGTAGCAACTTTATTTCATTGTGTCGAGTTATTATGTTGTAATGTTGAAGTATTATGTCATGTATGTTGTAATGTTGAATCGTTATGTTGATCAATGTTATGTTGTTCATTCGGAAATGATCTTCGAGTTACTTCGGTATTAACATATTAATTTGAGACCACTCCCAGTCTGCCATAAACTATATTCAACACCTACCCAAGTGTTTCGGGTACCTGTTCAGATAGATTAATAGGTTCAAGGCTACACCCATCATCAAAACGACTCAAGCCCCTGATGTTTTATTTTAAGGGATCAAACATTTTTTAGGGCGGGGAGGGGGGGGGGGGCTAGGATCAATTTTGGAATAAAAAGGCAGGACCAGGATTTTGGCAAAATAAAAAGGCTGGATCACTTTAGTTGTCAAAAAAAAATGCAGGACATGTGTCAATAAGGACATTTTCTGGTTAAATGAAAATAAAAATGTAGGTCGCAATAGCAGCCGAAAAAAAGATCCAGGACCAAAATTGTTAGGGAAAAAGATAGGCAGGACCAAACATTTGATCGTAGTCCCCTCTAAAAGTCAAATGGTTGCTCCCTTAAGACGTATTATCTTTAATTATTTTACAACGTATGTTGAGAAACTGATACACAAAGAGTCGCACACTTAAATTGTTGGTCAATAATCTATGCTAAGTCTTTATATCATTGTGCACAAAAATTATTTTCAATTGAGAATTTGTGTTATAATTTACGTATTGGATACGTTTGAGAAAGATATACTGTTTTTATTTCGTTTTAGACGAGGTGAGGTAATTTTCAAGACTTTTGTGGTTTTTTATGCAATCAGCGGGGGAGGAGAAGCGTTTGAATATATAATTTGTGAAATCGTTTCTTCCTAACTGTTTGTAGCAAATACTATATCGGTGGCGCTTTGTTTTTACTTTTAGGTCTGTATTTAACCAGGCGTAAGCTGACAACCACTTTTTTGAAATGTCTAAAAAACAAATATTTATATAAGAATATAACATTTTGAAATGCCAGCAGCCATTTAGGTAGCAGCCACATTTGAGATACATGTAAAAACCTATAAATTACGACAGACTCATTCAATCTTGAACGCCAAAACGAACATATTTAGCATTATAAAAAGTTTGTTTCTGAGTATTAGTGAATGGTAGATACCATATTAGTATTATAAACCAAAGGCGATATTAACTTTAGTAATTCAAATTAAACTTCTCAATAATATATATAATTTATACTCCAAATTATATATTTAAACGCCGCGACTCTTTATGTATCAGTTTCTCAACATACATTGTAAAATAAATAAAGATAATACGTCTTAAGGGAGCATTTGATTTTTATGAGGGTGGGGGGGGGGGGGGGGGGGGGTATGATCAAAAGTTTGGTCCTGCCTATTTTTTTTCCTGGAAATTTTGCCCTGGATTTTTTTGGCTGCTATTTCGACCCACATTTTTATTTTCATTTACACCGAAAAATGTCCTGATTGGCAAATGTCTTGCATTTTGTTCACACCTTCAGTGATCCTGCCTTTTTATTTTGCCAAAATCCTGGTCCTGCCTTTTTATTCCAAAATTGATCCTAGCCCCCCCCCCTCCTCCCCGCCCTAAAAAATGTTTGATCCCTTAAAATAAAACATCAGGGGCTTGAGTCGTTTTGATGATGGGTGTAGCCTTGAACCTATTATTCTATCTGAACAGGTACCCGAAACACTTGGGTATGTGTTGAATATAGTTTATGGCAGACTGGGAGTGGTCTCAAATTAATATGTTTATACCGAAGTAACTCGAAGATCATTTCCGAATGAACAACATAACGTTGATCAACATAACGATTCAACATTACAACATAATAACTCGACACAATGAAATAAAGTTGCTACTTGACATGACGTGATGAAAATGCAACATAACATTATACTAATTGGACGTTACGAAACATCAAATGAACATAACAACATGTTAGACTAACAAGACGAAATAATGATTGAACATAACAATATGTTGATTTGACTTGATAAAATAATAATGTAACATGATAATAAGTTGATCTAACGTAATAAAATAATGATTTAACGTAATAATATAATCAATTGACCCAACAAAACGATCTTTTAACACCACAACAAATTGATTCGACTGAATGAAATAATAACTGCACATAACAAAATAGAAATTAGCTCAATAAAATAATATTTGAACAGAACAACATAAGAACAAACAACACAATTAGACAATTTGACTTAATAAAACAACAAATGGACATAACAACATCATGGAAATGAACATAAGACAGCTGTGGCGTTCCATAAAAGGCGCTCTTTTCGCTTGAGTTACATAAAAAATACGAAATGAACTCAAAAGTCTGATACACTTTTAAAATGATTTAATATTCATTGTAAACATTACATAATTTTAATTTACCAGTGAAGGCACATGTACTCATCATAAGTTAGTGTCTTGATGAAAATAATTGAGATATAATTTTTCTAAAGTTTACATTCACCCAATGAGAAAAATGTTTGGAATTCCACACTTTTATCCCAACTTACAAATAAACAAAATATGAATTATCTCCCTTCCTCCAAATAAAGTGAGGAAGAGTGAAAATATTTGACGTGGAATTACAGTATTACATATAGCATACATAAATCGAAATGCGTGTTCTGTTAACTATCATCTATAAAAGAAAAAAACAAGAACATTTCGAATAATAACATGTTATTGACAATAAATGTCATTTGTAAACAAGCATTTATTGTCTGATTACCACAACATTCTAATTGATATTTGCATGAATGGTTACATTTGCTCTTAACTGTGACAAATTAACATTCATACTTTCGAATTAAAATATTCTTTTTCCGTCGGTTATATTTGCATTTTAGAAATGTGAATGTTTTTCATATTTCCTCTGCGTCTTTTCCGAATCAAATATGTGTAGCGAGGTAGTGGTTGCATGTTTGTATATATTACCAGACAGACTGAAACTTTTTAATTTTTTGTTTCTTTTCTGTTTCTGTTTTGTCTTCTTGTTTTAAGATTTTTTGTTTCACCCTTTCTTGGATTTTTGTACTACAGACAACTATACGATATTTTGGATAATTTTTTTCAGCTTCTACACTTTTCAGTCTTGAGCACTTATGACAAGACATAATAGCTCAAAAGGTACTTATTCAGTGCAATAAAGCTGGTACAAAATGTGGTATATAATAGAGTTTTTATTGACTTTTTCATTATCAAGCGACATATTGTGTTTCCCTTTCCTGGTTTGACAATTGAAAATATCGCAATTGTCAGACGTAAGTGTAAAAAAAAACAGTGCATTATTATTATTATTATTATTATTATTATTATTATTATTATATATGTGTATCGCTGTGTTTTTGTTTATTCCACATTGGCTAGAGGTATAGGGGGAGGGTTGAGATCTCACAAAACATGTTTAATCCCGCCGCATTTTTCACGGCGCCTGTCCTAAGTCAGGAACCTCTAGCCTTTGTTAGTCTTTTTGTTTGTTTTTTAAAATTTTGGTTCATTTGTATGTTTCGGAGTTTAGTGTGCCGTCCATTTCGCTGAACTAGTATACATTATTGTTTAGGGGGCAGCTGAAGCCCGCCTTCGTGTGCAAGATTTTCAGCTCTTTGGTCGGGTTTTTGTCTCTTTGACACATTCCCCGTTTCCAGTCTCTATTCTTTTATCTTGTAGAAAATACTTTTATATGAAGATAGTTCGTATTCTCAAGTTAAAACCTGCAGTGCGATATTTGTTTAGTTTTGAGGACACTATTTCACTGCACTGTGGAAAAGTATTGATGACTAAATTGCACATGTCAATTTCTAACCCGCAGTGGTGTTTATGCCATAAACATAAAACTTCAATCGCTTAAATAAAGTTATTACACACACATGACACAGTCGTGTATGACTAATGACATCTATAACGCCAAAAGAAGCAGTATGACTGTCTACATGCAACATACGCAGTTCAATACATATAAGTCAACTTACAATTATACATTTACTAGGTAGCATTTATATACTTTAAATAGCAACTATCTTTAAATTTTCTCACTTTTAATCAAAACTTGATAAGGTTACTTTTATGACCATAAATCAAACCAATAAAATCATTAACCATGTACAAATAAATACCAATACAAATCTTAAATTACCCCATTTATACCCCATTTTGATATCCTACAGGCATTTTAGGGCAATTTACTGATTTATATTGGAGTCTACCCTTCACATTTAATACTATGGTAAGTCAACTTCTTTAAGTTCTGAGAACTGTTTTTACTCTGTTGGAATACTTTGATTTAAGAGATAAGGACCACAAATATTAGATTCGACACAAAAATATACATCTAACATTTATTATAAAGTTTACAAACAAAAGATTTATTAATATGACATTAGGATATATGAACCCCGGATATAGTTATACATAATGTCGCCTATGTTGACTATTTATTTACGTCGTAAATTTGTTCAGACGCCACCTATATTTCTTCATTACGCTGGCATATTTCAGTATATAAGTAATCTGCGTTTTACCCTCATTGATAAATGAAGGGTGTTCTACAATGTCTCTCGTTGTTTAGGGTGTAACCCTTTATTGTTCCAGTTCTTTCTAATTTTTCTTGACACACGTATCAATGGCGTACCTGTTATACTGAATACAGACTGTTTGATGTGGAAATATGGAATCATATAATAGCTGGGAAGAGAGAACATGGAATTTGAATTGCTGGGGTACATTATTGTTTACATTTTCTGTAACGCATCCCATGATGGAACTCTTTCATATTTACCTTGTCTTACCTTAATTCAATTAAATATAGATACAAATGTACCACCCAAAGTGTCTGATCTACGTTTGAATGCTCTGAATTTAGAAATATTAAAGGTGGATCCTTATATAATTAGACATATCGACAATAGAAGTAGTTTTTAACATATTTTCTTTCCAGGCTATATTTGGCGTGTCCTTATTTACGTTTACTCAATAAACTAGTCTACATGACATTATGTAGTATGATTTAATCAACTATTTCACATAGTTTTAAAAAATTGTAAAATTAAACAACGCCTACATTTCAAAAACATATTACATTATAAATTGTATGTGATCTATTTTCATAGGCAACCAACACATTAGCAGCTGAGCAAATCGCAGGTAATTAATCATCAATATGATATACAGTGTATAGGGTTCAGGTGAAAAGTCAGGTATTTGTTATAAATCTTAACATAGATTTCATTTATACAAATATATTAACAAATAAAATATGTATATTGTGAAATAGCAGGTGAGCCGTTAAACGGAATAGAAGAACTAAAATGTAAAAAAAATAAAATAAAACTAAATGCAAACAAAGACAAACAAAGTACTGAAGTACTGAACATCAGAGGACCTCAAGTTATGTTGGATTATTGATAAATGACAGGTGTTTATATAGTACCTGCCAGACAGATGTTCACCTTACAATATAGTACACATAATATAATTTGCTATCATATCTGAGATACTGTCTTATAGTAAGAAACTTATCTTTGTGAATTATCCATGAAATGTTGACGTGGTCAAATGAGAACTGCTAGATTGGCATTATGACCGTATAGTTGCACACTTGCAAAAATCTTTAGCTTATTACTTATGACAGAGAATCAACATAGCAAATTGTTTTTTGACTAGTCACTGAATTATGAGAAAGAGGTCAAGACAATAATATTAAAACAGATAAATTGTAATATTTGGGTGAAAGATACCACATGAACAGTAAACTCATATATCGATAATATTATGTCTAAAACTGAAAAAGACAAATAAGAGTACACTAGAAACAACATAGAAAACTAAAGCCTGAGCAACTTAACCCCACCAATAGTTGGGGTGATCTCAAGTGCTCTGGATGGGTAGTAGCAATGAGATGATTTTGGACCATACATATAGATCACAACTACAATATGAATGCGTCGGTCCTTTGTTTAATATTTGTCATTTCATGGCTATTTCTAACTGATTTTAGTATAGTTTTTTTTCTGATTGTAAAGATGTTGTAAGGTTAGCTTTATTTCTTTTCCATCATTTTGTTTCTGTGTCTGATTACCAATCATACCTCCCTTTTCGTTTCTTTTTTTTTAATAATGACAACAGTTTGATTTCAATTTTCATTTATATATGTAACAATATAAAACAGTATATATATAATCTCATATTACATCATTAATATTGGTCATTGTTGGAATGTATTCATCTTTAACAATGTACTGTAAAAGTGCTATTTTCTAACAGGTACTTAGTATTATGGTTATTGTGATATCACTTATTCAAAGGACACAGTTCATTTATAGCCCAAAACTGTCTAAAATTTAAATCTTACAATTAACCTCCAAATAGTTCACAATTTGGTTCGTAAATTGGTCGATTTCAAATGTATTAACGCTCAATAAATCAGTTCTTTCATAATAGTACATTACATTCTCCAAATTAGGCCCATTTTGTCCAAATATAATGATTTGGTGCAATTTTCAGACATGAAAGCTTTAGGAAAATTTGGCCACCATCTACAATCCAAAATGTTTTGTAACCAAAAGACTCAAAATTTGATAAAGAATTCATCAAAATAAAAACTTTTCGGAATTGTATGGCAGCCATGGTTAATTATGCCAAAACATATAAATTTCAAACAAAATTGGACAAAAATACAAATAATGTATAATTATGGGGTCATAGCTTCAAGATATTTAATAGTAGGTGCCAAAATAGTATATTTTAGTCTTAATAGAATTATCACAAGTATTTCTATTTGATTTGTAATCGCTTGACCAATTTAGGGCCATTCTAACCCTTCGTGAACCTCTCTTTTCCTATAATATGTAGTAAATTCATCCGCAACAACAATTTTTCGGTACGTCATTGATATTAAAGATTGTTTGATTAATATACTAATATTTGTAACGACAAAACATTTTCATATTATTAATTTGGATTTAAAAAAAAATCTGAGTATTCATTGAAAACATGAATTTAAAAAAAAGCGATAAGGAATTTTATTTTGCACTATATAATGTCCGCGGGTCTATAATTTTTATAGGTCGGTTATCATTCCAAAACTAATTTAAATATATGCATATATGCAAATAAGCGGGAAATTTAGGCGATGGCAATACACCCGAGGCCCTGACGGTCCTCTGATGTAAAAAGTAACTTGAGGTGACCAAAGTTCCACAAGTAGCTAGAAAGAATAGGTGATGACTCTAGAAGTTTTTTGCCACGAAGTAGTCGGGAGCGTATAGTTTTACCCTTGTCCGTCACTGGCGACTTGCATAAATCCTTTGATTAACTGTCATTACACAATAACGAACAGTTATACGGACTTTTATTCTGAACGACTTCAGGTATTGAGCTGATTTTTTATATGTGATGAGTTACAGATCGGTTTAATCCTGATTCTCCCACTTTTAATTACCCCGCTGTACAAACACAAACTTCAAAGGAATCAGTGACCATGCAATACTATAGTCTGTTCTACTTAAACGACTAAAAATTTATTAAATACCTGTATGGTGGGAGGATGACTATAGACTATATTTCTTATTTTGTAATACATATATGATGGGAGAATTAATAATTATTTTTTTTTGGTAATTAATACTTTATTTTTCCTCATTTTTATTCAATCATATACATATCTACACCAAAAATTGTACAAATAAATTAAAAAAAAATAAACATATAAACGATAATCAGCCTAAGTGAAGTTGATGAGAGGCTGTGTCGGCATAGTCAACTGCGTCAATGAGTCCTTGTTGGTATCTCTGTTTTAGTTGCTGTAGTCTTGCGTCTATAGCTCTGTAGCGGCGCCGTCTACGTGGGGGGGGGGGGGGGGGGGGGGGGTTCACCTGCTGTATACTGTATGTTGGTACATTCTGTGGATGTTTGGGTCTTCCGCAGGATTTCTATGATCTCGTAGATGTTAGGGTGTGCTTCATGTGTGTTGACAGTAGCCGGACATGTAGGTACCTCGCAGCTCGAGTATAGACTCTGTTGTTACGTTTATTATTTACTATGTAACGATGACCTCCAAAAACCAAACTGTCCTTGCCTAACTTGTTCTGTAAGAACTCTGGTGGTTGAACTTGCACATTTCCGTGTAAATATTTGTTAGTAATAAAGTGCCTATCATATTGTTAGAATATGTTACATCCTTTATAGAATTGTTAAGATTCAGAGCTTGTATGCATATGCAATACATTATTCATAATGAGAAGTAAACAAATTATTTAAACAAGTAATTTTTCACCCATTTGACTTATTGCTAATTTCAAGAAAATATATATATATAAAAATATGACACAAAAAGTAAAAATAAATCTCTAAAATAGCAAAACTCATTTAGTTTAAAGAGAATTACAGGTAAATTATAGGTGATATTTATCAGAAATAAACTATAGCTACTATCACAACATTCCCTAATTAGTATATTTACATGTATACATGGTATACTGGGAGAATCAGGATGACACCTTACAGATCGAGTTTACGTTTTTTTTGCCAAAATTACGGGCCTTTCACTATTATATTTCCACTTCTAAAAATGGGCTTCGAACTTTTATTGCGGGTGGGGCCATTTGTGTCGTTCTGACACATCTAGTTTTAAATTTAAGTCACAAAATCCAATTGTTAATGCAATGAAACATTTTGTTTATGCCCCCACCCCCCCCCCCCCCCCCCGTCCAAAAAAAGAAGAAATATGTGAAATCTGTATACATTTTATACTTTTATGGTTGTTATATTCGGAAATCGCTAACTTTGTATTAAAATTCTAACGTGCGTAAGCATAAATATTGTCAAATCTATGAATAATTGTAACCACAGTCTGAAAGACATGCAAATTATATTTATTCTATTTGCATACACCAGTTCTAAGAAAATGATATTGTATTCACTAGTTCAAAGAAAACTAGGAGCTATTTTTTAAATAAAATTTTATGTAATCTTTCACATCGGTACCTCGTCAATAGATTCTTTCTCTATATTCATTTTAGAGTTAAAGGATGCATTTGATCTCTTTGATAAGAATGGTGACGGCAGAATTACAACAACAGAACTCGGAACAGTGATGAATTCTTTGGGACAATACCCTACGGAAACAGAACTTAGGGACATGGTTAACGAGATTGATGTTGATGGTAAAAATGTATATACATACATGTAGTTCACTGTTGCAGAGCACTCAAATTACAGATAAACTAGAGGCTCGTGTTCTGAGCTTGTACATGGATCGTGTTCTGAGCTTGTACACATGTATCCTAACATGTATCGTTCCTGGTAGTCATATAAATCCATTCATTTTGACCCTCATAAATACAAATAAACTTTTAAGATGTCAGGCTGAGCTGGGACGAAATATGCAAATAATGAGTTAATTGTTTGGGGAAAAAAGATTTTTGGATTTCAAACGATACAAAAATGGAATGCAAAAAGAAAGTTTAGTTAGTTGTCCAATTCAGATAAAATTTACATAGACCCTCTCTCTCAAATGCTCCATATCAAGGTCCACTGGTCATCTGGACGTGCATGTAGTTTTCGGCAAAAGCAAATCTTGGTTACTAGTAATATAATTTTAGCTCTCAGACCGGAACGAATCACGCGGAAATGATAAATTCCCTCTGTTGATGCTTCATACAATGTACCAAGTTTCAGATTATTTAAATTTGTTGTTTCAGAAGATCAGTAAGAAATAATAAGAATATGTACACGCCAGTCAGATTTGTTGTCCTTTCGGAACACAAATTGCACTTTTTTCATATATTCATCGTACCAGGCAGCAGTTGATTTGAAAATATTAATTATAGTGATGTTTTTTAAATTCGACAAATCAGAAATAAAGGGGGAGCATTAATTACCGAACTGCATCGTTGAAATACGCAAATTAATAAATTTCCATCTATGAACCATTCAAAGTTGGTTGTTGCATTTTCTTTGAAGAAGATTTTTAAAATTTGGCATCAAATCTTTCTGAGATCAAAACGACTATTTTAATCTTGGTAGGAAATGGTACGATTGAGTTTCCGGAATTTATCGCCATGATGGCAAAAAAGTTAGCAGAAGGTGAAGATCCCGAAGAAGACCTTAGAGAAGCTTTTAAAGTGTTTGATAAAGACGGTAATGGACTAATTAGTAAATCAGAATTACGACAGGTGATGTTAAGTCTTGGAGAAAAATTAACCGATCAAGAGGTGGACGAAATGATTCTAGAAGCGGATATTGATGGCGACGGAAATGTTGATTTTGAGGGTATGTGCATAGCTTTTAGTTTCTTATGCGTGTGTTTGATACAAAACGAATGAAATATTTTGAAAGTGATTTAGTTATTAGGAAGCAACCATTTGATTTTTATGGGGGGGGGGGGTAAATTTGAAATAACTGAAAGGTATGACCAGGATTTTTTTCAAAATAAAAAGAAAGGACCACTTTAGGTGTGGTAAAAAATTTAGGACCTGTTTCAATCAGGATTTTTTTTTGGTTCAAATGAAAATGAAAATTAAGGCCGCAAAAGCAGCCGAAATAAATCCAAGACCAAAATTTCGACGAAAAAATTGGCAAGGTGAAACATATGATCTTAACCCCCTCCCCCCACCATAAATATCAGATGGTTGCTCTTTTAGTATGCAGCTCTCCGTCATTCATATACACAAATTTCCATTTTAAGCTCATTTTGCAAACAATTTTAGATTGCATTTTTATGATATTGAAATCTGGATTTGCTGTATTAATTTTTGGTTTATCAGCTATCAGCTCTCAACCCTCGCAAAAGCTCGCGTGTTGAAAATCGAATATTTAACTATCTCGGGTGGAGAAATTCCATAACTCACTCGTACCTGAAGGAGAATCTATATGCACTCTGTTTTTGGACGATTCAATACTAAACCTACGAAAGCTTATTTTGGTCAAAATGTATGGCGAAAAAAATATATAATCATGGCCCCTCTTTGTTTACTCATGGCCACGACTTATTTACTATTTAGGTAATAAATCGTAGCCACGAGTTAGTAAGTCATGGTCACTTAATAAATCGTGGCTACGATTTACTAAGTCGTGCCCACGAGTTATAATTTTATAATTTAACCCAAATTAGCTTTCGTATAAACCTGTTTGACAATCATTAAACTGACAATTTGAATGAATTGAATTTAGTGATTATATTTATGTAGCTCAGTCATGTGTTTGCCAGTCAGTTTACGTCATGTTGTTTTATATTGTTGATGTTCAAACAGGCATACCTTAACTTTTTTCCACTTGATAAGCTCCAAGATTATATAAGTGTCTACAACAATGAATTACGAAATCTTAGAGTCACTTATATTATAACAAGTTTGACAGGTTTTCTTGACAGATCTTCTTTTTGTTTACAAGGTTTATCTGCAAAAATGTATCTGATAATTTATTGTCAGGTGATCACGATCTAATTTTTGGCGGAGGAGTATTTTCGTAGTTGTGAAACATGCATCTATAGCCATTGTAGCAAAATATGCATGTGCATGACTTTTGCAGTATTTGTGTAAGATTTTCTTTAAAAAGGGGAAAAGTTAAAAGACTGTATAGTTAAGGTGGTACCCAACACTACAGGGAGATAGCTCTTAAAAATCAACAGAGCGTTTTAATCATATTTAATAAGTAAAGAGAAATTAAGCTTCTCTATGATCAACATTGATGTTTGCCAAACTGCTATATATTCAATGAAATTATTCCCGTGTGAAATTCTATTTATTAAAAAAAATCAACATTTATGTCAACGGGTCAAAATAAATATTTCCTAAAAATTTTATGAAAATTAAACCAGCCAAATTTATTTTAGTCAAGGTGTTGGGTACCACCTTAAGAAGATTTCTTGTTTACGGTTTACTATCAGTTTATAATCTTTCTTTTTGATTTTTTTATCGTTTGAAATGGACCTAATTTTTTTTTTGCACACGCATTTGTTAAAATGTACATAAGTTTATCTCAGATTTCTTTGAGGGTGGAAATAAATGATATACATGCACAATTGAGATCAGTTCTAACCTCTCAACTATTCTGTCAGAGAGGACGGTCCTAGAATAATTCCGTAGAACGTTTCTAGGGTAGAACCAACCCTGTCATAAACGGCGCAGGAAATTTTAGCGGACTGATAGGACAATTTAGCGGAAAAAATGGACCCTTTTAGTGGAAATTTTGGGGACATTTTAGCGGAAGATTTAAAGGACAACTTAGCGGAATTTAAAATATTATGTGGACATTTTAGCGGAAGAAATCTACCTCTTCCGTTAACCAGACGAGCGACAGTTGGATTTTGACCAGGATATAGTTCACGTTAATACAGTTAATGTTTAAAAACCGAGCACTATTATAATCTCAAGTGAGCACTAAAAGCCAGATATTTACAATATTTCACGTGACATTGGCTCTTTATCGGACTAAATCCAACAATGCAGACATAGTAGTCTCTACTAATGTCACTAATTCTGAACAATTCGTGTTTTCTGTTCTAGGGCAACTGACATGAAGTCTTCGCCAAATCAATAAAACCAATAAATAAAAGATACATGTAAAAAAGATCCGCTAAAATTTCCATTGAATTTGTACCGGTAAACAATTTTTCTTCCGCTAAAATATCCACTAAAGTTCCCGCTAAAATGTCCATTCACACCTAAAATGTTAACTGTTTAACTAGTGGACTGTCATAAATTAAAATACTGGCTATGTGAAAGACCATTATATGAGTTACATCTATTTAAGTTAAAAAGTAACAGGTTTTGAAACATTTTTATTTCACGAAGATAGAGTTATTTTTTCTCATAGATTTAAATTAATCACAGCTACGGAGGGAACTATGTAAAAAAATGCAAAGTACCCCCCCCCCCCCCAAAAAAAAAAAAAACGAAAAAAAAAACAACATAAAATTTTACATATGAAGTTTGGGAGGTTGGGATCAGTTGGTAAAATATGCAACCCCCCCCCCCCCCCCCCCATTTAACGTCTGGATGGCAGTTACATGTATTACATAATCATGTGTGGTGCCAAACATGTACTTTCTCTTTTACTTCCAGAATTTCTGCCCCTCCCCCCCCCCCCCGAATTGTCCCACCCCAGAACATACTTTTTTTTATTCATCCAAACAACTCTATTATAAAAAGTACTCAGGTAATGTGTGTAACTATTATACACTTACCTCTGGCTATACATCGTACATTGTTGGTTGAAGATCCTTTGTTCTAAGAGTTATTATAGAAAATAATAACCTTGTACACATATACAACAAAGAAAAGTGATATTGCCCAGGTTTTTCTTTGAGATAAAGACTTTGCTTTCTGATAGACAAAACCCTCTACAGGTATATAAAGGTAAAAAATGTGTTCTCCGTATTATGTTACGGGATATTTGAGGGGCATTTAACCAATTTATCGAAAAATTAAATAGAAATTTAGAAATGAAGGGACTAAATCTTGATTTAACGTGTTCTCTTGTCGAAACATATATAGAGGAATGTTTTATGTACTAACAAATAACTCCGATTAGTTTTTTTAATCATTTAGTTTTGGTAAAAACTTTATTGTGAGTGAAATTTTCCTTTTTTTCACTCTATAAAATATTTCGGTATGCTAGAAGTTGATTTTAAAATTATTACAAAAAATTAATTATTTTATTTCTTATAATTTTGATGTTCAAAATTCATAAACTATTGCTAGGGAATAGTTCTAGGGTAGAACCGTCCAGAATGGTTCTAGAGTAGAACTTTCATAAATGGTTCTATTGTAGAACTGTCATAAATGGTTCGATTGTAGAACTGTCATAAATGGTTCTAGGTCAGGACACACCCTGTTGTAAACGCGGGTTCTAAGGTGTCAGGATGACCGTTCTAGAAAGGCTCTAGAACAGTTCTTCTGACAGTTTCGGACAGTTCTAAAAGGGGTCTGAATTGAGCCCAACTGTATATATAAATATCATATTAATTATCACACATTTATGAATTTTAGAGTACAGTAGGTGTTGTGGAAACACAATCAACTGACAGAAAACATTAAAAAAGACTTTCAGGATACCTGTTTATTCTAGATTCTTAAAACACACTTTTCATTGTAGAATTTAAAGAAATAATGGCACAGAAACGATAGAGAAATATGAACTACTTGATCTCTGGATGATGTTATATTACATGGTTTGCCAACACTGAAAAAAAAATATTTACCAAACAGTCTTAGTGGATTCTGCCTCTTGTTACACAGGAAACATAATCAATTGCTTTAATAACAGAATCATGCATTTAATTTAGAAAGGGTATTCAAGTAGAGACACAAACAATATTTACTGAAACGGTTCTCTTATTGTTGACATCAAGTCACATATATTACATGTAAAATTCACATATATATTTATTATAAATTTGTCCATTATCAATCAAATCAATCGTCGGAAATAAAAAAAAAGACCAGGATATCTATCTTTTAATTCACCAGAATTTCGACATGTAACAATGTGTAATACTCTTCATGATTGGTTCCTTTAACAAAACACGTTCTAATTGCATTTTCAATGCGCCTGGCTTTCCTCCGGGTTTTGTGCTGATTTTTCACAGTACTTTGCTTTTGTGCCGTTTTTTGGTCTTAATTTTCCCTTACTTATTTTTCGGAACGGCTGTTATATATTTGAAATATTAGTGCTTTTTGTTTTCACGACATCGACTTGTCACCAGATTTTTGCATTCTAGATAATTTCTCTCCGATTTTGTATTCTTTTCTTGATATTTTTTTGTGCTATATACAGAATATTATACTTTATTAATAGCATATTTCATCCATAGGGGTCAAGCTATATATACATGTACAATCCCATACAATTGTAGAAAGGCGTTAAGTTGGTCGTATATGTATATATTTTATTCTTTAAGAAACAATAAGGCAAAAGCGAACCAACAATTTGAACATGTACTCCAAAGTTTCATGATAGGGCTCGAGTCATGGAGGGAATTTCTAGTTGAATGGTATATGTCATTTCATGTCAAAATATTCTGTAAATCTGACACGACGTAAATTTTACCCTTTTCGATCATTTGTAGCATTTTATTCTGTTTTTGCAGCGTTTTAGTTTGTTATTTTTCGGCCTTTAATTCTTCTGATGAGACACAAATGAAAACATTATGTGATGCCAATAAGGAGCTTAGTCAGTTCTACCCTGGGCTGAAAATGGGGGGAGGGGGAGGGGGTATATTAATCTCCCCTGCGCAATTTGGTCAAGGGACTCCGAGTTACATATTTTTTCTCAATCGTTTCGCAGAAGTATATACAAGTTATTTATTAAAAAATCTCACATTTCCTAGATTAATGATCTCACGGTATCGTTCATTTAACAGTGGTTTTATTGGAGTTCCCTTTTGTATTTATTATAGTAATGTTGCAGTTATTTTTCTATCCAAAATCAACCAAACCGTGAGCATATAAGAACTCATAAATCTAAAAAGTGTAATATAATTCTTATCAGAACATTCTACTACTAATTCTCAATTGTGAAATTCTATGCGAGTTTCTATAAAATGAATATATTGTACCAATTTCTATTTATATAATGTCGTTATCTCCAACTATGAAAAGATATTTTATTGGTCAAATACTTAGAAGCCTTTCTCTGATTGATTTTTCTAAATTTTGTATTTCGAATTTTTTCCGGATATTGAATCTCGAATTTGTAATTTCGAATCTCTCATGATCCCAATATGATATTGTAAATCCAGATCGTCTCCAGATTCTAGTTTTTACGTCCTCCTATAGACGGAAGGTTTACACTTGTAAATTATAACCGGTAAAGTATTTTCAGTACGTTTATATATATCTGTTCCTAGGTCTCAGCATTCACTATACATTCAATGTTACTATTAAGTTACCGGAAGTGAACATTTGCTTATAGTTCTCTGATATGGCAGCCATTCAATTCTTCGCTTGATTGTGTATCGCATACTTCTGCATCTGATTTCTTGGTGAAATACTCCGGAATTCATTACTATTCTGTACATATAAAATATGAATTCAATATGTCTTAAATGACAACATTGATCAAACTTTCGGAAACAGAACTTGCACAGATTCTGCAACGTTTTGTTTGTGATAACGTCATATATGAAGCAAAAATCAGAGAAATGCAAGCAGAAATTGGAAAATCAGCACTCGTAAAATATTTGGGACATTTCAGCAAAGGAAAAGACAATAATTCATTACGACTATTGGAAACGAAAAGTTGTGTACTTCTTTTTACTTTCACGTTCAAGAAACGTTCGAGATAATCCAAAAAAAAAAACACTTGTAGTTTGAAAAAAGACACACATCTTAGAAACATTGCGTAAAAAAGAACGTATGACAACAATGGCATGCCAATGAATGAAACCTTATCCAACAGCCATTCAGAAGAAAACAATTAGTACAAAACATTAACATAAAATCAGCCAAGGGTAAGGGTAGTCCGGTTTCACAGGACAAACCGGTTTCATAGGTAACCGGTGTAACAACCAAGAAATTTGGACTACCTTAACGCGGTGTGAAATTATTTTTCAAATTGCGTTAAAATCAAGACCACTTTAACACAGTTTGATTTTTTTTTTTTTTTTTCATTTTGCGTAATGACATTTTGAAAGAGATTGAACGCCGAATTGCAGCAAAAACAAGGCCTAATCAGCTCCCATTTTGTGAAAAATGATTGCAAGCGTAAATTATGCTTACGAATCGTTATCCAAAAATTAATAAAAAAAAAACACAACTTCTTCCCTTTGACAAACTTTCTTCTTCAGAATTAGCGGTTTATAACATTAGGGAATAAATTATCTTTAAGTAAACTTTCCTACAGAACCCCAAGTTAAATCCCGTTGGGTTGTTTCGGATATCTTGGTGTACGGTCCGGGTGATCGGATAAAACTCTAATAATATTGCTGCCAAGTTTTAAACCTCCTTCCCCATTTTGTGCTAAGACTTTTCAAATCGCGTTATAAATTAGTCTCAATTATTGACGCACTTTTAACAAAACTTAACAGCAATGGTCCTTTAAGTGGTTGTCTTTCAGAATTGTTTAACAATGATCCCGCCTACCATTCAAAATGACCGCCAGAGCCAAACATAGTTAAACATCGTACCTATAGGAAAATTACTTAAAAGATCTTCTTGTCTAAAACCACTGGCAATTTGGAACAAAACCTAGCAGAAATATGGTGCTTCTTGGTCCTCTTTCAGAATTATATCCGATGACCCCTCTTGTTATCCAAGATGGCCGCCAAAGCCGAACATAGTTTAACATAGGACCTAATGGGAAAATTCACTGAAAGATGTTTTTGTTTGAAACCAGTGATCCAGTTTCATGCTTCCTGTCAAGATGGACATATTCCAGGTGAGCGACGCAGGCTCCTGGTGGCCTCTATTTTCATTGAGTTGGTCCAAATATATGACGCACTTTGAAAAATATTTTCAAATCGCCTTACATGTAAGCCTGACCAAAGTTTAGCGCAATTTGAAAAAGTGGGTTGTAACATCGCATGATTTACCGGTAAAAAATAAAAACAAAAATACCGACTTCTAAGGGAAATTCAAAGCGGAAAGTCCTTTATAAAATGGCAAAATCAAAAGCTCAAACACATCTAACGAATGGAAAACAACTTTCATATTCCTGACTTGGTACAGGCATTTCCTTATGTAGAAAATGGTGGATTAAACTTGGTTTATAGCTAGCTAAACCTCTCACTTGTATGACAGTCGTATAGAAGTGTGGAAAAAGATATTTTTTTCTTGTCACAGTTGACATAATTCGCGTTTACATAAAACTCTCTATACGCATGTGCTAAAAGTAGATATACCGGGTAATATATCGTTAACGATATATAGGAGGTCATATTAGATTTTTTTGTATTTACATTTTGTACTTTATTTTCTCAGCCCTTTTGCGGACTTGCTGGATGACGTGGGTTTGGACCATGTGGCGACAACTTAATGTCTGTTTTTTACCACATCTGTTCTGAAAAGATGTCTCCCTAAAATATACCGGAAAACATTTATTTTCATACTACAGAGTTTTTGTAGACTCTCATATGAACCTTTGTCTTCAGATATTCTTCAGAATGTTTTTAACTAGGTTTAATAATTTATTCATTTTTCTATTTAGAACAGGAAAAGTTTGTATTTATCAAATTGATTTACTGAATCCCGCATCAGAGTATGAAAAGCAAAATATATATAAAAAAAAGTTTGGAAAATTGGAAAGATACAAGATACCAACTTTCTCCTACATGTAGATCTAAAAAAAATACATAACGTTGAAAAGAGTATTTGTAATCGTGGTAATGGAAACTAATTTCCTATCAAAAGATGTTTTTAACTATTTTACGATGTATCATCAAAATTCGAAAATATTTACACATTTTAAAACATAGCATTTCCTACTATGTGTTCTGTGAGCCGAAAACTTGAAATGTACTAGGACATTATGAATGTTAACAGAAACAGCTCAATTCTTAATAATCACAATACAGAATATTGATCGTTTAATCCTATTTCATATGTTCACAAATACACAGTCATTCATCCACACAGTAGTACTCAGACGCTTGCATGAAACACATAATGTTTGGCATGTTTAAATGTCGCTTTATTTGTTCATCATCATCCCACAAAATTCTAAAAAATAAATTATAATAAGATTACAAACAGTTGACACAATTTATATTATATTCTAAATCGACAAATATCTGTACATATAGGCTATTTACTTGATGTTTTTCGTTAAGTCAAGGGTAAACTGCATTAAATTAAAACACAAAATAGGAGTTGAAGCTATATGTTTAGCATTGATTAGCAGTTGTCCATTAAAAGATACTTATCTTAACAAAGTATGTTTCAAATTTTAACAAGATATATTGAGCACATCGAAGTCGACACGTTTTTTAATTTACCCGAAAATTGATAATTTGGTGATTTTTCGTGCATATTTGATTTTTTCATGGACGAGGCGACATAACTCCAGAACAACAACTGACTTTAATAAGGTAACAGTACAGAGGAGCCTAAGGAAATTTCAGTCTTGTGAGTCCTTTTAGCAACTTCAAACTTTGATCACAGATACAAAGAACTTGGCAATATTTTGTAACCATTTTTCACCATTTTAATAACGATTATTTAAGTTTTTTTAGAATAATTATGAATATTTACACTGGAAACAATAAGAAAAATGTTTTCATGTACTTATTAATAAAGTTTCATTTTTTTAAGTAGAAAGGCTAGTACATATAAACTTATCATATATTGTTTTGCAAGGATTGCCAATTTTCCTACTGAAGGTCGGTGGTTCTCTCCGGGTACTCCGGCTTCCTCCACCAATGGAAACTGGCCTCCGCGCAATAGCCAAATGCGCTGAAAACTGTGTAAAACCCCAACTAAACAAACAAACATATATGATTTTGTATGACTCATACTGAAATAATAGGATAAAATATGCCGAAATTAGACGTCATCGCACCAAATAGTACACGGTTATCTGATAATAACCATCAGGATTCAGCGTTGGTACAATGTAAGAAAGGACAAGTGGATAAATTCTTAACACACAGCCCACACTTGCACATAACAAAACATTCCACCGAGAGAAGGCGTAATTTTACCATATGGTAAACCAACAGACAAACAAAAAATAAGCGCGAGAGGGTACTTTTAATTTTACACGTATCTTTGAGAAAGCTTCAAAATACAAACCTTCATAATTCACCTGCCCATCTCCATCCAAATCTGCTTCTCGTATCATCTCGTCGACTTCCTCATCCGTTAATTTCTCTCCGAGATTTGTCATCACGTGTCTAAGTTCAGCTGCACTAATGAAACCATTACCGTCTTTATCAAAAACTCTGAAGGCTTCCCGAAGTTCATCCTCGCTATCAACATCTTTCATCTTTTTAGCCATCATTGTGAGAAATTCTGGGAAATCTATTGTCCCATTACCTAATTAATAAAAAACAAAAATAATAAAAAAATCTATCCTCAACAAATTAATACAATTAACTGACCAAAATACTTTAATTACAACATATCATCAGAAATTACTCTCCCCTAAAAAATGCATTTTCCTGTAGACCCAAATACGTGCAAAAAACGCATGTAGATGTCAGGGGATACAATCAAGATCACGTGATGAATATACACACATCGGAAGTGACAGTCTAGCAATCCGCTTGAAGGGTAATAAGTGGTATTTACCTGTTTACATCAATTAAAATTAATTACTGAGGTAGCGCACCCAGTATCAGATAACCTATAGTTTTAAAATACACAATTTGTATTGCTAGAAAGCGTGAAGTTATTGCAAACACTTCGAAACCGTTCCAAAATTCGACAGATAACACACACAATCTATATATTTTTACAACAAAATTTCGGAAAAGTTAAAATTATAGGAGTTTTTATTGGAAAATAAATGCATGTTTTAATTCAAAACCACTATTGATTTAATAAATCAAATAATTTATGATAAACGCTTGTTTGACTGTCGGAAAAACAGATTCCGCGACAATTTACACAGTCTAAATATTTTTAAAGAAAATTGTTTGAACGTTTATATGTTACCAAAGACAAAAATACATCCTCTGTGGATATAGCTGACTCATCATATGTCAGTATCCAAGTACATGCTGTAAAAACGCAATTGTTCAATGTTGTCTCGAATAGGTACATCAAAACTCCGTGGTTTCAAACTTGAGTGCATTTAAGCTCAAGTAAATACATTATTTTTCGTTGGATAGTTAATAGATACAAACCATCAGCGTCCACCTCGTTAATCATATCCTGAAGTTCGGCCTCTGTAGGATTCTGTCCTAGTGACCTCATAACAGTTCCCAGTTCCTTGGTAGTAATGGTACCGTCACCATCTTTGTCAAACAAACTAAAGGCTTCCTTAAATTCTGTAACGATCGGACGGAAATACAAAATAACAAAAAAAATGCAATATTCTATGTAGAACGTAACTAAAATTAAGAATACAATATTCTACAATATTGCACTCCACGCAATATTGCTTTAAAATTGACCTTATTTGTGTAGAAAATTGACTTATTTGACATTCCGGAGCACCCGAGTCTACCCCCGGTTTTTTTGTGGGTCCATGTTATTCATATGTTTTTAGTTTTTAATTGTAGTGCATGTATTGTTTTAATCCGGAGTTTGTCAGTTGTTTCGATTTTCTCTCCTTCGTATATCCCTTTGGTATTTCTTGACTTTACTTAAAAGATCGTATTATAGAATAAAATAGATATAGCAAGCTCGTGCAATAAATTAGTTTGCAAGGAAGATATTCATCAAGATTAATGCAATAACCCATTTATTGTATCGGAAGATCTTTAAAATTTCAAAGATGGATAAATGATGGAGATGAATTGTTGTTTAACGTTCAGTGGCAGCCAGGTGCATATCAGGACGAGAACATGTTGATATGATAATGAATATGATCCCTGCTTTGTACTAGACCGACACGCTAAGTCGAATATTTAATGTAATAGCTCGCGGCCCTCGGGATGATCTTGTACAGACACACCGCGTCCTCGGGGTATAGCTATTACAGAAATGTTCCAATAGAAAATAATTTATCAAACACCTACATTGTAATTAATTAAATCAGTATACACTTGTTGAATGAATTATAGGAGTTTCTAACACATTACCTGCTATTTGTTCTTCTGTTAATTGATCAGCCTAAAATTAAAGTATACAATATATTACTTGGTTGGTTGAAAGCGGTGGTCTGGAAAAAATTGTTTTTCTATTTCTGATTTTAAGTTATATAATGAATTTAAATTTTTTCATACCTATCCAAATTCAGGAAGTGGACAAATATGGACAAAATATACCTATGGAGCAATTGCTCTGGGTTACCAAGAGTCAACACCCATTTAATTTTTCATTGCTCTGAGTTTCCAAGAGTTAACACCCATTTATTTTTTCATTGCTCTGAGTTTCCAAGAGAAGACCTTTTCATTTTTACATGTTCCTGATCAAGGCCAAATTGGTCGAAACGTTGGATAATTTTAACCTTTTAGTTTGGTTGTCGTTTTTTTACGATTTTGTATTTGGTTTTGTTCGGCTTGTGTATTTTGTACATTTAAGCCGTTTTATGTCCATTTTGACAGCCCATCATTTCCATTTATTTTCCTCGTTTTCAATGGTCAGATTAGTTGTTTAATTTAGACAAGAGAATGAAAATCTGATCCTTTAAACTGTAAAACTATCTGATGTCTTCATATCTTACGGTTTGATTAAATATAAATCTCCAAGTTATTACTGTGGTCCAGATTTCTGAAGAAAATTACAATGACATCCAATCTAGATACATTTGGTCGGGACTGATTTTCTACTTACAATTACTGTGTGTCTCGCATACTTCGGATTTCAGCATGCAGTTGACAAGACATTAATGCATTCATTACGATTATTGGAAACAAATGGTAGTGTAATTTACATTTTACTTTTTAATGTTTGATACACCCTTCC
Source organism: Mytilisepta virgata (assembly GCA_028015205.1). Lineage (NCBI taxonomy): Eukaryota > Metazoa > Mollusca > Bivalvia > Mytilida > Mytilidae > Mytilisepta > Mytilisepta virgata. The sequence goes on along the minus strand of CM051518.1, from coordinate 54,823,802 downwards.
CCGGCGCGGTTAAACATGTTTTGTGAGATCTCAACCCTCCCCTATACCTCGAGACAAGGCGGAATAAACAAACACAGCGATACACACAGTAAAACTCAATTCAAAAGATGTCCGAGAAACTAAGCAAAATGACAATTATCAATACATATTAACAAAGGACTACTAGCAGTTACTGACATGCCAGCGCCAGACCTCAATTAAACTGATCGAAAGATTAAGTCTATATCATATAGAAAATCAGCCACAATCGCTCCCGTTAGGGGTTTAGTATCATGCCATCATATAGTTACTTCCCTTTTAACAAGATGAACAGCTATAAATTTTCCTTAAACTTATCCAATTTGTCTATAGGCAATTTAGAGTTACTTTCCTTTTAAAAAAATAGGTCATTATTTCAAATTTTTCACATGAATAAATAATTTTAATTATAAATGTTCTCTGAAAAAAATCTATTTTTTATGAATAAACTAGAGTTACTTCCCTTCTAACAAGGGGCAAAAATGAAATAGTTATACTTTGTGGTTTTCAGTCATTATTTCAAATATGACCAATAAGGAAATACTGTATATTATTTTATATTATGTTATATAAAATATTACCATATATGCATGGAATGTTCATGGTCTTGGAGACAAAATAAATGATGATTTTTTTTCTCGATAAAATCAAAGTGACATAAATATTCTTCTTGAAACATGGAGAGGTGAAAGTAAAGAATATGACATGTTTTCAAAGAGTGGAAAGAAAAGAAAAAAGGCAATACGACATAGTGGGGGTATTATTATTTACTATTAAAAAAAGCTTTAAGTAAAGGAATTTCTGTTGTACAAAATGCTTCTATCTCAGAAATAGAATGTGGATCAGGCTACACAAGTGTTTTTTTGGCTTTCACCATGACATATTCTTATGTTCTGTTTCCATACCAGCTGTTTCTTCTTCGCATTATGAAAATGATATTTTATCATTAGAAAATGAAATTATTTTATTTTCAAATAAGGGCAAAGTATTACTTGTTGGCGATTTTAATGCAAGAACTGGTAACAGTCCAAATTTTATTGAAAATGACTCAACAGATCTAAATACCTTTGATGTACAAAATATTTTACCAGAAAACTATATAGTAGATCAACATATAAATAGAAACAACCAGGATAAAACTTGTAATTTGCAGGTGATACACTAGAATATTTTACTTGTATGACTTTCAAGTGGTTTTAGTTGTGTTGATTATGCAATTATTAGTGAGAGTCTCCTGACCTCAGCTGAATATTTTACAACGCACGATTTCAACTATCTTTCGCACCATGTTCAAATTGTAGAACTTCTTAAGCGCAAAATTGAGAATTGTGAAGTTCAATATATTCATAAATAGGAAAATACTAAGTCTTATAAATGGAATGAAAAATCAAAAAACCTTTTGTAAGACAGTCTTGCTTCTGAAGATTTAATAAATCAAATTATAGATTTTGAATTGAAAAAATTCCCAAAATATCAAACGGGAATAAATGAAGCAACAAAGGAACTGTCTTCAATTTAAAAAAAAAAAACTCTTACAGAAAGATCTTGCAGGCTTATTACCAAAAGAAATAAAATTCGTCGAAAGAAAGTTAAACAGAAATGGTCCGACATTTCAGTTTACGAATATGAAAAACCTTAAACTACATGGGTTAACAGTTGAAAATAACCCATTTAACAGTTCATTAATACAAACATATTTTGGTCTTTTAAAATCTATAGTGAGAAAAAACAAGCATATAAACAAAAGATGTTTGACACATTATCTAGTATTATCAATAAAAATCCCAAAGAGAGTCTATTTATTCTTAAAACATTAATTAATAAGTATATCAATAAAAATCATAATAAAATTTATGCTTGTTTTGTAGATTGACTCTGTTTGGAGGGAAGGGCTCTTATACAAACTATTCAAAACTGGAATGGGTAAACACGTGTACAATGTTATAAAAAATCAATTTACAAATACGATGTTCTCTATCAAGACTTATAATATTAATTCAGAATATTATCAGACTAATAGAGGAGTTCGTCAATGGGATTCAATAAGCCCCACACTTTTTAAAATATTCACAAATGATCTAAGTTTTAACTTTGAATCAGATCAATCATGTCCTATCAATTTAATCAACTCAAGAATAGGAAGTCTTCTATTCGCTGATGATCTCATTTTCTCTGAATCTAAAGAGGATCTTCAGAATAGTCTAAATCAACTTTCAAAGCTCTGTGGCAGTTAACCCTCAATATTAAAAAGACAAAAACTATGATATCTCAACAAAATTTACTTTAAAAAAAAAACAAATGTTTTACAAAAAATGAACAAGAGAGCTGTCTGAGTGACAAAAAACCGGGTTTTCCTTCTATTTCATTTTTACTGAGTAACTTTTCTCCAACAAAAAGATCAAGGGTCAAGGTCAGATGTCAACATCTTCAGTAAACGACACATCATCTTGAGGTACACTACCCACACATCACAGATCTAAGATATATGTTTTAAGAAAAGTTACAGGCTTTACATGATCAGCAATTTATTGACCTTGAGGTCAAAGTTCAAGGTCAACATCCTTAATATGTAACACATCATTTTGAGGAAACCTACCTACACAGCAAATATCCAAGGCCTAAGTCTTCAGGCAAAACAGTTACAAAAATGACCAATTAATTAACCTTGAGGTCAAAGTTCAAGGTCAACATCCTTAATATGTGACACATCATTTTGAGGAAACCTACGTACACAGCAAATATCCAAGGCCTAGGTCTTCAGGCAAAACAGTTACAAAAATGACCAATTAATTAACCTTGAAGTCAAAGTTCAAGGTCAACATCCTTAATATGTGACACATCATTTTGAGGAAACCTACGTACACAGCAAATATCCAAGGCCTAGGTCTTCAGGCAAAACAGTTACAAAAATGACCAATTAATTAACCTTGAGGTCAAGGGTCAAGGTCAATATCCTTAGAATTTGAAACATCTCGAGGTAACCTACCTACACACCAAAGATCCAAGGCCTAGGTCTTTAGACAAAAAAGTTACAGGCCGGACACGAAGATGATCTAAAATGACCTATTTATTCACCTTAAGGTCAAGTGTCAAGGTCATAGGTCCACATGACACATAGTCTTGAGGTGACATATCCACATACCAGAGATCTAAGGTCTAGGTCTTAAGACAAGAAAGTTATAGGCCGGACACGATTGGCAGCTGCCCAAAAATGACCTATTTATTGACCTTGAGGTCAACAGTCAAGCTCAATATTCTTGGTATGCGACACATCATCTTGAGATAACCTATCTACACACCAAAAATCCAAGGCCTAGGTCTTTAGACAAAAACGTTACAGGCCGGACACGAAGATGATCTAAAATGACCTATTTATTCACCCTAAGGTCAAGGTCAAGGTCATAGGTCAACATTTTTGAAACATGACACACCGTCTTGAGGTGACATATCCACATACCATAGATCTAAGGTCTAGGTCTTAAGACAAGAAAGTGATAGGCCGGCTCCGCCTCTTGCGCCTCAGGCCAATACAGCAAGCCTCGGACCAATAACAAGGCCAATGCAGAAACAACCATGTAATAATATCATAGTCTTTGACATCTGGTCTCTGACCACACCACATTATTGGTCCTATTTAAAAACGTGAACAGTTCAACGAAAATACAAAATAAATATTTATCACGCACATACCGCGTCATAGCTATGCTCCAAATTATACGACTACAGATGTGCACCTACAATTTACAAAGCACCCCCTTTTTCTTACGTCTATCGAAAAGTGAAATACTAAATAAAATGACTTGAATAAATATATGTTAGAAGAAATGCATGTGTATGATATATAATTCTCGTCAGTAAATCCTTACATGACAAATATCAAAGGAATAGCGTTACTATTAATTCTCTTTATGTCAAAGATTTGTGCAATTCACGTACAAAATTAAAAACACATTTAATTCAAATGAACGGAGTTGGGCACAATCTGCAATACTTTAGTCCTCGATTTATTGTGCAGTCAACGAGACGAAAAATAAGTGTGACAACGTACACGCTTTTATTTATTGTTTAAAACATGTACTGTTTAACACGCTTTTTCACAAAAGGTGTGTTTAAATAAGTCAACTGCAGTAAAACTGCGATATAGATCTATAAATATATGGTGTCATTCACGTCTTACCATTTTGATGGATTCCTTCCTCCTTTCTAAGCCTATTAAACTAAATTACTGGACATATGATTAGTTGGTGTGTACAGATATGGGTACCACTGGGGAAATATCGGATATTGTGGAGAATTACGAAATCTACATTTAAATGTTGAACCACGTTTCAACTCTTTTGTTATATTGCTTTGTTATATTTGAATGTATTCAAGTTTGATTGATGTTAAGAACGACAACCCCTGATTGGTTTCTATGCACTTTCAAAAAGCTGATAAATATTTGTATTGGTGTCATTTATCATGTTTATATAGTTAGGTGTTTAAAGTAGATGAAATATATATTTATTTGCTTTTCAGGTAGAAAATGTACATAAAAACGAAACATTGTACATATACTAAAAATAAAAACATTGATATATCTATTTAAAATTTACAACAATATTACATGTTCACACAATATATAATAATATCGTTACAACTAAATTGGAAAAATAAAATAATGTCAAAAATATACTTTCAGAGTAAATCTTATTGAAATGTAGTTCATACATGTACATTAACTTTTTTGAATGTTGCAAAAAAAATAAATCGTACGTATAACTTTAATAGGTTGTAAATTGACACATATAAGACATATAAAATAAAATGAAAAAGTGCAATACCTATGGATTCATTCTGCAAAAATCACTACAAGTTATAAGCTTTTAATATTCTTAAGTACTTTGATAGTATAATTTGTAATATCATTTTTAATTGGGGTCTAAAAAAACTTTGGCAAGACTCTAAAAATGCATGCATGGCGATTGTTGGATTTTTTCATAAAATTTTAAAAAAAATATGCGTGACAATGGAACAGAACAAAACAGCGAATCTCGAAAAAAAAAACCTGTGACATCAATTTAGGTGTGAAAAAAATGTAGGACCTGTGTTATTCAGGATTTGTTTTTGATTTAAATGAAAATAAAAAAAAACCAGGACCAAAATTTTGTCGAAAAAAATAGACAGGATCAAACATTTGATCCTATCCCCTACCCCTAAAAATCAAATAGTTGCTCCCTTAGTCAATGTCAATAATTGATTTATTATTATTTTGTGGTATTTTCAAACAGTATTGAAGAAAATTTAGTACATTAGAAGCACCATGTCAACACAAAAAAAATTCTAATTTTTACGAAAATATATGCATATATATTCCATTCAAGAAACACCTGAAATGTACACAATATATGAATCTATGTATTCACCTGTCTCTATTTATTCCAACTATATTCGAATATGCATATATATATATATATATAAATGCATGAACAACGACATTAGATGTAAGGATCTTGTGTATACAATTGTACATTTATTCGGGAAAAATAGATTAGACAAAGTTGTCCTCATTGTTTCATCATGAGTGCTACAAAATCTGAAAAAAAAATAAGAAAATATAATTTAAAAATGTTTAATCAAATAAATTATTTGCTCAGATTAATGTAATACAGTTTATTCCGATGATAAAAACCTTATTACTGTGGTCATTTGTCAGATTTGTCACATTCAATTGTAACGGACGACCTCAATTATTGGTCAGTAAAACACTTCATCTATTGACCAAGGCAACAGACTTTGCGATTTCCGAACAACTCGTATTTGGTCTGACAACTTCAGTTTTAAGGGAGAATTGCCAAAATAGTAAAATTGAGAAAACAGCACTGCTTCAAAGTTTGTGCAGCTTTCATTTTTTTATTAGACAATTTTAACATTTCACAGTTCAAAATTTTATACGTGACGCAACTACCTCACTGCCTAAATGGAATCTACGTCACTGGTGTTTGTACAAACATGTCGTAATGGTACCTTTTCTCATGGATGTACCATCATCTAAACATTAATTAAAATTTCATACCCCTGTAATTTATTTTTCCACGCCCAGTTGCGTTAATCTCTCGAATCATACGTTCAAGCTCATCTTCTGAAATATTTTCACCAAGAATTTCAATTCCTTTCTTAAGGTCTACTCGACTAATAGTTCCGGTTTCTTCTTTGTCAAAAGCTCGAAATATGTTCAGAATTTCGTCTTCTGTATTGGAACAGGACTCATTCATCTTCTCGAATATTATTTTCAAGAAGTCACTGAAATTAAGTTTTCCGTCATCAACTGTAAAACAAATTAGGATGGACGGATGAATTATTGTTTAACGTCCAGTGGCAACCATTAGTTGCATATCAGGACGAGAATATGTTGATATAATATGATCCCACTTTGTACTAGACCGTCACGCTGAGTCGGATTTTTATTGTGCTACAAATATGTAGCTCACTAGGTAACTGTCATATCACCGCATTTGGACACATTATACTGACTCCGAGACGACCAGTCCTTTGCTCTTACTCCTAGATGCCACGTGCTTGGCGTAGAAGCAGCAAATACCAATTTTAATGTCTTTGGTTTGGGCCCGGCCTAAGATCGAACCCGCGACCTTCCGCACTCTAGGCGAGCACGCTAACACGAGATCACCAAAGTGGTTAAAACAAAATTAGTAATACATAATTTTATATAATAATAATTGCGTTAATACCTCTTCCCTAAATATTCTTATGGAATTGACTGTTAATACATGTAATTAGATTGTAAATGTAACTTCACTGTATATTTCTTCAGTCAACACAGAAGGGTAGTACCAGTAAATATTGAAGATATATATGAACAGGAAAATTTTTGTTTAATAAAATATACGTTCATTGTTATAATGATAATATTGTTTTCATCTATTTGTTTTATTTTGTTTATTTTTTTTTATTCTTAAGGAAGAGGCATGGAAATTATACAAGATAGTGTTTTCGGTACATCAACACAATTAATTTGTTTTTCTCTCTTTATTATTGATTTAAATTATAATTATACTGTACTATTTGATTCTAGGAAATATTTATCGGTGATTTTTTTTTCATCAATTATCGGAGTCTGGAAATCATTTTTTAAATTGCCCTTTTTGTCCAAAAAATCAAATATTGTTCCAAAAATACACAAAGCCGTCACAAAGGCAAGACTTCACATATAATTCAGTGTAATCACTATGTTTATTAACTGAAAATGAGTTTGCATTCTAAAATAAATTTTATTACATGTAGCTTATTTATATTGTTATGACTTACCATTTATTTCCAAATTCAGTATAATATCTTGAACCTCAGCCTCTGTAGGGTTCAGTCCTAGACATCTTAAAACTTTAGTCAGTTCTGAAAGTGTTATCCTTCCGTCCTTGTCTTTGTCAAACATGTTAAACGCCTCCTTAAACTCTGTTGAAAAGGCATTAACATAAATTTGTCTTGTGCATGTATGTACGCTTTATTGAAAACAATTTAAAAGAATTTTCTAATTATTTCACAGGAGTAAAACGTTTTGATGGTATAAACATTATTAGACCAACACGATTATTGTACAATAATAGACCATCGGTCGGCACACGTAACAGGAGTTTAACCACGAAATGTGTCATGTAAGGGACAAGATCAAAAGTTCAATGTAGTTAAAAAAACTTAATTCAAAAAGTTTGGGGGTGGGGGGGGGGGGTAAAAATTGCTGCATGTTTTGTTATCCGATATCGATTTTCGGATATGCCCATATTGGTCAATCAATGTTTCCCAAATTTAGTTAAGAGGGGTGGGGGGGGGGGGGGGGAAAGGGGGTCAATGAAAAAACTATGTGAATTAAGTTTTTTATCCTACATTGAACTTTTGATCTCGTCCCTAACTTAACATATATAACAAAGACTATTTGATCTTGAGTTGGATTAGCGGTTAGGCAGATTATTTAGCACAGGCTTGCTTTATAAGAATCAGTATAATGGTAGTGATTTTTACTGGATTTCACTACAAATGGCTTTACACTTTTAATTTGAATTTTCTGAATCTGAAAGTAATAAGAAGAAAAAATTGTACTGTATTTTATTCTGATAATACATCCTGTATTTATTTTTAATGTTTTTGACGTATACATGTATTAATGTCAAACATTATGATGAAAATAATACAGCATGTGGCTGCGATTAAGAACTCGTTGCCATGATTTATTAACTGCATGAACTGATGGCCGCGCTCTATGAACATGAGTTAATAATTCGCGGCTACGAGTTATGATTTTTCACCCAAATAAACTTTCGTACAAAACACATCAATTAAAACAGTTAAGCATTTCTAACCAGCAGCTGTCCTTTCCGTATATACATATATGTATATAAATGTATTTTTGCTTTAAAAGCGCTTTTATTGTTGAGTGATTGAGAATGTTTTCTGGTTACCGGTATATTTCTGACTAGGTCGGGGACAGTCTTGAAAAGCAATCAGTAGAATTGTATTAGAGAAGCTCCGTGTAAATTAAATAAATTTTAATGAGAGGCTGTTACGTTTCTTGATCTAGAAAGATTTTATGTAATAGTAATTCAAATATATTAAACAGTTTCCTGTTAGAATTAATTAAAAAATACCCGCTATCTGTTCTTCTGTAAAGTAGTGAGCCTAAAAAGAAAGGAAAATGAAAATGCTTTGCAAATTGGTTTAAAGTTTCAAAGAAAACATTTTTTTTCTACCCGTAAGGCAAAAACTTTCTCACTGTTAAAGGGAAAGAAGTAAAAAAGGTTGGCTCAAAAGTGTGATGAAAACATACTGTTGGACTTATATTTCCTGGAGTTGTAAGATTCAGGTTCTTAAATGGTTAGAAATCTATTCCTTGTCACCTCTTTCCTGAAATTCAAATTATTGATCATAGGGTGTCTATTGAAACGAATACCTCGATGGTTTTGTGGTAGCGTGCTCGCCACGAGTGCGGAAGATTGCGGGTTCGATCCCGACCGGGTCAACCCAAAGACATCAACATTTGTATTCGATGCTTCTCCGCTAAGGAGTAAGAGCAAAGACTGGTCGGCTCTGATTCAGTATAATGTGTCCTGGTGGGTTGCTAGGTGTTCCTGTGTACTGTTACATTGTACCTAGTGAGATTACACGCTAACATTCTAGCTCATCGGGTCGGTCTAGTACAAAGCAGGGTTCGTATTCATGTCACATCAAAGTGTTCTCGTCCTGACATGCCTGATATGCATGTAATAATTGACACTGGTCGATAAACAATAATCAATCCATCCATCTATTGAAACTTTTATAGTCGTGAGACTTGTCTGACATGATTATTCATTGATTTGTTATAGAAATTACCAGTATTTAGCAAAATTCAAAAATAATAGAAATACTAAGGCTTCATTCCTTGTATTGCATATGGTAGATCTCCTTAGCTGAAATTTGGCTTCCTATTTCGGTATTCTTCGTTATGAGTACTTCTTGTTAAAAATAAGTTTGGTTTTTGGTCTTCCAAATGTTTCGGTTTTAATGCTGCTGACGAGAGGTAACTCCTTGAAACGCGTCGTATACAGCATAGTATAAATTTACTATATCTAACATTAGTATCTTTGGATTGTTATGTTTTTACAACTAATAGTTCAACAAGCTATCTGTAGTTTTATTGGGTTGATTGATACCTTTTTAAATCTTTTGGTTAAAAATAGTTGAATAACATAATACGGTATTTTCAGTTTTCTGAATTTACTTCTTAAGAAATAATGTGGTAAATCTTTAGGAAATAGGTGAATTTTCAAATATCACTTATCTCAACAAGTCATGAGATGGAAATGATTTTCAGAAAAGGGGGATAACTGCTCGCCAATCACACTATAGAATAAATTAAGGTAGAGAAAGTACTTCACCAGAAAGCATTTCAGTATGACTGTAACTTATATAGATGTCAAACATTTAGAGGTATTCATTAACTTGAAGGTATTCTATAATTTACTCGCTCGGTCATAAAAATAATATACATGTATAAACAACAAACAACAACGCCGAAACTTCAACGTTACAACAAAAATATGTACCGAGCCAATAAAACTGAGGAAATATCATAGTAATAAAGGTTATTTTGAAGGAATTTATCAATGTGTAAACTCGGGGGATTCACTCACAAACTAAATAAAGAAGGACTTTATGCAAAGTTTGTGAGTGATAAGCCCGAGTTTACACATTGATAAATTCAGTAAAAATAACCTTTATTACTGATAATTCCAAAGTAATGCAGTAATATGACTTTCTCCATTTGAAATTAACATTTTCCACATGCACTATGTTGCATGCGTACGTATTCATACGCACGACGTCATGAAAGGTATTTATCAAGTTATAAACTTTTTACCGGAATTTGCTATTAGCCAATGAAATTACTGCTTTTGATGTTTTGAAAAAAAAAAACATTGGAATTATTAGCTTGTATATATATATCCTGATTATCAAAAAAAAAAGAAGAAGAAATAATATCAACAAACGGGTCGTCCTATAAGAAATATCAATGAACAGTTTAAGGCCAACAAATAACTTTTATCCCGATATAAGTCGAAGAAAGGCTTGAGCTGATTAACCTTTTCTTTTCCTAAAAATAACCTCGATTGAAAGCGTATTTTTTAACCTATTGTAATATAATTATTTGAAAACACAAGTTAAAAAGTGGTATCATGTTGTAAATCGACTGAAAACTTATTCTTACATGCACCAAAACAAATCATACACAAGAGAATGTCTTAAAACGTTCTTACCATCATCACCTGCGAAAAATTGCAAAATTTATTTAGTGAAGATTTATTTGAAATGTGAAGATACAATTGAAAAATTATTAGAGACTTATGAATTATTGAATAATTTTCATCGAAAATCGTTATTCGTAATGATCATATTACAAGACTACCAAATGACAAACGATATTTTCAATCCAAGAATTTTACAATTGTCACCATGATAGAACGAAATTTCTGTCACAAATGATATATGTCTTTCCTGAAAATCACACCTCGCCTCTCACTCAAGACAGGATTTGACATAGTTTCCATGTGATTATTAACGGCGTATATAGTTCAACCGAAGAACCTACCGTGGTATTTGTTCTGTGACAAAACTGTTCTTTAGTTGGTCAATATTTTTTCAATGAATTATTGCTGCCTATAGTTTACGGTTTCAAAATTACAGTGCATACATAAAAAACCAATTTTACATCTAAAATATAGAAACTTGACCAATTCAAATTAATTTAAAGGTCCAAGATAATCCCTACCTTAATTTCCAAAAATTTATCACGAAGGTAAAGGAATATTCCATGATATTAATTTGGATGCACACAAGATGTGCACATTTCGTCGATTTACGGCTCATCAATTGTGCTCAAGGTCTTAAATATTTAAAAACAAAACAATGACCAAAATGTTGAAGAGCAAAATAATCTAACTGCAAACGTGACCGAAATGAAGAAAATACCATGTAAGAACAAAGCCATGGGCGAGGGAGTTACTCCTTAGAAAAATTGAATTTCATCTCACGTCCGTATATTTTATAAAATATTACTTTAAGGTGTAAAATAACTCTACGTGTAGATCAATAACTTAGTAATTTCCGAAAACAAATAAGGTTTCCCGTTATACGATACGAATCTGGATACTAAGTTTGCAAAAAAATTTGAAGAGTTAAATAGTTGATTTTTTTAACGGCCTAGAAATAATTATTAAACATTCATTGATGCCATTCTAGACTAAGAAAAGGGTTTATTACATTTCACACTTTAAGATTTATATAGAAACAGTGTGTTTCAAACACGTCCATATATTGTGACATTGCACAGTAAAAGTGATATTGCGCGGTGAGGTATTTTTAGAAACAGGTGATTTTCAATTCATGCCCTTTAAAGTAAAATGTAATAAAACTAGAAATCTGGACTGTCGGAATCGACAGTTATCCCCGCACCCCTGCAATTAGTTGGGACACCTACCCAATTGCATAAATCTAAAACCTTATGCCCATTTAAAGACGTTATGCAATCATCCTACGAAGAAATCACAAATGAAAAAAAAATTATGTCGCAAACTTAAATTGACCATTTTTGAAATCTGACCCTTGTATGCCCCAAGTTTAGATAATTAAAAGTCTAAAACCTTATTGCACATCTATAAATATTGTGCATAGGACACACACTACTGTATAGATATGAAATGCATAAATTGAAAATGATCAAGGAGTTTACGTCACCAGCTTAAATTGATATTATTCGAAATTTGACCCCCGTGGGCCCGAATTTTAGAAAATTAAACTTCTTAAACCTTATTGCACGTCTACTTAATGTGCATGACAATACTGTATAGAAAAACAATGCATATATTGGAAAATAAAAAACAAGTTTATGTCAAAAGCGTAAATTGAAGTTTTGAAATTTGACCCCTGTGGGCTCCAATTTTAGAAAATAACACTTCTAAAACCTTGTTGCACATCTACATATTGTGCATGACACTACTATAAAGAAAAAAAATGCATAAATTATAAATATGAGTTTACATCCTCATCTTCAACTGAAAATTTTAGAAATTCGACCCCTGTGGGCCCCAATTCTAGAAAATAAAAATTCTAAAACCTTATTGCGCATCTGCACATGGTGCCTGACAATACTGTATAGAAATAAAATGCATAAATTGAAAAATGAAAGACGTGTTTAGGTCACAAGCTTGAATTCCAAATTTTCGAAGTTCAAACCCTGTGGGCCCCTTGTTTAGAAATTCAAAATTCTAAAACCTCATTTCGCATCCACACGTGGTTTGCAACCATTCTATATAGAAATTAAATTCCTAAACCCAAAGGGGAAAGAGGAGTTGATGTCACAAGAAAGTGTGACGGACGCAGACAATCGCTATATCCCCGAACTTTCTTCGAAAGAGCGGGGATAACAATATAGAACTTCACGGTAGTGCAATATCATGTTTTATGGATCACTTAAAACAATATTGCCAGCGGGCGTTGGCCTTGGTCAATGTTGCTGTTAAGTGGTCCATATTGCACTTAGTAAAGAGCCATAATTGTATTATATTTTGCACAAATCTTACATGTACGCCTTAGCAGTGGTCGCAAACAATAACCACGTAATTCAACAATTATTCTACAGATAGATTTGCGGTTGGCAAAAAATCTATAGTGGTCGAATATGGCTATTTTCGCCTTTGATATTTCATGAAGCGAAAACACGAATGTAAAATCGCGAAGGCGAAAACGCAAAAAGAAAATCATCCTTTTTCTCTTTTCGCGGTTTTCGCTTTCCCGATTTCGCGTGTTCGCTTAATGACAATCTGCTCATATGACTGATTCAACAACGTGGCTTACAAATGTAGATCGAGCACCATATATCATAAATATTGTTTTACCAGCGAACTCGACAATTAATAAAGTTGCTATAAAAACTAGAGGTTTTATTTGTAAACAAACATTCTTAACATTTTTAGTTTCCATTGCATTACAGTTTGCATCTGTAACAAATAACCTTTGCTTAGATATATCACAACCCACTTTTATTGTAATCTAACTTTTGGCCTTTTAAATCCTCAAAATGCAAAATAAAAGCATGCTTAGCATTACATTTTGCATCTGAAACAAATAACCTTTTCACAAATATATCACAACCCACTTTTACTATAATTTAACTATGTGGACCCTTCTAGGGACCTATAACCCCTTAAACTGAAATTCAGAAATTTCTTCATTTTTTTTTCTTTAGATAAAATTTTAGTAATTATGGTCTTTTTCTGTTTCGGCACTTTTTGGTCCCTCCCACCCGCCTTTAAAAAAATTTGGAATTCCAAAACTTTATTGCGCATCTACAGTTGGTAAGCAACAATATGGCAACAATAAAAATTATTTAAATTAAAAAATGAAATAAGAGTTCGCGCCAAAAGGCTCTTTGTCTATTTTGGCCCTTTTTGGTCCCTCCCAAGCCCCTTTTAGAAATTTGGAATTCCAAAACCTTTTGCGCATCTGCAGTTAGCAAGCAACAATATGACATAATTATTTTAGTAATGCTTTTTTTTCTTTTTGGTCCCTTCCACCCACCTTTTAAAACATTTGGAATTCCAAAACCTTATTGCGCATCTACAGTTGGTAAGCAACAATATGGCAACACTAAAAATGATTTAAAAAATGAAATAGGAGTTCGCGTCACAAGGCTCTTTGTCTATTTTGGCCCTTTTGGTCCCTCCCAGGCCCCCCTTTATAAATTTGGAATTCCAAAACCTTTTGCGCATCTGCAGTTAGCAAGCAACAATATGACATAGTTATTTTAGTAATTAGGTTTTTTTCTATTTCGGCCTTTTTTGGTCCCTCCCACCCCCTTTTAAAAAAATTGGAATTCCAAAACCCTATTTCGCATCTACAGTTGGTAAGCAACAATATGGCACACAAAAAAAATTGGTAAAAATTCTAAAGTGAAGGAGGAGTTCACAAGAAAGTGTGAAGGACGGACGGACGACCGCAACGACAATATACCCGAACTTTCATTCGAAAGTGCGGGTATACCAAAACGTAATAGGTAATTTGGAGAGTTATAATTTTTTATTAGAATATAATTATTTCTATATATTTCAGGCGTGGTTTAAATAACAATCTCTTTCGCATTCCTATGACTATTTTCCTTTCATATTTAAATCTATATCCTTGTAAATTACACCACTTTTACTGTCTGTTTGGATATAACTTGTTGCCTCCGTCTTGGCTAAGTTTTATTGTTTATCAATGAAACCTGTGCATGTTAATTTTTAGTTGTAAAAATGTAGATAAACAGACAATTGTTTTTAAGTCAAGGCTAACAACGTGAAGTCTAGGCCGTGCGCATGCTTATTCTGACAACATCAATTCACAAAAATCTGAAAAAAAAGAAACAATTATTTATTTTTTATGGTAAAGATGGTGTCAATAGGAAAAATTAGAAGCAGTAACAATAGGCGGATACACTGTCGATGTTAGGTGGGATGACCTGACTTTTTTTTTTTTGGTTAACAAAAAATAAATTTTATAACAGTAGCTTCCAATAACATATTTTTGGGACATTAAAAGCTGTATAGCCATCATACCGGAGATAAGGAATACAAGCGTACGATCTGTTGAAGCGAAGTGATTACACTGTAATTTTGCATTTTATACTGTGAAAACTGATTGGACTATGTTTTTAAATCCTCGTCCAATCAAAACAACTGTTTTAATTTATAAATAATAAATACTTTGGCTGCTAAACATTTCTAGCATATTGGTGTTCAATCAGAGCTTAAAATAGCGTTACTTACTATTCAAAATGGAAATTCTAACTCACTAAGACAAAATCAATTTAGGGTTTAAGATTTAGTTAAAATCTCTGACCAGGAAAAAATCTTCCTATATAAGGTCGAAATATCATTTAAATGGTACTCCCGGAATTACACAGAATAGAATAGATACTTCTTCAGCTGATAATTAACGGAACGAAATCATGCCATAGCTTACAATTTAAGTTAGAGAGGCATAGGATTTCTTGCGTCAATGTACCCACCTATTGCTTCTGTTTTGATTCTAATAAATGTATGTAAAATGTCGTGTTATTGATACAGAATACATCTGCTCCAATAAAATTCTAAAAAAGCAGTTTCATGTTCACATTATCATAACTCTTGATGACAGGTTTTTCTAGATTTTGCACAGTCTAAAGAAAATATTTGCTGAAATTATGTTCACTATCATGTCTTTACAGCAATTTTGCGTCAATGTGGCTTTTGTTACATAATTATACTGCTTATGGAACGCCAATATAGAGAAAACCATAATACAAAAGTTTCATGTTTATACGATGGTATTCACTGTTATAAATCTGTTAAGATGTGCCCAACGACCAAAAAGACGTTTTACACTTTAATTTGGATTATCTGCGCTTGTCATCTGGGTTTTGGAAAAGGGTCAATTGATGAAGATGTTAAAGATGTATATAATAGGAAAATTAAGTACCATCGTAGTTGACTCGTCCGTCGCCATCTACGTCTGCTTCTTGTACCATTTCGTCGACCTGTTCCTCTGTTAACTTCTCTCCTAGATTGGTCATAACATGTCTCAGTTCAGCTGCGCTAATAGACCCATTGCCATCTTTATCGAAAACTCTGAAGGCTTCCCGAAGCTCCTCTATAGTATCCGAGTCTTTCATTTTCCTTGCCATCAAGATAAGAAAGTCTGCGAAGTCTATGGTTCCATTACCTGAACATTATGAAAGGTAAGCAAAATGAACAGTGATATCAGTGAGCAAAATTCTAAAGACAAACCAGAAGTACAAGTAAATACACAGAGCAGTTAAAAGCACCTAAAACTAAAACCACGACCTACTCCTCACAAAAACAGTAACACCCATGTGTACAGGAAAGGTAAGACTTCTTGCTCTTTATCCTGCAATCAAACCATTTCCGGTAAAATAAAAGTGGTAGAATAAACTTCAGTCGTATTAGGTCAATGACCTAATAAAGTCTACTGGTACTTGTTTACATTAAGAGCGCGAGGAGCGTAGTGAATGTACCAGATGACGCTGTGCTGTTTCACGCGTTTTCACTGCAGTTGAATTTCAACTTCAAACGTAAAGGGGATTGCAGGATAAAGACAATACAAAGTCATTGTCGGAAAATATACAATTTATTTGGGCTCGCTGCGAAACATGGGGAAAAGGCTCACTAAAGCTCGCCGTTTTCTCATGTTTCTAAAGCTCGCCCAAATAAATGTTATATTTTCCGACAATGACTATGTATTGTATATTTATACAGTTCATATTATATACTTCATTAGATCTTTAACGGAACACAGGTACAACGTCATTCAGCAGTTAAGGATGATACAAGTCTACTATTAAATTAATACTGAAACGGCTATCCAAATAGATTGTTTATCTATAGAAAACAAGGAATATAAATTAAAATGGTGAGCTGTCAAAATTGGCATAAAACGACTTAAATGTACACAATTGATTGTTGCTTTTTTACGATTTTATATTTGGTTTTGTTCGACTTGTGTATTTTATACATTTAAGTCGTTTTATGGCCCTTTTGACAGCTCACCATTTCCATTTATTTTCCTTGTTTTCTATTGTCGTATGAGCTGTTTCGCAACATACTTATTTTATTTTCATCTATATATTATGCATCTTGTAGCAATTCGGGTACATATAGTTTAGGAAAATTGATTACTATCCCTAAACCGATATCAGACATTGTATCCATCTCGGATTTATATCGGTGTGTCTTGAAATGTTAAACGGGTCGATATGAAAAAGTATTACCTTAAATCTCTAGGTAAACAAACACAAATGTTTTTGGTAGAGTTATTTTTAAAGTTTTTTAAAGTTTTTCCTTTGTAAAGACTTCTGTTATACATAAATTAAGTAGGAATTTCTGTGTGAAAGAATTATCCTACCATATCTCTTCTGTCACATTAAATAGTGTCGTGGCATAGGTTTATGATTTTTTTTTTAATTTTAAGCTTATAAATGACGAAACATATTTTTCATCAAACAAAGTCGATCGTAGCGAATTATGTTCGACTGTAAACTACATTATGCTAAGTGATGTATTCTGTCATTTCTCAGAGCCCCTTATAATTTTTTTTTAATATGGCTAACTACCTCTAGCTTTTTTAAAGACGTGAGTGTTTTCACCTCAAAACAGCAAGATTGAAGGAGTTAAATAAAAAATTAAATAGTAAGTTGCATTTTCATGGTTTACACATTAACACTGAAGTCACCATTACTGCATGTTGTTTCGCCCACATTATAATAAAGTTTATCTCCACAGCCCTATGACTGTCGTGTCAATAATGCATCTTGCATGTTACAGGATGTTAGCTGAAACGCTTTATTTTTTTTAATCTCTGCGTAGGTATTGCGGGCAAGAAATATTTCTCAAGCATATCTTCCCCGTTTAAGGCGTAAATGACGCTAATACGCAGCTTATTTGTGGCCGTAAATTTATCTCCAAACAAACCTAAGTTACATACATGAATAGTTTTAAAAAAAAACAGCAGCCATTTGCTATATTGTCAATTTCACAGTCATGAAAATTCAAAAGTGCGTTTGGTCTATCCGTAATTAAATAATGTTTCAAGAAATATTTAAGATTCGTATCACTATTAAAACAGTAAGTTGTAAAATATCACGTTACTGTAATGAATATATTTTCCAACTGAAAGCTAGTGTTATTACAGAACAATGTGCATTAATATATTACCAAATTTTATAAATTTACCAACTTTCAGTGTCAACTTCATTTATCATATCTTGAAGTTCAGCCTCAGAAGGATTTTGTCCGAGTGATCTCATCACAGCCCCAAGTTCTTTGGTAGAAATAGCACCGTCACAATCTTTGTCAAACAAACTAAATGTTTCTTTAAATTCTGTGAAGTAGAAAAGACAATTTACCTTCTCTGAAACAGTATTGCTATATCTAATCGCGATACAATCGACACCACCAAACGCAGAATCAAAACAGAAAAAGTGACAATATCCTCAACTAAAGACAAACAACTTAATTCACTGTTGGAAGATAAATCATAGAAAATTCATACATAAAACCTACCAAATATTAATGGTTTTTTATGCAATTATAAACATAAGTCATTACATGTAAATATACCCAGTTACCTACCTTAATCAAATTATCTCCCTTTGGACGTAATGTATAAAGTGGTCAATGAGATAACGGACTAACACTTCTCACTTAATTATTTACGTACCTGCTACCTGATCGTCTGATAAAGAGTCAGCCTAAAATTAAACAGCAGTAAAAAGCAATTTCATTAGGTCAAACATATGAATTTAATTGCGTAAAATCAAAACTTTCAATAAAACAAACTTAAAAAAATATCGCAATATAATGTTAAATAAGACCTGACACAAACACACTTTAAATACACTGTATTCATTTATAATCAAACTACTTAAAAAGAAGATCAAGTTCACAAGTCAAAATACCTTGCACACTTGTATAGTAACAGGGTCGTAACTTGGCTTTAATGATGGGAGAGGCAATATAGAAGGCGCGGGTCTGGGAAACTAAACACGTTTATTGCAAAATAATTAACACTTGGGCGTTTTTAAGACGTCGATGTTTTATTTCAATAGTTGACTGTTTAGATGAATATTTTTGACATTGGGTTGATGGAGAAATCCGGAGCATTTTTATATAAAGGGTTATTACCTTGTTGAAGACTACGAAGTGACCTCTTGGTAGCATTTCTTTTTGTATTTCGATTGCATTTTACTAAAAGACCGGTGTGAATTATATTGTTTTAATGGAAACAAAAAAAATGTCAATGATTCTAATAACCGTTTTAGTTTCTTTGATGTGTCAAGTGATACAGTTTATTTAATGCACAAAAAAAAAGAAACCGCAACACGAAAAGAAAGTTTCGGCGGCTAAATCCTTGAAGTTACCTGGATGCCCTAAATCACTCTTGGTTGCACGACAATAACTGCGCTTTTAGTTTACATGTATAAATTAATTCTTTTAATGTTGATTTCGATTTAATATGTACGAATAACAATTTCTTTCCTCTAATGTTAGGGGAGGCAGCTGCCTCCTCCGCCTCTATGGAATTTACGGCCCTGGGTAACCGTAATCAAAACATAGACTTCACTGTGGGTTTAATAGTTTAAAAAAGTGTAAAGGGTACGCCCACATCATAATGTAATTCAATGAATACATAGTACAGATTCATATATAGAGTGATTCTTTGTGTCATATACCCCTACATACGTGTAACAAACTTCATGATAAATATCAAGGTTTGTATTTAATTTTATGAGATGTGGACAAGGGGTTTTAAAAAATATAAGCATTGCTGCTCATGCATTGACCTTGACCCTTGACCCTTATCTTTACTTAAACAGCTAAAACATATGATCCTAAATATAAACTTTCACGTTTGACTGTAGTATCAAAGTGTTAGACATTGAACATTTGTTTGTATTGACACTTTTCTACTATCAACAAGGGTTCTCAAAATAAAACATAAAATGTAAATGTGTCAAGGGCAGTAACTCCTATAAGAAGTCATCACACGACTTTGGACTTCATGATACAAATGTAGCTCTTAATATTCTGAACATTTTCCTATTATATTTTACTTTTTCTGTTACTCCGATAACACGGTTTAAAATCAACTTTCAAATTTAGCGATAGAGAAATACAAGTAAGTTAAGGGCAGATAAGCCCAGATGACAGAAACATTTTGAAGCGTTTAGTTTGTCCTCTACCATTTATGGTCCGTGAGTAATTTCGGTCTTTTCGGTGTTTGTGGAAAGAACTCTTTATCACCTAACAGGAGGAAAACGAAATAGCTCTGCCTATCCGAATCAATAACACACGTCTCAAAATTATATGTCGGGAAAATTTTTCTACAGGAGATTTTGAAAATGTGGCAGAAAAAGAATAATGATATTCAGACGAAACCGATCTCTGGGGAAAAAATTTAAAAACGAAATGAAATGAACGTCAAATAATATAGATAAAAAAATATATATGTTGTGTCAGTCGATAAAATGTGTACACCTAAATTTTGTGGCTGTCATGGTTGTGCGAGATGACGTTCATTTCTGTTATAAAAATATCATAAAATATTTTTGGGATGGGACGAAGGTTTCAGAAAATGTTGGATTTTGAACTGCATAGGTTCAATTTTTAAAATGTTGTCTTAAACTTAGATCACAGATTCAAACAATACATTTAAAATAAGGTTACATTCAAGTGTGTAAGTGGATATGTATCATTTAAACACTGTTAAATACCAAAGTAAAATAGACAAGATCTTTACCAGTTTTACTGAATAAGGTTTCAACTAAAAACCGAAGTAATTATTGCACACACAACATTTGTCATACATATTATGATTATGTGACATTGTGTGGCCTTCAAAGAACAGTCCATGACTAAATGGCCACCGAAAATACCCGAGTCAGACATATAACAACACTCCTGTACTAAATGATCATCGTCAACACTACAGTTGGATATTCAAGAAAGGTCACAATACATTGAATTATACTGATTAGCTTAATGAAAATGAAAATGGACCTGTTCCATTGATGTTATCTCTTCCTCATAACGAATTTGACATGGGCAGCATGGCGGGTGTCCTGCAGGAAGCAGAGACTGCATGTTCTTCCGGAGCACCTGAGCCTACCCCGTTTTTTGGTGAGGTCTATGTTTTTAGTTTTTAATTGTAGTGCATGTCTTGTTTTGGTCTTGTCTTCGTTGTTCTCCCGAGTTTGTCAGTTGTTTCGACTGTTCCCTCCTTCGAATATCCCTTTGGTATTTCTTGACTTCACTTAAAAGGGCCCAGCACTGAAGTTAAGCATCGTAGATTACGACTTACATAGTTACAATACAACTGAGAATTAAATTATTATGTGTATTGAGACTCCAGAAACAGCTTCGATTGATAGCCGGTAATTGTTTAGTAAAAAATGGTCACATAATAAAAAAATCAGTTCTAATAATACAGTAATATAGATGTTAGACTTGAAAATTCTCAAATGGAAACATTAATAAGTCATGATAATAACAGATTTGAATTGTAACTACAACAACACTAACACGTAAAAATTAAAAACATATTCAATACATTCAAATAAATTCTTACCATTTCTCTCTGTTTCAGTAATTCAGTATCAGTTCAAAATACGTCGATTGAAATAAGAGTAATTATATCATTAGCGGTGTTTGATATACCAAAAAAATATGTATTAAATGTTTATGTTGACAATAATTATTGAAATGGATTTAAAAATCACCTGATGTGTTCTTCAGCTATTCATAAATTATTTATGCATTCTCACTTCATAATGAAAAATTAAATTTCTAAATCATTTAAATGAGACATTCAAGTCTAGGCGACAGTTGTGTATAATATGAAATCGTAAATGTTATGAAATGGAGTACCATTTATCCAGTTACCCTTTAATCTGTCTTAAACAGATTTTTGTACCTCTTTGAAGTATCTCTTCTGTTCTTTACATGACTTAAAGAAATCAAATCATAATTAAATTTTCAAAAAATTTCAATGTAAAAGCTTTTAAGAGCCTATTTTATATTATCAACATGCATGTACAGACTTTATACTTTGTTATGCTTTTGTAGAATCGGTATTGACATTGACAATGTCATGACGAAGAAAGGAAGTGGCGAATGGGTTAATGAGACAACGACACAACATTAAACTGAACATGCTATTTGGTTAATAACAACTGAAAATTGGTGCCATCATAAACGATGTCCATCCCCGCACTGCACAAGTCAAAATATAATAAACAGTGAAAAATTAGCAATTTCACAATTTCAGTCTGGAAATTGGAACCCTGAATCAAATTTCAAAATTGAAAATCATATTGCACATCTACACATAGTGAAGAACAATATTATAAACAAATGAACCACTGAAACAAAAAAAAAAAACAAAAAAGAATGAGTAATTCCAGAGACAAAGCAAAATTTGCAATTTCACCATTTTCGGTCCCAAAATTGGAATTCAAAACCTTTTCTCACATCTACAGATAATACGTGTAATGAACAATATAACATATTAAATTTGCTAAATCTAAATGAAAAATGAAAGAGGAGTTCAAGTCACTATTTCCGAAATACAATCCCTGTGGGCCCCAATTTGAGAAAATAAAAATTATAAAACATTATTGCGCATCTACATACAGTATGTGACAATATTGTATAGAAATTAAAAGCATAAAATGAAAAATGAAGAAATAGTTTAAGTCACAAGCTAAAATTTATAATTTTCAAAATTCGACCCCTTGTGTTCCAATTTTTGAAAATCAATATTCAAAAACCTTATTGCGCATCCACATACAGTTTGTGACAATACTGTATAGAAATTAAATGCATGACGTGAAAAATGAACGAGGAGTTCTGGAGACAAGATTATCTAACGGACGGACAGACGGACAGACGGACCGATTACAAATATCCCCAAACTTCATCCTAAGTGCGGGGATAACTAGGGGTCGTCATGTACATGCCGATTGATCTTTACTGAAAATGGCGGGAAATGTTATATAGAGGACAAATATACCTAAGGAGCAAATCAAAAAACGCAATCCATTAGACAGATAAACCCGAGAAGACAAATGAACAAGCACAACAAATAAACACTGAAAACTAAAAAAAAAAACAATGAACACGAAGTCCTATAAAAACCAAGAGTGAACCCAGGTGCTCCGGAAGGGTAAGCAGTTCCTGATCCGTATACGGCACACGTCGTGAAGTTCAACAAAGTCAATCCGGTGGTAGTCACAAAAAGGTGGAGGTACATGAAATGTTACGACATTGGGAACAGGTCTAATATCATCTTAGATATTGGAACACTGTAACGGTCAATCAATTCGTGATGACGACCGTAAAATTTCCTAAGTGATGACATCAACTTATCCCTGATTAAACCCTGGTTAAGAAGCTTTTGTGACAGCAGTTTGTCGAAAGTCGGGGTAACTCACGCATGTCCTTGAATATCGGATAAGCTGAAAAACGTAGACGCCATATGCAGGCGATGCTGGTTTATTGCTACTCTAGAAGGGAAAGTTAACAATAGGAAAATTGAAGTCATGACGTTTGTCAGAAAGTTTGGTCTTCAGATGTCCCTCATTGTCTTTTTCAAGAAACAAATCCAAATATCTAGCGGACTTTGCTGTATCTGTAGTATCCTTAATTTCAAGTTCACTTGGGTAGATGAGATGTAGAAAGTCTTGGAATTTGTCGTTATTTATAATTAACGACAAAACGTCATCTACAATGCATATAAAGAAAAGAGAAATTAAAGGACTGAGCTATTTTATATTTGTTTTCAGGTAGTAGCCCTTGAAAGAAATCCGCTTCATATGAGAACAGAAACAGTTCGGCGAGGAGAGTTGGTTCCCATTGGAATGTCGATCGTTTGCTGAAAATTCGACCGCCAATTTCAACAAATATGTCGTCTATGAGAAAATCTAACATGTTTGTAATTTCATCTTCAAAATAATTTTTGTCACGAAATAAGCCTTTTATCTGCCTAAAACAAGAAAGTTATACCTGCGTGTGCCTTTTGTCTTGAAAAAAAAACATTGATGTACGAGTTGTTTTAATCGACATTGTGATTGAAAATTTGGTATTGTAGTGTAGAGTGTAGAATAGTCGAATGTTTTTATGCTGTTGCATGTAGCCAAAGATTTTGATTTTAGATATTGTAGTAATGTTTTTGATTTTTTAAGAATCCATATCTGATTGACCCCCTGGTGGAATATGATGTTTCACAGTAATTCTGAAGGCCCTCTTTAATACACGTCAACATGTCTGTTAAAATCCTGACAGAGGTTTTGTAGTACCTTTGTTTAAACGGATTCTTATGTAGATTAGGAATCCAATAATGAACAGGAAGGTCCATTTCTTCACCCTTTGTAGAAATGGTAAAAGAATGAAGAACGGTCTTGTGGTTATCAAGGACTTCCTGCTTAGTGAGTGTGCTCGGTGAATAAGTCGGGTTACCTGCAATGTTATCTATGAAGCATTGACGAGAATTGAAAAGCATATTTTTTTATTAGTAAGATAAGACTGAAATGTAAAATGAACGAAAAGTTACAAAGCTTTTCCTTAAGTCTACCTGAAAAATGTGTGCTAATTCTATGCATCAATTTTACCATACTTTAATACAATTGACTTACCCTCGAGTACTTTATGGCATCGACGAGCCCTTAAAAGTTTCTTGTTTTAGATCTAGTACATGTAGTTTGTGAGATATCCAAAGTGGAATATTTCGTTATGATTCTCCACCAAATAGGCTTTATTGTAAACACTGACAATAACAAAGAAAACGGATAACAGGAAGGTCAACAATGACACACCAATCAATAAACAGATAATAGGAAAGGTCAACAATGACACACCAATCAATAAACAGATAATAGGAAAGGTCAACAATGACACACCAATCAATAAACAGATAATAGGAAAGGTCAACAATGACACACCAATCAATAAACAGATAATAGGAAAGGTCAACAATGACACACCAATCAATAAACAGATAATAGGAAAGGTCAACAATGACACACCAATCAATAAACAGATAATAGGAAAGGTCAACAATGATACACCAATCAATAAACAGATAGCAGGAAAGGTGAACAGTGATACATTAATCAATGAACGCTATCCAATCGACAGACAACCAGACAAAAAATAAAACAAAAAGAGCATGAAACAAAAAGTGAACACAGAAACAACAGAGCTTCTGGATATTTTGAATTTTACACACACTAAGCAGTGGTGGGGATAAACCCGTTTTATGGGCACTGGAAACCCCTTCCCTTATCTACCCTGACTCTCTGAGTATAAAACACACAAATTACTTTTTTTTAAAATTTTAATGGAAAATATACATTCACCTTTGACAGTGTTTTATCTAAAGTTCCGAATGTTCCTGTTGTATTGAATTTTAGTTTTTTACGATTTTTTTTATATCCTTTTGTTTAGGTTTCTGGATATTTTTATTTTGTTTTAGCAAAAACATTAAATATCTTGTTGTAAATCCATCCATGTTCGAAAAGTATATTCCAAGTGTGGGAAAATATCTCTGTGACAATTAGCTCAGGAAAACAAGCGTGATTCCTTTGATTTGACCGTATGTAGTGTTGCTAAGGAATGTATTGCAAATAAAGATAGGGCGCTATCAATTCAAGAAAACACGATTTGACGTAGGATACATTTCAGACTAGAGCTGGTATGGATAACGTTCAACACCGCTACCATGAATACGCAAATCTACCTCGCGGAAATATATTGTATACTATCATAACTGTCATATCTCGCCCTGAAATGACTATTTTTCTTGTAGGAAAGGGGAAAAATAGGTTCAATGGTCAAGTGCCTAAGCATTGTAAAGAGGATACAACTTGCTTCCAAACAATGTTAACAGAATGTTTGTGAGCCCGGAATACTTTGATCAGTATGATGTAAAAATTTATGTTTCTGTGCTAGTTTTAATACTTAATTTGGTGATTGACATAGATCTGTTATTGACTACCATATATGTATATAATTATGCGTGTTCAATTTTCAGTTAGAAAGAACGTAAGAAACTTGAGGCTCCAAGGAGCCTGTATCGCTTACCTGGACTATGCCCATCTTGACTGGCAGCCTGGAACATTGCTGTGAAGTTCCAACTGGGTCACTAATTTTTCCCATTAGTTCCTATGTTACACTGTGTTCCGCTCTGGCAGCCATCTTCAATGGCGAACATGGTCATCGGATACAATTCTGAAAGAGGACCAAAAAAGGACCATTGCTGCCAAGTTTTAATTTGTTCCAATTGGCCTAGTGGTTTTAGACAAGGAGATCTTTTATGTTCATTTCCCATAGGATCCTATGTTAACTATGTTCGGCTCTGGCGGCCACACTGGATGACGGCCGGGTCATCGGATACAATTATGAAAGAAGACCACCTAAGGTCCATTGCTGCCAACTTGTGTTCCATTGGCTCAGCGGTTTCAGACAAGAAGATTTTAAAATAATTTACGATAGGCGGCCATCTTCGATGACGGGCGGAGTCATCGGATATAATCCGAAAGAGGACCATTGCTGCCATTTTTTTGTTCCAATTGGCTCAGCGGTTTCAGACAAGAAGATTTTAAAATAATTTCCGATAGGGTTTTATGTTTGGCTTTGGCGGTCATCTTGGGTGACGGGTGGAGTCATCGGATATAATTCTGAAAGAGGACCATTGCTGCCATTTTTTGTTCCAATTGGCCTAGTGATTTCAGACAAGAAGATCTTTAAATAAATTTCCCTTAAGGTCCTATGTTAAACTATGTTCTGCTCTTGCGGCCATCTTGTATGACGAGCGGGGTCATCGGATACAATTCTGAAAGAGGACCATTGCTGCCAAGTTTTGTTCCAATTGGCAAAGTGGTTTCAGACAAGAAGACATTTTAAGTAAATTTCCCTTAAGGTCCTATGTTAAACTATGTTCGACTCTGGCGGCCATCTTGGATGGCGGGCGGAATCATCGGATATAATTCTGACAGAGGATCACCTAAAGACCATTGCTGCCAAGTTTTGTTCCAAAATGCCCAGTGGTTTCAGAGAAGAAAATCTTTAAAAGAAGGTTTACGATGACGACAAGTGATGGCAATAGCTTACTTGGCATATTGGGCCAGGCGAGCTAAAAAGGAAATCTAGTACATTGTAATTTGTGCAGGGAACCTCTTCTGCTTGTTATAGTACCATAAACTGACGACTCCATAACGAATTACAAAAATATTTTCTTTTTTAATTATCAACTGTTGAATATAAAGTTTATTGTCAAAACACAATCACTTCGAAGTCATCATCTTCACAAATTCTGAAAAAAAAATCTAAAGTTAAATATAAATTAAAACAAGTAATTAAAGAAAAGAAAGAATATTCTTCAGAATTTATCATAGTTTTTTAAAGAGTGATACTTTAAACAATCATTTTATTCTAATTTGATTCTTGTTTTTTTTTCTCCAAAATGTTGTATCTATATATTATTTATTGTTTATTACACGATGGCATATTGTCCCTCAGATACATATAACATATTGAATAAATGTGTTATCATTTTCTTTTTCACATACAATTAGAAAAAACGGATGTAGAGTCAATTTAACAGTCATAATTAGCCCTAATGGTTGGTTAATAATATCGAAATGAATATAAATTAGATCCTGAAATAGGAAACGTCCTTACCTTCGTAATTGACCTGACCGTCTCCGTCGAGATCTGCTTCTCGTATCATCTCGTCTACTTCCTCGTCCGTCAACTTCTCTCCGAGATTTGTCATCACGTGCCTGAGTTCAGCTGCACTTATGAATCCGTTGCCGTCCTTATCAAATACTCTAAAGGCCTCTCTTATTTCCTCCTCTGAGTCAGAATCTTTCATTTTCCTCGCCATCATTGTGAGGAATTCTGGGAAGTCGATTGTCCCATTACCTAATATGCGAAAAGATAAAAATATAAACTGACAGAATGTCTATTATACATGATACGGTTTGTGTCCATCGAGGCTTACTGATACGACAAAAATGAGACACAATATTCTTTTTATTTTGATTACTTATCAGCTTTAAACTAAACCATTGCATGGATCATTATACCTTAGCTATTAAAACTGCTTACATCAATATAATAAACGTACATAGGGCCTAAATTGGGTATTTTGTGAATAAAAAACCCCAGGACATGTGAACTGCTTACAACAGTATTACATTTATTCTATGATAATTACCATCAGCGTCAACCTCGTTGATCATATCCTGAAGTTCAGCCTCTGTAGGATTCTGTCCCAGTGACCTCATTACAGTACCCAGTTCCTTGGTAGTAATGGTACCGTCACCATCTTTGTCAAACAAACTGAAGGCTTCTTTAAATTCTGTTATAGGGAAAAAATATTCAAGCTTAAGGATTAAAACACTTTACACAGTAAATAATTGTGATAGCTTTATCATTTATTATCATATACTTAGTACTTAATATGACGGTTTTTGCACATGAGTAACGACCGGAAGTGAACAACCCATATCTGCATATCCCAGCCAATAACCCATTATTCAAGTGCTATTTGAACGTACCCGGGCTGATATGGCCATATCAGACCGGTTGAGTCACTTAGTCAGGTTGATATGGCTAAACCAGACCGGGTGCGTTTGGAATAAGTACTTAGGCAGTGTATGATAAACAGATTAATACATACATGACCTAATCCATATCAGATGGGGAATCATCCCTCGACCCATATCGGACCTCGGGCTAACCATCAGTCCGATATAGGAGTCTCGGGATGATACCAGATATGGATTAGGTGTGTTACTGGTTCAGGTTTCATTCCTTCAAGCTGTAAACCATTTCTCGTTAAACTGCTCATATTGAAATCAGAATTTGAAATAAAGAAGTTTGTTAAATGATATGGAAATTGACTCGCAGTTTTCAGTAAGATAAAAACATAACTGCGTTTTTTTTAATTGAATAGTAAAGTATATCAATCAAAATTTTTATCAGTTGTAGACTTGAAGGTCGCAGATTGCGTTTTCTTGCAACTCGATATTTGCACTGAACCATAAAATAAAAGACTGATGCCGCCACATATTAAAATACTGTACTGTTATCCCTACTCTAATGCAAGTGTAAAGATTTTGAAAAGAGGATTTGAAATCCGGAAGTGACGTTTTGCATCTCCGAGGGCATTAATTGCAGAATTGTGGCTTGAAATCAAAGTTGCAACCAGCGTTGTAGAATTAAATTTAGAATTTAAATTACTCTTGTACTATGAGAGGTAATTTTTACAAGTTGCTTACAAATTCATAAATTTTACCTGCAATTTGTTCTTCTGTCAACTGATCAGCCTAAAAAAATAAATGATAGCGATGAGAAAATATACATACATATATATAGTCACTACACAAAACTATTTCCGTAAATTCTTAAATAGCACTGATGTGCTTATAAGGTGAAAAACACTTCATTCAAAATATGACTTGCCAAATTTCATGAGAATTGTTGTAATATTTAAATAGTACCTATACACTGTATAAGATTCAATGATTCTAAATAGAATTCTTTGATACCAATTTTGATTCAGAAGATGTGCACATTTCTTCGATTTACGACTCATCAGTTGTGCTTATGGCCTAAAATGTTGAAAAAGATAGTTGATTACCACTATATAAATTCTGTGATTTTTGCATCTTTCCTTTAACTGAGGCAAATTCTAAGCAGTTTATAGTCAACTGCTTTAGGAAGATATGAAGTGACAGTTAAGGACTGTATTAAGCAAAGCGTTACAAAAAACATGTTTATTAACATGAGAAAAACAAAAATCAAAACAGAAATAAATAAATAAATGACTAAATATTCGTCTCAGAGTTTTTCACCTGAGGTCTCTGCAGCGGGATACATATATGTTTGTCAAAACTAATTTGACTTTGTTACCCGAGTAATTTGTCACAAAACCTCAAATTGTAAAAGCAAGTGGAAGAAAAGAACCCAGAAATCAAACGTAATAAAAGGCACTTAACAGAAATGGTATATGGTATTACTAAACAGACACAATGTAAAACAATTTTTCGCCGCTCGACTTTTTGGAAATATTTTTCCTAAATATGAAATACCATAATAATACACCTATTGACAGTACATTTCCAATCCGGAATTATCCTGAAATTACACAGCTTTTTCTTGACGTGACAAACCAGATGAGATCAACTAGTTCCCGGTTGTAACATAGCATTGTGAAAGAAACTTTACAAGGAGGCATATTTAAATGATCGTAAACACTTCAAATAATGTTTTTATATAATTAGTAGCTAGGCGTCAACATGATGGTTCAAAACTATCATCAACCTAAAGCATTTTCCTTTAAAAGTTATCCTTTCCCTAAGCTCTTTATTGTGACCTTTAATTCTAACTCCACTTGACTCCAAGTGGAAGCTGTTTAGTATCCGGACGAATCCTGATTGGACATTACTGCCAATAGGTGTATACCACCACCCCATTCAATCAATAGAGGGACGAATCATTGATACTAGAATTCGTAGAAAAAGGTCTTTGGGTGGTCCATTTTCAAAAAAAATTAATCAATTTTTAACCCACCATACCCACTTGTAATGGCATGTAATATCTACTTTAACAAACATTTGAGAATTTGAAATCTCTGATAGACCACTCCCAGGTCAGTGAGCATTGATTTCAAAGACACGTCCGTGATCACTTTTTATTGCGCTTCAGTATTTGTTTATTAGTTGTAAATAATATTTTAGACGTTCGTAGAAGTGTAATTTGGTCAAAGTTTATTGTTACATTTTGTTTATGTATAATACATTCGGTATGCAGAATTGTAAATAATATTTAAAGGGTTTACATAATACGTTCGCATATATGAAATTAATACTATTTGAAGTTTTTTTCTTCAATTTTTTAATTTGACAGTTCCGTGAATCAATTTAAAACCGTTAAAAGTTTTTTTATTTATACACTTATATACATGTAATCACAAATTTCATTTATACTTTATTAAAAATTGATGAGGCATAGCCTTAGCAACAGAAAACTTTTTCGTACAGGTTCTAACTTTCCTGTTCAGTCATGTTGATCGCAAGTGATTTATTATTTGTTCATTACTACAAACAATGTGCTTTTATGCATGTATGTACCCTGACAAAGAATGTTAAATGCAGGGCATCTGTTATATTGTATGCCATCGTGCTATAAATATTTTATATCTGGACTAGATTAAGATAATTTTTAAAAGAAATATTTTCTTATATTCGTCGTTGTCTGCTTGTTCAACTTTTTTCTTGAGATGGTGGAGGAGGGACTTAAACACTTTGTTGTTACATGTATTTAAAAAGAGAAAAAATAAATAACAACATTTAAAAATAAGGAAAACTAGACTAATGAAAACTGTTCTCATGCGTGTGAATGAATTTATATTACCAGTGTAATATAACGATTTTCCCCATACCTATGTTTCCAGCGAAAAACTTGTCTGATCTAGTTTTATCCACCAGAAAAATAGGCATGGTTTAACTTTTCTACAGGATGTTTTGCAGAATTGATCTTGCATTGCACAAATTTTATACTGTCATTTTTAAAAAGATTGGTTAATATACTTCACATAAAACAGCACATTACATAATTGAATCGCTAACCACGTCCCTCTAGCAACACGAATATTTAATATCAGTCTTAGGAAAACACATGTGTATTTAACAAAATGTTCTTAATATGAAGTGTTACATGTCTTTTTACATTAAAAAAAATCAAAAACAAAATCACATAAAAATATAACAAATAAATACATAAACAAATAACCAAGAAAACAAACTAACAAACAAATATAAATATCTGAAAACTGATCCAACTTACCATTGTGAACGTCCTAAAATATATTTAAATAAAAATGTGAATCGTTTTATGACTGAAATTTAAATCCCTCGCTAACTGTAGGTGGTAGTTTCTATCATAACTTTTAAAATTTGAATTATTATTTATCATTTTTCAATCGATATGAATGCGATAGATTTAAATCTTGGTGATAGGCTAAAGGGTTGGTTTTTGTTGAAAAGACAGTGGGAAATGTTTGAACATGCATTGTAATTTAATCATGAAAGAAATGTGTACATGTACTTTTTTGTTTGAAGTGAAGGTTTCTTACAATCAAGACAATAGCCTTATTTAATTTGTAATATGTCTCGTCTCTACAAGCAAAGTAGGGACTTTACCCGAAATTTAAAAAACATAATTGTAAATACGGGAAAATGATCCCGATCAATTCCTCATAATTAATGCAAAGATTGAACAACGTTTTTATTGCTTTTATGAGGTCCTCAGAAATGAACCGACGTCAAACACCTTATAGAAAAATCAAGAATTCCCTAATCCCCTATTCCTCTAAAGCTAAACGATCTATTTTCCTAATGGCTGAGGATTTGCTGGCAAAAATGTTTAAGTGTAGAGGTAAATCCAGAAAAAAACTGTTCTAGGGGGTATGCTGTCAATGCCTTTTATAAGGTAAATCTGTCTGAAAAATTCAGAGCTTTCAGTAACGGTTCTGGGGTACAGCTCTAAAAGTTTTCCATGGGAAAACTGTCAATATTTGTTTTAGAGTATGCTGTCAAAAAATAGTCTGCAGGAGATCTGTTAGCACCAATTCAAGATTACAGATATAAAAAAATGTCTATGGAAACACCATCAGTTAGTGTTCGAGAGTAAGAGACTTTTCAGTAAATTGGCGCGCTGTCAGTAATTCTTCTAGAGTAGATCTGTCAGAAAATCTTTTAGAGAAGATGTGTTAAAATTATTCCTTAATAGAGCTGTCAGAAATTGTTCTAGACCAGAGCTTTCAGAAAATATTCCAGGTGGGATCTGGCATAAAACTTTTAGCATAGAGTTGTCAGTAATGTTTACAGTTGGGGTGTGAAAGCTGATTTATCAACTAGTTCAAATAACAACAAATGTCTGACAATTGTCGCAGCCTTGAAAATAGTCGCAAAATATTTAGGCATTTCCGATTTAAAGGAGGCAAAAAAGACTGAATAAGAAGCTTTGGTTCTTTGAAGTCAGACTACGTCCCTGAATATTTAAAATGTTTTTACTCTACATTTTTTGCTTTAAAGAAATGGAATATTGTAGGTAGATCCTTGTTTAATGTTAAATTGGATCAGTGACATAATTATACATATAAACAACCTGTCCAAGATAACGAACATTCACAGGTAAAAATATAAAAATAAGAATATAACACATTAAAGATACGATGTACCCCCTCTGTGCCTACGAAAGTCCCTTTAAATACGTTCTAAATAAACTTGATACCTTCCCTGGTGATTTGTCGCATTGCGGCAAAAAGGTAAACGTCCTTCATTATATCGTTACACTAATTTATTTTTAAATCCTAGTTAGTCATTCGCATATAAATACACCTTTTTCACCGAAGAACCTTGTTTTCGTTGAATAATATCTCAAGAAGTCAAACCGATATTGATTTAATATTATGTACAATGCACATGTAATACGTGCTCATTTTCACAAATCTCTTCTTTTGTGGATTATCAATTTCGGTATATTCTGTGGTGTCTCAATTTCAGCTTACAAGCAGAAAATTATTCTACTGATTTTTTTTCAGAACAACTAGGTTTACGTCTGGTTTTTTTTTAACTTTTTTTGTCCGTCTACATAATTATACACGAAGGAAGATCGGGGATATTGTTATCGCCCCTTCTGTCTGTTCGTCCGTTCCTCCGGCTTTTTTATACCAGTATTCCATAATGACTCTCCTTCCCATTGTCACCTCAAAAAGGAAAAAAAAAAAATATATGTTTCCTGTTTTTGCATGACGATCAATCAGTGTCAGTTTTTATGCACGTGAAAACAAATACCAGTAGTTTTAAATTCTGCATGGTTGAGCAATGTACCCAGTACCAGTAAAACATTGAATCGGCAAGTCTGTTATAATTAAAGCCTTGATGTAACTGTGAGATTTATGGACAATTGTTGAAAAGCTTGAAGTTGATTTCTAAAAATCAGAAGAGCAATGAAAGCGTTGTTCAATATCTGTTGCCTTTTGTTAAATCATTACGAGAATTATAGGATGTGTTTTTGATGTACATTAGTCCAACATAAGAAACTAACGTGAATGCTTTCTTTTTTCAGATATTTGCTTAACACTTCCCCTTTCGTTTGGTTATTTTATATTTAAGTCAGCTTTCCCACATGTTGGTGTGTTTTCAGCATTACATAATGAATCGTATAATATTTTAAAACTTTCAATCAAAGTTCAATTCCCATTTTTGTACGGTTTTTTCATTCCATTAATGTTAGTCTGAGATTCCTCTATTCTAATCGTGTTGCTTTAGAAACTACTACAGCCGTGGATTATCCCAAAGTCGATTATGTTCAAAGTAGGCACTAATCGGCACATATCGGTGTTTTACGACTAATACAGTTTATTTTCTACCACGGAAACCTTAAATGTCTCTCTTCTATAACCAAAGTTTATAGTTTTAAGAACATCAACTAAATTTAATTGCTAAGAATTTAATGAGTAACAATTGCTAGGTCCAGATGACAAATTTGTAATTTTTTGTTTTATTTTCATTGTGGCTGGTTAGAAACTGCTATTTCAGGCTAACTTAAATATCGTTAGAAGATAATACTTATATCAGTTACAGAGGTAACACAAACAAGGGTCTCCTAGTGGAAAATTAATTTGAAAAACATTGATAAATACTCTACTTTTTCCAGTTTTTTATATTGAGTGTGTTCTTACTTTCAAAAAGCCCAGCCAATTCTCCAATTCTAAAAAAGGCCTTTTGACGTCATGGAATCTCAGCCTGGCTAATTAATATTTTCTCCTTTCTACTAGCATTATCGGCAGAATATTCTTTACTTCGCGAATTTCAGGATTTATTAATGTTTATAAAGTTTTTGAATAATGTTTTTATCTTATAGCATCAAGTGAATAATTGTTCATATAAATCTTCAAAATTTCACATCATTAGCGTACCTGATGATGACTAATCCAGCAAACAATTATATCCTGCAATCAATACATTTCCGGTATAATAACAGTTTAGTCGTATTATGTCAATGACCTCATAAAGTCTACTGGTATTTGTTTACACAAGGAACGGGTGTGACTAAACATCGAGTTCGAGTTCGAGTAAGAGTTAAAGTTTGAGTTAGAGTTCGAGTTAGAGCTCGAGTTCGAGTTAAGGTTCGAGTTAGCGTTCGAGTTATAATTCGAGTGCAAGTTAATCTTCGAGTTAACTCGAGATATTGATTTCTAATGTCATTTATCGAGTTGCATTGCGAGTTAAAATTGGAGTTACGAATTACGTTTAGGGAGAGGTAGGTAAAAGATTACCTGTACATAGGCTCGTAAAAAAAAACTAATTTTGTTGACACCCCCATAAAGATATCTCTGATTTTTTCAGACCCAGAAAAATCTTCCATTTTACCCAATAAACAGGTTATAAACGCTACTTTTTCGTCTTTTTGAACGCATCCCAAAAACTCCTGCAATTTTTGGGACCCAAAAAATAGCAAAATCGAGAAAATTGACCACAAAAAATAGTACTTGCGTACGTGCAGAAAATTTTGGACAGTACCACCCCCCCCCCCCCCCTTTTTTTTGGATTAAGTTATTGTGCGTTAATTTTTATTCTTCGCCGTTTAATCGTCTGGACACCGGATATAGGTATATCATGTTAACAAAAAATCATAAAGGGCATGTGAGCTTTTGCCATCACTTCTTGTCCGTCATCTGCCGTCGTAAAGATTTTTTACACTCTAGGGTATCTAGTAGAAAAAAGTGTCAAAGCATGCTGCAAGTCAAACCACATGGCCTATGTTACTAAATATAGAGCATATGGGTCAGACGGTAGTTTTTGAAAATTATATTAGAAGAAGTGCAATTTAGAGAAAATATGGCAAGGTAAAAACGATACGGAGAACAAGATCTACATGCGTTTTGATTTTCGTAGAAATCGGATTACCCGTCTTGTAGTTATTGCCCATAAATTGTCGATTTCTAGCTTTGTAGTTTTTGTGGTTTTTAATATAAAATTCTCCTCTAAAACTACTGGCCAATTGGAACCAAACTTTGGTGGAATAGTCCCTGGGTGGTCCCCTTTCAACCAAGCTAATTATAGAAAAGGGGAAGGAAATTTTTAAAATCTTTTCCTCTGAAACTACAAAGTCAATATCAACCATACTTTACTTTAATGCCCTTCCAAAACGGTATCCAGTAATTCCGACCTCCGCGACCATGATGGCCACCGCCACCGAACTTAGTTTCACACTAGACCCTATGTGAATGCACGTTTAACACCTAGAGGTTCCTGATTTGGGAGAGGGACAAATGTTTGATCCTGCCTATTTCTTTCGTCTAAATTTCGGTCCTGGATTACTTTTTACGACCTAAATTTTTATATTCATGTAAACCAAAATTTCCTGATCGACTTAGGACATGATTTTGTTTCACACCTAAACTGACCCTTTCTTTTATTTTGCCCAAAATCCGGGTCCTGCCTTTTTAGTTCAAATTTTATCCTACCCCCCCCCCCCCCCCCCCCCCGCGATAAAAATCAAATGGTTCCTACCTAACTTTAACTGGAACCGTAACTCTAACTCGAAATGTAACTCGATAAATGACATTAGAAATTAATATCTCGAGTTCACTCGAACTACAACTCGAACTCGAGTTATAACTCGAACTCTAACTCGAACTTCAACTCGAACTCTAACTTTAACTAGATCTCTAACTCGAACTCTAACTCTAACTTTAACTCGAACTCTAACTCTAACTTTAACTCGAACTCTAACTCTAACTTTAACTCGAACTCGAACTCGATGTTTAGTCATACCCACAAGGAACGCACTGGATGTACCAGATGACGTCGTGAAGTTTCCCGCGTTTTCACGTTAGTTGGACTTTAACTTCAAACGAAATTTTAAGGCATTTTACGCATCTAAAGGAGATTGCAGGATAAAGACAATACAAAGTCTTTGTCAGAAAATATATAATTTATTTGGGCTCGCTGCGAAACATGGGGAAAGGCTCGCAAAAGCTCGCCCAAATAAATTATATATTTTCCGACAATGACTATGTATTGTATATATATGCATTACAAAAACCTATATGTTGCAGTAATAATAAAGCTGGTGGAAGTTAAACTTTACAGCACCCC
The DNA here is from genome assembly GCA_028015205.1 of Mytilisepta virgata. NCBI lineage: Eukaryota > Metazoa > Mollusca > Bivalvia > Mytilida > Mytilidae > Mytilisepta > Mytilisepta virgata. The sequence continues at coordinate 54,786,493 of CM051518.1, read as the reverse complement.
TTGGTAAGCAACGCTCCAATGCTGACATTCAAAAGGCTGCCAACAGTAGATCTAGCTAGTAAGTCGTCAATTTGACAGGCTATTTTGTCGGCTTGGCTGGTCCAATCCTTAGGCTTAGTGTCTTTTGAAAGATTTGGAATTAACTAAGAACCTAAGAGCATACTTTTCAAACCTGTGTTTAAGAATTAAAATTTTTACATCCGTTCTTTACTTTTATGAAATAAGTTTGAGGACCGATTACAGTGCTTATTTTTGGATTTGTCTTCATTTTGGTACGTGTACGATGGTCACCTTCTTCAAAAAGAACCAAAGGATAGTGAACAGTAAAATCAAATGGATCTTAACAGTTTATCCCAAATTCAGGCAAGGCCAATTTCGTCTTTTGGTGCTGAAACCCAACTTTATAATACATGCAAAAAGCTGCCTTAAAAACCATATACATGCAGGTTCTGATTCAAGGTGTATGCTGAGATATCCAAAGAACAGTTTGAAGAAAACCTAATATTTTCGTGGCAACCCAGCTTGTCTAGGGGGAAATGATTTGATTTAGAAATACACTATGTATATATCATCAAATGGTCTACTTGTAGAAATATTGTACTAATTTTTTGACAGGTAAAATTTTTCTGGAGATATACTTTTAATGCTGCTTGTGCATGCTGCATGTGAAATTGGGGTACATGAAAAGGTACTAGTATTTATTTTTTAAACAGTCTAAAACACTATACAGCATTAATGTTCCATTTTCTTCTAGAAATTACTTTGTAGTCATCATCTTCACAAATTCTGAAATGAAAAAAAACGTGTTCCGTAAAACGAGCAAATAAATAAGTAAAACTTGAGAGATTCTGGGTTTTTTTCTCAATATTTTTGTGATCTCTCGCCTGTAGATAGAAAATGTGCGTGACCATCCAGCTCAGAGTGAATGATTACATAGTTAGAATAAAATTATTTACAACATGTCGTAAAATACATTTTATGGTAGCAATTTTGTTGCATCAGATGACAACATACGGCAAATAACATCTCTTCTGCAATGTTTTAAGTCACAAATAAGAGGAGTTGAAAATGATGTAGAGTGAAGATAATATGAAAATGATCAAGACAGCACCTAAACCATGAAGACAGCAATATTCAAAGGAGAGAATTTCCTTACTTTCCATAAATTAAAAAGGGATTATATAATATTGCAGAAGTAACTTTAATTGGATTTGCATATTGTGCATTTCAATATAATGAATATTCACCTTGGTAATTCACTTGACCATCTCCATCGGTGTCAGCCTCCCTAATCATTTCATCAACTTCTGCGTCTGTTAATTTTTCTCCAAGATTTGTCATCACGTGTCTAAGTTCAGTTGCACTTATAAATCCGTTTCCATCCTTATCAAACACTCTGAAAGCTTCTCGTAGCTCATCTTGTGCCTCATCACTATCCTTCATCTTTTTAGCCATCATTGTTAGGAATTCTGGGAAGTCGATGGTTCCATTTCCTATTAAACATATAACACAGACAATTATAGTCAGATTACAAAAGGCAAATCTATGCACTTCTATCAGAGATTAGGAAGCACCGTTGTTGACCTTTCCTCCTTTTTAAATGTTTGTGAAAGGTTTAGACAAGTAAATCAAATCGGTCATGTTTTCCTCTCATTTTAAATAAGGGAGCAACCATTTGATGTGTATTTTGGGGAGGGGGCTAGGATAAGAAATTTAATCCTGCCTATTTTTTTCGCCGAAATTTTGGTCTTGAATTTTTTTAAAAATTCGCTTAAACCCAAAATTTCATGATTGACACAGGTCCTGCATTTTTTCACACCTATACTGATCCAGGCACCCCCCCCCCCCCTTTCCCGTAAAAATCAAATTCTTGCCCCCTAAATAAAAAAAATGTATCAATATCTGTAAAACTTAATAGATACAACTTCAAGAACAATTTTATTATTCGCCATTATGCGTAAATAGCATTGATATTCTATTTGCGGAATTAAAATATTGCGATCTCGACTGGAACAACACTATCTCTAAATTTATAGCTGTTCTTCCCATGCAAATGTTACTGGAAAAAGCGATAGAAATTCATGTATATGCACAATTATCTCATTAAGAAAAAATGATGAGTGTAAAACCAAAACCGCATAAACCAGAAGCCTAAATGTTCTCTACGTTGATACAGTTCCGAGCACAATACATTCAAATATGAAGGGATGTGATAGACAAATTCTTAGGAAGTGCGATGCATCTGGGTTTAAAGTATCCTTCCTGTTTAAAAGTTCTACTTTACTGTAGAACAGAGTTGTTATTACTAACACAACTTTTCTGACAAAGTAGTCACGTCGTCTTGTTATCCGGAACGGTTTTCTATTAAGCCGCTCTGTAAGAAATAACTTCTAAATCGTTTAATACAACATTGGTACATGTGATGCATGTAGATGTAGGTCGGATTTTTGTTATTACCAGAAGTTAAATATGTTGTTATTCCATATTTACTTATAGTGAAAACAATTACTTACCATCAGCGTCCACCTCATTAATCATATCTGTAAGTTCAGCTTCTGTAGGATTCTGTCCTAGTGACCTCATTACAATTCCAAGTTCACTGGTTGTGATGGTTCCGTCGCCATCTTTGTCGAATAATTTGAAAGCTTCCTCAAATTCTGCAGAAGACGATCATGAAATGAATAGATTTTACAACACATTGCAAAAATCTATGGTTTACGTCAATGAGACACGGTTTTTCTTCTGGAGAAGTTATGAATGATTCCGCGACAGGAATATATCATGTAATTTTATTTCAGCAATAATGTCGTACATATAATTTTGAAACTCCCGAACTCTTGCATTTTCATAAATGATCGGCAAAAATATTGTTGTAAAAATATTGGTAAAGAAGTTGGACCTGGACTTAATTTACAAACTGAATATACTTTAGAAATTCAGGGCAAAGCCTTTCTATAGAAACAAGTCATGCATACCTCCTATCTGTTCTTCCGTTAATGTGTCTGCCTGAAATGGGAAATAATTTTGAATCAATCAATCAATAAAACAAAAAAACAAAAAACAAAAACAAAGAAATAAAAAACAAAATAAAAAATAAAAAAGAGACATTCCCCCACTTAAACATTTATGACTAATACCAGCACATTAAATTATGTTTCCTTATTATGTATAAAACGTATACATGTACCCGTACTTAATAGTTAATATTAGTAGAAAATTAATAAATATTAGTAGAAAATTAATAAAAACAAATTAACAAAATTAGTCTTGCAGATTAATATTTCATTAAACATTACTTACCATTTTGGCCTGTCCTTATTTGTGAAATTATTACAAAATATTTCAAATAATATTTTGATTTTTTGTAGGTACTTTTGGAGAACAATATCTACGTTCGTCAGAATCACCTCTTTTGGTAAGTAAATATGCCAACTAAGAATTCTTCCAATTAAAATATTACACTGATATTTACAGTACCTGTCTCAAATTGAATTTTTTGTAACATAGTTCAACATTTTTATAAAACCTTAATGCCTCATTTACATACACATGTGAATTTAATTTCACTTGCATTGCGGCATAATGACCTGCACTGCGACATATCTCCATGGATTATTGGCACGTTCTTAAATCTATTTTGTCTTTATAACAATGTAGAATTGTTGAAATATTTTATTCATATTTGTCTTTAAATATATATAGTATCTAAATAAAAAGAACATAAAATTGTGATTTTTGGAAAGTGTAATTCTATTATTATGTAGTTTTATGACTGAATATAAAAACACGAATGAAATTTCTCCTTTATATAACCGATATGATTCAGTCATAGTTCCAGATGACATTGATCCTGCCAGAATCTTGGCCTGCTCGCTCCATTTATCTATAATACTAAAATAAGGGCTCGATTTCTTTGGGTCGTCATCACATAAAAACTGCAATAGACACGATTGAAATCATAATTTGACTGATTGAGGATGTACGTTTTTTCTGAAAATTTCACACGTTTAGGTAGATAAGTGTCTTTAAATGCTGGAATCATAAATACATTTACACGATCCGAACCAATTCGACATTTCCATGTTTCGTCATTCGTCTCCACTTCTAGGGATGATTTTTCAGCTATAAGGTGACCAGAGGCAACCGGACATACTACCAATATGCCCAGTAATTATACCGCATTATATTGAAGGAGAGGGGGTGGTTTTGACATGTTTTCTTTAAGCAATGAGACATAGAGATTATGCGCTGAATATTTTCACACAATATGGGCTAATAATGGAACAATTAATTAAGAGAACTTTATTTCATACTTAGATAAAACATTGAATCATAAGTTTTAGTGAGCATATTTAATATAGATACGACAAGCACATGAAAAGAGATTTTTTTAATGAAGGGAATTAAAGTATTTCGGTTTACTTTTGAATATTGTTTCAATTAAATTTGACCTCAAATCGGTACTAATAAATGATTATTGTTATAGGGAATAGATAAGTCATCAGTAACAACAATGTAGAGCTAATTCACTTGGAAAAGCAATAATGTTTTTTCACTCATTACTGTACAAGAAACAAATATGTCACCCTCCGAAGATGGTGGGGTGCTCTGTCCAAGGGGTAAGAAAAGCTATTCCACCTTTTTATGATACCCATGCTTGCACTGGTATAACGATATCAGGATTTCTGTTTAGGTTACTAAGTAGTTCAGTGAACAAAGAGGGATAACTCAAAGAGTTTTTAAGTCTACAGAACAACTGAAAATATTGACTAATTACTGTACTTTGTAATTGAATAACAGAAACTAAACCTGATGACTGAAATTAAGAAGAACAATGCAGTTAAATTGTACATAGTGTATTGATGAACTTTTATGGTATTGCTAACAGCTTTCCTGGTCAACTTTTATTAGTTCATTTTTTTGTTTGAGCATATTTAAAGATATGTATGAATCATGAAGTTGTATTAGTTTACTAAAAGCTTTAGTTCGGGAAATATGTATATATATAGATTCTCCTTCAGGCACGAGTGACTTATGGAATATCTCCACCCGACATAGTTCAATTTTCGATTTTCAACACGCGAGCTTTTGCAAGCGTGTTAAAATCTAAAATTTAACTATTGAGGGTGGAGAAATTCTTTAACTCACGAGTAAATTGAAGGAGAATCTGTCTCTCCTATGGTTTTCGACAAAAAACTGAAGAAAATGTCGTTGCTATGTATTTGTTTACATAGACGTCATTTCGGGACTTCTCTAGTTTATCGTTCCAATAACTGTAGAAAAAAGGGCGCTAATTCCCATGTAGAAATTTAATCACCGGGAAGTGGTTAAAAATATTACGTATTTTTATCCCACCGATTAAACACGTCAAGAATAGGAGAAAAAGAGATATCGTTGCCCTTTGAATTTAGTGAACCTGATTTATAATGAATATTACATGTATGTGAAAAAAATCAAGGATTCGATGAGGAAATCCAGTCCCAAATCACCTGTGTATTTGGGGAACTCCTGTTCCTTTTGAAAGCTTGTCCTTATACTAACATAGAAATGACAAGAAGATTAGCTCATGCGGTATACTGACGCTAGGTGGAATAATGTGCTTTTAAAAGATGCCCTCTTATCAGGTTAGCTCACCTGACCTCGTTCGTCTGTCAAATTTTTTGCTAATCAATCTTTTCTTAAACTCTCGGGTCAAATGAACAAACATTTTCAAAAAAAATATAAAGAGAAGGATCTCTGTAATATTTAATAATGTGGTTAAACAAACAACATGACCCCAACGGACAATTCTCTGTTTTATTGGAAAACAATTTATAGCATCTTCCGTCCTAAAACTTGATACATGTACAAATATTAGGAAATATTGGGGTATCTATAAACGTTTTGCATAAAAATTTATCGTCCGAAAACTTTAGCATTATTGTCATCTTCAAGTAACTCTAGTTTTTGATTGGTCGAATTTGTCTGAAAAAAACATCTGATTGGTCGAATTTGTCTGAAAAACATCTGATTGGTCGAATTAGTCTCAAAAACATCTCTAACACCACAAAAGCATTGAATCTATAAGTGAAACTAAATGAAATTTTCATGTATATTCTGGAAACTACCATGTAAGGGGAAATGCTTTTCTAGTTAAATTTCAATCATTGTATCCTTTGAAAATAGCTGGTAAAATGGATGGATTATTGGTTATCTTCCACAGGCAATTAGTACATGTATGTCAGGACGAGAACACGTTGATTTGCTATGAATCAATATCCATAGTTTTTACTTGACCGATAAGCTGAGCCGGCTTTTTAACGTGCTAGCTCACTAGGTAATAGACGTAGGCAATTTTGTGAAGTACAATATATGAATGACGTACAAATATATTTTATTTCAGGAAGAAAAACTAAAACTACTGTAAGGGAACATTCATTATTTATCAGCTGAGGGGGTCGGTGCAAATTAGGGAGGGGAGTATTGCCAAACGCCAAACCAAAAATATCACTGGGGGGGGGGGGGGGGGGGTTGCTCACAAAAAGATTATTTTACTGGGAGGGGGCGGGGGGAATCATACGATGAAAGTTTTTATTTCTGAAAAGTATAAAAAGTCTTAACGATATTTTCTGGAGTAAGTCTGCAATCACAATAACTATCCCTTAATAGTCTCATTTCCATATTATATGATTTCATCAATTAGCACAATATATTATATCTTCTTATTATATCTTCTTTAACTTTTCATCATAATTTTGGCTTACGTATGAAAGTTTTTTCTATTGATTTATTCTACATATATTCTACATATATTAATGTATAAATTGTAATAAATACATCAATGTATTCGGTGTTTCAAAATAAAACAAATCATTCTTAATTTGTCTTTTCATGTAATTTTAAAGGAAAAATTCTAATTTAGTATATAAAACATGATTTTCACTACGCAATCATGTATCTAAAATGGCCTGTCCATATTTATATAAATAGTCGTTTTTGGTGATTTCTATTGTTATCACTTGTCTACCTTGCAATTTGTTTTAATTTAAAATCATCACTTTGGTGTCTGTCAGTGTCCATGGAACTTTCGCAGGGTCTGTTATAATTAAAATAAGTAAAGAACTGTAACTATTTTTAAAATAAATATGAAAATATAAGTATTTGACAAACTCCATTCGTTTGAATGCTGTTGCAATTTGATTATTGAACTACTGTTATCAAGACCAATGTCTGTAACCATAAAGCTGGCATCACAATTCGCAACTGTTTATAAATCAGGATAGGCGAGGGGGTCATGCTTTTGGAACTTAGTTCTAAGGGGGGGGGGGGGGGGGTCATTATGTGATTCATAAGAGCGATTGTGAGGATGGGGGAGGGGGGGGGTTTGCCGATAAAATAAAGTGAAAAATTTGATCCGACTCCTTCAGCTGATAAATAATGACTGTTCCCTAAATAGCGTTTGTATAAATTGTATTGTTAGACAGGAAATCTAACTGAGCGAAATGGACTTCTGCCTAATTTTCTAGTGCAATTGACCTTGTAAAAATTATTATTCTGTTTCCGGTTATTAATATTTTTTCATAATTCAATCAGTAGATTTGTGAATCAAACTGTTACGTAATTTATATTTTCATCTGTGTTAAACATACATCAAATTTTTCAGCGTGAATTTTTTAGCTATCATCCGACATAAACCAAAGGTAATTTGTCCAATTCTTCGTCAGGTGATACATTATATGTATATATCTTGTTCTATGTCACCCGACCCTGACCTCATTTTCATGATTCAATGACTGGTACAAATGTGTAGATTATGTACATTTACATGACTACAATCAAACCAAATTATTTTTTTTCTTACCAAGTCGAATCAGAAAATATTTTTTTTGAGCAACGCCCAGAAAGGTGTATTTATACCTATGAAATCACTCGCAGTAAATAAATTTTGTATATACTATGAATTTGTTTTTATGATAAAACGTTTGCATATACTTTTCATTTGTAAATTTAAAACAAGATAAATCATAATTCCACACAGTACTGTGTAGACACACTTTGGGTATATGTACATGCATACATTTTTAAACAAGAGATTCAAGAGACTTGAGCCTGTATCGCTCACCTGAAAGCCCCACAATCAATCCATTTTATTTCAAGAGTAATTGTAATGGACCTTCCATAGATGTTTCATACCAAGTATCAGTTAATTTGGCTTTCAGGTTTCAGAGGAGGAGATTTTTGAAATTTTGACCAATCAGAAATAAGAATTCTTCATGGCAGCCATATTAGTTGTCCGACCGGAACGAAATATGCAAACTTTATAAAGGTCCTTCCATAGATGCTTCACACCAAGTTTCAGTTCATTTGGTCTAGGGGTTTCAGAGGAGAAGATCAAAATGTAAAAGTTTACAGACGGACGACGGACTCCAAGTGATGACAAAAGCTCACATAGCTCTTTGGGCCAGGTGAGCTAAAAAGGAACAATGCTTTAATTGTCATGATTGTTGCTCTTCATCTTGATGGTTAATCACTGAAAGGTCAAGTATGACTGAAAAAACTAAGGAAAATTTTTTATTATGTTCAAAATAAATCAAGTCAGGTTTGTATTAAATAATGGTCTAAAGCTTATCTTGTAATGCTTGTGATTTTTTAAATCAACTCTCGGATTCAATTTTTTTTAAATACGTGTATATCTCACCCAGAATTTTTTTTCCATAGTTTTGTAAAACATATTTTTTTTGGCCCTTGCTGCAACAAAAACCATACCCCCCCCCCCTTGAAGTTAAATGGTTGTTCGCTAAACCGTACCCTTTTTGTGCAATACGTTGATTCAGGCGAGACAGATTTGTGTGCTATAACCTTGCCATATCTACGTACGTATATGATTTTATTTGGCCCTTGCTGCAACAGATTATTTTTTTCCTCCCCTTTAGAATCAGAATATGTTTTTCACAAAAAACATAACCCCCCCCCCCCCTTGAAGTTAAATGGTTGTTCGCTAAACCGTACCCTTTTTGTGCACTACGTTGATTCAGGCGAGACAGATTTGTGTGCTACAACCTTGCCATATCTTCGTACGTATATGATTTTATTTGGCCCTTGCTGCAACAGATTATTTTTTCCCTCCCCTTTAGAATCAGAATATTTTTTTCACAAAAACCATACCCCCCCCCCCCCCTTTTGAAGTTAAATGGTTGTTCGCTAAACCGTACCCTTTTTGTGCACTACGTTGATTCAGGCGAGATAGATTTGTGTGCTATAACCTTGCCATATCTACGTACGTATATGATTTTATTTGGCCCTTGCTGCAACAGATTATTTTTTTCCTCCCCTTTAGAATCAGAATATGTTTTTCACAAAAAACATAACCCCCCCCCCCCCTTGAAGTTAAATGGTTGTTCACTAAACCGCACCCTTTTTGTGCAATACGTTGATTCAGGCGAGACAGATTTGTGTGCTATAACCTTGCCATATCTACGTACGTATATGATTTTATTTGGCCCTTGCTGCAACAGATTATTTTTTTCCTCCCCTTTAGAATCAGAATATTTTTTTCACAAAGACCATAACCCCCCCCCCCCCCCCCTCCCTTTGAAGTTAAATGGTTGTTCGCTAAACCTTACCTTTTTTGTGCACTATGTTGATTCAGGCGAGATAGATTTGTGTGCTATAACTAGCCATATCTACGGACGTATATGATTTTAATGTGATGTAATGTCATTGATGTGTATTCCATATCATTTCCTATTCAAATTATCAATAATTATGTATGCAATCATTTAATTAATCTTTTCATTATTCAAATTAAAGTAACAAAATCATGAATATGCACCTAGGAATGATAAAATAAAGGCATTCATGTTTACAATATAGGATGTAATCCTCAGTAAGAATAAATTTTGTGATTCACATGTAAATAAAATCCGTCAACTGTCAGGGTGGATCTCTGTCATTAGTATCACAAATTCTGCAATAAAATAAGTATATTTTTTAATAAAATTTGAAAAGATATATTTTAAGTTATATCAATAAAACTTAATTCTTATGAGGGGTTTTGGGTATGAGACCATTCATCTGAAAGCATCTATATAAATTAAAAGAAATGGATATTAGCAATTTTTGTCCAATTCATCTTTAGAGCATAACAAGAACATTATTTAAGATTGTCTTCCATTGACAATTTTCACAGGTTGTAACAGCTCAGTTGCTAGTATTTCGATACTTTCTTCAATTTACTGTTACGAAAATTTTGAATTCTGTTAAAACTAAGGAGTACATCCTTCGTGCTTAGCTCTGTCATTAGATAGTATTGGCTTCAATCATTTTAGTCATTTGGAATGTTCTGCTATTCTACTTTTAGGTTTTCAGCACAACTGAGGAGTCGTAAATCGACGAATGTGCATATTTTGTGCATCAAAATTGGTATCAAAGAATTTATTACATTAAATTCAATAATCCAAACTCCGGTATTTTAAAGAAAAATATGAGAAACATTTACTTTTTGGTGACCTAAAATGCTATCATGATAGATATGCGACCTTCTATAATAAACCACAATAAAATAACAAGAATCGTTTTAAACTTTATATTGGATTCAATGAGATTTACAGAAAAGAAACATACAAATAAAAAATACCTAAAACAATTCTAAATACAAAATGTAACAGTGCCGTTAGCAGAATACCAACTGTTACATGTAAGTAACATATTCAGATGAACATAAGCTTAGTTAGTATCAGCAGTTTTATTTTGGAATCAGTTTCAAACACAACAAAAAACATCGGAAGTAACGTCACCGGCAGCAGAAGTGCCGTCATCGGAAGCGGAAGTGACGTCACCGGAACCGGAAGTCAGGTGACCGGAACCTACATATGAATGCAATAATCAAAGACTTAGAATTATAACCTTGAATCGTTGAACTAGATTACATGTTATTATAGATTAATACATGGCCTTTTTCATATTGCTCTTGTTATCAGCCCGAGACCTTGATATCAGCCTCAAGAGCTTTATAGCCCAAGGGACGACATCAGTCGAGGGTTGATAACACGAGCAGTATGAAAAAGACTATGTATTAATCATTTTATCACATATTATGCCGATACCAAGAAATATCTTTACTGATGAATTAGATTTTCAAGTCTTCAAGCAAGTTTTTGACATCCCTGAATATAAGGTGCACATTTACAATGCCACAGCTAATATGGAGTAGGCTTTAGCCTAAAATCGGGCGAAGCCCATATTTCAATGTACCGGCGTAGCAATATTTTTTAGTCCGTCGTCATGTAAACACGGCCATATTGGAAGCCGTTGTTATGGTGTCATATTTGTAGGTCATTGAAGAAATTTTCGAATAAAGTTCCCAATGCGCACAAATACTCGAAAAAAAGTCGGTGGAAAATTATATCGTATAGAAATTATGTTTTGGCTGTCGCCAAAAAATAATTTCTTTTTAAGTTGTGCAAGTGCGAACATATTTAAACCGGAAGTCGTGCTGTATTTTTTAGGGTTTCTTGGATAGATTTACAAATGCTACTTCCGGTTTGAAACTACAGTCTACTTGATATCTGGATTTGAGACCCATATTCTACACTAAGTCGGGCTTCGCCCGATATTAAACAGTACTATTTCTTTCACTTGGTGTAGTCAAGCAAATGAATGCAACTTCAGTTCCTGTGCTTTTTCCCGAGATCTACAAATAGCCCCTATTTGAAACTGCTTAGAACATTTATGAACGGTTAATTCACCATAAATAATGATCAGACGATATATTAACAAACCTTCATAAGATATCATTCCATCCTTATCAATATCCCCTTTCCTTATTAGCTCGTCTATCTCGGAGTCCGTTAACGGCTCGCCTATAGACGCTAATGCCTTTTTAAATTCTGCGGCACACAGACGTCCATCACCATTTTTATCAAAAACTTTAAAGGCTTTGCGAAGATCATCTTGTTCATCTATTTTTAATGCTTTCTCTGCCATCATCTTTCTGAATTCTTGCTGATTTATTTTTCCGTCACCTTAGGAAAGGTATTGTTTAACACATCATCAGGCGTATAAGATATTTTTATAAACAATTTAAAAAACAAACAGCAAATGCACAGGCGCTCAAACAAGATTTGCTGTTACAATTTATTTCCATGATGTAGCTAGAAGTCCGTTACTAAGAATTATTAAATAGTAGCGGAGCTGTACATAACTCATGGAAATATTTTACTGTCGTATCCACGGGATGAAATAATTTTTATCAGGCAGAAAATTTAACTAGGTCCAGTGACAGATTGCCTGTAATTAAACGCACGCGTATATAGTATTATCATAGAAGTACATGTACATGTATATGCAAATTGCTTTGGTGATGAATTCGATAGTCTGGTATTCATTTTTATACTTTATAGACTTAAAAAAGTTACACATTCTCTCTTTTCTGAATGCAGTGAGGATCGACAAGGGAAAAAATGACCACTAGATTTGGAAACAATCTAGAAGATAATCTAACTACATGTATGTACTGATTTATTTTCTAAATGACGATTGTACCGTGTGTAGGATTTCTCTTATTGACAAAAAGATAATACAAGTATAATTTTTTACATGTACTCACCATCCGCATCTACAGATTCTATCATTTCTTTAGCTTGACCAGTAGTTGGATTCAAACCTCCTACCCTTAAAGCCAAACATATTTCGTTTACATCTATCAGACCATCTGCATCTCTGTCAAACCATTCGAATGTCTTTTTTATTTCTGGGATAATGAATAATAAATATATATGATAAATTTTAGTGTACTTCACCGATACAAAAAAACAGAGTATAAATAAACAAAAATGTTTGGAATAAAGTTAAACGAAATCATAAAAAAACAATAAAAAATGGCCGCCAAATGTGCTGAAAACGGCGTAAAACCTAACTAAACAAATATACATGAAACTTCTTCCTTCAAATATTAACAATACACCATGTGTCATTGTTTTTAAAATGTAACTTGCGTGCAAATTGGAATGAGTCGAATTTTAATATTTTTTTCAACGTGTAGATGTTTCAAAGTAAATTTTTGCTCTACAGGGGTTACACGCTAAAGGGTTCAAAGGACCAGAAATCCTGTCCACGAGCACCTGTGGTATTATGGACGTACATATCTGCCCTAAAGAGAGACAGATTAGATTTGATTAGCAAACATCCGTTTCAACAGAAGTTGCCATTCGTTTTGTTGTCGTGGAACATCTGACATCATGAAAATGGAGTAAAGGTGGTAAACGCTTAATGGGCACCACAGAGGATCATGCCCACTATATAGATAGCTATCACCTGTGATATACAATTCACAATCCTATTGCTACATTTTTTTACTAATACGCAACTATAATAAATAAAATGGTATATAATTTGTAGAACCTACCTTCACACTGTTCTTTTGTCAGACCATAATCATCCTAAACACATGAAACAATGGGAATTAAATAAACTTCGGATAACAGAATCCTTGAAGATGAAATTTTTATAGTTTTAATTTTGGTAAGCAAAAAAAAAAAGAAAAAAACAAAAAAACGAAAAATGTTTTCAGGTCGTTACCCATCCGACTTTAAGAGGTGGTTTACATTCTTTGAATTTTTGTTAAATCTTTCTTGGTAAAAATGCGAGTGACATGTGTGGGCGGGGAGGCCGTAAATGAAAATTGACACTGAGTGATACCATAAATAACTTTTTGTTCGTGTCCTTTACTATCAACACCCCCCTCAATATTTGATTATTCACATGTGAAGTATTATACTACTAAAAGGTAACACGTCAGTCTAACTTGAAAAAAATGCTAATACAAACCTTTTTATAATAAGCCTTAATTCCAACCATCTGCAAACGAATTTACATTTTGCTGGTATTTATTTTCCGATAATATGTCTTGTAAAATTTTGTTTGCCATATAGATGATATAACACATTTTGTTCAAGCAGAATTTCTTTCTTCTAATTTCTTTATTCAGTATTTTATACCCAAATTCTTTATCTATTCTTAACACATTATTTTTTAGACATTTATTCTGTATTCGACTACATGTGTAATCCATGTAAAATTTCACACAAATCCCCGTTTGATACAAATCTGCTTGTACTTTTAATAACACCGCAACCAATAATACAATAGCATGTTAATAGTAAGCAAACATTTGAATCACTCGTTATAGGAAATGCAGATACGACGGACTACAAAAAATTGAAATTCTAACTCTAAGACTCTAATTGTATTCAGTGGAGGAATAGTAATGCTCAAACGTTAAAAAAAAATTGGTATTTAAAAAAGTGTCTAATAAAAAGACTGGTCCCCCCTTTATTTTCTCCGATTCGGCCAAGTTGTGGATATTTAAGTGTTACATGTATACATTGCAAGCACCATAGTTTCTATTCGTGTATTTTTTCAACCATAAGTAAGGTCAAAGGAAATTAACTGTTAAATATACATGTAAGAGAGAGAGAGAGAGATATTATATGACTTACCATTTTAGTAGTTTAGAACCACGAGTTCGGTAAGTACTATCATGTGTGTCATTAATTAAAACAAGCTTGAATGTGCAAACTATAATCGTATATACAATCTATATATAAAGGTAATAATTATCGTATTCATGGCAGTGATTTAAAACTTTACTTCGACATATTTGTCAGCGTCATATATATTTGTTGTGCCTACAACCATGTAAACATTGTAGATTAATCCTAATCTAGGTGTGTCTTTGTTATCTCATCTCATGTATGTTATTTCCTGATAATTTCCTTGTTTAAACTAAGAACTTGGCATTACGTAATCTAGATGTATTACGAAAGTGGGATGGTTTCAAATAGTGGTGTATACAGGAGAGTCATATTTTCAATGAGAGTTAATTCATGCATCTGTACATGGTGGGTCTGTTTACTTGGAAATACGGACATGCTCAAAACCCAAAACATGATGCATAATTATGAGTTACATGTATTTATTTTACACCATGAAAAAAAGTACACCTCCACCCCCGAAAAACGGGAAAAAGTAGGGAAAGACGGAGCTAGAGTTACATAATATTATACAGTTTTAATTTTAAAAAGTTATATTTTAAAGCATTTAATTCACTCGTACACTTAAAGAAACAGAAAACAGGTGTGACTATAACGGAAAAGATACGGGTACATCTGGCTTTTGGTATGCCAACCAACTTGTCTGTTTATCTCCCTAAATCGGTCAGCATTGATTTTTCTACTTTACCTATACATGTAGAATAGAGAATAGAAGAATCAATACACAGAATCAACATAGAAACATTACTGAATCAAGATTCCCACTTGGTCTATTTTCACTTCACTCTTTTAGTTATTTTGGATTTGTATTAGGTGTAGCATTTGTTATTGTTTTTCTTTCAAAATTTTGGCCTTGAGCACTACTGCAGAGATATGTTTTGTAGAAACATGCATATCTTTCACAGCAAATTTAATATAATTTTTTTTTCGTATTAGAACCCATGAACAAAAATACATATTTCAATGGCTTATTGTATTGGAACAAAATCCAAATACAGTTCCAGAAAATGTTGATAAATCAGTGTCTCTTTATAATTTAAACATTAGAAGCATCAGGCACAAGATATAATTTCTTCAGAACTTTATAGATGTATTCGACATAATTACGATAAGTGAAACTCATTTAGATCCAAGCAATGGCGATAACGAATTATAGCTCGATTCTTTTCCTTATCCCATTCGTAGAGATTGAAACAATTTTGGCGGCGGACTTTTGATATATGAAAACGAAACTATCATTATTTTTCGCAAACCTGAAAAAAACTGTTTATACGAAACCATTTGGACAGTAGCACGTGCTAACGAAATGAGTTTTCTTATTAGATGTACTTATAGATCAGACTGGTCATGAGGCGATTATTGGGCACGATTCTCTCATGCGATTAAACGTGCGTATCAAATCAAACGAGAAAATGAATATTGTAATCACGGGCGACATGAATGCAGATCTGTTTGTAACGCATAATAATAAGTTATTAGAAATTGTGACTATATATTATACATGATATATAACCTTAAAACGTAATAAATAAACCGAGAAGAATTACTGAAAGAACTGAAACCCTCCTAGATCAAATTATAGTAAGTGTGAAATTAAACTGTAATTATGCGGACGTACCCTAAAATACCAAGATATATTAGTGATCACGATGCTGCGGTTATGTTTTTAGAATCTCATAATTTCAGAGAAAACTATGATTGTTTGACCAGATAGATATTCCAACATTCCACCCCTCAGAAATATTATAAATGAATCGTCTTTAATAGAAATAGTGCATGATGACAACGAGAAATGTGACATTCTCAATAAATATTTTTGCTGTCTTTCCAAACTTGACTAACAAAATCATTCTCTCCCTATTTTTGAACAAACAAAAAACAGAAACTACAATCTGTAACATTTCTTTTTTTATAAAAGTGAAATCGCAGACATAATTAAAATATTGAATCAAAATAAGGCATCAGGGCCAGACATTGTTAGTCGTTTGTTAATTTCTTCATTCCAACCATTTTGAGATCGATTGGAAGTTTCTATCTCGCGTATAAAACTAGATGCAATGTATCTTCCAATTATTTCGTGTCCTTCTCGAATTTACACCTCACCGGACATGACACTTCACTGGATTTTACTCATTGGGTGCCGTTCACGGAGCAGAACATACTTGCCCTTCCGCAGCATATGATGTCACATCAGATTTTTATTGGTGGATGCTATTGCTTTAGTTTCTGTGCTGTCTTATTCTAATTATGTTTAGTTAATTGTATGTTTTTATTCATTCTCATTAGTTTGTCATGCCTTTTGATTTCGATGTTACGCACTTTTCCCACTATTTTGTCACTTCTGTATTCTTTTGCCGATATTGGAATGCGAGGAAAAAATTACATCATGCAGTCATTCTGAGGTTTTTACCATAACTTTCCTATGAAAAGCAACCGCCTCGGTGGTCTCGTGGTACCGTGCTCGCCCCGAGTGCGGAAGGTCGTGGGTTCGATCCCCGGCCGGGTCAAACCAAAGACATTAAAATTGGTATTTGTTCCTTCTCCGCCAAGCACGCGGCATCTATGAGTAAGAGCAAAGATCTACTGGTCGGCTCGGAGTCAGTATAATGTGTCCGAGTGTGCTGATATGTCTTCCTGCGGACAGTTACCTCGTGGGCTAGCACATTAAAAATCCGGCTCAGCGTGTCGGTCTAGTACAGAGCAGGGATCACATTCATTATCATACATGTTCTCGTCCTGATATGCACCTGGCTGCCACTGGACGTTAAACAACAATTCATCCACCCATCCTATGAAAAGCTATATTGTAAGTACATGTATATGACCACGTTTACAAATAAATCTGTTAGAGATAGACTTGATTTAAACGCCATTAAATTACATGTATATTATCTGCCTTTTATATAAAACTTATTATCAATTAAGTTATTTTTTTTATTCCATAACCACAAACAAGTATAAACTAGAAATTGATGTCATCAGAAACGATGTCAACCCCCGCACTGCACAAGTAAAAAAACAATTAACAGTGAAAATTAGCAATTTAACAATTTCAGTCTGAAAATTAGAACCCTGAATCAAATTTCAAAATTGAAAACCTTAGTGCACATCTACACATAGTTAAGAACAATATTATACACAAATGAAACCACTGAAACAAAACATGAATGAGTATTTCCAGAGACAAAGCAAAATTAGCAATTTCACCATTTTCGGTCCCAAAATTTGATCCCTTAATAGATTTTCAAAATTAAAAACCTTTTCGCATATATAAAGAAATATAAAGAACAATATTATATATATACAAATAAATTTGTTAAATCTAAATGAAAAATGAAAGAAGAGTTTAAGGCACAAACTTAAATTCACTATTTCCGAAATACAACCCATGTGGGCCTCAAGTTGTCAAAATCAAAATTCTAAAACCTTATCGCGCATCTACATACAGTATGTGACGATATTGTATAGAAATTAAAAGCATAAAGTAAAAAATTAATAAGCAGTTTAGTTTAAATTTCCAATTTTCGAATTTGACCCCTGTGGGCCCCTACTTTTGAAAATCAAAATTCTAAAACCTTATTGTGCATCTACATACAGTCTGTGACAATACTGTATAGAAATTAAATGCATGATGTTAAAAATGAACGAGGACAAACAGACGGACGGACGGACAGACGGACCGATTACAAATATCCCCGAACTTCATTCGAAGCGCGGGGATAAAAATCTTACATCTGTATATAACAGACAAAAAGTTTAAAGCTGAAATGTATCTGTTGACGAAACTACATTGTCGATTGTCTGTAAAAAATTGGAATAACGTCCAAGATTATCTTTATTTCTTTGTCATCATCCGAACAAATTCTAAAACAGAAAATACTCGTATTACGCAATCAAGTTTCATTAAATGACACTAGCTGCTAATAGAGAAATTCACTTTCAACAGAAAAATTAATGTCTATATGATAAATTCTCTCTAAGAAATAATTTTTCTTCTTATTTGTATGCGTTTCCAGTAATTTGCTAAGATAATCCGCTGAAATGATGTTACTAAATTTGATGTACAATATGTTCACATTTCGACATATTATGTCTCGTCAGCTGTTTTTAATATTGTTCTGTATCTTTCGGTTAAGTTAAATTTTATTATTAAAATCATTGTAACAATTTATAGTAT
The DNA here is from genome assembly GCA_028015205.1 of Mytilisepta virgata. NCBI lineage: Eukaryota > Metazoa > Mollusca > Bivalvia > Mytilida > Mytilidae > Mytilisepta > Mytilisepta virgata. The sequence goes on along the minus strand of CM051518.1, from coordinate 54,767,785 downwards.
AATTGTAATAAGTCATTGTTTAGGCAGTATAATTCATGTTCATGCATATGTATTGTATCTGTACACGCACTGCATGCTACAATCATATTGTGCAAAAGCAAAAAGAAAAACGGATGTAGGTCTATAGTACATGGGAACTAAGATATACCAAACCAGAAAATAATATAAAAACAAAAATAAAGCACTTTTACTGCTGATATTTATCTTAAAGTTCACTGAAAGATTTTTAAAAAGAAAAGAATCAAGACGGGTTTCCAGCATCTACAATACACAAAGATACAATACAATATAGCCACATTATGAAGTAGCTTTTAGCAAAGTTATGAAACGGGGACGTAGTTAGAGGCTACTGTCAGTAAGTATCAACAGTAAGTTTTATGTTTGAATCCTTTAAATATACAAACCTTCATAATTAACTTTTTTATCTCCATCTACATCTGCTTCACGTATCATTTCATCAACTTCCTCTTCTGTTAATTTTTCGCCAAGATTTGTCATAACGTGTCTTAGTTCTTTCGCATCTATCGTCCCGTTTCCATCTTTATCAAACAATTTGAAAGCGTCTCGGAGATCTGTCTCAGGATCACAACTTTCCATTTTTTTTCTCATCATTGTCGAAAATTCAGGGAAATTTATTGTTCCGTTTTCTAAAATTATACAGAATACGATGAATTGTAGCAGCTGTTTTAATCAAGTTTATGTACACAAGATTTCATTCACCTATTTAATCATTTCTTTGTTTAAACTTGATTAAACGAAAATTCCAGTTGATGGATTTTTTCAACTCGGGGACAACATGGGCAGACATTAATAAAAAAGGCAATAGAATCAAAACAGAAACACTACAAATATTTGTAATCGAGGACAGACAAGATTTCCTCAGGGAACAGTCTACTTTGACTTATTCTTATGAGAGTCACTTCAAGACAACCACAGCGTAACGTACACTGTGCCCAGTGGAAATCTTTGACATCGATGAAATATTGCTACTGTTGTTGTTTTTTTTCTATCCTAATAACATACGTGTATTGTTTAATATAATATAATATCTTTATTGATATTATACTCAACTGGGTTAAGCAATACAATACAAAAACAAAATAAAAACAAACAACGTACATAGTTCATGTATAGTTAGCATTACACAATAGAAGTAATTAGTGGCCAATGTGGATGGATATGAGAAACTCGTGAAACTGCAATGCTGTAACTTAAAACAAAAATCGGGTGAACATCGCTTTTATTGCTTCTCCCCATCTTGAAAATCGTAACTTTTAACTTCTTCTATAAACAACCAGCTCATAGAAGGTATCTTTCTACGTAGCAGAATTATCATATAAATTATGCAAAACCACGAAATGAATAAGTGTGATAGATAGGTTTATGTTTTGTGAATATATAATTGGTTCATTTGTGATTTAACTACAGCTAAAACGATGGAGATCAATGCAGTTTTTTATGAATAAAATGAAAAATTCTGAAATAAAATTTCCGTATGTATTTATGAGAGCAAGCGAAGTTTTTGATACACGAAAAAGGGGATGGGCAGTTCCACTTAAAGTACTACATTTTGAACATATTTAAGAAGGTTACTTACTGTCAGCGTCGACCTCATCTATCATTTCTTTAAGTTCGGCCTGGGTTGGATTTTGTCCTAAAGATCTCATCACGGTTCCTAACTCATCACTAGATATCTGACCATTTCCATCTTTATCAAATAGACTGAAGGCTTCCTTCAGTTCTACAAAATAAAAAAAAATCGAGCTGTTAGAATTGACTACAAATATTCAATATATGTACATGGTCAAAAAATATAAAGGATATTTGCACAAGGAATGACAATCAAAATTTCTCAAAAGGGGAATTTTTGCAGATTAAGGTGTCATATATAACATTGTGAACAAAATATCGTTTGATTGAGGACAAGTGTACCAGAAACTTCTGTAGCAGGTATATTTCCATTCTGTAATCAAATACCACTCCAGTGGGCCGTGAAATTACCCAGTCTTCTCTGGAATGAAGGACGAAATATGGTTGATCAATTTTTACAGAGACAAAAACAAAAGCGGAGGAAAAATTCTTTCGTGGTTTTATCAAGGATAAGTTGATGGCATCACTTGAGAAATTTGAGTCATCACGAATTGATTGACCGTTACATTGTTCCAATATCTAAGATGGGTGCCGTATACGGGATAAGAACTGCTTACCCTTCTGTAGCGCCTGAGTGCTGTTCATTGTTCATTGTTTTTTTAGTTTTCAGTGTTTATTAGTTTTCAGTGTTTATTTGTTGTGCTTGTGGTCGTTCATTTGTCTTCCCGGGTTTGCCTGTTTAATTGATTGGTTTGCTCCTTAGGTATGTATATTTGTCCTCATTAACTCAGAGAAAAATCTTGAACCCATGTCAACTTCAAGATGGTCTATAGCAAGAGCAGAATTTGCTAAATGTCGATCACAATGTTCCAAACGTCTGAGTAATTCGCCATTAAAAACTTTGGGCCTCAGTGGCCGAGTGGTCTAGGTAGTTCGTCATGACTACTAATGATCAGGGGCTAGTTTATCGAAGCTGTCCTAAGATCGGTCCTAAGACCCATCGGGACAGATTTAGGATTTAGTTAGGACGACTTAGAACATGTCTCACCATGTAGATCGAGGCTATCGTAGGACTGTTTTAGCTAGGATGTCCTAACTATTGTCCTATAAGTTAGGACGTAAAAGAAAAAAAAAATAGAAAATATAGAAAAATGCATTGAATTTAACCAATGAAAATAATTTTGATAGATGAATAATTATAATTATGATTTATATAATTATATAGATAATAGATAATAATTAAATACTAATAGTACATTTAAACTTTATCAAAATAAACGAAACAAACTAATCCCAAAAAAAAAGTTTTTAAAAAGAATTAAAAAATATATCAACTAAATATATAATATATTATATACGGTAAAAATCATTATGTCTTTCAGTGAGTTGAATTCAAAGTGTCATACACGTTTTTTTTCGTGTACTTTAAAGAGTTCAAAGGCAAATCTCGTGCATCTTTTTCATATAAATCAGAAGATCTTTAGGGAATGACCCTTTAACTTTAAGGGTGTGTGTGTGCGTTTTGTTTTTGAGCAATGCACAGGAAGTAATTTAAGGTGTATTTATTCCCATGAAATCACTAGCAGTAAATAAAACTTGTATTTTTATAATAAAACATTTGCATATACTTTTCATTTGTTAATTTTGTTCTGATATGTTAATGGCTTTAATTTTGTTTTTGTATATTAATTCATTAAGAAATGGAATATAACATCATTTTCTCTGCACTTTGTATTTTATCATAATAATCATAATTCCACACAGTACTGAGTAGACACACATTGGGTATATGCACATGTATGCATATTTAAACTAGATGCTCAGAGGCTGAGCTTGTATCGCTCACCTGGCATGAAAGCCGTTTTTATTGATGTACCTCAAAGAGAGAAGTCACTTCTTCATATCATTATGAAGTGTGGTAAGCCTTGTATGAATCTATTTTTTCTTCATCAAGGTCCTTCTACTTACAGGTCAATATTCTAAAATTTGGCAGTTCTCCAGAAGATTTTTGCATGTATTTCACCCAGAGAGTCTTATGTTAACTTAAATCCTCTGCTGGTAGCCATCTTGAATGAGGGATTGGCACCAAAAATAACAACACTTGGTCAGCACCTTATGAGGAACATTCAGGCCATGTTTGGTTTCAAGCAATACTGCAGTTCTGTAGATTTTTGTTATATGCCATAGATACGATACTTTCTGTCAAGTTTGGCTCTATTTGGCCAAGCAGTTTCAGAGAAATTTTTTTAATATCAGTCAATCAGAAACAAGAACTGCCCCAATTGTGGCCATATTTGTAGTCCGATCGGAACGAAATGAGGAAACGTTATAAAGGAAAACGGACTCCAAGCGATGACAAAAGCTCACATGGCGTTTGGCCAGGTGAGCTAAAAGGGAACAATGCTTCGATTGTCATGATTGTTGCTCTTCATTTTGATGGTTAATCACTGAAATGTCAATTATGACTGAAAAACTAAGGATAATCTTTTATCATGTTCAAAATAAATCAAGTCAGGTTTGTATTAAATAATGGTCTAAAGCTTTTCTTTTCTTGTAATGCTTCTGATTTTTTAAATCAACTCTCAGATTCGATTATTTGTTTTTGAAAAAATATATCGTCCTGATATGTACCTGGCTGCCACTGGATGTTAAACAGCAATTCATCCATTGAAGAAATATATTTAAACCAGAAAAAACATTTTCCATAGTTTTGTAAAACAGATTATTTTTTGGCCCTTGCTGCTACAGAATATTTTTTTAACAACGCCCCCCCCCTTCTTTGAAGCTAAATGGTTGTTCCCTAAACATATCTTATTAAGACAAAAACAATACACGTATTGATATGAGCAAGAAAAGGAATCCAAATTTTATAGATCCAAAACAGAAGACTGTCGTCAACACAGGGGTTGTGAGTTCGAATCTCACCTGTGACGGGGTGTGTTCGATTCCAATCTTAATTGACAAGGATTGCCAATTTTCCTACCGAAGGTCGATGGTTCTCTCCGGATACTCAGGCTTCCTCCACCAATACAAACTGGCCGCCGCGAAATAGCCAAATGTGCTGAAAACGGCGTAAAACCCCAACTAAACCAAACCATATAAAAATTACTAGAAATAGAAAAGGTAGAAGTAATCTTATTTCTCTGGAATCAGCCTTCAGTTTAATCATCCTTTGGCCATCCTCTGTCAAAGTTGTGTAAAATGGACAAGTCAAGCATCCAATATTGCTGCCTTATCATCCAATCGATTGATATATTTTTACAGAACTAACATGACTACGTTTGATTTTTTTAAAGTAGAGATAAGTCTTATTTTAGCCGCTCTAAAAGCGTCCTTGTTCAATGTTTAAAGGAACACATAATTAGACTATTTCTGTCTCACTAACGCATAATCCTATCCTTTAATTTCATGTATCTAGAAATTAAACATTTAAAAACTTAACAAGAGGGCTTTTTGTGAAAATGATTTTTTTGATATCAGGAATTCGATTTTTTGATATCAGAAAATGTATTTCTTGATTTCAGAAAATCGTCAGTATTTTTTTGATATCAGAAAATCGATTATTTGATATAAAAAAAATTCTGATATCAAGAAATCGAATTTCTGATATCAAAAAAGAGAATTCCTGATATAAGAAAAAATGTTTTGAATTCAATAAATGTTCTTTGTTTTTTATTGTAAGTTAAATAAATTTGGGTAAATATATCCATTTAGCTTTTAAAAATAGAATTAACATCCTATGATTTATTATACATATTGTAACTAGTTTTCTGACGTGGAATATGCTTAACTTCTGTATTTGTACAAATATATGAACATTCTGTTGTACTACAGGGTATTATATTGTACTGTTATTTTGTACTGATGAACTATGTTCCAAGTTAATAAAGAATTTGAATTTTTGTGACCACTACCAATCCAGATATATACCCAATTAAGATCACCATTAACAAATAATTTCCAAATCAATTACATGTACCATTTGTGTCATGTTTTACTTTAAATTGATACTTACCTTGAATCGATTCGTCTTCAGTCTGACTGTCACCCTAAAGCACATCAAATATGACCGAGTTATGGCAGACAGAACGCATTTGAATGTTTAAATAGTATTGATAAAACAGAGTATTAATTTATAGGTGTGTAATGGTTGACCTTTCCTGTTTTGCGTTTTATTGGTTTTTGTCCGTACCGAAATAATTTTATATTTTTGTACCGTAAATTAGATTAACTTCATTTTAATGTTACATACATGAACAAAGTCTCTTTTTTTTATCTTTTTTTAAAGTTCTGATAAATTTTGATATAAGTCTTGATTTAGGATATAAATTACGTAATATTAATTATTCAATGTTTTATGTTTGTTTATATCGATTATGTTATCGAGATTAAATTTTTAAAGTCAGAAACTTACCATTTTAGTTCTTATAGAGTCAGCTTTGAATGTCCCCGAGTTCCATAGAGTCAAAATATTTGTAAATGAGGCCCTGTAATATTTAGGGTGTTTTATAAAAAACAATATTTAAATAAGTATAATATATGAAATATATTTTAAATTCTCATAATTTGTAGTCAAATGAGTTCTGCATTTAAATTCTGGTTCTAAACTTGTACAGAAAAATATTATAATCTGTAAAAACTATCCCAAACCCTGTAGATAGCCCATAGAATATTATATACTACATGTATGATTATCTATTTAAATATTTAAACTTCTTTATGTGACTAGAGACAAGGTTTAGTGTATCGAATATCAATATTTGTTCAGTATGTTCAAGTATTACACACCAAATGCTTTGTTGACAAACAAACAATATAAGGAAATCGATTGATACGGGTAGGGTAGTTCTATTGTTTGAATATGTAAAGTGTGGTTTCATGTTACGAGAATAAATTTTTCAATACATGCGATTTTTGAAAAAAAATAAATAATCGATTAAACAGTACAACCCTTTTCAAATGATTTCAAATGGAACCATTAAGATATGGACAATATTTTTTATAAAAAATACGCATTAAAAAAATAACATTGTCAGTTTGGGTCAAAGGTAAGGACAACCAGAAACAAGGAATGTCCAAGTATATTTTTGTTCCATTTATGATCAGTAGGTACGGTAGATAATATTCACACATTGTGAGCTGATTTATCTTAAATTTTATTATCACACATTTTATTGAAATAACGCCGATTTTGCATATGTAATAAAAGCATATCGATATCGAGGTCTCGGGCTGAAAACAAGGGCAATATGAAAAAGACATCTATACGTATTGGCGGCAGTATTAACCATGCGTCAGATCTACAGATATATACCCGTCACGATTTTGCAAAGGTATTATTCAAGAACATTTCTCCTGAAGTGAACTTTACCAGATGGTTTTCAGATGACTATATTTTTTTTCAAATTTGTTTCCTTCTTTGTTTCGTTTTTGCTGCTGTCATTGCGTAATTTCCTTTCTAATCTCCATCGTGAAGAGAAATTAACTAATGAGAGCGATCGTATCAAATCACTATAGTTCCGAGTCAGAAAGAATTATGATTTTAATGAAATCAATAAGCCTTGAAAGGCAATTCTAATACAAAAGGGCAGGCGTATCTGAGATACAAATATCAATTAGCCTTTCTACTTAAAAAAATGAAACTTTATTAATAAGTACATGAAAACATTTTTCTTATTGTTTTCAGTATAAATATTCATAATTATTCTAAAAAACTTAAATAATCGTTACTAAAATGGTGAAAAATGGTTTTAAAATATTGCCAAGTTCTTTGTATCTGTGATCCAAGTTTGAAGTTACTAAAAGGACTCACAAGACTGAAATTTCCTTAGGCTCCTCGGTACTGTTACCTTATTAAAGTCAGTTGTTGTTCTGGAGTTATGTCGCCTTGTCCATGAAAAAATCAAATATGCACGAAAAATCACCAAATTAGCAATTTTCGGGTAAATTAAAAAACGTGTCGACTTAGATGTGCTCAATATATCTTGTTAAAATTTGAAACATACTTTGTTAAGATAAGTTTCTTTTAATGGACAACTGCTAATCAATGCTAAACATATAGCTTCAACTCCTATTTTGTGTTTTAATTTAATGAAGTTTACACTTGACTTAACGAAAAACGTCAAGTAAAAAGCCTATATCAATGAATCGTCCTGATTTAGATTCCAGCTAATGAAATACGGCAGTAAAGTGTTAGGAAAATGTCAGTTAATAAAAATATCAAGAAAAAACCTATGTGTACTATATTTTACCCTTAGATTTAGTTGGATGCCTTGTGTTGTGTTGTGTATGGGGCGTTTTTTTAATATATAAAACGAACGCATGTTGTTATTGTCTTGGTTTCACAAAAACCGGTTACATATTTAGCTTCGTTCCCCAGTTGACCCAATAAAATGATACATATAAACAGTATTCGCATTGAAGCCTGGAATCTAGGCCACAATGGTCAAATTCTTGTTGAGTGCTTGAATCCTGCCATAGATAAATGTTCATGCTAGAATACTATTTATACCCGACAACTACAAAGAACATTGAACTTAATACAGAAAACACTAGAACAATACGATCTACTTTGGTTAGAATGTTACACACTCAGCCAGAAGCACCTAATAAAGTTGAATGCTTGTAGATCTTATACATGTAATAAACGAGAACAATACTCGGACGTAAAACTTAGCCAAAGCCATTGAAGCATAAAAGGTAGATCAAAGTTACTTACTTTGGATGGGATTCGGGTCTGATTCTCCAAGCTGCATCTCCACACATGTTACATGTCTGCAAGTCTGATGATTGCTCCTTAGAAATAGTGTAGCAGGAAAAAATCAACTACACGTAACAAGCAAAATACATATGAAGTGGCACGACAAAATGGCTATGGCAACTGTTAACATCCACAAAAAACCGGGAATGATACATGTATGAGGTGCTGTGAGATGTTAGTGTTAACGGTCATGTTGCGGTAATAGTATCTGGTGAAGAGTTAAGTCCGATGAGTTGACAAATCCGGTAGGTCGAGAAAACTTACAGATAACTGATCTTATTTTTAAGACTGAAATTGATAATTTCTTATTGTGATGTTGATGTAAAATGTCCGGCGCGATGACATAAATTATAATAAAGGTGGACATAACCTTGACGAATTTCGCTCTTCTGAAAAGTTGCTGTGCATATAGAAAGCATTACAATAACTTGTTTAGAACTTAGCACACACCGCATGTAACTAACATCACTTAAAAGACTGTGTGATCACCTTCAAATAAAGTTACACTGTCTTGTAAATTTCTTTCGATTTTGTATATTTTGGTTTTAGTCTCATTGACAATATTTCAAACGCAGTTTTTCATTCTCATATGTCATGAAACAGAAGCCTGTATTTCAGTAATAAGGAAATAAAACAACCACTGAAAACAAGATAAGGAAATACATAACGAGGATGTCATCAGCTCAATTTCTGGTATTTTCAATACTTGATCAAAATTGATACTTTAAAGGAGATGGTATGATTTCAGCCGTTATTTGTCCCCACCTGACATGAAAAATTACAAATACTATTTCATGTTCGAATTCGTATGACCTTTATTGTTTAATGGTCAAACTTTCACAATCTATCAATCATTATACAAAAATTCCTCCCATGATGCAACAATGGCATATGAATGTTTGCTAAATCAAGAATTTGAAGTAAAATTGATTGTTTTCACAGTAGATTTTGGCCAAAACAACTATGTCCAAAAGCTTTGCCCAAAAAGATTTTTTGATATAATGTTTGTCTGATATAAAGACACTGTTCTGTGAAATATCGTTCTGTGCAAGGCTGTTGCTCATATCAAAATTGTAATTAATAGGTAAAACAATTGAGTGAAATTAGGTGTTTTTCATCGATTTCTTTACAATTAGCCATTTTTGACAGCATATTGCCACTGTTACAGAGATACATTGTATCTTGTTGAAAACAAAACATTTTTCTTAAACTGCAACATTTTAAGATTACTTAATGATAGCTGAGAGTATGTTTTCCATTACTTTTTTATTTTGGAATTCAAGGTGCCAAATATCAGGCCAAATCATACTATGTCCTTTACTGCTAAAAAATGTTAAATTTTATGAAAACTGGGGAGTATCTACCTCGTGTATAGATCTGGCATTAGATGGTTTTAGTTTAAACCTTTTTGTCAGTGGTTAGATGGTTTTAGCTTTAACCTTTTGGTCAGTCGTTAGACGGTTTTAGCTTTAACCTTTTGGTCAGTCGTTAGGTGATTTTGGCTTTTACCTTTTGGTCAGTCGTTAGACAGTTTTAGCTTTAACCTGTTGGTCAGTCGTTAGGTGATTTTGGCTTTTACCTTTTGGTCAGTCGTTAGACGGTTTTAGCTTTAACCTTTTGGTCAGTCGTTAGGTGATTTTGGCTTTTACCTTTTGGTCAGTCGTTAGACGGTTTTAGCTTTAACCTGTTGGTCAGTCGTTAGGTGATTTTGGCTTTTACCTTTTGGTCAGTCGTTAGACGGTTTTAGCTTTAACCTTTTGGTCAGTCGTTAGGTGATTTTGGCTTTTACCTTTTGGTCAGTCGTTAGACGGTTTTAGCTTTAACCGTTTGGTCAGTCGTTAGACGGTGTTAGCTTTAACCTTTTGGTCAGTCGTTAGACGGTTTTAGCATTAACCTGTTGGTCAGTCGTTAGACGGTTTTAGCTTTAACCTTTTGGTCAGTCGTTAGACGGTTTTAGCTTTAACCTTTTGGTCAGTCGTTAGACGGTTTTAGCATTAACCTGTTGGTCAGTCGTTAGACGGTTTTAGCTTTAACCTTTTGGTCAGTCGTTAGACGGTTTTAGCTTTAACCGTTTGGTCAGTCGTTAGATGGTTTTTGGCTTTAACCGTTTGGTCAGTCGTTAGATGGTTTTTGGCTTTAACCGTTTGGTCAGTCGTTAGATGGTTTTAGCTTTAACCGTTTGGTCAGTCGTTAGATGGTTTTTGGCTTTAACCGTTTGGTCAGCCGTTAGACAGTCTTAGCTTTAACCTTTTGGTTAGTCGTTAGACGGTTTTAGCTTTAACCGTTTGGTCAGACGTTAGACGGTTTTAGCATTAACCTGTTGGTCAGTCGTTAGATGGTTTTGGCTTTTATCTGTTAGTCAGTCGTTAGTTTTGGCTTTAACCTTTTGGTCATATTTGCATGTTTTAATTTGTTCTTCATCTTGTTGGATTGTTATTTTGGATATCAACATTTTAGGCCGAAAGCACAACTGACGAGTGTTACATTGCTGAAATGTGCACATCTTGTGCATCAGGGGTGATATCAAGGAATTCAGAATTTAAGAATTGAGAAATTTCTATTCACACAGCATAAATTAACTTACTTTCAATTAATGTCACATACAAAAATTTTGACAAAAAGAATTTTTACGTTCTGATTAATTATAATATAAGACTTAATTCACGATAAAATTAAACTAATAGTTTAAGTATTCAGTTATAGAGTTATTGTGAGTTTATAGTGCTTTATTTTAATTAAATTGAATACGAAGAATAACTCCCTTACCCTTTTAGCTCTTCAATTCCGGTTCGCAATTTGTGCAGGAAAAACATTTAAAGTAAAGTACAAATACTACCATATTTCTTACATGACCCATTGTATACTTTTATTTTCTGTCAATATTTAAGAGACTATAGACACTTATAGTGTGTATGGAATCAGATTTAAATATCTGTAAAATTATTACGCCAGTCAGTTAATAAAAACATTCGTAACAAAACTCAATCATTCATATCCAGAACTGCATTTCTCTTAGATTTATGTATAAACTGAACTTTTTAGATAAATTTTAAAATTTTACGTGTTATTTTAACGATAGCAGGGGGGAAACTTTTGGAGCCAATTTGAAATCAGCTTGAAATCAATACAGAGTAATCAGAACTGATTTTAATCGAAATACATGTAACTCGACATGAGATCGGGGTTACCTCAAACAATTTTAGAACTTAATTAACCATCCAGGACCATATTTGAACAACCAAAGGACTATTTAATTCAGCAATAAAGGTATTCCTGTCAAAGTCTGTCTTTGTCTAATATGGTCACACGCCTCCAGATGCATCCAGGTAACATGCCTGTACATGTCATCGTACATTAGAGCGGATGCTGGGTTTATATGGTATGCTGCAACATATGTGTGTCGGAACTTTATAGATTGTAATTCTTTATTTATAAATAGAAAATATGAAGAAAAAAATTAAAAACTGTCAAAATATTGCAGATATTGTAACCAGACACATTGTTCATGACGATTGTGAATAGATGTAAACTAATATTCATTTTCGTCTTGTCGATATTCATTCTGCTCGTCGTATTCGTGAATCTGGTCCATTCCACATCGTTTTGACATCGTGACAAATATCGGAATAAATTCTGTAAAATGAGAAAAAAAAATGATTGTATTTAAAATAAAGTCAAGAAATACCAAAGGGATGTTCGAAGGAGGGAAAAATCGAAACGACTGATAAAACTCCAGAGAACAACAAAGACAAGACCAAAACAATACAAGCACTACAATTAAAAACTAAAAGATATGAACAAGATGGTCCCCACCAAAAAAAGCGGGGGTAGACTCAAGTGCTCCAGAAGAGTAAGCAGTTTCTGCTTCCTGTAGGACACCCGTCATGCTGCCAATATCAAATCCGGTATGAGTACTTCAAATTGGGTTTTTATTCTTTCAGCATTACTGTCATAGTAAATATCAATGGCAAGAGAGCATCGTTTGTCAATAAAGGAAAGTTAACAGATACACCAACCTATCTACTAAGGCTAGACAATGATCAGGTCAAGTTCGGTTAATATGTACAGACTATCTCGACCTTTTTTCTAATATTCGTGATTTGTGATTTCTAGAGCGGTGCGATGGTATTCATACATTGTTATGTCTATTGAACTTTCCTGATATCTTCTGTATCATTACTCTCATGTATCATAAAACACAACCAATGTAATATGATACTTTACAATATAATATACTAATTCTGAAGCATCATCTATGTAATTTCAACGTTTGGTTAAACTGACCTTCATAATTTATATTTTGGTCGCCATCGTCGTCAACTTCATCAAACGTACGCATTAATTTATCAAGATCCTCATCAGATAGAGGCTCGTCCCCTAAGTCCTTCATTATGCGCTTAAATTCAACCCGAGATATAAATCCGTTCCCATCTCGGTCAAATACTCGAAAGGCTTCTCTCATATCGATCTCTAGATTCTCCGACACAATTTCCTTTCCATGTACAGACATCCATGATTTAAACTCGTGCCAATCAACTAAACCACTTCCTGAAAAAAAGTCAGAAGATCTATACTATATCTGGTAACTTCAGTTCGTGGAATGGATTTTTGGCATTTTGAAATCCTGGCTCAAGAGTACAGTTTTGTTGTGGTTAATACGTCTTTTTGATTCGTTGAAGAAAAAATAAAATGTTCATTATTTTTAAAGGTTATACTTTTATGTCTCAAATATATATATATATATTACCTCCATCCCCCTAAACTTAATCCGTATCTCGAATTTTAACTCGAATTGCAACTCAATAAATGACTTTAGAAATCAATATTTCGAGTTAACTCGAAGATTAACTTGAACTCGAATGATAACTCGAGGGCTAATTCTAACTGTAACTCGAACTTTAACTCTTACTCTAAAACCAACCTTAGTCACACCCAGTTTGCAGACAGTAGATAAGATGGGTGGATGAATGAATTGTTGTTTAACGTCCAGTGGCAGCCAGGTGCATATCAGGGCGAGAACATATATGATAATGAATATGATCTCTGCATTGTACTAGACCGACAGACACGTTGAGCCGGATTTTTAATGTGCTAGCTCACGAGGAACACATATCACCCCACTCGGACACATTTAACTGACTCCGAGCCAACCAGTAGATCTTTGCTCTTACTCCTGGATGCCGCATGCTTGGCGGAGAAGCAGCAAATGCCAATTTTAATGTCTTTGGTTTGACCCGGCCGGGGATCGAACCCACGACCTTCCGCATTCGAGGCGAGCACGCTACCACGAAACCACCAAGGCGGTTCAGTAGATAAGAAAAAAAAAATATCATAGCTTTTATTCTATTGAATATTACTGTTCTATATATGACATGGTCTCTTCTTGGAGAATTGTGATCTGTTTGCGATTCAGATTAACAGAAGGGCTCAGAGAGAAAATATTGCAAATGATATTCATCAAGTCCACAGTCAAATAATGATACAATATAAGAAATAATAAACTTGAAATGAGGTACATTTCTGGACCAGAGTACTAATTATTTGCTAGTTACACATGTATCAAAATAGATTTGAAAAAATAAAACGTCGTGGTAACGTATATTGTGTAGAATTGTTGACGCAAGAGACCTACATTTATATAGGCATAAGTGCGGTGAAGTTCATTTCCCGTGAGTTTCGTCGAGTAAAAGATAAGTTTGATTTTCGTTTTAAAAACATGTTATCAACTTATGAAAACTTAATGTTATCCCCATATGATCATACATATGATTGAAGGTCATGATGTCTGCAGAACTCTTGTACAGTTGACACTGTGCGACAGTTATTATGGGAATTTAGAACAAATATCATTGCGAAATGATGTAAAAAATACCTTTCAAGTGCTATTTTAGCAATTAATAAGACCTAATAATGATGCATTATATAAACAACTGAAGAGAAACAATGACAAAGAAATGTTCTAGAATTTAAGATTTAAGAAAATTACCGTCAGAATCAATATGTTTAAACATAGCTTTTACTTCAGTTTCTGTTGGATTAGCACCTATGGACCTCCATAACTTTCCAGCTTCTTCAACATTTAATTTTGAGTCATCATCTTTATCAAAAAGATAGAAGCATTCTTCCAGATCTGTAAGAGTTTAATCATATTTTATTCTACATGAACAAACTGCTTATGTGTCTCCTTTCTTTGCTACGGAGAAGAAACTCTTATTTTTATCAGTCACCTAAGACAGCGAACCAGCGTTATAAAATTTCACCAAACTGTTTGTTATCCGACTAGGATAGAAGACTGAAATGTATTTGTCATATCATGCCACGTCGAATATCATCATTTGTATCCCCGAAATATCCGATCTAACGTCTCCACCGTCGGAAAGACGGCTTTTCCCCTCCAACATTCTTTGACTAAAATTTTATATAAATATAAGTTTAAACATGATTGTTCAAAATTCAATTTGACAAAATCGCTCAGAAGGATTTTTTCCTCGAGCACAGTAGTAAGTTTTGCTTTCTTTAGATTAATAGATAAAAAACGATTTGAGAAAATAAACAGTCTTTAAACTGCATGTATGATAAATAATATTGTTGAGAATAGATGACTGAATTAACAAACAAAACTAGTCTTTCTAGACCGTCAATCGCGACAATTTCAAAAGAATATCATAGTATGTGTGACAAAAGATTTTATAATTGAAACATTAATTTTAATGAGAATATATGTAGCAGAAAAATTTATAATGAAACTTCTTTAATGACACGACTTAAACACTTAAAGATATTTTCAAAGATATTTAAAAATCAATATTATAAATGGATAGTAACAAAACTATTGTCAAAAACATTCCAAAAGTCTATTAAATATATACATATATAAATGATTAAAAACACCCATCGTGAACAATCTTTTTACTATATAAACACTATATAATATATTTCTCATTTGATTTAAATGGAAAGCGATCGTGCAGTATAGTTCTGTATTTGAACGCTAACAGAGAACAATACCGAAACATTCCTTCGCAAGCTCGCTCGTGCAATATGAAGTTTGCTTACGACAATATACACTAACCATATATTATTATTATACGGTATAATACACACCTCGGAGTTCATCCTCTGTCATTGCCTACAATAGATCAGTGTGAATACATATCAATATTTACTTTTACATTTATATGTTAGGGACCACGGTGGCCGAGTGGTCTAGGTAGTTCGGTATAGGAGATACAATGGATATGTGGATTCGTAGAAAAAAATCAAAGAGTTTGTTTTCAACGAATTCACACTTATCGATTGTATCTCTTACTTAAACTATTGTTGTGACGACTTTTCCCAATCACAGTTCCTTTCTTAATTAAGCCCTATCGTGTGTGAGCTTAAATGAACTTAATTCTCTATACTACTATTCAATTAGATATATCGGTCACTTTGATGATTTTAATGGTAAATAAAAATTAATACAAAACCTATGAAATTACAATTTAAGGCATATGATTCAGAAATTTGTCAATTATTGACAAAATAATTTTCCCGTAAAACATAATGTCATTGAAAGAAAAAATAGCTTAAATCCACTCGATTTACACTTTTTATATTTTAGAAATATGTCAAAATATGCAGTGAAACAGATGAAATTGCCATAAACATCAAAATAACAATGTTCTAATTTTCTATTGAATTATATGAAATTTGATTTGTCGATAATAATCAAATAAAAAATAATTATATTTTCTTATTACTAAATTATATCAATGATAACACAAAGATTTAGAAAAAAGAGGAAAGCCGAAACAGAGATTCGAACTATGTCTACAAGTGTTAATCTCAACTCATCCTAACCTTGTGGCTACCAACTTGCTCTATACAAACGTCGTTTTTAAATATACTGAACCGCAAAAGAAACGTCGCTTTTTCAAAATGTTAGCAAAATTCAAAATAAATATTAATTAATGATTTTTATATAATCAGTATTACGATTACATCACCAGGTAAGATTAAATTACCTGTGAATTAAATTTTCGGTTGAATAATTTTCAGTTGATATCGTAGAGCGACCGTACCTAAAACCGCTCGTTGGACACACTTGGCGGTAATTTTTCTTAAATCTTAAATGTTCGTGAAATTCATGCTCCTTTATGGGTATAAAAGGCCGGAGAAAATTAAAGAGTGTTAGTATCAGTGTTGACACAGAAGCTATGCCACGTCTGACTCCACAACAGAGAGAAAAGGCCATTGGTCGATTGGATACTGGGCAATCTGCCAGAGTTATTGCCAACGACTTCAACTGTGCTGTTCGAACAATTGAACGTCTACGGACACGGTACAATGCAACAAACAGCACAAATGACCGTCCACGGAGTGGTAGACCCCAAGTCACTACCCCTAGACAGAATAGAGGCATTGTTCGTCACCATTTGATGAATCGGTTCACCCCAGCTGCCGAAACTGCCAGAAACACTGTTGAAACACATGGACGACCCATGAGTGATGATACGGTTCGTCGGCGATTAGCTGCTAGAAACATGAGATGTCGCCGTCCAGCAAGAGGACCTATTCTTACTCCTCGACACCGTCAAGCTCGTCTTCAGTGGGCCACTCAGCGACAGAATTGGCGAAATCGACAATGGCGTAACATCATCTTCTCTGACGAAAGCCGTTACTGCATTTCAACAGCCGATGGCAGAACCAGAGTGTGGAGAAGACGCGGGGAACGTTACGAAGACAGCTGTATTCTGGAAACAGACGCGTGGGGAGGACCTAGCATCATGGTATGGGGTGGAATCGGCCTTAACGTTAAACTTGGTCCAGTCATCTTTCAGAACCTTGGCCCAGGCAGAGGAAATGGCGTAACAGCTGCCCGTTACATCGACCAAGTCTTGACACCCCATGTTCAGCCCCATTTCGCACGTCATCAAAACAAGACTTTCCAACAGGACAATGCACGTGCGCATACCGCAAGAGCCACAAGAGACTTCCTACAGCAGAATAACATTAATGTTATGGATTGGTCGGCTTTGAGTCCAGATTTAAACCCTATTAAACATTTATGGGACGAAGTTCAAAGACGGTTGAATAATGAGCAGCCAAGTCCGACAACTGCAGCTGAACTTTCACATGCGTTTCAGAGAGTATGGGCACGTATTCCGATGGCGTTTATTAATCGGCTCATCAACTCCATGTACCGAAGATGTGCCGCAGTAATTGGTGCCGGTGGAGGACATACACGTTATTAACGGACGTGGGAGCACAGCATTGAAAACATGTGACGTTGCGACAATTGTGACGTTTTTGTGAACATTGTAACCAAAAGACTGTAAATCATTCATTAAATTTTGTAAAAATTAATTTAAAATATATAAATGTCACTTTGAAATAAATGTATGTGAACATGTCATTTTGTGCGACGTTTCTTTTGCGGTTCAGTGTATATAAAGGCGAAAGCCTTATGTATATATTGTACTGTATCATATTGATATATGTAAAAACGACACTTGGATATCATTCGATTGGTAGCCGAGAGGTTTCGTCGATGTGTTCTTGAACCATGACACATAATACACTTCAAGGGGGATGTTTGAACCCCAATCACGGCAAATAAACATATGCAAAAGTCAAAGGTAAGTTTTTAAACCAATACTAACAGTAAATTAGCCAATTCAAACTTAATGAAATTAAGTACACGAAGGGAACAATTGAATATAATTTGATGAATTCATTTCAGTGACGGATTAAAGCGTTGATTCTAGAAAAGGAAACCACGGTAAATGAATAGGCTGACGTACACGACGTGACAGCAGTGGTTTAATCATGACTACTAATGATCACTGGCCTGTCAACACTGAGGTTCTGAGTTCGAATCCCACCTGTGGCGGGGTGTGTTTGACTCCGATCTTAATTGACAAGGATTGTCAATTTTCCTTCCGATGGTCGGTGGTTCTTTCCGGGACTCGGGCTTCCTCCACCAATTAAACCTGGCCCCCGCGAAATAGCCAAATGTGCTGAAAATAGCGTAAAACCCCAACTAAATTCTGTTAGAATGGGTAATCCAGTGCTATACGGACGGCACAGGATACTACATATACATGTTCCTTGTGAAAACAATTGAGTAGAGAAAATATGATATGACAAATATGTCATAACTCGTTGGGACAAATAGCATGTAGTATAATTACTATATGTAGTTGGTCGCATTCAAAACATTATATGGAGCTCGAGCCGCGCGTCGTTCCACATAACTGGTTCAAATACCGCCAAATGATATCCTGTGGAATGAACTATTTGTTAAATTCTGAACGTGTATATGTGAAAAGAGAGAAAAAAAGCAATAATTGGTAACTAACAATGAAATTGTTAAGCATAATGGATAAAAAACCAAGATTGAGATGAAAGGTTAAAATAAAAAACATCTGCAGAACTGATTCATTTTGAAATCTCGGAAAGGTCGTACGTCACATACCATTCTAGGGTAAAACTTTTTGCGAGAGGATGAATCATACAAAATTACTCACAACTGTATGACAAATAAATATGGTACTTAAAAATTTGTTATTTAAATCAAACAATATTTGGCCAATTTCTTGCAATTTAGTATAAGGTGCTTAATTATGCGTGTGTAAGAATCAGTTTGTGGCTGATTTTCTATATGATAAAGACATAATCTTTCGATCAGTTTAATTGAGGTCTGGAGCTGGCATGTCAGTAACTGCTAGTAGTCCTTTGTTAATTTATATTGATCATTGTCGTTTAGCTTAGTTTCTTCTGTTACCTTTTCTAACATTGAACTCGGACTTCTTTTGAACTGAGTTTTACTATGCTTATCGCTGTGTGTTTATTTATTCCACATTGGCTAGAGGTATAGGAGGGGATCTCACAAAACAGTTTAACCCCGCCGCATTTTTGCGCCTGTGCCAAGTCCAGAAATCTGGCCTTTGTTCGTCTTGCGTGTTTTTTTAAATTTTGGTTTATTTGTATGTTTCGGAGTTCAGTGTGGCGTCCATTTCGCTGAACTAGTATACACTATTGTTTAGGAGCCAGCTGCATCCCGTGTTCGGATGCGGGATTTTATCGGTACGTTGAAGGCCCATTGGTGGCTTTGAGCTGTTTTCTGCTCTTTGGTCGGGTTGTTATCTCTTTGACACATTCCCCGTTTTTATTCTCTATTCTATCAGTGTCAACAGAGTATATGTACATGCTTGTATGCAAATTAGATTATTAAGATATCCTTACCATATTTGAAGAAGTTTGAATAGCTCCTCTTCAGCAGCCTGGAATGCCTTCGTTGCTGCAAAAGAAAGAAAATTATTCGAATGTGTTTTTACTGAAACCAAATGTAAAAACTCGAGAGAATACGTATTATATTATAATTACTTTTGTAAGTCTTAATGTGTTTTCCTTGTCATTAAAGTTGGTGAACTTTAATCACTGGACTATATCTACCTGTTGAAAATTCGATTTTACATTTAAAATTATAATTGATAATTTCGTGTCTTTATACTTGACAACTGTTGCTGTTTACTATAACATACCATCTTGTTAAAATATTTGTCTTTTTAAGTATGTATTTTTAAAAATTATTCATTAAGTTCAAAAAGTATAACTGTAGCGATGAATATTGTTCATCTCATTTGTTTTTTAGCTTTCATCTAAAAAAGTAAAAATGTGAAAGGGATAATTCTAAAGGAAAAAAAGGCAGTCACGCGTAATCCGTTTAACTTACAGTTATTAATGTTAAGATTCTGACAATTATTTTCAGCCTGTCTGAATTCCGTCTGATTTCCTTTGTTTTCCCTAAACTTGAACCGTATAATAGGCTTTAATTGTATACCGTATGCTTATTGTACAATGTATCGACTTTATAGATTTTTAATAAGAAGTGTTTTCCAGTATAATTAACACAACATCATCACTTGAAATGTAGTTTACGTGACAATGCTATTACTCTGTAATTACACTACTAAATTTTAATTACTTAATGATATAAAGTTACGTTCTGGGCATGCATGAGAAAGGTTAGATGGATGGATGAATTATTGTTTAACGTGCATTGGCAATCATTACGTGTATATCATGAAGATAAAGTGTTGATATGATATGAATAGGAACCCCTGTTTGACATGTAGTCCGACACGCTAAGCCGAATTTTTAACGTGCTAGTTCACGAGGTAACAGTCCGCAGGAAGAAATATAATACTACCCGGACACATTATACTGACTCCGAGCCGACTAGTCCTTTGGTCTTACTCCTAGATACCGTGTACTTGGCGAAGAAGCAGCAAATACCAATTTTAATGTATTTGGTTTGACCCGGCCGGGGATCAAACCCGCGACCTTCTGCATTCCAGGCATACTACCACGAGACCACCGACCACGAGAGAGGAAATATGGAGAGAAACACAAGTACACCAATAAGTACAAAATATGAAGTATAGTCTTTCACCAGAGTCCATAAAAAAAATCCGCAAAATTCCAAAGTGATATTCTACAGAGAGTCGGGATAGTCTGACTTTGTACAGTCACTGAACAGATGGGGTTAAACCGGATTTATGGCTACCCAAATTGACACTCTGGTGTATAAAACATACTACATTTACATGTATAAAAGCCAATACAGTATGATTACCGTTTGCTAAAACGTGACCGCTTTTTAAAACTTTAAAATTTGGTTGGACGGTACGTATTTTAGATAGAAGGGTCGGAATGTGCTGTTTTTAACTGTAAATCTAGCTGAGGTTCTCATAAATGCTGGTCATGTTGACCTTGTATTTGGTGTTTATACATGTACTGTAATTTTAAGTCTCTTTAAATTTAAAACTACATGTAAATATCCTGACTTCAAATTAAAGTTATTTCGTTAATTTTGACGTTGTACTGCTACTTTTAAGACACTTATTTATTCTTTATTTATCATTTTATCTTTAATTTATTATCGCAAAACATCGGTACTAAATAAAGTGTATGAAGTCAAATGTCAAGAAGGTAACCCTCCATCTAGTTGACACTACCCGGTCTACAATGAGTGGGGAAACCAAGTATCAGTGTTGGTTTCTACTTCACAGTATCTGCTTTAGTGGGAGGTTTTGCTAAAACTGGCTACATAAATAAATAATTGAAGAGAGGTTAATGTCAGCTGTCCGTAATGTTTCAGCATTGCACTTTAAAATATAATGAGATGAAATGACTCTTAGCACAACTGTGGAAATACTTGTACAAAACATATTCACTTGTTGATTTTCCTGGCCCAGAAAAAAATGAAGCTCCAAATTTAGTTTATTTTTACAAAACTTTCAAACTGTTTAACGTGTATTTACAAAAGTACCGTTTCTTTTCTTATCCAAAGTTTAAATAAGAAGAAAATCTAATACTTACCTTCGTTCAGTCGTTTACGTTGTTGGAAATTTATTTATGAATTCTCTCTTTTGAATCAAGAAATATCAAATCAATAAGTTTGAATAAGAAGAAACGAAAAGCATACAATTTTCTTGCTTCGTATTCCAGGTAAGGCAATTAAATAAAGAACTTTTACCTATTGTGTATATCTCAGCGCCATGGAAACCGTAGAAATAATCTGCCTTTTTTTCAGGATAAACGCTAAACCTGATCAAGAAATTGGATTAGTTCTATACGATTGATAATTTGGTAAACATAACGTGTCTTGTAAATAATTGATTGACATTTTAAACTAGAAACTGTATACGGTACATGAATATCGAGAACCATGAACTGAAATAGAAAGTAGCTTTATTTTGTTCAATTGATTTTTATAAATAAATGAAAAAGTCAAGTGCAACATTGTAAACCTAAATGTCAGCAAAAAGAAACAGGAGGATAAAAGTGAAAGTCTATAAAATTAAAATCTAAATAAAGGCGTTGGGGAAAAGAAAACTGACACCGAAAACTATACAGATAAAACCAAACGAATAAATTCACTTAGTATAAGAAAATAACAAAACAAGACAAAATTTCCTGTACTCCGTAAAAATACGTATGTCATGCTCCTTAAAAGTACCAGTAATATTGCAAGTTGTTAAAATCTGGATATGTGTCAATCGAGGTGTTGAAAGAATTAATCGTAACTTTTATGTTAAACTGACACCAGTGGTTCCGGGAGGGAAGGGAGCTTTGTTGAAGATCCTTCATTTTATGGACCTTAGTATTTGTTAAATCTTGATCTAATGGAATTTTATTTTGTAGAATTACGCATCTAGCTAGGCTATATTTATTTTTGTTGATTTTTAGTGGCATGAAAGGAAAGTTAAGTCAGGTAATTGCAGTACAAGTCCTCTAAGTAGTCATTGATTTAATTTAATAGGTCGTAATCAATCGACTTTTCGTGACATATTTAACCTGTAGTTTTATTGTACGATTATTTAAGTGCTAGTATTTTCTAGCTTAAAATTTATACTTTAAATTAACTGTCAAATATTTGTTTTTCATTGAAATTAATTTGTGCATAGCTTTGTCGTTAGAAGGTTTTGTCGTTATACCCTTTTGGTCATTTTGGCTTTTGATGCCGCGCTTCAGCATTTTGGTCCAATATTTTCGCTGATGATTCGTAAATCTAATTCGACGAAATATGCATACATGTATCATATGTATTGAAATTTGTATCAAACAATATGTATTATTGATTACCACTGGATGGATACCTCTCGCACTGGTGTGCTCAAAGTCCTTGAGATTATCACAAGCTCAGCTACTAGTGTTAATATTTCGATACTAGCAGTTGAAATTTACTGTTATGAGGAAACTAAAGAGTATCTCCCCCATGTATAGCCTAAAATAGTATCGGATGAAATATTTGATTCTGCTCTCCACAATCAGGGCGGTTGTTTCAGCTTTCAAAACTGATAATTCGAAATTTGCCGAAATATGCATATCTTGTGAATTTAAAAATGGATTTCATAGCATATCTGTTGTTACATCCAGGAATTTACATGCAGTATGTAAAACATTATTGATAAAAACAAATCGTATCGCTTAAGTCATTGAACATGCAAATCTGAGATCGTCATGATTTTATTAGGGTTTGAATCAAGAATATAGCAATTAAAGTGGATCTCACTTGCTACAAATGTATGTGTAATATTCTAGTATTGCTAGTTCCCCGGTTAACTTATAGTTTTTTCCACTCCTTATTGAAACAATTAAAAAGTGTTAACATAATTGCAGTCAACATATGTACCACTAGAAAAAATAATAGAACACTAAAGATTGATCAATAGTGTACCACTGGGAAAAAACCCGTAATATCAGAGTATTCATGTTTACTAATCGATTCTGCTGGACTGTTAAGCTCTGGAACTAATTAAACACTACGAGCTTCCGGAGTTAAACTCTTTACAATATTTTTTATATACATCTTAAATAGCATATTTGAGTATGAAATGAAACTTTTTTTTGTCTGCAAAGTCATATTCATTGTTTCATAAAATGATTTTTGAAGAATCGAACATGGGTATTTTGCCAATTGATTATGACTCGTGTGAAGTTGCCAAAGCCATACATGTATTGAAGCAAAAACAATAAATACCAAAACTAACAAAAACATTAAGGCCAAAATATAGCTAAGCACACAGCTACATATATGTAATATTATCAATTATTATATGTATTTAATTTAATGCCTGTACCAAAATTTTCTAGGAATTTAGCTGATGAGGCCCTCGTATACCAAAATAATGAAATGCTAACAAAGGCACTAATGCTTGTGAAATCGTCTGGGGTTAACACACATAACTACTCTCGGATTTCTATTTAATTTTTAAAAATAATGTAAAGAATATCAAATTGTGTATTTCAAAAGTGTACAAGTTTAAATATTACCTAGATCTACATGTATATTTTTGTTATGCGTTTTGCGTTTTAAAAACGCATCTTTGCTGAGGAAATACAAAATCCAAATGCTACTAAAACATTAAAAGAATTACAGTCCTATTCAGATCATCATCAAATTTTCTATGAGCAACAGGTTCTATTGATCCAGCAATCGTCCAATCTTAAGTGAACACACGCCCATACTTTGCCCTCCAATAGTCACATATTCACTTTTATTTTTTCAAATAATTTTCACTTTGACATCATTTTCACAAATTCTGAAATAAAATAAAATGAGATAGTTACCAAGAAATTGAAATCATTGAAGTCCACACATAAGCTGAGACACGTATTGTTATAATGTAGATATGAAAACAATTCCTAATGTGTTAATATGTATACGTATATGTAAAAATAAGCCCAACAATCCATTTTTGCAATAGTGAAAGGATTGCAGTGAGCATTTCCACGTAAGCTTTGTTATAGTACATTCACTGGAACATCTACGAGTACTTCAAATATTTTTTTCGAAACGTGACCTGTATATTTAAAATGATGTTAGGAAACAATTAATTACCAAGATTTTACTGTTTTTAACCTAAACCGACACCTCAAGATAAACAGGTAACATTAAACCCATTACGTCACATAGTATACAAGTATAAAAATTATTTTAAAAAAATCCAAAATTGAAAATATTCATTATAATTTAATTTTCAAAAAATAATAAATTATTCAACATATTCAAATATGTTTACATCTAACAGAAATAAAGGTAGACTCATTTGAAAAACTTTATCATGTAGGCCCAGCATATTAAAATTGGAGACTGCAGAGTAAGACGTTGGTAACGTTATAGTACCCAGTTTAAAAATTCTACCAAGTTCAACTCACATTAGATATACAGTCAAACCTGTCTAAAAATGGGACCAGAAAAAGTGCCCTTTATGAGCAGGTGCTCTTTATACAGAGGTTTATTTAATGGTTTGTTCATGAATGGAACTTTTTGACTGTGCCCCTAATAGACAGTGATTTGCTTATAGAGGTGTCCTTTAAAGCAGGTTTGACAGTATTATATCTGACCTTGATAATTGATAGACCCATCTCCATCTAAATCTACTTCTTTCATCATTTCTTTAATCTTCTTGTCCGACATTTTTTCACCCATCTTTGCCATCGCTTTTTTGAATTCCTTAACAGTGATAACACCATTGCCGTCCTTATCGAATTCTTTGAAAGCGTCTCGGTATTGTTCTGATGTTTTTTTAGATGTTGGTTGTTCCGTTTGTGACGTCATCATTGTTATAAATTCAGCAAAATCTATAGATCCACTATCTGTCAAAAATAAAAGTATTTTTTAGTCTGTATATTACAAAATGAATGACATTTTTTAAAGATATCCACTGATGAGGCAATATACAGCCATGTTTTATGCAAATGAAACAGATTTTGACGTTTGTTTTCAAATTTTAAAACCCGTTTGAAATGAAAATACACTGAAAATTTTGATTAAACATTATTTAATCGGATTTCTCCTCTCAATTGACTCAAGCGTATTTTTCGTTTGTTTTGTTTTTGTTTTTGTTTTGTTTTTTTTTTTTTGCCCTCTGGTAGCATAATATAGGTGTTACTAGAAAACTTTCTACAGTTAACTAAAAGAAACGCATGACTTGATGTCTAAACAGCTTGTTGATTTTGTTGGTTATTAAACACATACATGTGGTTGACAAACCTGCCAGCACTTTAAGAACGATATCTCCTCCAGTTTTTTTCTTTTATGTGTATGTGGATCTCTAAAAACGAGATAATCCCACAGTATATAGGTCTATGGTTCATCTTTCAAAAGTACTAGTAGAATTAAATACTAATTACATGTAGGACTGATTTTAATTGTTACGTTAAATAAAACAAAATCGAGAAAGGTGAACAATCCCTCAAAAAAAAAAAAAACAAACAAAAAATGCAAAAAACACGGACATAGAAACAATAACATCAAGATAGTATGACTTGGCAGAGACACAGAACAATGGTGGGTTAAACCATGTTTATTCCCAAACCTTCCTTTTATCTATACTGAACCTCTGTTGTATAAAACACAAAACTTTTTAACCACATACCAAGGATTAAAGAGTTGGTTGTATTCTAATAAATACGTTTACGAGTACATTCTACAAAATATATACGTGCTTGTCCAAGCCACAGGTGCAAGTTTCATGTCCAATAGTTTGAACCAGTTGAATTTCAGCAACACAATGACTTTGCCCATCAAGATTTAATTTCTAAAGTATCTGGATATACAAAATACAAAATACAAAATATAAACCTTAAACTTGATAATGACTACTACATACTATCTTTGTCAGCTTTTGCAAGGATGTCTCTGACTTCAGCATCTGATGCATTATGACCTTGAGACTTCAAAAATGATCTCAGTTCTTTACATGAAATCTTTCCATCTCCATTTTGGTCAAAATTTTTAAAAGCTTCTTTCATTTCTAAAATTGAAAAGAAAATAGTAGTTAATTTAACGTAAAACTCTATGCACTATACATGTACGTATGTATAGTCCACTGCTTTTAAACCGAAATACCTAAATATTTCTCGCAACTAACGACTGACCTACTTCAATGATGGTACACAAGTACATGCTGAAATATGCCCACTCATCACCACCCACCCCCCCTCCCCCCCAAAAAAATAAAAACAAAACAGCTCCTTTTCGTGTTGTTTAACCTCCAATTACATTAATCTCAATCACAAACAAAGTTTTAAATATAGTTTATTATAACATGTTGTATTTATCACACATTTATTTGTGGAATGTATAGTTTTTGCGCTGTTTTGCTCTGATTCTCTTCGGTTTGCTCTAATTCTCTTCAGTTTGCTATAATTCTCTTTGGTTTGCTCTGATTCCCTTCGGTTGCTCTAATTCTCTGTGGTTTTCTCTGATTCTCTGCGGTTTTTTTCTGATTCTCTGCGGTTTGCTATATGTGTTTTGCTCCTTTGGTTGTGTCTGTGTAGTACTTTGTTATTTTCTTGCTGTATTAGTGATCTTACGAATTCGTCTTGTCTTTGGCCTTTTGGTCTTGTGGAATTTGCTTCGGTTTTCAGGAAGGTTGTCTAAATAGTGTAAATTATTTAATGAACAAACCTTGGATCTCCGTCTTTGTCAATTTCTTCATAACATTTGCCTGCAATAATATGGTAAGCGATGAAACATAGAAGTTAAGACTTTAAGATAAATAAAAACATCAATAAAGAGCCCGTTGTTTGTCCATTGTTTGCTGAAATTCTTCTCGTGTGCCTTTGGGGAAATAGTGTCAAGAGTTAAATCATCATCGGTTTTTTAAACGGTACACCAATTCGCATCTTCTTTTAAATTCAAAGTTTAAAATGTTTCAAGTTGTAGACTTATTTGGATCAAATGACCATCAGAGTCTGTCAGTCCTTTTGTCATAATTTGTTCGTTCTCCGTCATTGGGAAAATCAAGGACGAAAAATCGATATAAGGTCAAATATACATTGTTTGATACCATGATTTTTTTTTACATAAACCACTTTATTTAAATTCACTATCCCATGCAGTTCAAGTTCAGGGAGTAGGATTCCATAAATCCGACAAACAAGAAACGATACATACATGTGATATACCTGCACGTTTTGACGCGATTTATAAAACTTAAAACATTGCTGTCCTACTCCAAATACCTCGGAAGAGAAACAACTTTTTCTAATGCAAATGACTCACATAAAAGCTGATTATAGTAATTTTATGTTTTGACGTGTATGATTTTATGCGTTGATCATGTTGATCAGAACCTGCTTGTCATTTCCTATTATCTCATTTTACAAAACAACAAGGTCTGTAATAATGGCCTGAGGATTGCTGTAATGGCCCGAGGCAACGCCGAGGCCATTGCAGCATCCGAAGGCCATTATTACAGACCGAGGACATATAACAGGGCCATTATGAAAACACCCATTTCTTAATACTTTTATTAACCAGTTTGTATATAGCATTTGCATTAATCCGAATAGCACACATACAATGGTAAGTAAGCAAAACTTGTGAGAACAGTTTTAAAGATTAATTTTGGACAGTTTTTTTTCAAAAATATGTTTTAAAATGTTCTAGTTTGCTTTTCCTGAAATTTTCAAGTGGAGTATTGAAAAAAAGCAGCCATTTTGAAAAATCCGTAATAACCGGTTATTATGAACAAAATGCTGTAATGGCCCTGTTATTATGGACAAAAGCTGTAATGGCCGTGCTGTAATGCATTCATTTTGCTCATAAAGATAAGGCATTTTTAACGTATTTTATCCTACTGGTTAATAATGTTTTATAATGAACGAATACATGTAAAATGAATTGATCAAAAGAAAAATAATATCAATTTTAGAATTTACTCACCATGGTTGATGTCTATGTATGCATAGAAAGTCAGTAGTTAATTAAAAAGGAAAG
The DNA here is from genome assembly GCA_028015205.1 of Mytilisepta virgata. Classification (NCBI taxonomy): domain Eukaryota; kingdom Metazoa; phylum Mollusca; class Bivalvia; order Mytilida; family Mytilidae; genus Mytilisepta; species Mytilisepta virgata. The sequence continues at coordinate 54,739,154 of CM051518.1, read as the reverse complement.
TTAAATCATACAATATTTCTGTTGTATTTTCACTCAGTTTAGAGCCAATATATTACCAGTATTGAAAATTTCATAAAATAAACGTAATTTGTTAATTCAACCGTCCATAATCCTGTACAATATTATTATCAATTTTCTAACGGATATTTTATATTTGAGCTTAGATTCAATTCGGTTCAATTCGACCTTTTATTGTCATGTAAACTTTAAAAAAAAACAGTTTGTAGAGAATTGACATTTTAATCATGTCAGGCATTCATTCATTGTTATTGAAATGACATGACCTTGTAATATAGATATATATACACCAATAAGTTACCAATATAATAGAACTATAATTATTTGATCTATAAACTCACTGATGCCTATAGATTTAAATGATCTTTCAATAAATGAAATTTTAAAGATTACGATACTTTGTTAAAATTGATAAAATATACAATATAATTGATTTTTTTTTTTTTTTTTTTTTTTTTGCAGAACTGAGGATTAAGAGATTGAATTCGATAATTAAACAAATTGAATGAATACATATATAGAAATGGTTCATTGATGATATTATCGTGTACTTTGTTTGATTATAGTATTAATAAATGGGTATTTTCATAATGGCCCTGTTATATGTCCAAGGTCTGTAATAATGGCCTTAGGATTGCTGGATTACAGCATCCGAAGGTCATTATTACAGACCAAGGACATATAACACGGGGCCATTATGAAAACACCCATTTCTTAATACTTTTATTAACCAGTTTGTATATAGCATTTGCATTAATCCGAATAGCACAAATATAATGGTAAGTAAGCAAAACTTGTGAGAACAGTTTTAAAGATTAATTTCGGACAGTTGTTTTCAAAAATATGTTTAAAAATTTTATAGTTTGCTCTTCCTGAAATTTCCAAGTGGAGTATTGAAAAAAAGCAGCCATTTTGAAAAAGCCGTAATAACCGGTTATTATGAACAAAATCCTGTAATGGCCCTGCTGTAATGCATTCATTTTGCTCATAAAGATAAGGCATTTTTAACGTATTTTACCCTACTGGTTAATAAATACATATAATGATATTAAGCCCCCTTTACACTGGTCGAAGACTGTGCTACACTTTCCACGACCTCTACGATCGCCAAGATCGCAGCAGGGTCGTGGAAAAATTGGAAAACCATCTCAGTGTAAAGGTATTCACCACACCCCTACGCTTCAAAATACGTTTTTTCGATAATCTTTCACGTTGCTACTACGCTCTCCTACGTTTTCGCGCTACGATGCCTGCGTTTGTGCTACGTTCAAGCTACGACAATAACACGATCACACGACGCCCCTAGGCCGATGTTGTACGACCTCTCACGATTGTGACACGACATCGATACGCGCTTGACGATCGTAATACGTTGTTACTACGCTGCTACCACGAGTATTACGACCTTGCTACGTTGTTCTCACGATCTAGCCACGATCGGCAAATAAACTATATAAAAGGACAAATTCTTGCTTGAATGTATATTAGTTCTCACTACGATGTCACTACGATGTCTCTGCGCTTCCTGTACGACCAGCAAATAAACTATATAAAAGGACAATTTCTTGCTTAAATGTATATACGATGTCTCACTACGATCTCACTACGATGTCTGTACGATCAAAAGTGTCGACGACCTCGCTACGTAAATTTTGAGCATGTTCAAAACAGTCGTGGCACCTGGAGATTCTACTACGACCTATCACGCGCAATGCCGACCACCACACTACGCTACATGAAGACCTCAGTACGACCCCACTAAGATGTTCCACGATCAAAACATTTTTTATGGTCGTAGTGCAGTCTTCGTTCAGTGTAAAGGGGGATTTAATTACATGCAGGTATGAAGTATTACAAACACTATTGACAACATGATTTGTCCATGTTTTGTTCACGAGTTTCAATGCATATCGTTTTGTTGCACATTTTAAAGTATCTGATATAGCGTATCAGTATTATTTGTCGTATTCATATATGTACTCCATTGAAAAGTTATATAACATTTGTTTGTTTGTTTGTTTAGTTGGGGTTTAACGCCGTTTTCAGCACATTTGGCCATTTTGCGGCAGCCAGTTTTTATTGGTGGAGGAAGCCGGAGTACCCGGAGAGAACCACCGACCTTCGGTAGGAAAATAGGCAATCCTTGTCAATTAAGATAGGAGTCGAACACACCCCGCCACAGGTGAGATTCGAACTCACAACCCCAGCGTTGACACATGGCGTGAGGTTATCTGCCGTATTTGTTATATTGCTTTTGCCTGTTATATTTTATGGAATTTAGTCATGAATCTTGCCTGTAGATGTGTCATTCAAAACAAAGTTATAACTTAGTTATGTATAGCACATAAGTGCTAAGGGCCGCCTTAACTCTCCGTGGGTACGGACAATTTGGGTGAGTTTTTCATGATTTTTGTTATTAATTCGGGGTATGTTTTGAAAAACTAATATTTATTCGGGTGGTATTAGTTCGGGTGTGCTTTTTCAATAAGTCTGTTTTTCTGGTAGGTATTTTCATTAAAATTATTTTTCCCGGTATACTATTGACAGGTATTCTAGTATTTGCTCGGGTACCTTTTCTAAAGCCATTGCCGCACACCCCCGTCAAAACTCCAGAAAGTTACCAACCCCCCCCCCCCTCCCCGGGGGTTCATTTGCTGAAACTTAGCACTATACACAAAGGGGTACAATGTAACATCAAAGATTGGTGGGCTCTTACGTACAATATTATGGTATTGAACGTTAAAAAACAACCAGTCAATCATGATTTAACCAGTTGTAAGCAGATACCTTATCATTTTGGGAGACGAAATTCTGAAAGACTACCGTTCTATCCTTTGTTTGCGTTGATAATATTTTTTCATAATTATCTGATGAACTTCTTTTTTGAACACTATTCTTTGCACTTGGTATACTATCAGGGTATATTAATCATATTTTATGCAAAAATCTTGATTTCTCCTTGGTTGACAGAGATGTGGTATTTCAATTCACTAGGTTCAAACCATCTTGAAAGACGGGTTGTATTCTATCCTTACCGACAGGAATACCAAATGGGAGAATACCACCCTCTTTCCGGGATACCACCTTCCTTACTGGAAATGAGTTTAAACCGCTTAATTTGCCTAAAGGATGGTTTACAATAATTGGCATTCAGTGTAATTTATTATACTTTATGTATATTTCTCTACTTTTAATGCATTTCCATTGGTTAATAAAAATGTGGTATTTTACTCGACCACCCGCTGGAAAAGAAACTGTCACCCGCTTGTAAAATTCAACACATTCAGCATAATAAAATAAATAACAAATTTCTAAGCGGGGTACGGAGTATATTGTAACCCATCTCAAAAGATTGTTAACCTCGTCTTCGCCTCGGTTGACAATGTTTTCTTGGGGTTACAATACATCGGCTTCGCTTCGGTTGACAATATTTTCTCGGGGTTACAATATACTCCGTCACTCTCTTAGAAATGCATTATTTATATAATAACACACTCAGTTGAGGGTAGCATGCAGATTACAAGACTCAAAACAAAATATCACCCTCGACTAAAACTCGTGTGATATTTTGCCTTCGTGTGGTAATCTGGCATACAACCCTCAACGTACGGCAGTATGTGTATAATAACATCCTTAAGGTATATTTACTTGCAATGAAAGTGATGTAAAACCCAAATAAAGTTCTTAGTATTTTATGGTGCTGATAATCATTTCTCTGTCAACACAGAATACAACTCGTAGGGTGGATAACTGACACGAATGTTCAGTTTTAATGGCGAGCTTTGGTAGTTTTATCTATATACTCCCACCTTATCCACAAACGAAAACTGGCTGCCACGATATCACCAATATCATTGAAACTGCATGGTGTCCCAATAAACTTATCAACCAAACATTCCGGTTGTCATTTAGTTTTTACTAAAGGTCAACAGCAAGAGAGCCCACATGTATCTCCAACAACAACATTCAAATTTCGAATAATTAGCAGTTCTTTGATAGGAGGTAATTGCGGCTACCAACCGTAAGACGACTAAAATGTATGAAATACACAAGTCGAACAAAACCAAATATAAAATCGTAAAAAACAACAACAAACTAAAAAGTAAAAAGTAAAAAATACTCAACTTTTCGACCAATATGGTCTTGATCACTAGTGTGAAAATAAAAAATAAAAATAAATTGGTGTTGACTCTTTGAAACCCAGAGCAAGACTAAGTCTCAGCATCAACCAGATGAACCAGAAAATATAAATACATGTATAATTCAAATTACTTGCATTACTTACCATATTTGCTGCTATGTGCCTTTAAGTATACCAAGTATAACTTGTATTTGGATTAGTAAATACAACTAGGCTTTCATTCTGTTTTGATTTTAAAAAATACTATTAATAAACTTTCAAAAGATAAGTGTTCTGCTGAAAGGTTATTTAAACTAAGCCCTGTACGTTGTCAATTTAAACATAGAAGACAGTCATTTAAAAGTATTGAAAAGAACAAAAATATTAGTTTAAAGTTTATTCTCTATAATTATTCGCTTGTATATTGTGTAATATGTTTATCATTGTTACATTCATAAAAGTTTAACATTATAAATAAATTTTCAAGTCTGTTTAAAAAAATAAAAACAATTATATAAGTAATAGCATGCTTTTTCGCAAAGTAGTTACAAACACATTATAGAGACTTACAAAAAGTAACAGCATTGAGTAAATAAAGTGATTGTAAAAAAAAAATACAAAATATGACAGAAAACGTAAATCGTAATGAGATATGAAAGCCGAGATTATGAGAATTTAAACAGAATTGTATTTGTGTAGAAAATGAGAAAAAATCATTTTTCGATACTTTTTATCGCAATTCAACTGTTATCAGTAAAATTATGATTCCACAATTTCTCAATGGCATGGGGGGGTTTGTTCTTAAAACTTCAGGCATATTTGCACTATAAAATTGCTTCTTCTCGGATAACCCTTTTTTCACATGGCAAACAATGTAAACACAATAAAAATATGGTTTCAATTTGTCAGTCTACTTAACAATTAAACCGGTTAGCCAAATTCATTAATATATATGTATATATATATATATATAACAGATAAGTTGGTGTTGCTTATGAAAATTGCAGAATTTTTTACTGCTGAACTTATATTGATTATTTTATTACCTGTAAGTCTCAGCATCAACCAGATGAAGTATTATGTTTGATTGAATTGTCATGCTACATGTATATCGTTGTAACCATTATAATGAGTAAAATAATTCAAATTCAAACTTTTATCGTCTTAAAATCGCAAGTGATTTGTGACAAAAACAAATAAAAACAAAAATACAAAATATTGTAACTATGTGGCAGGGGAGGTAATGCTAATAGAAATCCGCGTTAGATCCGTCAATTAATAAGAATAAGAATAAGAATAATATTATTGATTTAAAGACCATCATCAATCAATTGCAAGAACAAACAAATAAAAAAATAACAAATACATCATGAATAAAATAACAATCAACAGTGAAAATAAAAAAATGTATTAGATGACAGTTGAGAACATATAGCATATTATTCATACCTACCTGGTATCTTTCTTTAATCACATTAAAAAGAACTTGATATCAAAATAGTTACATGTGGCTGATTTCTGCTTCAATAACTGATTTACTTTGTACATATAACTAATACCTAATATTATTATCTTACCTAAATCTAAATCATGACTAGATAATAAAAATATAAATTTTTCGATGTTTGACATATTTGTAAAAGAAGGCACAACATCATTTATATTACTAAACAAAACTTCACGATCTTTACTTAATTTTATACGATGCGTGAGGAAGTGTAACTCATCCTCAACATCCGTATTACATAACTGACATATCCTTTGATCAACCGATAGTTTCATATATTGACCTCTTTCTATATTCAAGTTACTATTACTACTTGAAATCTTTATAAAATTACTAAGATTTTGCTTATCTACATCTGCAAATATGTACAATTCTCTTTTAAATTCTTGTTTAGCGTCACGGTAAGTTGATATGAATATTTAGAAACAAACGTGTTGGAAACAATTTATACGCTAAGCCACGTGACACTTAAATACAATCATATACTCTTGATTTTGTCTTATTGACCCCAATTATCTCTCATTAGCCTCAATAGGAAACATTTCAGATTTATACAATGTACATGTTTTACCATTGTAACTTTACCCTGTATGTCTAATACCCAGGGGGGAGGAGGAGGAGGATGAGGAGGGGGTGGGGGTAGCTCAAAGATATGTAGATACGGGACGTGCGACAAATTCGGGCAAAGATTATACAAAGCCGGCTGAGATTTCGGGTCAGGATTTTTTGACACTCTGGAGAATTCCGGTCAGGATTTTTAAAATTTCTGCAGATTTATCAGGTCTATCCACTTTTTTTTTAAATTTTTTTTTTATTTTTGGATATCATAACTAATGTTATTATTTTTGTATAATTCGGGTATGCAATTTCAGCTTTCCTGAATATTTTCGGGTCACAAATTCGATATAACGTGGATAATTTAGGGTAGGGGTTTCGAGATGCACCCCCGTCATAAAGGGTCAGTTTACTACCCCCCCCCCCCCCCCCCCCCCACCTCCCCCGAGGTCTAATATGATCGAGAAAATAGTTAACAACATCTAATAAGGGTCTAAAAATAACAAGTACTGTTTTAAAAAAAGATTTCTGACGTATATTCTTGGCCATAAATAACATCGATGCGGAGAATGCATTTTCTCGTTCATTTTTTAAAATTTTCTTTAAAACATAAAACCATGCGCAGTTCCGCATGAATTACCTAGTGCATCCGTGTAAACATGGTGTCTTTTTGTCTGTTGAAAACTGAGTTAATAATGTAAGGGAATAAAGAATGTTCCTCTCGTGGTCTACACGGTCAGGATAAATTGTATGAAATCTTGTATTTCCTGAAGTGAAGCATAGTTTAATAAGTATTTATTCTATTTAAATTTTCATAAACTTTACGAATATCGAAGATATTTATGGGATAACTTCACGCAGAAAATCAATGAAATATACGATTTTGGCAAAGAAACAACCCATTTTCACTCTCTGTCACATATAAGAATTGTAACCTGTCAACACTCTGTCCTTTTAGTTCTCCGGCTTGCTGATATTATAAACATATAAATTATAAACTGGTTGTATGAAAACAACAAGAAGTATAGTAGACTGTGTCCAGGATATTCAAAAATTATAAGCAGGATATATTTTATACAGGCATTAAACTAAAAACGGAAAGATTTAATTAAATCACCAACTTTATAAAGATTAATAACATCTAAAGCGTCTTAAAGTAGATGCTGTATCACACAGTACAATCTTTTGTAGTTACATGTAACGATGGGGTTCGTTTAATATTATCTCTCAGTAGTTCAAATTATAACTCTCACATACCAGGTCAATCTAGAAAGTGTATCTAGGTTCAAGAGATAAATATTTATATGTTCGTTATGATAATACCAATCATTTTGATTACTGCTACCGGAATTGGATATGGATCATCTCTGTGCACACGGGGTAATACTTACAGGGACACTTCAGAATGGCAGGATATTTTTATCGGCAAGTGTCTGTTATATAAACAGGAATACGGGCAAAGAGTGCTGTGCGACAGGTAAGCTAATACGGCTTTCGAAATTTAAAAAATTATCACGAATCCCTTTATGATCAGTAATGAATAAAATCTACAATATATAGGTTATATGATAGTCAACACAAACACTACAAATGCTTGCAATTCATGAAAATTTCTGAAAGAACGAAATGACAGAAGAGTGGATTTTGGTCTAGTCTAATGGTCTTTATTCAGTCAAGAATATAGCAAATTAACTTTCACACGCTCACGCACACGCAAACACATACACACTATCTTAAACAAACAAGTTCAAAAACCTATGTGTGTGCTTCTTTTATTTTACATATTATTCTCTCATATGCCGATATATTAACTAAAATAAAATGCACGTAATTTCGACCCAAATTAATTACATTAATAGCTAGCTGATACTTCAACCTAATTGTAGTATGCCCGGCTTTTTAAAAAATGTAGCATTGGGTTTTGCTCAGTACATTTATCATTTTATTTTTCATTTGTTGATAGGAGTTTCAACTGCTCAGAACTATGGATCATGGTTAAAACCGCTGTAGAATTTCAACCAAAATGTAATTTTTCAATGACAAACTATGACACATTTTTAGAAACAACTCAACATTATATACCAGAAAATACGGTAAGTAAATATATATCGTTTGAGTGTTCGTTAATTTTATAGTGAGCGCTTATATGGGCATATTGGTCTCCTGGAAAAAAGCTTCCGACACGGAAGGAAGGAAATATCATGCGATCGGAAAAGGCACAGCGAGATATTTTTAAAATATATAAAATAGAGTTAATTTTCTACTCCGAAACTACTATGTAGACACCCACATTTCATGTAATTGGTACCCATTAATTATGGATAATTATGAGCTGTGCTTTCTTTGCTCTTTTTTGTTGTCACATCAATTACGTGTAACCATTAAATCTATTACAGTATGGACTACCTTAGGATGTTATATTAGATTTGGTGATTCTTTGGGGCGCAAAAAGGGGGCTTATCATACCTTACGTTCCTTCTGTTTTGATTATCTGTCAATTCAATAGTCAAATAATTTTTCAGATTCTTGTTGATTCATAAATTTTAAAAAATAGCTATAGCGCATGTAGCATTGGAAACCATGTTAGTTTTCTTTAGTCCATCCCAACATTATACGAGATTTAATAACAGTCTGAAAATGTTATCTTGTCTGAGACAAACGTTTTTTTTTACTTCTGTCATAGTAAATCAAGAGTTTTTGTATTGCCTTTAAAACGTCAATTTCTATCATTCAATATAAAGCGTGTGAGATGAAACTAAATCTTCTTACATAAAGGAATAATGACGTAAAACATCAAAAGTATTCAGTGTACTGATAACAAAGATAAAATCTTAAGATTTGTTTATACATTTTGTACCAGGCAACATGCTGAATTACCGAACTAATTAAGAATTAATGCAAAAAAAAACTGCAGATAAAAGGACAACAGGTGCATGATTATTCTATCATTTATTAAAAATAATGATTGTACAAAATAGAAAAGTCTTCTGCTTTATGATTCAGTTATTGAATTGTTTTACATTATTTTATTTTTACAGCATTTGTTCTGGGAGGGAGTGTATTCATTTATAACCAGATACAGCAACAAAGGAAATAAATATTACACTATAGGTGACACACTGACAGGTAAAAGATACACAAACATTTAATCATAACACCCAAAAAAGTTGATATCATGGTAATCAAATTCTAAATTGACCAATGAATTTATTATTGATAATCTCTACACACTGCGAACAGAGCCTACATGAAGAAAATCACAGGCATCTGATTTTGATTTCATGAGGAAGATGCAATTCCACATTGTTGTGTGTTGACACTTACATAATATCGCCTAACAATTTCAGAAAGATTTGTATCTTCATATTGGGTTATTTTTCGACTCATATAAACTTCTTTTTTTTATTTACACATACCTCTACTCATTTTACATAAAAGCAATAGGGCCATTTCCCCTGCATTTATTTGACTTCTAGGACCGTTTTCAAAAAGTCGACTAAAACCTTTCAAAATCTCTGGAGGTATACATGTAGCTTCTTATGTGGTCTCTAAAGATTTGCTAATGATTAGTAACAAATAAGTTACTAAACATTTTATACGTACCTGAATATCGCTTTTGGAGACAGTTCCAATACGAATTTGCCAATTTGTTTACATAAAAATGCATTGCATACTAAAAACATCCGTAATTATGAGTGAAAAAAATACAGGAGAAAGTGGTCCTACTCCCTTCAAAATACACGCATCTAATGTCTCATATATACAAAAGTGTTACTGCTTATATATAGGGTATATATTTGATAACGTTGCCTGGTGTGGAAACAAGTCGGAATCTGACGGAATAGAGAAATATCCAGCCACGTGTCCGGGTTATGAACTTGGGCCTGATTGTGAGAGTAGTGCACAGTCGGTTTTCTGGGCACGTGCTTCAGAATACGTAAGTAAACATAATGAATAATTCATTCCTATTCAATTTCATATATTCAAGTACGGTATATGACATCGTGCATTAATTTAAGTTACTTTGAAACTTTGCAAAATCAACTTAAAAGTTTTCACAATTAACATTAGTGCTTTACCACTTTCCTATTTATAATAGAGCTGATGATTATCGTTCAATTCTACAATTATCTTTATTTTCTGTGGTGAGAGCTTTCTTTTTTACTCGGAGGTTATGGAGCAGCCATTTAATTTTTATGGTGGGGGCTAGGATTAAAGGCTTGATCCTGCCTATTTTTATCGTGGTAATTTTGATCCTGGATTTTTTCAAAACTTTTCCTGAATGACACAGGTCCTATATTTTTTTCCACATCTTAAGTGATCCTGTCTTTTTATTTTACCAAAGTCCTTTTCATGTCGTTTTGTTTTAAATATGATCCTATCCCCCCCCCCCTGCCCTAAACAATCAAATGGTTACTCCCTTACATGATACACAAAGTAATATTTGACAATAGTCAAGTAATCTGTTTTAATTGACCAATACAAGATCCGTCTAAGTACTGTTTGTATGCACTTTAATTGAAAGTAGCTGTAGCATTGGTGCCATGTAAACAATACCAAATATTTTCAGTATGCTAGGAGTGCCTATGGAGATGTTCATGTAATGATTAATGCCAGTATAACACCAGCATTCCCGGTAGGATCGTACGTATTTATTTTGATACATATATATATGGCCGTGAGAAGAATTCCTGCAAAAAATCACCTGAATTGAGTACCAAATTTATGTAAAGGGCGGTATACCAAGTCGTCAAGATTTGGTAACCCACTTGTGAATCATTCTACGTTTACGTTGGCATCTGAACGGAAAATAATGAACAGCACGTACTTATACAATTTCAACAAGGAGAAAAATCAAGTTCGAGACAGCAATAACAGTTGTTTGAGCAGAATGGGTGTCCTCAACAGTAATGCCAAACTCCAAAAATGTAGAAATTGGAAAAAATAACAAATGAATTCGTTGATACAAATTTTGATGCACAAGATGGGCACATTTCGTCGATTTACGACTCATCAGTTGTGCTCAAAACCTAAAATGTTGTAAACCGAAACAAGAATCTAAAAAGTTGAACAGCCAATACAACAATCTTAAAATGACTAAAAGGAATAAAGCCAAAACCATCTAAGAACAGAGATATGCTGGAGGGCGATACTCCGTAGTTTTCTTAAAATTTAACATTTGTATACCAGTACATTTAAAGTATCAAAAAACAAATAGTCTCAAACGGTGAAATACATGTACCTGTATGCAGATATATATCTTTTACATTCCATGTCAGTTACAAAATCTTTATATTTTTACTAATAATGATAAACTAAAAGCGAAGTTTACTTGATCCAAAGACATTTTTTTCAATAATGTATTAACTTGCTATGAACGAATAAACGACAATGTCATTATTTGATCATTAACCTCTTAAATAAAGTTGGAAATTTTTTTCACTTGTATACACATTTCCTTTATAGATATTTTGCAAAATATGAACTTCCAAATATAAATGGAACAAAAGTCAAGAAAGCAACTATATTGATGGTACACTATCCTGGTGAACCTGTACTGTAAGTATTAATACATTATAAAATGCAAACAAATATGTATTAGTTTACCTTTAAGAGTCAGCTAAAACACATTTTTTCATTTCTATTGCTACGCTTTTTACATATGGAAGGGAAGTCATTGCTGGAAAAAATTCTATGTACAATACACATGTATTTTTTTTTTTAGGTATTTTGTACTTGGAAAATATAGATGTAATCATATTACATGTATTACATGAAATACATTGTATATGTATGTAATAATGTATTTAAATTATTGCAGGGAGACATGCTCAAGTACATCAATAACGGATCTGAAGTCCAGGTTTGCAGAAAAAGGCATAACTGCGTTTTGTATAGACAACCCAAGGTACTTTTTTTAAAAAATGTTCACTATATATAAAAATATAACATAAGTAACAAAAAATAAATTGAAACGTCCAACCAATAGTTTTACTTACGGTGGAATCGTAAAAGAAGTATAAATATGAAAAGACATGAAATATTTATCTTATCTTATTTGTCAAGGGACTACATCATACAAAACTTTCACAAATTTAAAACATCTATTCGAGAGTTATCTTTCTTTAAAATAGGTGTAGTTCTAATCTGTTTCGTACTAATCATTAAAGGCAGAGATGCAGAACGGTTTTAAGGGAAATGCAAAGGCTTAAATACAAATGAAGTCAATCACAAACATGACTTTCATCAGGTGAACAAATCTTCATATTTCACTAATGGAAGGGAAATATATGTATAGTGTTTTGAAATGAAAAAGCATTGGTAGGCATACTACTGTGACGAAATAAATTTGTAGTAATTTAAGGAAATGTTTGTCAATTTTTGAAAAATAAGGAATATCTTCCTCGTGCATATAATAAAACGTATCACAAAATACCGAAATACATTTGATGCACTGTATGGCCATTTCGTTGACTGACAACACATCAGCAGTGCTCGAGATCAAAATATTGGAAAACCGGTCAAAGAAGATATAATGATGAATTAATAAGCACAACCATCAAAACTCGAAACAATTAAAATAATCAGGTATCCAAACTCCGCTAAGGGTTACTCCTGCATCAAAAGGAAGAGCCTTAGAAATTTATGGTAATTTATGTCAAATTTTGAACGGAAAATTATTTCATAATATTCTTATTATTCGGGCATTAATTTCTTTTTTCAGAGATGTTCAAATGTTACTGTGCTCAGATAATCCAGATCATGCGGAATGTAAACAAATAATTTCCTCATCACATGCAGAGAGTTTACACCTATCCTTTATTCATTTTAAACTTTATACTCTTCTTGCTATCATTTTTGTAGTTTTAAATAATATGTAGTCTGATTTGGTTTGTTTGTGAAGTTCTTCAAATAAGTATTCTTTCCTTTTGTATATTACGCGTAATAAATAAAATGTTTAAAATGCAATATTTGTAATAATTTATCATCAATAGACGAAAAAAAAACGGATAAAGCGCTGTTCCTTGTTCCTCTACTGGGAAACGTGTCACGTACATATATGTAAAATGTATGAATTTAATGTCAAGAATTAATTTACAAAATACTTCATTTCATCTAATAATTATCAAAACATAAAATTAAACGGACCTCAGTATGCGCATGCGCATGGAACTTTTTTCATCGATTCTATTTCTGTTTGTACTTGCCTTTCATCCTTTATAATACGTATTTGATTCGAAAAAAAGGAATTAATATGCCAAGAGCATCATAAGCTTTACGCTTGATTTTTGAACAATACTAGGAAGCGGACAATGATATAAGGTCAATTTTACAAAAAAATATAATGTAAAATAATTTACTTTAATGGATATTGATCGGATTAATCGAATGAACAAACAAAAATAAATAAAACAAAGAGATAATAACCATGACAACTATTTGACATTTAACTCCGTGTAGAAAAAAAGAAGTGAGTAAGTAAGACCTTACATGACATTTGTTCAATTTGTATGACATGGATTCGAAAATAATTTTGGTTACATTTTTCATAAAACTGTTTGAAGTTCAGTGTCAATCAGGCGATGAAGTAAAACGTTTACTTGATGATCTCTCCCAAAATTATAATAAAAATGTCCGACCCAGTAAAAACCAAAGTATTTCGCTTGATGTGGATGTCAGCTTATTCGTAGTTGGCATTAATGATTTGGACGAAGTTTTGGAAAAATTTTCTATAACTGGCTTTTTGGAAGTTAACTGGATAGATGAATATTTATCGTGGGATCCATCAGATTACGATAATATAGCTGGAATACATTATCCACAAAACAGTATTTGGAAACCAGATTTGTCACTAAAAAATGGTGTTAACAAAATGAAGGAGCTTGGATCTAGTTTCGTAAATGCTTACATAGGTTCAGATGGCCATGTTTCTTGGCATCCGTATGAGGTATTTGATTCAAGATGTTTTGTCGACATAACTACTTTTCCTTTTGATCAACAGACATGTGATCTTGTATTTGTCTGTTGGAATTACGATATTTCTGAGGTGAACTTATTATTGGGTGGCCAGGGCATAGAAATACACGGCGATTTGTCCTCAAACACAGAATGGACAGTTGTCAGGACATCATCTGTTGTCGATGCTGAAGACCATTCTGCCAGAGTTATATTTTCAATAACGATAAAAAGAAAGACGGAGTATTTCATCCTGAATGTAATTATTCCCGTTGTATTACTTTCAGTGTTAAATATTTTTACGTTTGTCATACCGTGTGATAGTGGTGAAAGAATAAGTTACGCAATTACTGTATGGTTGTCCTTTGCCGTCTACCTTAGTGTTATAAATTCTGCTCTACCTCATGGGTCAAATTCGACATCGAGGCTTGCAATTTATATCATAACGCAATTATTTCTTAATACAGTCGTAGTTCTGATTACTACAGCTCAGCTGAGAATTCAAGGATATCCAGAGCAGAATAGAATTCCGACATGCTTGAAAAGAATTGCAGTTTTATTAAAGAAAAGGAGGGCCGCAAAAGTTCGTGCAGCAGATAATATTTCTACAGATGATACAGAACAAAAAGATGAAGTTGTTTACTGGAAAGACATTGTGTCCTCCAATGATTTTGTATTATTTTGGTGTTTTTTAATTATTGTGTTAATAGTTACATTGGTATGCTTTTGTAGTTTGTGAATCAATGGATAAAGGGCACCTACTTATATGTGTCAAAATAATTATATATCTTAATGAATAATAAATTGTGATGATGGTCAAATAAGTTTCCAGACGATTTTACAGTTTAGCCACCCCTAAAGAATACAACTAAATAACACATTTATATGCAGTTTTCTCCTATTCTTGACGTGTTTAATCGGTGGGATAAAAATACATAATATCTTTAACCACTTCCCGGTGATTAAATTTCTACCTGGGAATTACAGCCATTTTTTTATACAGTTATTGGAACGATAAACTAGAGAAGCCCCGAAATGACGTCTATGTAAACAAACTACATAGCAACGACATTTTCTTGAGGTTTTTGTCGAAAATCATAGGAGAAACAGATTCTCCTTCAATTCTCGCTAAAGGCTCGCGTGTTGAAAATCGAACATTTAACTATCTCGGTTGGAGAAATTCCATAACTCATTCGTACCTGAAGGAGAATCTATATTTATACGCTTTAAACCTTAAAAGAATTTAAATTACATTGATAACGTTTAGTTAAGTATATTTTTAACTCACAAAAATAACGTTAATTATTTCATTGCAACAAAAAAATGTATAATTTTTTAATCCGAGTTTCAAAATACGTTTTTGCTACAGACAGCACCAGCTCTAGAAGGAAAAGAAAAAAATTGCTTTTTTAAGAAATTTTGTTCACGAAAGGGGTTATTTTTTAATAGTGCCCTTTATAGGCATCGATTGTCTATAAAGAGGTCGGTTTGACTTTGCAAGAAATATATACACTCTAAGTAAGAAATAGTATTATCACATATATTATTGAAATAACGCCGATTTTGCATATGTAATAAAAGCATAATTTGATGCATTTTATCTGCCCTAGTGTGAGCCTCACCGACGTCACTTCCGCTCAGCTGTAAATAATCATCTGATAATTATATATGGTGACTTAAACGTTCAAAATGTTCTAAGCAGTTTCAAATAGAGGCTTATAAAATCTATTTGTAGATCTCGGGGAAAAGCACAGAAACTGAAGTTGCATTCATTTATTTGAAAATATACTCCAAGTGAAAGAAATAACACTGTTTAATAGCTGTGGCAATGTGAATGCGCACCTTATATTCAGGGATGTCAAATACCTGACAAACTTGCTTGAAGGCTAGAAAATCTAATTCAACAGTAAAATTATCTCTTGGTATTGGCAAAATATGTGATAAATTGATTTATACATGGTCTTTGCATATTGCCCGTAGTATCAGCCCTCTGGGTCGATATCAAGGTCTCGGGCTGATAACAAAGGCAATATAAAAAATTTCCTGTACGTAGACTCGCACTATTTATTTTTGGGGATCAATTTTCTTAATTTTGCTATTTTGTTTTGGTTTATGAGAATTTCAAATAATTTTTGGTAGGTTAAGTATTTCTGAGCTATTTTAGGGTATCAGGAAATTATATGATATTTTTTTGGGTGCAAACATTTTTGGAAGAATTATACAAAGCTGAAGTACACTATACATAATATTCATTTCCTTTGTTATTTCATGAATATTGATGTACTTACATTTACAAATGTATCATGTAATATAATCTCGACCGCCTCGGTGGTCTCGTGGTAACGAGCTCGTCCCGATTGCGGAAGGTCGTGGGTTCGATCCCGGCCGAGTCAAACCAAAGACATTAAAATTGGTATTTGCTGCTTCTCCGCCAAGCACGCGGCATTTAGGAGTAGTAGCGAAGGTCGAACTAATTAACCTCACATCACGATCTTCTAAAGACACTATTTTTGGGGGGTTAGATATTACCGAAGGTATTTTTTGGGGGGAGGGGGAGATTTTTTTCTAGATAATCTTTGGCAATCACTTATTTACACAACTATTTGGGAGGGGAGGATTTGAAAGGATGTTTTATTTTTTAGAGGTTGATTTTTTTCCTGGACGAGCCTATGTACAGATCATTAAGGGGAGTAACCCCCCTTGTTGGGACAAGGATATCAATCAGGAACGAGACGCACATGTAGGCGTGGTCGATATGGGAAAAGCTATTAAAGCAGGAAATAGGAAAGTGAAATAATGACATATCGTGTAATGCTATCTAATTGATAGACCTTCAGACGACAGCATAAAAGAACACAAAGAACAACCATTAACCCAACAGTAAGGATAGTAGGTATGGTACTTGAATGTGGACGGTAAACATGGAGCAGAGATTTGAATGGTAGCAGTATGGTCAGTGACAAAATTTCAGTAAGTTTACATCAGATCATTACAAATCACATTACCGCTGAGTAAATGATAATTATTTAATTCTAGGTATAAGTAGTTTTAGATAAAAGGAATTTTGAGCTATCGGAAGCTATCATACATGTAGGCCTATAAAATCTGATCTTAAATGTAATTTACCAAAATCATAGTATAAGGAATTCAGAATTATTTGCCTTAATAATTTTTTCCTAATTTCTATATGATAAACAAATATATTTCAATGCTACTTTAAATAATGGCCGTTCCAAGCATTGTGTAATGGTTTCCGCAGTACAACAAAGAAAACTCCATTTAAATCTCGGAATGCATTGATTGGTCCATTGTCATTACCATTAATGAAATTAACGAACTAAAAAGCACTTTTTATCAAAGATAAAGGATATTGTATAGGAGAAACATTTAAGCTTAAAAGTATTTCATAGTGTTTTATCATACCTGACCTCACTAAGTGTTATGACTGTATTTAAAGACTAATGGATGTGTTTTTAAAAGCAACAAATCTAATTTTTAAAAGCATTGGAGAACAATGGAATGGTGATGTATGGAAATGAACCTTGGAAACAGATGACCACAAGTAACATGTTAAGTAAGATGAAATTTCTTCGAGTGAAATATGGTGAATCGTTTTATGTGGTGGGGTAGAATCCGTCACGAAGCAAATTCACAGAGAACAAACCTCGCAGTCCGTGAACTTATTACCGCCAATTGTAATGAAAAAGAGGGATACAGTACTATGTAAGAAGCAATTTCCTCACATTCAAAAGGTGACAGTAATATAAAACGATAATTAAATTTCAATTGCTTTTAGTACATTCAATGGACAAAACGTATATATTTATATTTGAATGGATTCCCGAAACCATAAATCCATTCGCCCTTTGGCGATGAAATATTACCGTGAGTTCGAAGTAATAAATTTATATAAAGGGCTTGTTGTAATCTGTACAAAAATAAATCATTTTCAACTGCAGATAAATGAACATTGCCAATATGGGGAACTCTTTTGATATTCCAAGATACCTCATACATGTATAACAACCCCCTTTTAAGCACATATGTTGATATCATTTTTCAAACTCTGGTTGCAAATGCATCATGTAATATACAGCATCAACAGAAATTTCGTTTCAATAGATCACACCGCACTAAAATTTGAGAACATACGATTCGCGTTTTCCGGTAACAACAATCTTACATTAAAACATTGTTTTTGCTCATGTCGTAAAATCCTTTTTTTACCTATATCATTGCCACCACTGTGATTTATCAAGATATCAGGTTTATCTGCAACCCAATAATAAAGTATCTATTGTCCGACCCAATTTGCCCCATTTTAGACCACTCTTTCCCTGCCAGCCATTACAAATCTGTTCAGTTCTCGTGGCAGCCTGACCCCTTCTAATGTTGAAGGTTGTGGGTTCGATCCCCGGCCGGGTCAAACTAAAGACATTAAAAATTGGTATTTGCTGATTCTCCACAAGCAAAGGGCATCTAGGAATAAAAGCAAAGACTGGTCGCTCGAGGCCAGTATAATGTGTCCGGGTGGGGTGATATGTCTTCTTGCAGACTGTTATCTCATTACATGTAACTATCACGTTAAAAATCCGCAGCGTGTCGGTCTAGTACAAAGCAATGCTCATATTCATATCATATCAATATGTTCTCGTCCTGATATGCATGTAATAATTGCCACCAAACGTAAAACAATAATCCATCCACCCATGGGCCATCAATCAGCATTTACTAGATTTGTTTTTCCGTATGAGTTAAAATGGACAGCTTGTTACAGAGGAATTCTGGTCCGTTTTACATTAAGATGTTCCGTTAACTTACCGATAATTTGACAGTATCTCTATATTTTGCAGTTAAAAAGAAATTGTTATCAGGACCACAGCAAATGACACAGAAAAATACTGGTCTAACAAAATATTACCCTTTCAATAAAAATCCCTGGAACATATAGCATTTAAACGTACCTGTAAATGTAAATGTAAAATATCATTGGAGGGTTTATTCCCACTTAGCCAAAATTCTGAAATTTTGGCTAAATGGGAATGGTGTACAAAGGAATTATAACTCAGGTGACCTATAGTCTATTTCTCACAATAAATTACCCTTCATAATGATGTCCAGTTGAAATAAATGTTGAATTATTGTATACTACTCTATGTATGCGAGTGTTTTTTGTTGGGTTTTTTTTTTTTTGTCTTTTTCCATGGATGACAAGATGATCAGTTAAAATGGAATTTAATTGTTACCGAATAATGAAATAAATGTTGAAAACAATATTCTATGACAATTTATAATTTATTTCTACATCATGTTATCATAATGTCATAAACATTTTTTTGTCTATTGAAAATATCACATATTATTTTGTAAGCAAATGACCGATTTTCATTTGTTACTTCTCAAGGTCAAAAGAGAATCCATTTGCGTCGTAGGTAGGATTTTCTAGGTCACACAGCAGGCAGCGAAATGTTCAACCCTCAAAATATGAATGTGTGATGTCAGGGGTTTGTAGGAACGAACGTGGATACAGAACCCTGACTTTGGAGGATGAATTGTATCAAAAGATGTATTTTCATTTTGTACATCAATCATTATGTTTGTTTTCAAAGATTGATGATATCCTTATTTCCAAAATAAAACTTTGATATCTTGCACTTTATTATCAATTTTATTACAAAATACACACATGTAACAGGTAATTTCAACTTTTTTCGTTTTCTTTTTCTTCCATTTTGACCAAAAATCCACCAAGAAATGTTCACTTACCTTATATAGG
The DNA here is from genome assembly GCA_028015205.1 of Mytilisepta virgata. Taxonomy (NCBI): domain Eukaryota; kingdom Metazoa; phylum Mollusca; class Bivalvia; order Mytilida; family Mytilidae; genus Mytilisepta; species Mytilisepta virgata. Next base: position 54,719,222 of record CM051518.1, on the reverse strand, counting down.
CTTTTTACTTGACGTTTTTCGTTAAGTCAAGGGTAAACTTCATTAAATTAAAACACAAAATAGGAGTTGAAGCTATATGTTTAGCATTGATTAGCAGTTGTCCATTAAAAGATACTTATCTTAACAAAGTATGTTTCAAATTTTAACAAGATATATTGAGCACATCTAAGTCGACACGTTTTTTAATTTACCCGAAAATTGCTAATTTGGTGATTTTTCGTGCATATTTGATTTTTTCATGGACAAGGCGACATAACTCCAGAACAACAACTGACTTTAATAAGGTAACAGTACCGAGGAGCCTAAGGAAATTTCAGTCTTGTGAGTCCTTTTAGTATCTTCAAACTTGGATCACAGATACAAAGCACTTGGCAATATTTTAAAACCATTTTTCACCTTTTTAGTAACGATTATTTAAGTTTTTTAGAATAATTATGAATATTTATACTGAAAACAATAAGAAAAATGTTTTCATGTACTTATTAATAAAGTTTCATTTTTTTAAGTAGAAAGGCTACCTTATAGTCAACTTGTATACTTTAGTAGAGGTATACTTTATCTATATGTAAAGTGCGTAGTTCAAATACCACATCAACAAACGTACAAATGTATAAAGTTTTGTTTAGGGAACACATGTCGTATTTTTTCACATGTACTGGTTTCACAGCTATATTCGAGGGGCGGGTCCAGGTGAGGGCGTAATGGGCGTACGCCCCCCCCCCCCCCTTTTCAAAAAAAAATATCGTAATCTGCTTATATTATATTGAATATGGCAATTTATCATATTCATTAATTAAACACAGTCTGATAAGACAGTGACATGATTGCTTTAATTTAGTACTGTAGTACAATGACGTCAATTTTTTTTATATTCAATCATTTATTTCACATTAAAGCCTAAAGAACTTTATCCTTCACTGTTTGTTCGTCTTGTATCATGTGTGTCGTTCAACGAAACCAGAACTTAATCTAAAATAGAGAGATATTTATCAGTCTGGCTACTTCATAATTTGATGCTGAATTGTTGAAATCCAGGAGCTTCTGAGCTTCCCCGTGGACCCTCGACCAGGGCAGCCGTAGTTACACCTCCCGTTCATAAAATCCTGGCCTAGGACTATTGAAACGTTAAGTAACGCCTTATACCCTACAATTTGGAATTACTCGTTATTGGTCTACTGCTGTTAAGATCCATCCAATCATTTTAATATACCATAGACAATTAATGGAGAGAATTCGGCATAAGAAATATCAAATCCTGACACTTTAACTATAAAATATACATGCTCCAAGTCAGGAACCGTTACATTAATTACGAAGAAATCCTTAAATCAATTGGCAGATCTCTAAGAGACAAACCATTTTTTTGTAGGATACCAAAGGAATTTGAAGAAATGTATCTAGGAAAAAGAAATCTGGTGACAAAAAACTATATTGGAATATTAATGAAATAAGTTTGAACTTAAAAGAATGATATATTAAAAAATAGAGTATGTGCAAGTAGTTCTTGTGTGTCAAAGAGACAAGAAAATTCCTAATCAATGCAAAAAAAAACACTTTCGAGGTAAACATATACAAACCTGTTCTTTTCATTGTGAAATGTACAAAGCTGATACCAAATAATGTTTAAAGTTATCTTTATTTATATATTGTACATTCAGAGCAAGAAAACATGTTTTTAAACAAATTTCCCCATTGAAAATTACATAAAAAAGCTTTCCTGCCCGTTCATAGTTTCATTAAGGTATAACGTGCTTTTTAGAGAAGGAAAGATTTTATACTATTTTCCTAAAATACAAGAATACCATTCATATAGTGATATTTGATACACCTTTGTTATTGTATTGCTTTGTTAGAGAAGTCATAAATGTACCGTTTCACATTATTTTCTAGAATACCTCAAATGATGTAAATAATGTTTTATGCATAGTATGTACATGCGTGGGACTAGTTTACTGCCTGGCCTGATAAAGAAACTGAAATGGTATTCATTTATAAAGATAGCCAACTGATCAATATAAAGTTTTTGTATATATATATTTTTAGTATTGTCATTGTAGGAAAAGGTACTGTATTTGTTTTATCGCTATGTTCATATATATAACAGTTGTTGAAAACAATCATACACCCACTGTCTATGTTCTAATCTTTCCAAATGAGTAATCCAGTAGTATTGCCAGTTTGAGCAGACAACTTTGTTATTGTATTAATGAGAGAAGGCATAAATGTATTCACATTATTTTCTCGATTACCTCAAACGATGTAAATAATGTTTTATTCATAGTATGTACATGCGTGGGACTAGTTCACTAGCTGGCCTGAGATCGAAACTGAAATGGTATTCATTAATAACGATGCCAACTGATCAATATAACGTTTATATATATATATATACATTTAGTATTGTCATTGTAGGAAAAAGTACTGTATTTTTTTTATCGCTACGTTCATATATATAAATAACAGTTGTTGAAAAAACCATTAACCCACGGTCTATGCTCTAATCTTTCCAAATGAGTAATCCAGTAGTAATGCCAGTTTGAGCAGACAACTAATTTTTATAAAAATTAAATTAAAGTTGCCTTTTGATGATACCATGTATACCAAATACAATGTTGGTTTATCTTTACCTCGGGCGAAATGAATTTATAAAAGCATTCGAATGCTATTCATGGTTAGAGTTTTATATTCAAATTCAAACGTTTTGTAAAATGTGTTTTAATTCTCGAATAAAGTATGTTTTTACAAAATAAACAAGCAAATAAACACCAAATCAACAATTAAAACGTGTTAATATGTATTCTGCAGAGATGTTTGTTTTTAATATTGTCTTTGGTTAGTTGACAAATAAAATGGTTTCTACTGCACACAAGCTACTATACCCTTACGCTATTGTGTTTTTGGACTTCCGTTCCTCCAAGACGACAATTACAACTATAAATTCAACATCGGCCACTGATATAAGAAATTCAAATTCTACAGAACAGTTCATACAAATATAATGACTTTGGGCTACTTATTTTATATAATTACCTGATAACTATATATTTCATTCCCCTTTTGTGCTTTTACATTTTCACGACATCTTCATAACTGATTTTGCTCTAGGAATGAGCAATCTTGCTCGTTTATAACAAAAAAAGTAAACCAACTAAAGAGTATCGAAGCAATACATGTACAGTTAGTTGCAGACATAACCTCTCACCAAGTTAACTTAGAGCAGTTCTACTGACTGCTTTAGGACTGCTCTAGAATAGAATCCTGACTGCTCTCTAGAACAGAATCCTGACCGATTCTGACTGCTCTAAGCTGTCATGGTTTGGAACAGCTCTAACCTGTCATGGTCTAGAAGTTCTATAACATTGTTTTAGAATTGATCATTTTACCCACCCATTCATGGTAATGGTCGTATCACTGATCTGACATTTTTCTTTAATCTTAATCTTCTTCTTTTTTTTAAATTTTACTTGAAAAATTTTTAAATGTTAATATTGTTTTTTTTAATTGTAATTTTATTTCATTTTATTTTTTAATTTTAATTTTATTATTTTTTTACTGCAGATCTTTTCTTTTTGAGTAAATAATTATAAAAAAGGGATGGCCTCTGTTGGTGGGTTCTATAATGGTGATATATCAATTGATGAAATTTAGCGATATCGTCGCAAAGGCAGTCGTGGACCAGGACTGCTCTAATTCTTGACCAAAGCTGTTCTTCTTCCTGACTGCTCTAAGTTAACTTAGAGCAATTCTTAGAACTGCTCTAAGTTGACTTAGAACAGTTCTCAGAACTGCTCTGCAAGTTAACTTGGACGAGAGGTTACTGTAAGATAGTGAAAATCGGACGCAAGAGAGCAGATTTCAGAGATCATATATATTTTTTTTTTTTTTTTTTGGTGTTCGCTTTTATAGCCATATGACTACCCTTGATTTAATGTATATAGCGATGCAAAAAAAACTACTGTTTATCAAACGTATACCCCGGATCTTTTCTTTTCCATTCATGGTAATATACGTTAAGTCAAGCGTTACAAATAACCAGATAATCGTTGTGAAGGACACCTACATGAAAAAGAGATCATTCAGTACATACAGTATACAATGTTATAATGTATGAATGAAGAATAGGCTTACAAACAGCGGAAATCGAAACAAAAAAAATTAATAACAAACAGGAAGATTATCTAGTTTAAACTAGTAAACAGTTTTCCTTGTTGTGATTGTCGGGTTATGATTTTAAAACTATCGAAGTAGAAATTTAGGAGAACGGTACAGGACGATTCAGGAACCTTTTACTGGAAATTTTATGGAATTTTAGCAGACGATTTAAAGGACAATTTAGCGGAATTTAAAATATTATATGGACATTTTAACGTAGGAGTTTAGTCATTAAGCATCTACCGCTCCCTTTAACCAGACGAGCCAAAGTAAGATTTTGAGCAGGATATAGTTCACTTTAAAATCATCTCAAGTGAACACTAAAAGCAAGATATTTACAATATTTACGTAATCAACATTGGCTCTGTATCGATCTTAATCCAACACTGCAGACATAGTTTGCTCTACCTATGTCACTAAACTAATGTCACTAATGCTGAACATTTGTGGTGTTCTCAAGCAACTGACATGAAGTCTTCGCCAAATAAATGAAACCAATAAAAGTTACATGCAAAAATGTTCCGCTAAAATGTCCTTGAATCTGTACGGATAAACAAAAATGTCCACTAAAGTTCGCGCTAAAATGTCCTGAGTCAGAGGAGAAAGTGGCCAAGCAAAACAAAAAAAAAACAAAACAAATAATGCCATCAATTATAATCAAATCAGATACAAAAATGTTACATTAACAAAAACAAGTATAAATAATTTATCTGAAAATAAAAAGAATATCAAGTTTACATGTTCATCAAAATAATTGAGAATTGCTTCTATCTATCGTGTATAGAGTGTGTATTTCTGATGAAACAATTACAGAACATCTATAACGTTATGATTTATCTTTTTACATAGTCAACGATTTTTTAAATGTCATTAGATCAGAGGAAAATCTCTCCCCTCTCCTACAGTCTACACATGAACCTCTTACTAATCTATTAATCATCTAAGAATCTGAACATATTATAGTGTAACCTCTCCTCAACTATGCATAAAATAACAGACGATCTTTTCTACCATTCTTAGCGCAATTCCACACTTCTCAGCCCAGTGTTAAAAATTGTTAAAAATTGATTAAAAGTCTCCTGCATTTTCCCCACAGCTATTCACGGATTTTACCTTTATCGGAACGATACATTAGAGAAGATCCGAAAACAAATTGTGTAACAACGGTATTTTTTTTCTTTTCTAAAATCATAGGAGAAACAGATTCTCCTTCAATTTAATCGTGTTCAATATCTAGGACATTTATGTTCTGCTTATCCTAGGCAAATATCTTCGGCCAAATATGTATAAATGAAGAATCAATATAGTTTATATAAACAAGGGGCCGACTTGCTATTGGGGGAGGGCTAGAAAAAGGATGTGTGGGGTCAATATCTAGGACATTTATGTTCTGCTTTTTTGGGAGATAGGTTTGTTCATTTGAATTTATTAAATGAAACTCAATCAAGGGGCCCACATGGTAAATATTTAGAGGCCCCAAAGGGATATTAAAAAAAATAAAACAGTAAGTCTTCCAAACTCCGTTTTGGGCAACTTATAAGTGTTTTGCTTGCAAACACAGTATTACTAGTTCTTCTTCTTCTTTTCCCTTGTCAATTTTTTTTCTGAGGATTTCTCTTAAACTACTGGGGATTGAATTTTAATATTTAATAAGATGATAGATAGGAACCTATCTGCTGGAGTGCCCACATTTTATTTGGACCGGGGGTCTCCTTCGCACATTTTGACGGGGTCAAATTTTCATGGATCATTCTAGAACAACTAGTCCTAGACACTTCAAATTTTATATGTGTGTAGATGAATTAATATAGATTATATAAACAAGGGGCCCACTTGACATTTGGGAGAAGGGCTAGAAAAGGGGTGTCAATAGCTAGGATATTTATGTTCTGCTTATTTTGGGGGTATAGGTTTGTTCATTTGTATTAAATGAAAATCAAACAAGGGGGCCTCATGTTAAATATTTAGAGGCGACAATGGGGACATTTAATAAGGAATTCCTAAGGGATACTTGAGGGGTCACATTTCATGGAACATTCTAGAACAACAGTTTCTGTTAATCCTAGACACTTGAAATTTCATATGAAGGTAGATATGTATGTATAAAGAAATAATCAATATAGTTTATATAAACAAGGGGCCGGCTTGGTGTTGGGGGATGACTAAAAAATGGGTGTGTGGGTTCAATATCTAGTACATTTATATTCTGCTTATTCTAGGCAAATATCGTCTCCTCTGAGCTTTGGCCAAATATGTATAGATGAAGAATCAGTATAGTTTATATTAACAAGGGGTCGACTTGGTATTCGGGGAGGGCTAGACACGGGGTGTATGGGGTCAATATCTAGGACATTTATATTCTGCTTATTTTTGGGATATAGGTTTGTTCATTTGTATTAAATGAAAAACAAACAAGGGGCCCACAAGGTAAATATTAAGAGGCCCCAAAGGGGGCATTTATTAAGGCCTCGTAAGGGATATTTGAGGGGGTCACATTTCATGGAACATTGTAGAACAACTGATTATATTAACCCTAGACACTTCAAATTTCGTATGAAGGTAGATATGTATGTATAGAGAAATAATCAATATAGTTTATATAAACAAGGGGACGACTTGGTATTGGGGAAGACTAGAAAAGGGGTGTGAAGATTCAATATCTAGGACATTTATGTTTTGCTTATCCTATGCAAATATCTTCTCCTCTGAAACTTGGGCCAACTATGTATAGACGAAGAATCAATATAGTTTATATAAATAAGGGGCCGACTTGGTATTGGGGAGGGCTAGAAAAGGGGTGTGTTGGGTCAATATCTAGGACATTTATGTTCTGCTTTTTTTGGGATATAGGTTTGTTCATTTGTATTTATTAAATGAAACTCAAACAATGGGCCTATATGGTAAATATTTAAAGGTCCCAAAAGGGGGAATTTATTAAGGGGCTCCTAAGGGATATTAAAAAAAATAAAACAATAAGTCTTCCAAACACCGTTTTGGGCGACTTATTTTCTTATAAAAATAAATCAGCCAGGCGACTTTTGTGTCTTGCTTGCAAACACAGTATTACTAGTTATTATTTTTCTTTCTTTCTTTCTCCGACACGTGAACTTGTCGGACGCGTTTCTCAGATTCCGTAAGTCCAAAATCTATGAAACTTAGGGATATGTTAGATATGCAGTAAATAATAAAACATTTTCTGGGGGTCCAAATAGGGGTTGGGTTCACTATAGAAACCTATGTATTTCTAGGCGAACCCCTGCCAACATTTTTTGGAAAAGGTGTCCAAAAAAGCCATATTGGTATAGTTATAGGTCTGAGGAAAGCCATATTGGTATAGATATAGGTCTAAAGAAAGTCATATTGGTATAGTTATAGGTCTAAGGAAAGTCATATTGGTATAGTTATAGGTCTGAGGAAAGCAATATTGGTATAGTTATAGGTCCGAGTAAGGCATTGCTATAGGTCCGAGGTAAGCCATATTGGCATAGTTATAGGTTCGAGGTAAGATATATTGGCATTGTTATAGGTCCGCGGTAAGCCATTTTGGCATAGTTATAGGTGCGAGGTACGCTATATTGGACTGAGGACCTATAACTATGTAAATATGAAAAACATAAGGCAACGATACCTTTATTAATTAACAGATCTCCGATGTTTTCATAGAGGGATAAAATAAATCAAGAGAGTTCCGAAACACACTCATATTGGCATTGGTCGTACCCAGTCCAATATGGCCCAAATTTCATATTGGCATAGAACGCATAGTTTGTGCGTTTATTGTATTGGCAGTTTTTAGTTATTAAGTTCAATATATCTAAGTTAATTAATAAGATAACATAATATTAAATACCATATAGTCGTCGTTATTTTTTACATTAAAACTTTTATTGAGCAAGTTGTTTTCGGTAGATTTCGGTTCTTTTTGGTAGTTTTTGGTAAATCGTCGTTGTTTTCGGTAAATCGTCGAACCCGAAGAATTCCGCGACAGCGTCAATTGACTGATTTTGTCATAGTCGAATAGAATACTGGGTATCTTTCAGTCGCCTTTTACAAGTCGAAAGGGTCTTTAGAAACTAAGTTGACTTAAGCAAATATTTTCACTGTCACTATGGTATTTACAGAACAAAGAACAAAATTTAGTGAAATACGTTTTTGGGGTAATACAAACATAGATGCAATTCTTCCTGAATCTAAGTATATCTATATGAATAGTAAATATTCAAAGGAAGAGGAATCTAAGCGTAAAAACATGTACAAGGATAAAAAATAAAGTTAATACAACAGATAATGAAAGCTTGTCACACAAGTATGTTCGATTATTCGATTGTTCGATTGTTTGTTTAGTTGGGGTTTTATTCTGTTTTCAGTACACTTCGCTAGTTCGCGGTGGCCAGTTTTTATTGGTGGAGGAAGCCGGAGTACCCGGAGAGAACCACGGACCTTCGATAGGAAAATTGGCAATCCTTGTCAATTAAGATTGGAGTCGAATACAACCAGCCACAGGTGAGATTCGAACTCACAATCTCAGTGTTGAAAGGCTAGTGATAATTAGAAATAAGAATGGAAACGGGGAATGTGTAAGAGACAGCAACCCGACCAACGAGGATAAAACAGCTCAAGGCTACCAATGGGTCTTCAACACAGCCAGAAAATCACATACCCGGAGGCTGGTTTCAGCGTGCCCCTAAACAATAATACATAGTTCAGCAAAATGTACGGCACATTAGTAGTCATGACGAACTACTTAGACCATTCGGTCACCGAGGCCCCGAGTATGTTCGAAACTGAAATACAATTCAAATAAAACATTCAACAGAAAAAACCATTAGAGTATAAAATGTGGAAAACAATAATGGACATGTGGTTTATGTACATGAGAGAAGTACCCAGGTAATACTGGAACATGATTCAAAAAGAGAAAACTAAGTTCATATTATTTAAGTGTTATTCCTCAGCTTGAAAACTGATTTAAAGTCTTTAACAAGAAGCCAGGGATTCTCAACACGCAGGCAGTTAACGAAGGAACCTTTTGTTGACTTGCAAATTCCCGATAATTGCTCATGTCACACTTTTTAAGTATCCCATCATTATATGAGTAAATTATAGAATAAATAAGTTTGCCGCTAATGAATTTTGAAATAGACAATATCTGCAAATGATTATATTATTGATCTCACTTCAACAACAAAAAACCCTCATATCAATGTATTATTTGTTCATACAATTTGATTAGAAGAAGACATAATAGGCAGTATTAACGTCACTGCAATTATTATTTAATATTTCCAAATCGTTAAAAAAGAAATCGAAATTATGTGCAAACATTATTAATATTAAAAGATCTGACAGAACAAACTTAGTTGGATGTATCGGTTTCAGACATGCGCAAAGGAGTATCAATTCTTGAGTCAAAATGATTGTTATGACTCTTATGCTAGTTTTCATGAACTTTATTAATGTCGATTGTCAGACTGGAGACAATTTGAAAACTTTAATCAGAGATTTATTTATTAACAATAATTACGATAAAAACGTAAGACCTAGCTCCAACCAGACTGTTTCTACTAATGTGGAAGTTGATTTTTTCTTAGGTAGAATAAGTCGTCTGGATGAAATATTGGAAACATTTACAACAACTGGATTTCTAAACATAAAGTGGAAGGATGAATATCTTATCTGGAATCCGTCTTTATACGGAAATAAAACTGGTTTGCATTACCCACAAGGCAATGTGTGGAAACCAGATTTATCGCTACAGAATGGAATAACAAAAATGAAAGAACTTGGATCCAGTTTTGTGAACGTCTATATTTATAATACTGGTTTAGTATCTTGGAGTCCCTTTGAGGTTTTCGAGTCTCAGTGCCCTATTGACGCAAAATGGTTTCCATTCGATAAACAAACCTGTGATCTTGTATTCGTATGCTGGAATTATGACTTAACCGAGGTAAATCTCACGGTTGGTAGCACAGGTGTTAAAATCTACGAAGACTTTTCACCAAGTAATGAATGGTCAGTTGTGGATTCTACGTCAAAACTCGATCAAGATGGCTTCGAAGTCAAAATCACCTTTTCTATAACTGTCAAGCGTAAAGCGAAATATTACATTTGGAATATGATGATACCAGTTGTTCTACTCTCTGTTCTGAATATATTTACGTTTGTTATACCGTGTAATTCCGGAGAGAGGATGAGTTATTCGATTACAGTATGGTTGTCTTTTGCAGTTTTCTTGACCGTAATAAATTCTAGTCTACCACGTGGTTCGAATTCAACATCTATAATAGCTATCTATATAATACTGCAACTGCTCCTAAATACAATTGTGGTTCTTATATCGGCAATACAGCTTCAACTGAATGGATTCAAAGAAACAAAGAAAATTCCGACTTGTTTAAAGAGACTAGTTAGATTCACGAGAAAGCAACGTGGCGTAAGAGTTTCCTCAGAAGATATTCATAAGAAAACTGATGAAAGTCTGCATAATGATGAAATAACATGGCGAGACGTCGTATCAGCGAATGACTTTGTGCTAATTTGGAGTTTTTCTGCAATTGCTTTTTTAATTACGCTGGTAATATTCTGTTATTTATCAAGTCTTTAAATATACAAATGATATATGCAACAGAAAAGAAAAGGCATTCATTTTAGAAAGGAAAAGAAATCAGTGGAAGTCGCGTGTATTTCAAAACTTATTCAAGTCAAAGGGCCAACTCGGGGAAACAAATAAACGTGTTATCACGTGTCATACGATTTTCCTTAAAATAGGATTGTAATCATAGATTTTACTTAATCGCCACATAATCCCTTTTATTTTGTTCAAAATTAGTTGTTCAGGATAAAAAAAAAAGTTTTACTCAGACTTTAAAAATACGTTCTGAAATATAAGATACATTATATTAGAATTTACTTATTATATACATTTACATACTCCTTCTATATTTATCTTGAATGGCATATTATTAAACAAAAATATCTTCAGTGTTTTGAGCTTACACGTACATTAAAATCTTCAGATCAGCGTTAGAAAACAATCCTTCAACGTAAATTAAACATGAAAGATTTTGAATGATTTATTTCGATGTATAATATTTTGTTAAATTGTACAAGCTGTAAAATAGGTGAATATTGTTGTAAGAAACGTCGGGTATCTGGACATTTTTAGCAGTATAAAGATTTTGTTAGTTAGATTCGTTGGTCGAGCTTGATACTGATCAATAATTGGCTTCCCAAGAAGAAAAAGGGGCACGTATAGACAACACAAATAAAAATAAAATGTACTCGATCCTTTCATTTCACTTTTTTTGTACAGATGATGTTTTGATTTCAAATAACAACATATTCCAGGATTTTTACATCTCATCTACATGTATCTCTTATATGTGCCTAACAAATTAATTTTTGTCCATGACACCATCGTACAGTCTCACTATCCTGGGACATCGGATAAATATATATTCTCCATCATGTACAAGTGAGTATGGCGGGTGTACTGCAGGAAGCAGAGACTGCTTACTCTTCCGGAACACCTGAGTCTACCCCCGGTTTTTTGGTGGGGTTCATGTTGTTCATACGTTTTTAGTTTTTAATTGTAGTGCATGTATTGTTTTGGTCTTCTCTTCATTGTTCTCCGGAGTTTGTCAGTTTTTACGATTTTTCTCTCCTTCAAATATCTCCACCCGAGATAGTTAAATTTTCGATTTTAAACACGCGACCTTTAGCGAGCGTGTTAAAATCTAAAATTTAACTATTGAGGAAATTCCATAACTCACTAGTAAATTGAAGGAGAATCTGTTTGTCCTATGATTTTCGACAAAAACCTCGTTGCTATGAAATATGTAGTAACATTTCACATCGATTATAATTTCAATATATGAAATTATGACAATAATTATTAACATTAAATTGATGACCAATTTATACAAAACTTCAAATGTACATACATGTAAGAAAGAGCTATGGTGCAATTTTTTTTAAGTTTTATTAACCCACAAGAAAAACGTATTATTGTTTTTGTGTGATTTTTATCTGAAGTAAACTTACAGGTAAAGAAATGTTTTCTCCGTAACATATTGTGTGTTAACTAATTAACGTTTTGATATGTATATTATACCTTGACTGTCCGGATGTTTATTGTTCCAACCTTTATGGTACACGGAGACATGCGCAAAGGAGTATCAATTCTTGTCGAAACATATATAGAGGAATGTTTTATATACTAGAAAATAGACCGACAAGTTTTTAAATCATTTAGTTTTAGTAAAAACTTGATTCTGAGAGAATTCTTTTCTTTTTTTTACTCTATAATATATTTCGGTATGATAAAAATTTATTTTAAAATTATGACAAGAAATTAATTATTTCATTTCTGATAATTTTGATGCTCAAAATTTATAAACTATTGCCAGGGTCATAAATGGTTCTAGGGTAGAACCGTGAAGAATAGTTCTAGGTTAGAACTGTCATAAACGGTTCTAGGATAGAACTGCCATAAATGATTCTTGGGTAGAACTGTCCAGAATGGTTCTAGGATAGAACTGTCATAAATGGTTCTAGGGTAGAACCGTCCAGAATGGTTCTAGGTTAGAACTGTCATAAATGGTTTTATGGTAGAACTGTCATAAATGGTTCTAGGGTAGAACTGTCATAAATGGTTTTAGGGTAGAACCATCCAGAATGGTTCTAGGTTAGAACTGTCATAAATGGTTCTATGGTAGAACTGTCATAAATGGTTCTAGGGTAGAACCGTCCAGAATGGTTCTAGGTTAGAACCGTCCAGAATGGTTCAAGGTTAGAACTGTCATAAATGGTTTTAGGGTAGAACTGTCATAAATGGTTTTAGGGTAGAACCGTCCAGAATGGTTCTAGGTTAGAACTGTCATAAATGGTTCTAGAGTAGAACTGTTATAAATGTTTTTAGGGTAGAACCGTCCAGAATGGTTCTAGGTTAGAACTGTCATAAATGGTTCTACTGTAGAACTGTCATAAATGGTTCTATGGTAGAACTGTCATAAATGGTTCTAGGGTAGAACCGTCCAGACTGGTTCTAGGTTAGAACTGTCATAAATGGTTCTAGGGTAGAACTGTCATAAACGGTTTTAGGGTAGAACCATCCAGAATGGTTCTAGGTTAAAACTGTCATAAATGGTTATAGGTCAGGGCACACCCGGTCATAAACGGTTCTAAAGGTGTCAGGATGACAGTTCTAGAACTGTTCTAGAACAGTTCTTCTTACACTTTTGGACAGTTTTAATGAGAGGTTAGAACTGAGCTAAACATAACACTATACATAATATTCATTTCGTTGGTTATTTCATCAATATTCATGTACTTACCTGTACAAATGTATCATGTGATATAATTTTCACATAAATCTGTGCATTTAAATTATTTGCATCGGCTCTTGCTATAACCTGAAGCAAGGAAACTTATATTCACGTCTCGACAGTTTATCTTTATTTTGTATGGCTTCGGTGAATACCTTTGTACCGTAATAATTATATTTTTATTGATAAATAAAATTTAACACTACAGCTTATGCAAAACAAACCTGAAATTGAGACACTGAATACTTGAGTAAAAAGTAAAATAACAAAAATACCGAACTCCAATGGAAATTCAAAACGGAAAGTCCTTTATAAATGGCAAAATCAAAAGCTCAAACACATCTGATGAATGGAAAACAACTGTCATATTCCTGACTTGGTACAGGCATTTCCTTGTGTAGAAAATGATGGATTAAACGTGGTTCATGTTTTGTCAGTCTTTGTATACTTGTAAAACAAGACTTTAAAAAGTTGTTTTTTTCCATTTTAAGACTTACATGACTTATTAATATCCTTTAAAATATCTATTTCGAGTATATATTAGGTGAGTTAAGAATACAATAGTAGTGTCATGAATAATGCAAGACAACTACAACATATGTGACCAAACCAACGATAAGATACAAATGTTGATGTTTCTTCTTGTTTAGCCCTTCAACCAACGTAGTCATACAATGGTCATAATGTCTGTTAACGTCACAGAACATGGTTATAATATATTATGCATTCATTATGTTTCGGCCGATACCAATTTATTAAATTAAAGGTTCATTTCATAATGCGATCAAATTTTCACCAACTACAAACTTTTCCTTCAACTACGTCCTAAATTTGCGACACTAATTAATTATATAGTTCTACTAACTATCAAAACAGCATCTATAACAAAGGGTAGGTGATCTGACATCTATGGTATTGAGACTTTTAAGAGGACATGTGAAAGGAATTTATTGAAAAAGACAGCATCAGAAATACTTCTCTGACACAGGCAATACATTTTCGTTTGATATCACTCAGAAATTGTCTCGTGTTTGTGTCCTCCATTCGAAATTGTGAAGTAAGGGCAAATTTTACTGGTTAGAACATATTTTAGAATTCCTAGAACAGACGAGTTCATTACAAATGTAAGGGATATCGTGCAATAGCTGCAACATGTTTATCTATGTAGCGCGAAGGAACTGTGACGCGTTACTCTAGGGTACGCGAACCAACAGCAACGCATTGCTCTAATGTACGCGAACAAACTGTTACGCGTTGCTCTAGGGTACGCGAACTAACTGTTACGCGTTAGTCTAGGGTACGCGAACAAACAGCAACGCGTTTCTCTAGCGAACGTGTCAACAATCGCATTGTGACCCGAATGGCCCTTCATATTTATAAGACGTTTGCATTTGTATACAACTTTACAATAGACTTTAAGATAGAAAAGCCGCCCATTGCCAATTATTGTCTTGAAACTCTATATTAAGTTATTAGTATGTACATCAAAACTCTTTTAAAGAATCAAGTACAACTGTAGGTTGTCAAATGTATAACCCTATGACAAGAATTGTCAGTATTTACTAGGTTTCGATCATCAAAATCTTCTGCCCTAGAACATAAATTCGTGCAAAACATCTACATTTTTCATATGTACACTCTAGATATTGGTGCTACAGCCAGATCTCAGTCCGTAAATAGGGTTGACTGATTGGAAAATTAAAACTGTCCCTTTTATTATTACTTTTTGAGTACATGTACATTTTGCCATCTTCAATGAAACAACATATATAGAATATTAGTGAATTTTTTTGCCAAATGAAAACAAAAAAATTTCTTCCTATTTTTTTTATTAAATAGTATAACTTTTTCTTATATATACATGTAGTATAAAATACATTTAAAAAAAACAGAAACAGTAACAATAATTTCCATCGATGACATTGTTCTCAGTTCACTATGACAAAACGCTGAATTTGTTTTGAATCTCCAAAACAGTTGACGTTACAATCAATGTCCGCAATGGAAATCTGGCACTGTTACTGTTTATAATGACACTGACTGAATGCAGAAAACAAAACATATAGGTTCTTCTATGACACCGCATTCTATAGTATCAAAAGTACTTGTATGTAAATGATCCACTACTGAAAACTGTCTGCCGGTTTCTGGATTGCTGTATGGTAAATGTTTGTGGCTATCTCCAAGCATAGAACATTTAAGAATTTCAAACTGAGACTTTGACGACACATCACTTGTGGCATCTTTTTCTGATAAGGAAATATATTTGCCATCCCATGTCAAAACTTTGCCTACAAGTATGAAATTGATATGCACTGTAATATAGGTCTAGCCTAAAACTATCAATTATTTTTAGTATACAAAAAAATAACATATATTCTGTGTGTGTCTAAACTAAACTAATCTAAAGTGTGTAACTCAATAAGGCCTTTTTACTTCCTTTTGACTTCATCTATATAGTGCATAATGGTTCACTTTATCTGTAATTTGAACATTATTCCTTTCATTTGTGGCGACTGATAAAGTCATGGTTCACGTACTGGACCATATCAGAAATTTATCGGGGTCAGTATGCGCTAACCGCCGCACAAGTTAATGTCATATCTAACGAAAACAGTGAGAACGGGAAGTAATTTATAAATCGCAGTTGTTTACAATAAACAAAAAAAATATGTGATATTTTCTATTTATTTAGTGTAAATAGCCGATAAACAAAATATCGGGCTTGCTAGATAATACCCCTAATAAAGACAGTATCAAAAACAAAGAGCCCATTATTCTATATTTACGTGACAACGCCTTTTCTAAAAGCCGCAGATGCCCTGGACTCGCCTTTAAGGAATAATTGTGAGTGTTTGTCCAAATACTTTGCTTTGTATTTATTTACAAATACCATATACAATTTTTTCAAAAATATATTTACATACAGTGGATTTTGCCCCCCCCCCCCCAAAAAAAAAAAAAAAAAAAAAAAAAAAACATAAAAACCATCTGGATTTCTAATCTAAAAGAACTTACCCGAATATAGAACTGATTCAAAGATTGATTTCCCTGTATCATTTGTTGAGTAGAAGAAATACCTTGGGTCTTTTAAATCTAGGGATCTTGTATTAAACAGAATTTTACTATAAAACTGAAACGATAAAAAAAATCATGTTTTAAGAAATAATTTATCAAAGATAACTAATTAAAACTAATCAGCTATTTATTGGCGAATAGGTCACTGCTTCTCATGTGCATTAGGCTATCAAGCCAAATCGGGTTTTATAGGAACCTTAAATCAAATATAAATATATCAAATACAATATATACCTAAAATGAGATTATACATTGATATTGAACATGTGAGAACAGTGGAAAGGTGATTTATGGAAATGAACCATGGAAACAGATGACCACAAGTAACATATTAAGTAAGATTAAATCAAGTTGAAACAAAAATTTCTTCGAGCGAAATATAGTGAATCGTTTTATGGGGTGGCGTAGAATCCGTTCACAGAGAGCAACCCTGAGATTCCATGAACTTATTACAGCCAATTGTAATGAAAATGAGGGATGCAGTACTATGTAAGAAGCAATTGGCTCACATTCAAAAGGTAACATTAATATAAAATGATAATTAAATTTCAATTGCTTTTAGTAAATTCAATGGACAAAACGTATAAATATTTATATTTGAATGGATTCCCGAAGCCATGAATCCATTCGCCTTTGGCTGTGAAATATTATAGTTAGAAGTCATCAATTGATATAAATGGCTTGTTGTAATCTGTACAAAAATAAATCATTTTCAACTCCAGATAAATGAACATTGCTAATACATTGATCGGGAACTCTTTTGATATTCCAGGATACCTCGCACATGTATAACAACCCCAGTTTTAAGCACATATGTTGATATCATTTTTCAAACTCTGGTTGCATTTACAGCATCAATAGAAATTTCGTTTCAATAGATCAAACCGCGGTAAAATTTGAAAACATACGATTCGCGTTCCCGGTAACAACAATCTTACAATGAAACATTGTTTTTATCATGTCGTGACCTAATACACAACTGAATACGTTTTTTTTTACCTATATCACTGCCACCACTGTGATTTATCAAGATATCAAGTTTATCTGCAACCCAATAATAAAGTATCTATTTTCCGACCCAATTTGCCCAATTTTAGACCACTCTTTCCCTGCCAGCCATTACAATTCTGTTAAGTATTTATCATCTTCTCTGTGGTCTCGTGGCAGCCGGACCCCTTCTCATGCTGAAGATTGTGGGTTCGATCCCCTTTGGGGTCAAACTAAAGACATTAAAAATTGGTATTTGCTGGTTCTCCACCAAGCAAACGGCATCTAGGAATAAAAGCGAAGACTGGTCGGCTCGTGGCCAATATAATGTGTCCGGTTGGGGTGATATGTCTTCTTGCAGACTGTTATCTATGTCACTATCACGTTAAAAATCCGACCCATGCAGCGTGTCGTCTAGTACAAAGCAATGCTCACATTCATATATCAACATGTTCTCGTCCTGATATGCATGTAGTAATTACCACCAAACGTAGAACAATAATCCATCCACCCTTGGACCATCAATCAGCATTTACCAGATTTGTTTGTTCGTATGAGTTAAAATGGATAGCTTGTTACCGAGGAATTCTGGTCCATTCTATATTAAGATGTTCCGTTAACTTACCGATAATTTGACAGTGTCTCTATCTTTTGCAGTTAAAATGTAATTGTTATCAGGACCACCACAAATGGCACAGAAAAATACTGGTCTAACAAAATATTGTCCTTTGAATAAAAATCCCTGGAACATATAGCATTTAAACGTACCTGTAAATGTAAATGTATGTTGAATTATTGTATACAACTCTATGTAAGCGAGTGTTTGTTGTTGTTGTTTTCTTTTTTTTTTTTTTTTTTGTCTTTTTCCATGGATGACAAGATGATCAGTTAAAATGGAACTTAATTGTTACTGAATAATGAAATAAATGTTGAAAACAATATTCTATGGCCATTTATAATTTATTTGTACATCATGTTATCATAATGTCATAAAAAAATTATCTATTGAAAATATCACATAATATTTTGTGAACAATGAAGAAATAAAAAAAATATATGTTTTGTGATTCAGAATATGATTTTTTATTTTGAGCATATCATCGGAAAGTGTAACCAACCGGAGGTACATGTATCATGATCATGAAATATACAGTCTACCAATTTCGAATCCCCATAAATCTGCTTTTGTTTCCCATAATAACTAAACTATTTTGGTAGAATTATGCGATAATTAGTTTGTTTTTCCTTGTTTTTATCTACCACTTTCTATGAGTACAGGTAGAAAAAAGGCAAATACATGTTGGCATGTACTTTTATAATTAGAAAATAAAATAAACTTTAAAATACGTGAAGTTTTAAAAAAAATAATTAAATCAATTTTTATTTAATTTTTTATCTGGTTAATTCCTGTTTGTTTTGATTTAATTTCGGGATAACCAAATTATAACACTAAGTCAAGACCAAAAAAGGTACAAGTATATTGAAATCAATCATAAAAGGGTACGTGTTCAGACACAATGATGTCAATTTGTTATTGCAACCAATCAAAAAAGGCTATGAAGAGTTTATATAATGATTTCAATCCGTATTTTACTTGTGGTGAACTAATATAAACAGCCTTGACAGTCCTCAGTGGCTACGAAGCAAAATGCTTAATTGTAGTCTTTAAGTCTTAAAATTCAAGTCAAATAAGAAATGAAACAAAAGACCGGGACGGCTGTTGGAGAATTGGATTACTTGTGTGCTTTTCTTATATTTCATGTCAAGATATTTATAAACGTTTCCGTTCAATCTATTTGATATTATTAGTGATTAAATTTAACGAGGAAAAGATTAATATTGGGACTTTCATTTGTATGTGAGTGAATTTCTCCATTTTATACACCAATAAATTCCTTTAAAAAATTTGTTTAATCCTAACATAAGGTGAAAAAAGGCTGATCTGAAATTCAAGATATTCATATCAACAGGAATAGTAACACCCTGTGTATTAACAAATCTTGCTTTATCGGCTTTATTACTACCTAACTGTCCACCAACAGAAGTTTTCCGAAAGTGTACCTACTAATAAAAAGAAAATTAATTATCATTTGTTTCATAATGTACTTACTCCTATTAGAATCTGACTTCTGGTCGTTATTCTTTAATGGCTCCATAACCAGTCTCCCGTCACTACAGGCTTTAAGATAATTATTTGTAATGCCTCCATGATGAATTTTACATGTATAAGCCTTTTTAAATTTGACGTTTTTAACTGGAAATAGAATTTTAAAGATTTAATAAATGTATTTGTAATTGTACATTTAACCGAACACAGGAATAAATTTGATTATCCAAAAACTGGCGCCATTATATTAGAAATGTGTATATTTTGCAATCTAAGAATTTTTCCTTTATAGACGTTCTGTCCTGTATCTACAGGCGTATAGAGTTATGTCCCATTGGTATTGAGACCATAATAAAACATTACCAAGGCAAGAAAAATGTAAAATCACCAGTTTTATTTTGGAAATAAGGATATCATCAATCTTTGAAAAAACATAATCATTGCTGTACAAAATGAAAATACATTTTTGATATAATCCATCCTCCCAAGTCAGGGTTGTGTATCCACCTTCGTTCCTACAAACCCCTGACATCACAGATTCATATTTTGAGGGTCGAACATTTCGCCGCCTGGTGCATGACCTAGAAAATTCTACCTACGACGCGAATGGATTCTCTTTTGATCTTGAGAACAATGAAAATCGTTCACTTCGACCCGTAAAATATGAATATGTGATGTCAGGGGTATGTAGGAACGAACGTGGATGCAAAATCCTGACTTGAGAAGATTGATACAATCTTGACGTCCATAAAATATTTTTTCGATTTGTTACTGAACTTTTAATTATTAATACAAATACTTTATAGATTTCCGATAAATTTGTCCGATTTTAATGGGCTTCATGCGACTTAGAGTACATTTTATTGATCAGAACCAGGCGAAAATGCTGCTTGGGTTGGACATGGGTGGACATTAATAAGTCCGTAACAACGCTACAGATCTGCACAATAAGATTTTTTATATATAGAATTATCGACTGCTATTTCCAGTTAGATTTCAAAATGCTTTTATTATTATTATCGATCTTACAATCATCAACAACACCAATAAATAAAAATTAAACCAGCTCCTGGAAGTGACCTTGTTGAATTCTACATTTAGATTTTTTTAACTGCCTAAAAACATTAAACTGTGTACAAACCTATATACCGTTTTCCTGTCAACTTATCCATGTTGTAAAATTTTAATTTTACTCTGCATATGTGTGTGATATTATTATATTTACGACTTATTAATGAGTGAGGAGTAAGTATAATATGAATGCTTCAATTCTTCTATATATATGTATACATCTATAAATATTACCACATCAACAAACGTACAAATGTATAAAGTTTTGTTTAGGAAAAATGTCACACATGTCGTATTTTTTCACATGTACTGGTTTCATAGCTATATTCTGTGGTTTCCTTATTATATGCTGCAATTATTGGAACCTTGCTTTTTGACGAAGAAACCCTTAAAACAATTTGCAGATCTCTAAGAGACAAACCATTTTTTAGGATACCAAAGGAATTTGAAGAAATACATCCAGGAAAAAGAAATCTGGTGAAAAAAACTATATTGGAATATTAATGAAATAAGCTTGAACTTAAAAGAATGATATATTAGAAAATAGAGTATGTGCAAGTAGTTCATGTGTGTCAAAGAGACATCTTACAAGTAAATTCCTAATCAATGCAAAACAAACACCACCGAGGTAAACATATACAAACCTGTTCTTTTCATGGTCCAAAGCTGAGACCAAATAATGTTTAAATTTATCTTTATTTATACATTTTACATTCAGAGGAAGAAAACATGTTTTTACACAAATTTTCCCATTGTAAATTACATTAAAAAGCATTTCTACCCATTCATAGTTTCAGTAAGGTGTGACATGCTTCTGCGAGAAGGAAAGATTTTATACTATATGCTTAAAATACAAGAATACCCCATTCATATAGTGATATTTGATACACCTTTGTTATTGTATTAATGAGAGAAGGCATAAATGCACCGTTTCACATTATTTTCTCGATTACCTCAAACGATGTAAATAATGTTTTATGCATGAGTATGTACATGCGTGGGACTAGTTTACTGCCTGACCTGATAACGAAACTGAAATGGTATTCATTAATAAAGATAGCCAACTGATCAATATAAAGTTTTTCTATATATATTTTTAGTATTGTCATTGTAGGAAAAGGTACTGTATTTTTTTATCGCTACGTTCATATATTTATATATAACAGTTGTTGAAAAAAAAACCGTACACCCACTGTCTATGTTCTAATATTTTCAAATGAGTAATCCAGTATACCAAATACAATGTTGGTTTATCTTTACCTCGGGCGAAATGAATTTATAAAAACATTCGAATGCTATTCATGGTTAGAGTTTTATATTCAAATTCAAACTTTTTGTAAAATGTGTTTGATTCTCGAATAAAGTATTTTTTTACTAAATCCCCCCCCCCCCCCCCCAAAAAAAAGAAAAAATAAAACAAAACAACAACAATTAAAACGTGTTAATATGTATTCTACAGAGCTGTTTGTCTTTAATATTGTCTTTGGTTAGTTGGCAAATAAAATGGTTTCTACTGCACACAAGCTACTATATCGTTACGCTATTGTCTTCTCATAGTTACGTTTTTAGACGTCCGTTCCTTCAAGACAACAATTACAATTACAAATTCAACATCGGCCACTGATATAAGAAATTCAAATTCTACAGAACGGAATTGTTCATACAAATTTAATGACTTTACATATTTTATATAATAACCTGATAACTATACATTTCATTCCTCTTTTGTGCTTTTACATTTTCACGCCATTTTTAGAACAGATTTTTCTTAAGGAATGAGCAATCTTGCTCATTTATAAAAAAAAAAAGTAAACCAACTACAGAGTATCGAAGAAATACATGTACAATTAGGTGCAGACATAACCTCTCACCAAGTTAACTTTGAGCAGTTTTACTGACTGCTTTAGAATTGCTCTAGAGTAGAATCCTGACTGCTCTCTAGAACAGAATCCTGACCGATTCTGACTGCTCTAAGCTGTCATGGTTTGGAACAGCTCTAACCTGTCATGGTCTAGAAGTTCTATAACATTGTTATAGAATTGATGATGTTACCCACCCATTCATGGTAATGATCGTATCACTGACCTGACAATTTTTTTTAATCTAAATCTTCTTTTTTTAAAATTTTAATTTAAAAATTTTTAAATGTTAATTTTGTTATTTTTTTTTATTGTAATTTTATTTCATTTTATTTTTTAATTTTAATTTTATTATTTTTTTTACTGAAGATTCTTATGTAAATAATTATAAAAAAAAAAGGATGGCCTCCGATGATGGGTTCTATAATGATGATATAACAATTAATGAAATTTAGCGATATCGTCGCAAAAGCAGTCGTGGACCAGGACTGCTCTAATTCTTGAACAAAGCTGTTCTTCTTCCTGGCTGCTCTAAGTTAACTTAGAGCAATTCTTAGAACTGCTGTAAGTTAAATTGGACGAGAGATTACTGTAAGATAGTAAATATCGGACGCAAGAGAGTAGATTTCAGAGATCATATATTTTATTGGTGTTCGCTTTTATAGCCATATGACTACCCTTGATTTAATGTATATAGCCATGCAAAAACAAAAAAGAACTACTGTTTATCAGACGTATACTCCGGATCTTTTCTTTTCCATTTATGGTAATATACGTTAAGTCACGCGTTACAAATAACCAGATAATTGTTGTGAAGGACACCTACAAGAAAAAGAGATCCAGTACATACAGTATACAATGTTATAATGTATGAATGAAGAATAGGCTTACAAACAGCGGACATCGAAACTAAAAAAAAAACAATAACAAACAGGAAGGTTATCTAGTTTAAACTAGTGAATAGTTTTCGTTGTTCTAATTTTCGGGTTATGATTTTAAAACTATCGAAGTAGAAATTGAGGAGAACGGCACAGGACATTTAAGGGACCTTTTAGGGGAAATTTTGTGGACATTTTAGCGGAAGATTTAAAGGACAATTTAGCGGAATTTAAAATATTATATGCACATTTTAACGTAGGAGTTTAGTCATTAGGCATCTACCTCTTCCTTTAACCAGACGAGCCAAAGTAAGATTTTGAGCAGGATATAGTTCAATTTAATACAGCTAATGTTTAAATACCAAGCATTATTATAATCTCAAGTGAACATTAAAAGCAAGATATTTACAATATTTACATAATCAACATTGGCTCTGTATCGATCTTAATCCAACAATGCTGACATAGTTTGCTCTACCTATGTCACTTAACTAATGTCATTAATGCTGAACATTTGTGGTGTTCTGGGGCAACTGACATGAACTCTTCTCCAAATGAACGAAACCAATAAAAGTCACATGCAAAAATGTTCCGCTAAAATGTCCATTGAATCTGTACAGTTAAGCAATTTTTCTTCCGCTAAAATGTCCACTAAATTTCCCGCTAAAATGTCCTGAGTCAGAGGAGAAAGGGGCGAAGCAAAACAACAAATAGTGCCATAACTGATAATCAAATCAGATACAAAAATATTACAATATCTAGGACATGTTCTGCTTATCCTAGGGAAATACCAACTCCTCTGAATCTTGGGCCAAATATGTATAGATGAAGAATCAATATAGTTTATGTGAACAAGGGGCCGTCTTGGTATTGGGGGAGGCTAGAAAATGGGTATGTGGGGTCAATATCTAGGACATTGGAACCCCTGCCCAAATTTTTTTTTAAAAAGGGGATCCAAAAAAGGTGCAGAAGATATTTTGGGGTTCAGTTGGGGATATAATTCACTTCAAAATTAAAAAATAAATGCATTTAAGAGTATAAAAAGTTTTTAAAATTTTTCAGTTCAAACAAATCTTTTGATTGGATATGTTATATATGCTTTTTCTGTGGGGGTATTTAAGGTTGTTTTTGGGGTCTAAATAGAGGTGGTGTTACTATAGAATCATTTTGAAAAATGTTTTGTTTTCAGCAATGTAGAATTGGGGGGATACCCCCAGACCCAGCAGGGATAGGCTGGGCATGGGGAACCCTTGCCCAAATTTTTTAAAAGGAGGTCCAAAAGTGGTGCAGAGGATATGGGGCTCATATGAATAAGAAAATATTGCATTCATTTGTTTGTATAGATTCATCAAAGGTATTTGTATATTGTGGCCTTCGTTTGGGAGACTTTTGTAGCCCACAGGTTAGAGTTATCAATTTTTACTTTTTAAAATGTATTGTCTTTGTTTTATTTCTTAATAATTGTGGGTTTTTTAATAAAAATATAGCAGAATTTTATCAGTCACTTGACACCTTCCTAGCGTCAAGCTGTGTTATTACTGTCACCCCAGGGATGACATTTATTTTACATACAAGATGTAAACTTTCAACTAGAAGATAATAACCCGATGTTTTTATAATATATCAAAATATGGCTTATTACTATCATTTTTACTTTCTATTTTTTTTTATTTATTCATCTTTCTTTAATGTTATACTGTATTATTGATTAATTCTACTAAATTAATTTATTCCATTTATACCAGCTTTATGCCAGATCGGCTCCAACAGAATAATAACGTCACTTATATTTGTACGTCCCTGGTTTGAATTATAGTATTATTACATAATGTTTTTCATATTGGTATAGTTATAGGTCAGAGGAAAGCCATATTGGCATAGTTATAGGTCCGAAGTAAGCCATATTGGCATAGTTATAGGTCCGAGGTAAGCCATATTGGCATAGTTATAAGTCAGAGGTAAGCCATATTGGCATAGTTATAGGTCCAAGGTAAGCCATATTGGCATAGTTATATGTCCCAGGTAAGCCATGTTGGTATAGTTATATGTCCGAGATAAGTCATCTTGGCATATTTATAGGTTCGAGGTAAGCCATATTGACATAGTTATAGGTCCGAGGTAAGCCATATTGACATTGTTATAGGTGCGGGGTAAGCCATATTGGCCTGAGGACCTATATCCATGTCAATGTGAAAAACATAAGGCAACGATACCTTTATCAATTAACAGATCTCCGATGTTTTCATAGAGGGATAGAATAAATCAAGAGAGTTCCGAAATACACTCATATTGACATTGGTCGTACCCAGTCCAAAATTTCATATTGGCATAGCACGCATAGTTTGTGCTTTTATTGTATTGGCAGTTTTTTAGTTATGAAGTTCAATATATCTAAGTTAATTAAAAAGATAACATGATATTAAATACCATTTATCCTGCAATCAAGGTATTTTCGGTCCTATAACAGGGGTAAAATAAACTTAATAAAGTCTACTGGTACCTAATTATATGAAGAGCGCGAGGAGCATAGTGAATGTACCAGATGACGCTATGGCTTTTCCCGCGTTTTCACGGCAGTTGGATTGGGCTCGCTGCGAAACATGGGAAAAGGGCTCGCTAAAGCTCGCCTTTTCTCATGTTTCTAAAACTCGCCAAAATGAATTTTATATTTTCCTACAATGACTATGTATTGTATATATAGTCGTCGTTATCTTTTACAATAAAACTTTTATTGAGCAAGTAGTTTTCGGTAGATGTCGGTTCTTTTTGGTTATTTTGGTAGTTTTTGGTAAATCGTCGATTCAATTGACTGCTTTTGTCATAGTCGAATAGAAGACTGGGTATCTTTCAGTCGCCTTTTACAAGTCGAAAGGGTCTTTAGAAACTAAGTTAAGTTAAACAAATATTTTCACTGTCACTATGGTATTCACAGATTGTATTTGAACTAAAGTTTGTGAAATACGTTTTTCTGAAGTAATACAAACATGAATGCAATTCTTCCTGAATCTAAGTATATCTATATGAATAGTAAATATTCAAAGGGAGAGGAATCTAAGCGTAAAAACATGTATATACAAGGGTAAAAAATAGAGTTAATACAACAGATAATGAAAGCTTGTCACACAAGTATGTTCGATTATTCGATTGTTCGATTGTTTGTTTAGTGGCGGTTTTACTTTGTTTTCAGTACACTTCGCTATTTCGCGGTGGCCAGTTTTTATTGGAGGAAGCCGGAGTACCCGGGGAGAACCACGGACCTTCGATAGGAAAATTGGCAATCCTTGTCAATTAAGATTAGAGTCGAATAAAACCAGCAACATGTGAGATTCGAACACACAATCTCAGTGTTGCAAGGCCAGTGATCATTAGAAAAAAGAATGGAAACGGGGAATGTGTAAGAGACAAAAACCCGACCAACGAGGTTAAAACAGCTCAAGGCTACCAATGTGTCTTCAACACAGTGAGAAAATCCCATACCCGGAGGCTGGTTTCAGCGTGCCCCTAAACAATAATACATACTAGTCCAGCAAAATGGACGGCACATTAGTAGTCATGACGAACTACCTAGACCATTCGGCCACCGAGGCCCCGAGTATGTTCGAAACTGAAATATAATTCAAATAAAACATTCAACAGAAAAAGAACATTAGAGTATAAAATGTGGAAAAC
The DNA here is from genome assembly GCA_028015205.1 of Mytilisepta virgata. Lineage (NCBI taxonomy): Eukaryota > Metazoa > Mollusca > Bivalvia > Mytilida > Mytilidae > Mytilisepta > Mytilisepta virgata. The sequence goes on along the minus strand of CM051518.1, from coordinate 54,692,095 downwards.
AATAATGGACATGTGGTTTATGTACATGAGAGAACTATCCAGGTAATACTGGAACATGTTTTCAAAACATTATTTAACTGATATTCCTTAACTTTATCAAGTTGATAGTCACTTTAAGGTCTTTAACAAGAAGCCAAGGACTCTCAATATGCAGACAGATAACGAAGGAACCTATTGTTGACTTGCAAATTCCCGATAATTGCTCATGTTACACTTTTTAAGTATCCCATCATTAAATGAGTAAATTATAGAATAAAGAAGTTTGCCGCTAACGACTTTTGAAATAGACAATATCTGCAAATGATTATATTATTGATCTCACTTCAACAACAAAAAAATCCTAATACAAATGTATTATTTGTTCATACAATTTGAGTAGAAGAAGACATAAACGGCAGTATTAGCGTTACTGCAATTATTATTTAAATCGTTAAAAATCAATCGAATTTATGTGCAAACATTGTTAATATTAAAAGCTCTGACAGAACATACTTAGTTGGATGTATCGTTTTCAGACATGCGAAAAGGAATATCAATTCTTGAGTCAAAATGATTGTTATGACTCTTATGCTAGTTTTCATGAACTTTATTAATGTCGATTGTCAGACTGGAGACAATTTGAAAACTTTAATCAGAGATTTATTTATTAACAATAATTACGATAAAAACGTAAGACCTAGCTCCAACCAGACTGTTTCTACTAATGTGGAAGTTGATTTTTTCTTAGGTAGAATAAGCCATCTGGATGAAATATTGGAAACATTTACAACAACTGGATTTCTAAACATAAAGTGGAAGGATGAATATCTTATCTGGAATCCGTCTTTATACGGAAATAAAACTGGTTTGCATTACCCACAAGGCAATGTGTGGAAACCAGATTTATCGCTACAGAATGGAATAACAAAAATGAAAGAACTTGGATCCAGTTTTGTGAACGTCTATATTTATAATACTGGTTTAGTATCTTGGAGTCCCTTTGAGGTTTTCGAGTCTCGGTGCCCTATTGATGTAACATTGTTTCCATTTGATAAACAAACTTGTGATATTGTATTTGTATGCTGGAATTATGACTTAACCGAGGTAAATCTCACGGTTGGCAGCACAGGTGTAAAAATCTACGAAGACTTTTCACCAAGTAATGAATGGTCAGTTGTGGATTCCACGTCAAAACTCGATCAAGATGGCTTCGAAGTCAAAATCACCTTTTCTATAACTGTCAAGCGTAAAGCGAAATATTACATTTGGAATATGATGATACCAGTTGTTCTACTCTGTGCTCTGAATATATTTACGTTTGTTATACCGTGTGATTCCGGAGAGAGGATGAGTTATTCGATTACAGTATGGTTGTCTTTTGCAGTTTTCTTGACCGTAATAAATTCTAGTCTACCGCGTGGTTCGAATTCAACATCTATAATAGCTATCTATATAATACTGCAACTGCTCCTAAATACGATTGCCGTTCTTATATCGGCGGTACAGCTTCAACTGAATGGATTCAAAGAAACAAAGAAAATTCCGACTTGTTTAAAGAGACTAGTGAGATTCTTGAGAAAGCAACGTGACGTAAGAGTTTCCTCAGAAGATATTCGTGAGAACTTGGCAAAAACCGATGAAGGTCAACATAATGATGAAATAACATGGCGAGACGTCGTGAAAGCAAACGACTTCGTTCTAATTTGGTGTTTTTCTGCAATTGTTTTTTTAATTACGCTGGTAATATTCTGTTATTTATCAAGTCTTTAAACACATGCAACAGAAAAGAAAAAAAGCGTTCATTTTAGAGAGGAAAAGAAATCAATGGAAGCCGCGTGAATTTCAAGACGTATTCAAGTCAAAGGGCCAACTCGGGGAAACAAATAAACGTGTTATCACATGTCATACGATTTTCCTTAAAATAGGATTGTTATCATAGATTTTACTCAATCGCCACATAACACGTTTTATTTTGTTCAAAATTAGTTGTTCAGGGTAAAAACTGAAGTTTTACTCAGACTTTAATAAAAATACTTTCTGAAATATAAGATACATTATATCAGAATTCACTAATTATATACATGTACATACTCCTTCTATATATATCTTGAATGGCATATCATTATACAAAAATATCTTCAGTGTTTTGAGCTTACACGTACATTAAAATTTTCAGATCAGCGTTAGAAAACAATCTTTCAACGTAAATGAAACATGAAAAATTGTGAATAATTTATTTCAAGCTTACCTACATGTACATGTACTTGTATTCTACCGTGGTTGGTATGTTTGCTGTTCCTCAGGCTGACCCAGAGTTATTCTCAACCTTAACATGTTGCGATGTATAATATTTTGTTAAATTGTACAAGCTGTAAAATAGGTGAATATTGTTGTAAGAAACGTCGGGTATCTGGACATTTTTAGCAGTATAAAGATTTTGTTAGTTAGATTCGTTGTTCGAGCTTGATACTGATCAATAATTGGCTTCTCAAGAAGGAAAGGTGGAACGTATAGATAACACAAATAAAAATACAAATGTACTCGATCCTTTCATTTCACTTTATGTTGTACAGATGATGTTTTGATTTCAAATAACAACATATTCCAGGATTTTTACATTTCATGTACATGTATCTGTTATATAACAAATTAATTTTTATCCATGACAAATTGTCACTATCCTGGGACATCGGATAAATATTTTATGTTGTTTTATTATTAAAGTGCAATCTGATATATCATCTTAATACAAATATGAAACATTTTTTATAATGTTAGCCAGCCTTCATAGGCTTATGATGCACTGTACTTCTAACGTTCTTATAAGCAGATATCAACTTAGTTGTACAATAAACAAGTAGTAGTTTTTTTCTCATCAATGTTTGTGTTCTAATATTAGAAATGTTAGCGGCACTGAGTAAAAATTTGAATTTATCCAGATCAGACATGTTATCAAAATTACAGTTATATCTCTGTTGACAGTCCATAAACATACAATTTCTCTGTAATGAATAAACAGGGCAATGTAATATAAAGTGTCTTTCGTCTTCAACGGATAAATATATATTCTCCTTCAGGTACGAGTGAGATAGTTAAATTTTTGATTTTCAACACGCGAGCTTTTGAGGGAGAAATTCAATAACTCACGAGTAAATTGAAGGAGAATCTGTTTCTCCTATGATTTTCGACAAAAACCTCAAAAACATGCCGTTGCTACGCATTTTGTTTACATGAACACCATTTCGGAACTTCTTTAATTTATTTTTGCAATAAACGTAAAAACGTCGGGAATTCCCATGCAGAAATTTAATCACCAGGAAGTGGTTAAAAATATTATGTGTTTTTATCCCACCGATTAAACACGTCAAGAATAGGAGAAGTATTTAGTTTTACTTGAATCTCGCATGAACTGTTCCTAAAAAATAAAACTTCAATAAAAATACAAACGTATAGTAAATACAAAATTTACTTGAATATCGCATGAACTGTTAACTTCAATGAAAATGCAAACATATAGTAAATACAAAAAATCCGGAAATATATATTGCCGATTCTTAAATTTAACCATTATATTAGATGTAAATACCAATGGAACCAACATAATTAATACAATTTGTGATCATATTAGATTTCTGTTGACACCCGTAATTCGCTGCTTGATTGTTCTGTAGTGCGAGTTAATGATCCTTATTGAAAAGCCACACAACCACCCTTGGATTTTATGGGCATAGGGAAACGTTGCATGATTTCAGAATAACAAATATTGTTTCATTTTCAAGTTTACCTATTAAAAATAGCATATTGCCTGCCATTTCTCTCTTATTACCTTTCAAATATTAATCCGGATCCAGATCAAATATCAATGGACTCAAGATCCAATTATTCTACAAGCTTAATAACGTTTTAGAAACTTCAATTATCATCTTCTCTGTCAATTAAACAGTAATAGATTAAAGCCGAAAGCTTTGTAAATAATTTGATTCCGTCGAGAATATGAACTCAATATAAATAATCATATTTCAATTAAGAATTATTTATTGATTGCTAGACTACATGAAAATCGTTCAGAAATATAGATATATACTGAATAAGCATAATCGTATATTGGAATAGCCTTTGTTTTAGCCATAGTAAAATTTAAGTTTTGTAGAATAATTATGAATATTTACACTGGAAACAATAAGAAAAATGTTTTCAAGTACTTATTAATAAAGTTTAATTTTTTTGTAAGTAGAAAGGCTTATATAGATTATCCTTCAGGTACGAGTGAGTTATGGAATTTCTCCACCCGAGATAGTAAAGGTGGTACCTAACACTACAGGGAGATAACTCTGTAAAATCAGCTAAACGTTTTAATAACGTTGTGTTGTTAAGGGAATATTAAGCTTTTCAATGATCAATATTAGTGTTTGTCAAACTGCTATACAATCAGTGTAATTTTTCTGATGAATTGGTTGGTTCAAATGTTTTGAAATTTTAAAATTTTTGTCAATGGGTCAAAGTAAATACTTTGTCAAAATTTTATGAAAATTAAACGAGCCAAATTATTTTTAGTGAAAGTGTTGTGTACCACCTTAAGTATAGATAATACATTTGTAGCGACATGTAGTACACGTACTAGACAGCCAAATTCAAAACTTGTTTAATTTTTTTTAAAAGCAGAAAAAATATTAGGATTAACAATATTTTATGCAGCTTTACTTCAACATTGTACACCTGTACTGTAATTAAATAAAACAGAAATATTTCCATGGCAATATAAGTTTATATCGTAAACAAATGTGACTATCGAGTAACCTTTTCATGTTTAAGGAATTGTTCGGTATTTATAATTAAAAAAAAACACCCAGTTAGATGAAGATGTAAATGACTCTTTGAATCTGCTGTCATTAAAAGACAAAAAGGTCATCTATGCAACGTCTTAGGAATCACATGAAATACCAATTTAAAAGATAAGGTTGGCTCGAAGCGTGAAACCTTTCCTACATTTTTTCATATAAACTGAATACCTGCTTAAAACCTTAAAATCTCTGTTTACTTAATTTTTGTAAAAGTATTAAAGCTCTCGCACACGCTAACCCCACATCTGTCTTCAATTTGTTTGAGTAGAAAAGACGATATGATGGCAACAACAATCCTACAATCACACTCACAAGAATGATCCACCATGCGAACAAAAATCAGAGATTCTGCCTGATCTACATAATATCTATGCCATATTCAAAAATACAGGAAGAGAAAAACAGAATGCAGATAAAAACTGATAAATCCTTGGTACATCAGGTATATGTGTATGTTGATTGTACGAAACACGAAAACAAACAAAAGAAAAGTTAACTTAGCATAACTTTTAATAAAAAATGTAAGATTCATTTATTACCCAGTTCAACCACAAGGATATGAAAATGAAAGTACAAAATGTATGGAGAATGAAGAAAATGATCTATAGGAAGACAACAGTGAAGATATGTTCAAAATCTGATAACGTACTGCCTTCTCACTTTTTTTCCTTTTACATGTAATTCATACATTTTCATAGAAATTACACGTTGTCAGCACATCAAGTACTTTCTATTTATATTTCCATCTAATTTCATCTTTTAATTGCGGATATTAACTCAAATTAAATACTTTACCATTGTTGTTACAGAAATATACATGTACATGCGTTCTAACAGCTACTAGCCCATCAACCAAAGAAAAATCAGAGGAAAAAATCAGAAATACATTTAAATTACCTGAGTGATGTAGTTTTTTGTCCAGATATCAGGACTGCGTTCCAACATGTCTGCTGTTTCATAAAAATATATTTATAAAATAAAAAAATAAAATCAATTACAAACATTTTTTTTTTTAAATCTTCACCACTGAAAATGCTGCACTATTAAATTATAATTGATCTTAAAAACATATTTTTGTCTTGTTTAATGTTTAGACTGTGACAGTCTTTCTTTTTCAACGGGTTTTTGAATTTTCATGCGAAATAAAAAAAACGAGATGCATTACCTAGAATTCAAAGACTAGTTAAAACTACTTTATATCCGTTCAGAAATACATCAGGATATTTACCAAATGAATGAACCTTTCATAACGGGCCTTGAAGGGTCTTGTTTGAATGCAATACTTCTCTTTTTATATGTATCTTGAACTGTTTGAATTTGTGATGGAAAAATCAAGATTATTAAAAATAAATAAGACCTAAACAGAGGTTTAAGATCAATGCCAAAAACCAAATAAATAACTCAATTGTTTCTGTCCTAAATTTCCCCAAAATGTTCGGTACATTTTAAGTTTATTATTTTTACCGGAAATCTGATCGAAAAACATCCTACAATTTTTATCTAAGAAAAACTTGTGAAACTTGGATAAAAGCCATTGGTATTTTATAATTTCAATCAGGTGACCAGGAGATTACTTAGTTGTTTTGGATAACGAAAACGGAATTATTTTCAATGAAAACCAATAAGTAATTTCCTGTCTACTTTTATTATATAACTAACAGTTGTCTTCCATAAAGCCAATAAAATCGACATATGATAAGTTACGGTAAGTATCAATCTGAATCTGATAGAGATTATTTATCTTGAGGTTTGCAAACATGTTGTACACACGATTTCATAGTTAGATATGTCTAAATAAAATTAAAGGTCTTCTAGAACACGTGACATCATTCTGTTTAAATTTTAGATGTTACATTTGCCGAATATGAAAGTAAATAAAAAACAACCGGTAGGATGAACATATTATGCTAATTTGACTTTATAATTTACAGGAAAAAGTAATATATTTTTTTATATCAGTTTGTTGAAGTGAAGAAAGAATTCAGAATAATGCAAAACGAGGTAGGTACTGCGTTTTTCTTTTACAACTTTTCATTTTTAGCTCATCTGGCTTAAAATCCCATGTGAGCTTTTGCCATCCCTCTGCGTCCGTCGTCTGTCCTCCGTCAGTCATCCGTCCGTCCACAATTACAAAAAATGTTCTCCTCTGAAACCGCTCATCCAATTAGGACCAAACTTTGGTTGAATGATCCTTGGGTGGCCCCCGTCCGCATCCCCGACTTCCAACCGACATGGCTGCTGTGAATAGATATAGAAAAAGGGGGCATGAATTTAAAACAATCTTCTCCTATGTAACTACATGGACAATTGGAACCAGACTTGGCAGTAATGGTCCTTAGATGGTCCCATTTCAGAATTGTGTTCGATAACCCGGACGATCAACCAAGACGGCCGCAACTGCCGAACTTAGTTAGGTGCAGACATAACCTCTCATCAAATTAACTTTGAGCAGTTCTAATGACTGCTCTAAGTTAACTTAGAACTTTAGAACTGCTCTAGAATAGAATAATGACTGCTCTAGAACAAAATCCTGATCGATTCTGACTGCTGTAAGCTGTCATGGTCAAGAACAGCTCTATCCTGTCATCGTTTAGAACAGCTCTAACCTGTCATGGTCTAGAACAGTTCTATAACCAGTCATTGTTTAGAACTGTTCTAGTAACAGTCAGGAATTAGGATAAATAAGAAATCTCAACTTAACATTTCATTAAAGTCTTTTTGTAACACTGTAAATAAAAATACCACACTGAAATAAAGCCGATGATCAAGTTGTAATTTCTTGACCAGAGCTGTTCTAAAAAGCAGTCGTGGACCAGGACTGCTCTAGTTCTTTACCAGAGCTGTTCTTCTACCGGTCTGCTCTGATTCTTAACCAGGGCTGTACTGAAAGGCAGTCGTGGACTGAGAACTGCTCTGCAAGTGAAATTGGACGAGAGGTTATGACTGGTCGCAACTGTAGTTTAACATAGGACACTATGGGAAATCCATTTAAAAATCTTCTCGTCTGAAACCACTGAGCCACTTGGAATTAAACTTAGCAGCAATGGTCATTAGAATGTCCTTTTTCAGAAGTTCGTCCGATGACCCGAACAATCAACCAAGATGGCCGCCACTGCCGAACTTAGTTTAACATAGAACCCTATGGGAAATTCATTTAAAAATCTTCTTGTCTGAAACTACTGAGCCAATTGGAACCAAACTAAGCAGCAATGGTCCTCTTACAGATTTGTGTCCGATGACCCAGACGATCAACTAAGAAGGCCGAACTTAGTTTAACATAGGACCCTATGGGAAAATTTATAAAATTTGCATATTCAATCCAGGTGAGCGATACAGGCTCCTGGGTTCCTCTAATTATTAAATACTTATCACCATCCTTTGCAAGTCAAAGGTTGCGTGTGGAGAAAAACTTAAATGTTAAGGACTACCATTCTTCCCTCAAAAATTAGGGTTTTACCTTTTCTTTAATAAAAAGAATTTTTCTTGTGATATCACCGAAAATGTGGTTTAAACAACAGAAGTAGCAGACCTGTGTGTCCTTGAGATATCTGTCTCAAAGAGGACACATATATCTAAGGAGCAGTCCAAAAAGCGGAATCCATTAGATGGATTGATGGATGAATAATTGTTTAACGTCCAGTGGCAACCAGGTGCATATCAGGACGAGAACATGTTGATATGATAATGAATATGACCCCTGCTTTGTACTGGACCGACACGCTAAGTCGGATTTTTAATGTGCTAGCTCACGAGGTAACTGTCCGCAGGAAGACATATCACCTCACTCGGACACATTATACCGACTCCGAGCCGACCAGTCTTTGCTCTTACTCCTAGATGCCGCGTGCTTGGCGGAGAAGCAGCAAATACCAATTTTAATGTCTTTGGTTTGAGCCGGCCGGGGATTGAACTCGCGACCTTCCGCACTCGAGGCGAGCGTTACATTGACGGTATATATGTTAGATCGATGTTGTTGTTTATTACTAAACTATCCACCACCCCATAAAATATCTAAGAAAACAGCTTTAAGTAAGGGATATATACCAACGAGAGAAATATAATTATTTAGTCAAAAAACTAAATCTGGTATTAATACAAGATGTCTGTTGTATTTCACATGTTTTTTATTCCATAGATATGCATTACAGAAGGCTGTGATTCAATTGTAATCATTTCTTCCCTCTGTGGTCATTTCGTCCAAACTTCAGAAGAGTTCAGCGCAAAGAGTGAATTGAGGTATCTATTCCTTGACTTAATTCAAAGGGTTTACTCAAAGGTTGGAATGGACCTTCTTCGTTCCAAAACTTTCTAAAGAATATATGGGCAATAAGTCTCTTCCTGCAACGATATTTTTATAACTGTCCATTAACTGTCGTTAAAGGAACACCCTGTTTAGAATTGTGACATGTAACAGGAATTTTAAATGTGTACGGTATAACTGCATAAAAATAGTATTGTTTCCAATTGCTTTTATGTGCATGTCCAAAATGTATTTTTGTTCAAAATTAGTCCGTTCTTCCTTCATTACTGAACATCTGTTAAAATGAAACTATTCTCATATATAAAGACTGTTAGTTTTATGGCAGCAGTAATTGTTCACTGATGTAAAACACTTTTTGTTGGTCATTATATGATGGTGCACTGGTAAATTGAAAGTGAAGGTAGATAAAACATACATGAAGTTAAAGACTTGTTATTTTTCCTATCTTCGTGATCTCTTTCTGCTTTATTTGCACACTGCATAAGGCATATATACCGAAGCAAAGATTAATTTATTACTTTTTAAAATATGTTTCATGCTGATATGTATTTGCACCATGAAGTTTAATTCCAACATTCTAGAAACAACGACCGCATTCTGGCAATAAACGGTGAGTCAGTTGGACACTGGGATCGCACTTCTGTTGTTGCAGCATTAAATAGTCAGATGACAGATATGACTGAAGGACAAACAGCAGTACTGGTAATTTAGTTTTTCAAATGAACTTTAAATTTGTTCAAAATGTATCTTGCAGTAAATATTGAAATACATATCCAAAAGAGAATATTTTAAGTATAATTTCACAATGGTTTTATGTTAAACAAACTTTTTACAATATTTACAGTTTTCTCAATGAGCGTAAAATTTCTTGGGTGTTACAGCTCTCGCCTCATTAGACACTACATATATATATAAAAGGTGTCAGTCAGATAGCTTGAATTCAAAATTATAAAATATCGCCAACGGTATTCAAAAATTACGATTTCTCTACCAATTTTATTCGAAGAAAGCATTTTTAAATTATCATATTAAATTTAAATATTTCTAACTTTAACAGTAATAATTTGATAATATTAGGATTAGGAATCGCACCCTAATGAAAGGAATAAGAGAATGTACGTAATTTACCATTGTGAAGACTATCAAATATGAGCCTTATTTTTGGTGAATTTAGTACTTTTATGAGAATTCAAAATAGGAGCAAACCTGCCATATCGTTATTTTGCATCGATTTGTTTATAAAAAGGTGTTTCAACTTATGCTGAAACGACATTTTGAATAGGCAAACGACATCCGATTTCTCGTCAAAACGACACAATTGGTGAAAAGTCAAACGGAAAACGCACTATAACCACACGTGATATAAAAAGATATAGGGCCATTTCCCCCTGCATTTATTTCACTTCAAAGGACAATTTCCAAAAAGTAGCCTGATACCTTTCAAAATTTTTCGGGCATAGCATTATATATGTTCCTTGGGATTTGCTAATCACAATTAACAAATAAGTTAATGAATTTGTTATACATACCGGAATATCGCTTTGGGAGACGAGTTTTACACAAATCTGCAAAATTCACGTCTTTAAGAAACTTTTTCAACGCAAAAGATACTCAAAACCAAACATTTTCTTTTGCTGTGAAAGGGCATATGTGCTTTCCTTTCATGTGATAATATAATGGTATTGTCCTTCTTGTCAATATATAAAAAAGTGATACGAAGTGGTTGGCAAATGACCCAGACCATCCCATTACACCACATTTGCGGGTAGAAAACTTGGACATATTAATGATCAAGCATAGAATGTTTGTTAGTATAAAAATGTATTACATACAATCGTTTACGACAAAAAGTATGTAAATATTTAAACATTTAATGGTTATAGGTGAAACAAATACGGGGAAACTGGCCCTATTCATTTACAAAGAACAGCATATTCTAAGGGCAATGCAGATGTATATAATTGATATTAATTTCTTCTGTTTCCCTAACTCGGTTCAAGGCGTCTTCCGTCCCTGACACTAATATCTCACAATGAAAATTAGTCAATACAAAATATACAAAAGATGACCCAAAAATTAAGGAAATTCCGCGATTTCGTTCTCATTGTCAATCTTTAACAAATAGAAATAACATATCTATATACAATACCTGAACCTTAAAAAAAACGAGTTATATTGCCGACATCGGCACAAATAAATCTACCTTAGGGAAGGATTTTTTTCTTCCGGTTGGAAACATTTCTGCTTATATATTTATGATCTTATTATCTTTTGTGATTTTAGATCATAGATAGATATGAAAACGAGGAATTAATCATGCTCGAACTACAGATCAAGCTACCTAGAAATACAGGTGGGTAGATTTTCTTGCATTCAAATAGTTTTTGTTTTAATTACAATCATACACATGTAAAGACTAAAATAGAAGACAACATCTCATTTCTGAACTGAACTGTCCAAAAGAACTTTACTTTACATTTAAAAGTAATATACCAAATTCACCGTGTCTAATGCATCGTGTGGGGACGTTGATCATGTGCGGCTGGGGACACGGATTAAAAGCGGAGTTAAAGAAATAAGTTGGTGTTTGCTTACAGATTTCTTCAAATTGTCAATTATTTGAACAAACCAAATAATATAGCGCAAAACTGTGGTTTTACGGGAAGACGTTCATTCCATTATGCATGCCGAAGAAGTCCTGGAAATCATTAAACACTTCGACACTATCTTTGAACGGTTGTAAAAATTTGGAAGCACCGGTGTTTTTTGCAAAATACGTCTTACATGTAGCAATTTATTTTTGTTTTTGTTGTTATATAGTTTGTAATAATGGGAGTATCATTGGATTATAATCATAACTCCGTCAAAACATGATAATACTGCCTTTTAGGTCAATATGTAATGTGGCGTATGGGGACATAGAATCTGCTTAGCGAGGGGACAGTGCATTATGTCGATTGTGGACAGTAGGGTTTGTGTTTTTTATTTTAAACACAACAGCACATCAACCTTTTGGTCATTTTGACATTGAGTCCTGTTGTTCAACACTTAGTGCTATTATGCGGCTTAAATTTCAACATTTTTGGTCTGAAGCACACCCAATGTGTCTTACTTCCTGGTCTTACTTCAATGACATACATATATTGTGCATTAAAATTCGTGTTACTCATAATTTTTTTTTGTTTCAATGTGAGGACCGTGTATATGTAGATAATTCAAACTGAACTGCAGCATTCAACAAAGACGTTTATGGGAAAATGGACAATTCTTCGGACTATTCGGTGTTATGAGATTTTGAACTGTAAACATCTATTTCTTTTGCTCCTAATCAAGGCTAGTTGAGCTTCCTACCGTTCACTTTTTTCCCCTGCACTTTCGTGTGACATCAACTCCTCCTTCACCTTTCAGTTTAGGGATGTAATGTCTATATACAATGTGTGCATACTACACACTGTTCCAGAACATTTTGGAATTTTGATTTTTTAAAGTTGAGGACCACAGGGGTCGAACTATGAAGTTAAGCTTCTGAAGTAAGCTCCTCTGTCACTTTTATACATTACTGTCATACACAATATGTTGATCAACAATAAAGTTTTAGAATTTGTTATATTTTAGTTAAAATTAATGTGCAAGCCTCCACCTTGTTGTTAATCAAACTGTATAAATTGGCTTTTAAAGTATGACAGTATGCTTTATAAAACAGAGAGTAGGATAGATAAGAGGCTGTTTGGGTACCCATAAAAACGGTTTATCCCCACCACTGTTCAGTGTCTGTAAATATACCAGGTTAGACTATGCTGACTCTCTGTTGTATTTATGTTAGTGTTTTGTGCTCTTTCATGTTATTTTTCGTCCGGGATTCTGTCATTTGGGAAGCGCTGATTGATTGGTATGTCATTGTTGACCTTTCCTGTTATCCATTTTGTTGGTTATCAATTCACAACCTGACAGAATAAGGGGTGCGATTTAAAAAATATTCCACCACAAAGTGTTTTATTATGCTTTACGCTATTTTTGTGGCGAATTTTATATTTCTGATGTAATTGTTTTGATTGTATTTGCAGATATTGATATCGACTCAGGGGAAACAAAAGACAGAGGTAGGGTCAATATATATACTGAGAAAATACTTGCATAAAGCGATTATAATACAAAGAACCGGAGATTTAGTTATTAAAATTAGACGGAAATGAATTTTCCAAGACATTGTTTGAATCACCTCACCTCCAAACAGAAGTGAGATAGTATGCTTTCAAAATATAGACATTTGTATATCTTAAGCTTTAAATTACAATCCATCGAATCTGAATTAACTTAAACAACAAAACATTTAAATAATAAAAAAAAGGTTTTGAAAAATAACATGATGTGAATTAGCTATATAGGCAGTCCAATTCTACAGAATTAAAACATTATCTAGATAGAGAACATCAACTGATTTCAAATATGAAATAAAACCTGTTTGTGGTGAATTTTCGCCAAAGTTGAGGGTCATTTAAAATGCCACATGGTAATATACAAAGTCCAAGCAAATACGTATGAGACCATGTTATACGCAGAAGAAATGCTACTAAAGTTAAACGAATAATACAAATAACAAATGAATGACACATAAGAAAATAAATTCTGTAATTTTTTAATTAGGTCAATATCGGCTGTGTTCGACATTTCAGTCTATAAATTTGAAAATAGTGTAGGAATTATGGATAAAATTGTGTATACATTTTAGGTAGAAATGCGGAGGTTAAAGGTGTATTCTCTCTCTAATTATGACTACGAGCAAACCATAATTGTTTCTAATAAATATTCATCATTGGCGATCTCTTGGAAAATACCTAAGTATTGTATATTGTTTAACCAATGATTCCTTATTACATTAGGATCCAGTTTTATATACACCATCAGGAGAATATTCCAAAGACACAATCCATACGTGTACGAAGTCAAATACATATATTCATACAACTGTTTCCTTTGTGATAAAAGCCGTGCAGATTTATACCTAGAATGTGATCAAGACAGGACACTTACAATGAAATCTTTACCAAGTGATCCAAATAAAAGACGTAAGAGATTTTCTATAATTATATTGAAATAAATTTCCATATTTATAGAAACAGGATAATATGAAAATTAAAGGGATATAACATTTCCTCACCAAAGTTTAAACTATAGTCATTCGAATAGAGTACAATGTTGGTGGTCTTCATTACTTATGTACAAAGCTAAATCTAGATTCTTATAAAAACAATTGACAAAAATTAAATAAAAGCTTTATTATCCTAAATTCTAAAACTATTACTAAAATAATTACCAGGACAACCATGGAATATTACCCGGAAGTATTATCTCTTATAACTACATGTATCTAACAAATGTGCCAAAAGATTTATATTTTGTTTCACATTCCTGTCTTCAGTGCATTAACTGTGTTATAAAAAATATGAAACATGTATAAGGGACGAGATCAAAAGTTCAATGTAGGATAACAAGCTTAATTCAAATAGTTTGGGGGAAGGGGGGGGGGGGGTAAAAATCCCTGCAAGTTTTGTCATCCGACAACGATTTTTGGATTGAAAAATACATTGTTGAGGAAAAACATGACCCATGATACAAAAAATATACTCTCAAAGCATATGCCCATATCTTTTACCATTAGTCAATCAATTTTTCTCAAATTAAGTTAAGAAGGGGGGGGGGGGGGGGTCAGTGAAAAAACTATGTGAATTAAGTATGTGTAATCCCACATTGAACTTTTGATCTCGTCCGTAACTGCATTAATACTGAACAATCTACATAATCTTCCGTTAGCTGTGGAGTTATGCAGAGCTTGGAACAAATTTCGACTGTTGATTGGCTAACGTGTTTCCTTTTACAAAAGAAAAGGTCAAACCGCGGATAAATTCGTTATCTACGGTAATTAATATACGTTAATTGCCGTTGGCATTGAGACTGTACCACCCTTCAGCACCATTGCACAGCCTTTTTCAGGCTGCACAAAAGTATTTCATAGTTGCAAAAGCCCAATACCCACGGATAAAATCGAAGATATCTGATCTTATTAGTAATATTACTTGCTCGTTGATATAAATATGACCCCTATCTTTAGTTGTGTCGTGTTTGTCTTGAAGAAATGACATCGGTCTTGAGTTGTTTATATTAAAAACGGCATCAACCATTGCTAAGCTTTAAAATCATTCAATTCAACCGTTGTGTAAAGTAAACTAGTAATGTATTTGTGGACAGAAAACTGTAATATGTACGGTGTGTATACTTTTCAGCGAATTTTACATTCAAATGTTACATATACTTTGTAATGACCGGAATGGCAGGACAAACTCCAACTCAAAACTATGTCTGTATTTTACGATCTACAGCAACAGATCTTTACATAACAGCAAGCACTGACACAACGGTGTCAGCCAAGGTAACATTACATAATTAATAAATCTTTGGGAGGTCAGTAAAATAAAGACATGCAGCCTCTGTTAATTATAGATTCTACAACGATGACCAGTTGATTATGAAATTTACCAACTACAGATAATCAAATTTTAATTTTTAAACTGTGAGGCTTGTCCAAGCAGTTTAAAAAATGCAAATTTAATTACCGAGAGTTTTAGAATCTTTTTCTATAATGACAATGTAAAACTCCGAGATGTTTTCTGAACGTTTTTTAGTGGGAAATCATGAGCATTTAACCAAAATGTGGTCCTATCAGAATTTATCGAACAGGTCAATAGATGTATAAATGAGAACAGAATTAGAGAAAAGGGTGATATGTCATGACTAACATGGCTAAGACAACTTGTTTTCGTATTCCGGCAATATAGAAAAAGGACAAACATGTATTTCTGGAAATGTGCACATGCAAGTATTAATAAAAAAATCTTTCGAAGTGTTATAAAAATAATGCAATGAAAAAAGAAACAAGTAGCCTAAAAAGTTAAACAATCGGAGATAAGACTGTCTTAAACGAAAGTTAAAACGATCAAGTGCCAATTCCTTAGTAGAAATTTCATTGACATAATTTGAAAATCATTGTTTTATGCAAAAATGTTGTCCAAATATCTTTAGGTGATATTGATAAGTTCAAAAAACGTTTTTGTCTGGATCAATGTAACATTCTTTTATAATTATTTTTTTAGTCCAAAAGGTCTTTGTAAAGGAGAAATAAAATAAATGTATAGAGTATGCAAGCAAATTTCAGATAAAAAATAAATAACAATCCAAAGATACTAATATTAGATATTGTAAATTTATATTATGCTGTATACGGCGCATTTCAAGGAGTTACCTCTCATCAGCAGCATTAAAACCGAAACATTTGGAAGACCAAAAACCAAACTTATATTAAACAAGAAGTATTCAACCAAAAATACCGAAATAGGAAGCCAAATTTCAGCTAAGGAGATCTACCATGTGCAATACAAGGAATGAACCCTTAGTATTTCTATTATTTTTGAATTCTGCTAAATACTGGTAATTTCTGTAACAAATCAATGAATAATCATGTCAGACAAGTCTGATAAATGTCAAAATAGTGTTTGGGTACGGGTTATTTATTAACATAAAGAAAATTTATAGTCTTAAAAAAATTCATGCCGTATTTTATGTACATTCAGGAATTTCAGCATCCAGAGTCTGACACGAAAGTAACTAGAGCTGACTCCAGATTCTTTGTTTTATCCAAAACGTCTAATGGCAGAGACATGTTTGAATCATTAGCTTATACAGGTTTGTAATTTTTCTATAATAAAAAATGATTCAAAACATACATGTGCGTTAATACATACAATTTATATGTCATTCTTCCTTGATAATCCTTTCTTCAATTATGGCATCTACATTTTCTGGTGTTTTTAAAAAAAAACAACGAAGACAAAAACAACCAGTATTTTGTATTTCTCTGATAAATTATTCTCACGGGCCTTTCAAACTGCTTTGATTAAAACATCTGAATAATATCAGACTGCCGAAAGTTAAAACGCAAAGATTCGAGCTTCTGTTCTTTCCTTTATTGTTATGGAAATTAGTTATAATGCCGCTGTATTTGTAAATGGCTTAAGTCGAAACTAGGGGTTATCATGATTTTGCTCTAAGTCTTCAAAAAGTGTATCTTGACTTGTCGCCAAAAACCTTGTAGTGAAATTCAAAATGAAGAACAACAATAAAACCCCTCTTCACTTGTTTTATTTTGCCATATCTTCCAATGATACCTGCTTTTCTTATGTACATTATCCTTAAATATTTCCGATGTTTAACAAAAAGTATGAATACCGAAGTGTCAAAGGATTTGTGGACAAAAAGCACAACAAGGAACATAAAAAAGACGACAAAGGACAAAGTAACAAACAACACAAAAAGCCAAAAAGTACAAACAGAAACCAGCAGCACGAACCCCACCAAGAACCGGAGTGAACTTAGGTGCTCCGAAAGTGTGAGCAGTTCCTGCTTCTTCAAGACACCCGCCGTGCTGCTTGTTTAATGACATGTCCGGTGAAGGAGGAAGAACATCTATCACAGATGGAGGTATTTTGTCATGTTGAAACTGACACTCCATAGCGGTCAATCAGATCGTCGTGACGACCGTAGATTTATTTTAGAATTTTTGAAGCGACGCCCTCAATCTATGGGCAATATAACCGTTTCCTAATAGCTTTTGCGTAAGCCGCTGAGACCTATCCAGAAAATCGGCATAATGGCAGCAATTTCTAGCAAAACATACGAATTGGGAGATAAATACTCCATACACTGGAGTATTTAATTTATGCGATATTGAATATGTTTCATTGTTAATTGGTCACATTTTAACTTTGAATAATGATTTGCATACTTTATTTTAGATCATTATCTTTCCTGGAATGGTGATAGATCTCTCTTTTGTCTACGGGAACTTTTCAAAGAAGACCTTCGAAGAGAAGATGCAAACGACGACTGTAAATTTGAAATTATATCGCACAAGTTTTTGTAAATTGAAATATAATCAAGACATTACTCATTATTTAGTGACTGCATATATCTTCATTACAGTTACTGTTTTTACGTTTATTTATTTCACTTTTTATCTCACTTTACCAATAGGCCTACCCAGCTATTGCCATCCGTTGTCCGTTGTTGTCGAAACTTAAACTCTTCTGCACTGAAAGTACTGAGCTAATTGAAACCAAAGTTTGGTGGAATTTTTTTTTTCTTTGGTTGATCATCTTTTAAATTTATACCCTAGAATCCAAACCTTCAACCAATACCGCTGAGAACAAAACTTTTAGCAATGGTCTTCAATTGGTCCTCTTCAAATTCCCTTAAACATTCTCAATATCAATAATAAAGGTATTTATCAACTATATCTGTGCGAATGTCTTTTTAAATAAGTCAAAACAACTGATTTGTTTGAATACTTCCGGGAAAAGTTTTTAAGTCAAAAGTCCAACGTCAAGGCAAATTAGTGACAACAGTAAACAAAAAACAAGTACTTAAAGATTTCAACAAAAAAGTATCAAACCAAAAGGAATTAGAGAAACACATCACAAAAAACTAAAGCACTAGTAAAGTGAACTGGTGCAACAAAATGAGTGACATTAGGTCCTAAAAAAATAACCATTAAAAATAGACCGTAAATAACTAAAGCAAAAGCAACGTGAACATCATGTGCTCCGGAAGTTTGACCATGTCGTACTCAGTTAACGGCCCCCACATTTGTAGTGGGTAACACCCGGTGTAGTATGAATCGTATTCACTGTAAGCATGATCTTATTTTGTGAAAAAGAGAAAAAAAAATTTTCAAATAAAGATATGAACAATTCTGTATTTTAAGTTTATTTTACCATTGCTGAACTGGTCTTAACAGGTCTCCATCGACTGCAAGGCAATATGTCTTTATTAAGTCTTGTTTAATTGATTACGTATGAAAATTTAATGCGTAAAAGCAAGACAAAGCTAACCATTCAAGACAAATATTGATAATTCACGAAAAGAGAAACCGCATTTATAAAAACTTTAATTATACACATGAATTATATCAACCAAACAATTGTGTTATGTCATGGTCCTTCAGGTAATGTGACAAATCAATTTCTGTCAGTTGATATCCTCCACCAAGATTTTTCATTATCTGGTTCACATCGTCGTGCTTGAACTGAATCGATGTTCCTGAACCAGCACCGCCGTAGGTGAACACAAACAGGAACACAAGTTCATTGTCAATCACGAAGAAGCACGGATTGCCACTGTCCCCCGTTATCTTTGGTTCGTAATAATCATGTCGTGTAGTATTGCGTAACGGGACCATTAGACGCGCCATGTTTCTTGATTGTGAAGCGAAGTCGTCAACAAGGGCCTTTTCTTCAAAATCTGTACAAATCGTTGGAAGTCTGACATACATTTGTGATGGTCTAAAATCTTGAAAATATTTCGGAAGTACCTTTGCAAAATTTATCGTTGATGGTACGTCACTATCTAGCAGACCAATAACCATGTCATATCCAAGGAGGTATGCCCTGTGATTTGTTGAATTAGTCCTAAAAGGAATAGCTCTGGTCCTGATGATTGTCCGATCAAAGACGTTATTGTTTTGGTCAACAAACCGGATTATCGAATTGACTCGGATACTATAATGTCGAGCCCACACTGCGTGTCGAGGTGATATAAGTGTTCCAGCTTTCCTTGTTTTGCCATAGCTATTCCAGGGAGATATACAAGATAAGTCCAGGCCATAGGCCCAACACTGTGGGTTTCTAAGATAAATTTTTTGAGTATGGTCTTGCTTTGAAAATATTTTGATCGCATCTTGTGGAGATTTTCCCGCCTTTTTTACAGCTTCGAGTCGATCGTCTATACTATGTATGATATTAGAAAACAAATTAATTGAACCAGTAGTGAGATAAGGATACCTCACATGGCTATGATATTTGCAACTAGGACCGTATCCCGCAACTTCAATGGTCTCGTTGTGAAAATATGTCTGCATGCAAAATTCTTTATGGAAATTACAACTGCAATATTAAAAGGTCTCCATTTTAAGATTCTGTCAAGTCAAGAAAAAAGTATTTGTTTGATAAATGTCATGCATACTCTAACAGTTACAATGTAGATATTGGGTTTCTAACGATGTTAAGAATTCAATAAACGAGATAATGAAACATTAAGTTCCTATTTGATTTTTTAATGTACATGCATGATAACCTTTTTGCGCCTGTCCCAAGTCAGAAACCTCTAACCTTTGTTACTTTTGTGTGTGTTTTTTTTTAAATTTTGGTTCATTTTTATGTTTCTGTGTTTAGTGTGCCGTCCATTTTACTGAACTAGTATACAGTATACTGAAGCCCGCCTCCGGGTGAAGGATTTTCTCGCTGCGTTGAAGACCAATTGGTAGCCTTAAGCTGTTTTCTGCTCTTTGGTCGGGTTGTTGTCTCTTTGACACATTCTCCGTTTCCATTCTCTATTATATGCAAATGTATTATGCTTCAAATCTTTATGTACATATATTATACTTCATATTTTTTGGGGGGTATCAGTGGCTTAAATATAGCGCCATTCCTTGATACCCAATCATACTGTTCATAATATATTGATTTTCGATTTCCCAATGTTTACCTCGCGAGTGTTGCTGATAAAATTGGCTACAAAAGAACATTAGATCGTAGAAAATTTGGTATTTAGTCCGAGGAGACAAAGTTTGTGTATAGACGTCTCCGATGTCTAACAACTCTGAAATTTTCTAAGGAAAAAGTATACATTTTAAAGTTAATAACGCATCATTGATATTTCAATAGTAATCAGTTAAAATAAAAAGTCATGTTCTGGTGTTTAGGTAAAAATGTCAAGCCGTCATCCTGTTTTAACAGAACAGATCGGAAAAGTAAATGAATGAATCAAAACATAAGAAACCTACCTCCCGTTTATAACTTTTCCATTTGACAAACAGTACTGGTTGCGATCTGTAATACCAATTCTACAGCCAGTGTCTATGGCATCTAAACAGTCTTGATATGTAGCACTGGAACCAAGCAAAACTAAAAGGGATGCAGATAATAATTACTGGAACCAAGCAAACTAAAAGGAATGCAGATACTAATTTGACGAAAACCAGTTTGAGCTGACTAATGGCTTCGGGAGAAATACCCTTAACCATTCTTAACGACCATTTTATTACCATGAAAGCAAAAATGTGTTAAATTTAATAATTGAAGGTTTACTAAATATTAGGTGGTATATTCTGTATCATTGTAAAATATTACTGTACGACGAAATAATACCAGCACTTTTTCAAGAAAAACCCCAAAGTTAAGGTTGTATACCAGTGCCGTGTCTTACCTTTAAATCATTTTTTTTTCGTTTACATAAATTCCTGGAAAAAAGGAAGCCAAGCCTACCTGTCGAAGTAGTCAACAGAAATAAAATGCATTCCATTTCGCTCATTTTGCTCAAGTACAAAATTTGTACTTACTGTATAAATCGGTACTGTTCTTATCATAACGCTTATCATGCGAATTCAAACGTGACTTAGTGTGGATAAATGGTCAATTGAATTGATTAAACAAAAAACACATAACTGGCCATTTATTTCATAGATCGAAAAGGTTTTGGGCACTCAGTGTCTTAACCAGGTCAGACTATGCTGACCTTGTTGTTTCAGTGTTTGTGCTTTTATTCTTTTTCTGTCTAATAGTCTGTCGAATGGACTACAAAATGTTCACTTTTACTACCGTGGTAGACTACAAAATTTTGACTTTTTTCTAGCGTGGTGATTTACCAGAATTGCTTGTAGCACTTTAATACAATGAACAATAGCTAAGTAACGACCACCTACGCAAAGACTGATTGACTATGTTGGCATAAGATACTGGGGGGAAATACGAGCTGGTTACGACTTTCTTAGTCTAAAGGACAATGACAGAAATCTTTATTTGTCAAAAGAGTTACATTCACTTGCATTCAATGTAGGTACTCCGTACATTTTATTGACGAGGCATTCAAAATCTGCCTTGCAGCACAAATTCTTGGATATAAAAAAAGTAAAATAACAAAAATACCGAACTCCAAGGGAAATTCATAACGGAAAGTCCTTTCTTTATAAAATGGCAAAATCAAAAGCTCAAACACATCTAACGAATGGAAAACAACTGTCATATTTCTGACTTGGTACAGGCATTTCCTTATATATAAAATGGTGGATTAAACCTGGTTTTATAGCTAGCTAAACCTCTCACATGTATGAAAGTCGCACAGAATTCCATTATATTGATAACAATGTGTGAGCAAAACAAACAGGCATAATAGGTAAAAACTTCAAAAATTGGGGCACACCAGTCAACATTGTAATATAATCTTAATCACTATAAAAATCAAATAACTGTTTGCCAAAATCTTTGACGCAAGATCGAAGAACATAGTCCCTCTGGAAGGTTCATATGAATAAGTAAACTTAGAAAGAGTAATAATGGCAATATGATACTATGTACCTCAGTTAGTATAATAATAGGATACTTTAAGTTTCCTCGTATTAAACAAAATCTCAATGATAGTACGACTTGTAGGGAAATCAGATGTCTATTAAAAAAAAATTCCAGCCTTGTGAAACTTCACAACCTAAGCCCTACGAAATACATCAATAGGCTCCTCTACTTCAATGGAACGACTACATAGATACATTTAATCTAAAACAATTAACCGTATTGAGGGTTTGTTCATTTGATATGATAGTGAGCCCTGATTTGACGAAATGTACATGTACATTTGTAGTGTGTCGAACTGAAACGGTAAAATATAAGACATAGGTTATAAACATATTTTACTATTGAGATTAAAGATTTTTGCATATAGATTTCAATGTATGTTTAGCAGTCAAAAGAATGAAATGACTGAGAGGACCAACCAGTTAAAAAGAAGGAAAATTTTTAAATCCATTCACCAAAAAAATATATTATATTCATTATACCAGACTTTTAATGCAGAAACGAAAAACAATTAGTAAAGTGTTTCTAAATTGCATTGCAAATGGGTGAAAATCTTTGAACACATTTTGACGATTAAAAATAATATTTATGTACATTTATACCTACCTGTTTAGGGGTGTTGGGATAATTGTTGTGTTCATAACCTGCAACATATTTACTTTCTTATGTGTACTTATATCGCTTGAGCATGCTGGTGAATATCTCTGTTCCTTACTTTAATATTGCTTGGAGTACAATGTGTGTCTCCCTGCGTAAATCGAACAGATGAATGTCGTGCGGCCTGCTGTAAGAAAACAAAAAATAATCCCTTGTCACATGTATTCTGTTAAAAAAAAACTAACCCTTAGTCTAACATACAGACCGTCGGACTAATGGGCCTCCAAACAAAAGAACATTCGGACTAACACGCCTTCGAACTAATGGGTCAACAGATAAAGGGAATTTTGGTCTAACAGGCCTCAAAACGAACGGAGCTCAAAGCTAACGGGTCTTTACCAAACGGACATTTATTTTTGGACTGTCTGATATTCAGAACATAAGGTGGTCCCAGTTAGACTAAAATTTGGCAAAAAGGAAATCTTAGAGTCTTTGTGTGGCATTTAACAAAAGCAACAGCCCAACCCACAATGCAAGGTGTTCTTAATGTTACTGTTACTCATTTAATTTCATCACTGTACGATAAGATGATAAACATGTAGAAGTGACTTTGATTTTATCAAATAACAGTGAATTTTAACTTTCATGGATAATGGTCGGTTTGCAATTGTATGTATATATTAATAGGCATAATCGTATAATGGAATAACCTTTGTTTTAGCCATAGTAAAACACACCGCATAAAAAAATACTTACCCAGTTTGTTTTATATATATATATAACCTCAAAACAATCAAGTTTCGAATGTTTGGATAAAATTCCCTTGGAAGGGATTGAATTTCCATGTGTAATTTGTCGTAATGATGATAGGAAATTTCTAATCAGGAAAAAAATAACCTGGAGAAACTTTAATTGTATTAATGGTTTGTCCATTTGATATGATAGTAAGCCCTGATTTGACGAAATGTACATTTGTAGTGCTTCGAACTGAAATGGTAAATTATAAGGCATAGGTTATAAACATATTTTACTATTGGGATTAAAAGTTTCATTTCATTGATTATTGCAAATAGATTTCAATGTATTTTTAGCAGTCAAAAGAATGAATAGACTGAGATGGCCAACCGGGGAAAAGGGAGGAAAATTTTAAATCCATTAACCGAAAATATATGATATTCATTATACCATTTTTTAAATGCAGAAATGAAAAACAGTTAGTAAAGTGTTTCTAATTGCATTGCAAACGGGTGAAAATCTTGAACACATTTTGACGATTAATATAAATAATATTTATATACATTTATACATACCTGGTTAGGGGTGTTGGGATAATTTTTTTTGTTCATCATCCGCAACATATTTAATTTCTTATGTTTACTTATATCGCTTGAGCATGTTTGGGAACTTCAATAAAATATATCTGTTCCTTACTTTAATATTGCTTGGAGTATGGGGGTCTCCCTGCGTAAATCGAACAGATAAATGTCGTGCGGCCTACTGTAAGAAGACAAAAAAAACATCACTTGTCATATGTATTCTGTTTAAAAATCCAACCCTTAGTCTAACAGACCGTCGGACTAATGGGCCTCCAAACAAAAGTACATTCGGACTAACACGCCTTCGAACTATTGGGTCCCAAGATAAAGGGAATTTTGGACTAACAGGCCCCAAGACGAACGGAGCTCAAAGCTAAAGGGTCTTTACCAAACGGACATTTATTTTTGGACTGTCTGACATTCAGAACATAAGGTGGTCCCAGTTGGACTAAAATTTGGCAAAAAGGAAATCTAAGAGTCTTTGTGTGGCATTTAACAAAAGCAACAGCCCACCCCACAATTCAAGGTGTTCTTAATGTTACTGTTACTCATTTAATTGCATCACTGTACGATAAGATGATAAACATGTAGAAGTGACTTTGATTTTATCAAATAACAGTGAATTTTAACTTTCATGGATAATGGTCGGTTTGCAATTGTATGTATATATCAATAGGCATAATCGTATAACGGAATAACCTTTGTTTTAGCCATAGTAAAACACACCGCATAAAAATACTTACCCAGTTTGTTTTTATATATATATATATATATAATAACCTCTAAACATTCAAGTTTCGAATGTTTGGATAAAATTCCCTTGGAAGGGATTGAATTTCCATGTGTAATTTGTCGTAATGATGATAGGAAATTTCTAATCAGGAAAAAAATAACCTGGAGAAACTTTAATTGTATTAATGGTTTGTCCATTTGATATGATAGTAAGCCCTAATTTGACGAAATGTACATTTGTAGTGCTTCGAACTGAAATGGTAAATTATAAGGCATAGGTTATAAACATATTTTACTACTGGGATTAAAAGTGTCATTTCATTGATTATTGCAAATAGATTTCAATGTATTTTTAGCAGTCAAAAGAATGAATAGACTAAGATGGCCAACCAGGGAAAAAGGAGGAAAATTTTAAATCCATTAACCGAAAATATATGATATTCATTATACCATTTTTTTAATGCAGAAATGAAAAACAGTTAGTAAAGTGTTTCTAAATTGCATTGCAAACGGGTGAAAATCTTGAACACATTTTGACGATTAATATAAATAATATTTATATACATTTATACATACCTGGTTAGGGGTGTTGGAATAATTTTTTTTTTCATAATCCGCAACATATTTACTTTCTTATGTTTACTTATATCCCTTGAGCATGTTTGGGAACTTCAATAAAATATATCTGTTCCTTACTTTAATATTGCTTGGAGTATGTATTCTGTTTAAAAATCCAACCCTTAGTCCAACAGACCGTCGGACTAATGGGCCTCCAAACAAAAGTACATTCGGACTAACACGCCTTCGAACTAATGGGTCCCAAGATAAAGGGAATTTTGGACTGACAGGCCTCAAACAGAACGGAGCTCAAAGCTAACGGGTCTTTACCAAACGGACATTTATTTTTGGACAGTCTGACCTTCAGAACATCTTTGAGTCTTTGTGTGGCATTTAACAAAAGCAACAGCCCACCCCGCAATGCAAGATGCTCTAAATGCTACTGTTACTCATTTAATTGCATCACTGTACGATAAGATGATAGAAGTGACTTTGATTTTATCAAATAACAGTGAATTTTAACTTTCATGCATAATGGTCGGTTTGCAACTGCATGTATATAGTAATAAGCATAATCGTATATTGGAATAGCCTTTGTTTTAGCCATAGTAAAACACACCGCATAAAAATACTTATCCAGTTTTTTTTTTTGTTTTTTTTTTTGTTTTTTTTTTTTTTGTTTTTTTTTTAGAATAACGTCAAAACAATCAAGTTTCGAATGTTTGGATAAAATTCCCTTGGAAGGGATTGAATTTCCATGTGTAATTTGTCTAATGATGACAGGAAATTTCTAATCAGGAAAAAAATACCTGGAGAAACTTTAATTGTTCAATACAAAATCGTGTATCCAGTCAACGCAAAAAACGCTACACGTACCCATGCGTGAATTGTATTTTAAAAATTATCGATAAAAGGTAAATTTAAGAACATGAACACTTTTTAAACAGCGTAAGACCCTGGGGTATTCCCCCACTAAAATCCGTATTCAGATGAAAATTTTCTGTCTGCTTGGCAGACGAAAATCGACAGTTCTAGAAATGGATTTTATACGAAAGGTAAGTAGATAAGTGTTAAGTTGGACATAAAATGAGGGTCTGGATGGTTGTCTCAAATTTTGCATTCTTTAATTTTGTTTCTCAATTCATTTATATCTTATTATACCCCCGCTTTGTAAAGCGGGGGTATATAGTGATGGGGGAGTCCGTCGGTTACCAATATGTTTTACTTTTGTACCCTCCTAAACTGTTTATTATAATTTAATGAAATTTTCTCATATTCTTTATCATATAATGCCATTGTGCACCTATTTTTTATTTGGTAAAAATCATTTTTGGAGGTTTATTTTCCCAAAACACGTTTGCCATAGCCTTATATGGCATGGGGGTATCCATTTTGTATTCGCAACTCCTCCCTAACCACATACTATAATTTAATGAAACGTTCTCAAATTCTTAACTATACAATGCCGCTGTGAACCTCCTATTGTGTTTTTTTTTCAAAATGATTTTTGGGGTTTCTTTTTCCAAAACATGAACTTTGCCAGTGCTGTATATGGGTGTTATGGGGGTACCTATTTTGTATCCGCAACTCCGCCTAAACCACATAATGCCCTTGTGCACCTCATGTTTTGTTTATTACCAAAATCATCAAAATCATTTTTGGGAACTGTTATACTTTTGGAAAAGGGAGAGGGGGGTGGTATCCATTTTGTATCCGCAACTCCTCCTTAACCATTTATCATAATTTAATGAAACTTTTTCAGATTAGTAACCATATAATGCCATTGTGCACCTCCTATTTTGTTTATTGGTCAAAATTGTTTTTGGGGTTTCTTTTTCCAAAACATGGACTTACCAAAACATTGATTTTGCCAAACTATGGACGTTTCAAGCGACGGGGATATCATTTTGTGAGCTTTGATCAAAGTACCTATAGTTTTTATCTGGTCCCCATTGGCCGCAAGGCAAGTTGTCTTGATTAAGTCATATTTACTTGATTTTGTATGAAAATTTGGTAATGCAGAAATCAAGACAAGACTAAACAAGACTATGCTGACCATTCAAGACAAATATAGTTTATTTATGAAAACTATTCAAGTTCATAGACAAAAATTGCGTTAAAAAATGCTTATTTTGTAAAATTTACATTGGGGGTTATCCAGAAATATAAAATATCAAAAGTTAAAATGTAAGTTTGGTGAGATCTTATAAAGTGCAAGTGTATGTATGTCTTATAAAAATGTGTTTAAATTCCTATATTGTAATGGCATACACAGTAGCTGGCCATACATATTTCGTCACTTAATTTTTCCCATTGGTTTCTATACAAATTCACACTTAAAAAAATATACTGTGATGTTGTTTCTCATCCGATTTTTATGAATTTTTAACAAAAGATTGAGAAATATCTGAAGATTAATTGTTTATTTGTAAATAGTTTTGCAATTTAGCATTTCAAAGTTACAATAGTTTAATTAGGTACGGTTTACTCGACTTACATTTGGTTCGAGGCCACATGTGTTGTCCAAGAAAATACAACCCTTTATAATTTTGTCTTTATAATAGCATTTTCAGATGCTTTGTGTTTTAAATTTATAGAAGAATGTTAAAAGTTAATATTTTTAAATTAATTGAAAGAGTGGTTATAAGTAAAAATTGTGATTTGGTCAGATGCGAAAGTGTAAATATTAAGGTTGTCGGCTGCCGTCTGCATAAATTCTGCTACCTTTAGAAGATATTTTTGTATATTATACTTTCTGCAAAAATCTTAATTTCTCATTGGTTGACAGCGATGTGGTATTTCAGTCCACTTTAAACTAGGTTCCACCCCTCTTGACGACGGGTGGTATTCTATCCTTAGCGACAGGAATACCACGTGGGAGAATACCACCCTCCGTACCGGAAATGAGGTTTATCGTATCCGTATGCGGCGTTAATTGGTATTCAGTATAATATAACAAATACTGTATTCAGTTGAGGGTGGTAGTTTGCCTTCGTGTGGTAATCTTGTATACCATCCTCATCTGACACAGTATGTGTATACTATATTTTGAGTTAACCCTGATTATATATTTTTTTTAATTTTGATAATATGACAGTAAGTTAGTATACTTTGCACAAAAAAAGACTATCAAGTTTTAATTTAGTACTTCAATTCACGTAATTCATAAAATATTGTAAAATACTCTAAAACTATTCGGAAACTTCCGTATAATTGTACTTTGGTTTCTTTACCCGGAAATTAAATAATTTATTTCCCGTTACGATATTACGCAATAAGAAGTTTAAATATTTTCACAGGAATTGTAGCACGTTTTAGTTTATTCTCTAAAAATCAGTAAAAATGTATGAATAAGGA
This sequence comes from Mytilisepta virgata, assembly GCA_028015205.1. Lineage (NCBI taxonomy): Eukaryota > Metazoa > Mollusca > Bivalvia > Mytilida > Mytilidae > Mytilisepta > Mytilisepta virgata. The sequence continues at coordinate 54,663,000 of CM051518.1, read as the reverse complement.
CATATAACCTTGTAATTTCGGTGAGTGTAATTTAATACATGTATATACACTGTGTACGAAATAAACATGTTTAATGTAAATATTGGGTATTGTAATGTTTAGATATAAATGGGATCCTTAAGGATCTTAATATCAAAACCAGCAGAGAATTTATATTCTTCTGAAAACTACTATTCATTATGAGAAAAGTTTCTTTTGGGTAATTGGAAATTTTTGAGTAAAATGAAGATTAAAACCATTTTCGAACCATTTTCATTTCAAGATATGTCTTATTTTATTTTAGTGTACTATATCGAATCAATTTGATGGTTAAACTAAAAGAAAGATATGGCGAATTTAAAATTACATGTATGTGTGATTTAGTATATTTTAAGATTTTAAAACTACTAATGTGGATCTTAATACACAGTACAGCTCAATTCTAAACTCGCATTTAATAACTGTACTTTATACGCGTATCTTGCCTAAAATATCATATTTCAGTACGTGAATTTATGATCCAAGATTTCAATATATGGTCAGCATTGAACAAATTACGTATTCTAGAAAAAAGTTCAAATTGTGTTAAAATCGGGCCCACTTCGCCGAACTTTGAAAGAAAAAAATCCGAAATTACATTAAACATTTATTTCATTTTGCGTTAAAGTAATTATGGCAGTAGTTTGATATATACATGTATGCTTCAAATATTGGTAAAGCAAATGAAAAAAAATTGTTGAAGCATTTTGATGATGTTTCTATTTTTTAGTAGTGGAATTTGTCCAAGTTCGGAAACCGCCTCGGTGGTCTCGTGGTAGCGTGCTCGCCTCGAGTGCCGAAGGTCGCGGGTTCGATCCCCCGGCCGGGTCAAACCAAAGACATTAAAATTGGTATTTGCTGCTTCTCCGCCAAGCACGCGACATCTAGGTCAAAGATTTACTGGTCGACTCGGAGTCAGTATAGTGTGTCCGAGTGGGGTGATATGTCTTCCTGCGGACAGTTACATGTACCTTATGTGCTAGCACATTAAAAATTCGACTCAACCTGTCGGTCTAGTACAAAGCAGGGATCATATTCATTATCATATCAACATGTTCTCGTCCTGATATGCACCTGGCTGCCACTGGACGTTAAACAACAGTTCATCCATCCATCCAAGTTCGGATCCTCGTACAGACATTGTAGTTTTGAAATGAGGATTGTTCATTTAATCACAACAAGCCAAATTGTTTTAAAGGAGAAAATTTTGATTTGTTTTTCATGAGTGAAACTTATGGGACATTGTCTCACTAGCGCTCATCCAATATCCTTGCATTTTCCTATACGTAAAAATAGATTTTAGGCTATTATATTATCCCACCTTTCATCTGTCATGGGACGTACATTGTACCTAGCCGCTCAGTTTTCTTTACAGATCGGAATAGAAGCAATACTTTCGATTTTCATAAGTGAGAGAGATAAAATGGGAGGAAGAGTTGGAGGACAGTTGTTGTGCTAACTTGTCTTTTAATTTGTCTATTAAAAAGATCAGGGAAATAATCCAGCCGAACTGTCAGTAATGAATAGTCTTGGTTTTATCCTCCAGGAACAGGGTCAAAACTAGATTTTGGAGAAGACATTTTGTTGCTGCCTAACTAACCGCTTTTGGAATCCTTAAGACGACATTTAGCCTATCATTACAACTCCCATAAAATATATTAATATATTACATATGGTGTAGAATAGAGATTTCAAACGGGGAATGTGTCAAAGAGACAACAACCCGACAAAAGAGCAGAAAACAGCTCAAGGCTACCAATGGGTCTTCAACGCAGCGTGAAAATCCCACACCCGGATGCGGGCTTCAGCTGTATACTAGTTCAGCAAAATGCAAATAGCATTCTCCTTTTTTCATTGGTTATTACGATCACGTGATTTAAAGGATATTCCATGTACGGATACTTTGTTTCTATTTTTAAGTCTATGGACGCTATGTTTCTATATATAAATATATATATACTGAACCGCAAAAGAAACGTCGCTTTTTCAAAATGTTAGCAAAATTCAAAATAAATATTAATTAATGATTTTTATATAATCAGTATTACGATTACATCACCAGGTAAGATTAAATTACCTGTGAATTAGATTTTCGGTTGAATAATTTTCAGTTGATATCGTAGAGCGACCGTACCTAAAACCGCTCGTGGGACACACTTGGCGGTAATTTTTCTTAAATCTTAAATGTTCGTGAAATTCATGCTCCTTTATGGGTATAAAAGGCCGGAGAAAATTAAAGAGTGTTAGTATCAGTGTTGACACAGAAGTTATGCCACGTCTGACTCCACAACAGAGAGAACAGGCCATTGGTCGATTGGATGCTGGGCAATCTGCCAGAGTTATTGCCAACGACTTCAACTGTGCTGTTCGAACAATTGAACGTCTACGGACACGGTACAATGCAACAAACAGCACAAATGACCGTCCACGGAGTGGTAGACCCCAAGTCACTACCCCTAGACAGAATAGAGGCATTGTTCGTCACCATTTGATGAATCGGTTCACCCCAGCTGTCGAAACTGCCAGAAACACTGTTGGAACACATGGACGACCCATATGTGATGATACGGTTCGTCGGCGATTAGCTGCTAGAAACATGAGATGTCGCCGTCCAGCAAGAGGATCCATTCTTACTCCTCGACACCGTCAAGCTCGTCTTCAGTGGGCCACTCAGCGACAGAATTGGCGAAATCGACAATGGCGTAACATCATCTTCTCTGACGAAAGCCGTTACTGCATTTCAACAGCCGATGGCAGAACCAGAGTGTGGAGAAGACGCGGGGAACGTTACGAAGACAGCTGCATTCTGGAAACAGACGCGTGGGGAGGACCTAGCATCATGGTATGGGGTGGAATCGGCCTTAACGTTAAACTTGGTCCAGTCATCTTTCAGAACCTTGGCCCAGGCAGAGGAAATGGCGTAACAGCTGCCCGTTACATCGACCAAGTCTTGACACCCCATGTTCAGCCCCATTTCGCACGTCATCAAAACAAGACTTTCCAACAGGACAATGCACGTGCGCATACCGCAAGAGCCACAAGAGACTTCCTACAGCAGAATAACATTAATGTTATGGATTGGCCGGCTTTGAGTCCAGATTTAAACCCTATTGAACATTTATGGGACGAAGTTCAAAGACGGTTGAATAATGAGCAGCCAAGTCCGACAACTGCAGCTGAACTTTCACAAGCGTTTCAGAGAGTATGGGCACGTATTCCGATGGCGTTTATTAATCGGCTCATCAACTCCATGTACCGAAGATGTGCCGCAGTAATTGGTGCCGGTGGAGGACATACACGTTATTAACGGACGTGGGAGCACAGCATTGAAAACATGTGACGTTGCGACAATAAGTGACGTTTTTGTGAACATTGTAACCAAAAGACTGTAAATCATTCATTAAATTTTGTAAAAATTAATTTAAAATATATAAATGTCACTTTGAAATAAATGTATGTGAACATGTCATTTTGTGCGACGTTTCTTTTGCGGTTCAGTATATATATATATATATATATTGACGCTATACTTCTAAATTTAGATCTAGATATAAACCGTTCCAGTCCATATTTACTCACCGCCACACACAACAAAAATGAGTTCCATTTGAATTCTTAGTCGTTCAAAACACAAAAAAAAGATCGAAATTTGTTGTGTTTTTGTTAACATAAAACAAGTTCATCTTACAAATATTTATTGACATTTTAAATGGCATGTTAAAGTCATGAAAAATACAATACACGAAAAGAACATTGAAGTCATTTCCATAATAAACTATCTACATATGTAAATATATAAATTAAAGACATACACTCGGTCAATACGTTATATATGAATCTGTTAAGATTATATTGACCGAGGACCGTTATATATGGACCTGTTAGATTATATTGACTTCGGACTTCGTCCTCATTCAATATAATCTTTACAGGTCCGTATATAACATATTGATGTTATAAAATTCTCATAAAAAGTTTAAAAGTCTAACAAAGGAAGTTTGTAGAAAAATTTCCTCAACACTCTAACAATCATACATTTGAAAGTTAATTTTTACGACACCTATATATGCGAATTTGAATATATTTATGGGAAAAATCATTTTGAAATTTAAAACTTCCGCACGATTTTCTTACACAATTTAAATAGCATACTTACAAAACAGGAAATAACAATCCGCTAATAACACATTTTACACAATATTTGCAATTTATGCATATTAAAGTTTATGGACAAAACATTTTTAAATTACAAAAATCGTCAAAAATTAAAAGTTTATATTATTAATAAGTTTGTTGCTTTGATATTAGTCATATTTTGTCGAGGGGTGGGGTGTTTATTAAAAGTGGGTCTAGTAGAGACTCACGAGAGACATTTTTTCCCCACCCTAGGCGACGATAGGTGTTATCCATATCAATCTGTCCGCCACACTTTGGTTTCCGCACTCTAACTTGACTTTGCGTTGGCCAAATGTTTGATAGTTTGTTTATTACTGCAATATGCAAATCAAATATATTTGTAAATGGAAAAAAATGTGATTTTTTTTTTACTTTCAGCATTCTAACTTGAGTTTGCATTGGACTAAGTTTTCAAACTTATACACAATGCTTATTATCACAATATCCAGATCAATTTTGAATTTGGGCATCCTGCCCATTACAATTCCAAAGTCATGCCCCACTATTAAGTGTGAATTTTGTATTTTTAGCACTCTAACTTTAGTTTTTATTTGCAAACTATAAAACAATTTATACACAATACGTTTTAAAACAATATACAGGTCAAGTTTGGATCTGGACTTTTTACCATTCCAGCGTTTCTTCTTTCAATAACTTGAGTATTGTTTCACCAAATTATTTGAAATATAGGAGTTTTGTAGGGTACCACTAACACGAGTTCAGTTAGAATTGATCCACTTTTATCATGTTCATGTTGCACCCTTTTCCGACATAGCTCGAAATTTAAACTTTAAATATACAGTTAAAAATGTGAATTTTTTAAAACCTAAAGAGTACCTCCCTCGTGCATAGCTATGTCCTTAGCTGGTTTTTGCTTTACTGGTTTGGTCTGTGCTATTTTTGAATTTGCCCTTAAACGTTTTGGACTAATATTTTGGTTTTCAGCATGTTAGGCCTTGGTCACAACTGAGTCGTAAATCGACGAAATATGCACATCTTATGCATCAAAATTGGTATCAATTAATTCATAAATTATACCTTATTTTGGTATTATTAAGTACATGCATAAATATTGATAGCGTGGAAGGGGGATGCATCTGCGTCACATGGAAACGACGTGTCTTTGGTTTTTTTTTGTTTTTTTTTTTGTACTGTTTTAAGTTTGGTTTACAATCGTCAAAGATATGTTCTACAAATTTCCGTTTGGTCAGCAGAGATTTTTAACAAGACACATACGGTTGTGCATATAGGAACAATACTATAGAGTATTGGTCCCTCCACGTACTAGAATGTTATACATCATTTTGTACATGTATCTTGATAATAAACTAATTTGAGCATAACGGGACATTATTTCTGATCATTGAAATACGTTCTAATCGGTGATTTACCGTACTACAATGTATCCGAGTGAAAGGAAATCTGGTAAATTACACGTGAAAAGAACAGCCGGTTTTTCACTGTAGGAAGTGACGTCACAATTGTCACGGAGAGATATCAATTATTTAATTGTATCAATTAATACTATCAATAATTGAACATAATTTCACAAATATACTTCATGTCTGTGAAATGTTTTTTTTTATAGGTATCTATAACATACTATCATACCTTTGAAGAGTTCACATTTTGAAATTTATATTGGTTATGATCACATCAGTTCAAATACAGTATTAATATATAAAATGGAGGACCAACTTCTCGGAAGTGGTGGCCAGAAAAGAGCGGAATTGTCAAATGGATGTGGCGATAAGGTCAGAATATTTTTTTATCATTATGTGTAAGGAAAATTTGTTGACAACCTTTTAAGTCATCAATTCATTTCTGAAAATTTTAGTGATATTTTTATGCACGTGCATCTATGAATTTCCAATAGACAAATTTTGTAATTTATGTAATTGTATTTAATAATAATGTTTAAACAACAATAAATAGTCAAAGATTGTGTAATTAAATGTTCATTAGTATTTTTTTTATCTGTGTGTCGTATCTTGCATCATGATGCACATATGATTCCATATTTTATATTTTAATATTCTACACGTAACCTATACCTGTAAAATGTAAATATTAATTTGCATTTATTATATGATTGTAGGAACGTCTAGATTCAGAAGATTTAATGAAATGCACCTGCTTATATAAAGGAATGAATATTGATAAGGTTGTAACTTTTAAAGAAGAAATAGAGGAGGATGACTTTCAGCAAGAATTGATTTTGTCAAATGGTCACGGTAATCAAAAGGTTTGTAAAACAAAGCACATATTTTCGTGTATAAAGGTGTACATGTGGACATTTGCACATTTATTTAAAAAGTTTGTACAAGTAGAACATGAGAAATTCCTCCGAAAGAGAAGATTATTATCACCACACTCACCAAGCAGGAAGTCACTGATGACCACAAGACCGTTCTTCATTCCTTTGGCATTTCTATAAAGGGTGAAGAAATGGACCTTCTTGCTATTTGTTGGATTCCTAGACTACATATGAATCCGTTTAAACAAAGGCACATTGCTGGGTCAGCTAATTGCTTCACAAAACCTCTTTCAAAGATTTTAACATTCATATGGACATGTATTAAAGAGGGCCTTCAGAATTACTGCGAAACATCATATTCCACCAGTGGGGTCAATCAAATGTGGATTCTTAAAAACTCAAAAAATTTACTACAATATCTAACATCAAAATCTTTGGCTACATGCAACAGCATAAAAACAGTCGACTTCTGTACATTGTACACTGCCGTACTATATTCTCAATTAAAAGATCGATTAAAACAACTAGTCCATCATTGTTTTTTTCAAGAAAAATGGCACATGCGGTATAAATTTCTAGCTTTAGGTAGAAAAAAGTCTTATTTCCTGAAGAACCACTCTGATTCTGACAAAACGTGTTCTGAAGATGAAATTACAGACATGTTAGATTATCTCATAGACAACATATTTGTTGAATTTGGCGGTCTAATTTTTCAACAAACAATCGGCATTCCAATTTGGAACCAACTGTGCTCCGCCGATCTGTTTCTGTACTCATATGAATCGGACTTCATTCAAGGACTACTACATGAAAACAAAAAGAAACTAGCCCAATCCTTTAAATTCACATTTCGTTATATAGATGACGTGTTGTAGTTAAATAACGACAAATTCCAAGACTTTCTACATCTCATCTACCCTAGTGAGCTTGAAGTTAAGGATACTACATAGCCTTTCCACTTAAAAAAATGAAACTTTATTAATAAGTACATGAAAACATTTTTCTTATTGTTTCCAGTGTAAATATTCACAATTATTCTAAAAAACTTAAATAATCGTTATTAAAATGGTGAAAAATGGTTACAAAATATTGCCAAGTTCTTTGTATCTGTGATCAAAGTTTGAAGTTGCTAAAAGGACTCACAAGACTGAAATTTCCTTAGGCTCCTCTGTACTGTTACCTTAATAAAGTCAGTTGTTGTTCTGGAGTTATGTCGCCTTGTCCATGAAAAAATCAAATATGCACGAAAAATCACCAAATTAGCAATTTTCGGGTAAATTAAAAAACGTGCCTATTTCGATGTGCTCAATACATCTTGTTAAAATTTGAAACATACTTTGTTAAGATAAGTATATTTTAATGGACAACTGCTAATCAATGCTAAACATATAGCTTCAACTCCTATTTTGTGTTTTAATTTAATGCAGTTTACCCTTGACTTAACGAAAAACGTCAAGTAAAAAGCCTATACTACAGATACACCAAAGTCTGGTTGTAAATTATAACTATTATCAAACTTTTACGGTTTTAACCCATTCAACATCTAAGCTACCGTTGATACTTTGCATATTTACAATGTAGTATAAGAGCTGTTTCGGAACATTTTTATATTCAATTATTATCATAAATAGGTAAAATGATACGAATATGCAGGAATAACGTTGAAACCAAACTATTTATACATTTCCGTCCCTTTTTCTGGTATTTTGAGAACAATTTCCTTCTTTAGTCTTTGATATTCATGAAATATCAATGATTAAGCTTGGCACAGGAATCCTATTCAATTATAGAGATACGTATTTATATACCCCATCTCCCTACGTTTACGGACCAAGGCAACATAACTTCATGTTTGACGACGTTTATTTTTCGAGTTGATGGTTTTGAATACATTTTCGTCACACTTTTCTATACAACTACTCATTAAAGCCGCTAGATATTTTGTCACAAGCCTTCTACATGTACACCATATCCGGGGATGCATTTTCGGACCAACGCGACATCAACTTCCTGTTTGACGACTGAGTTTATTTTTCGACCTTATCGAAAAGCAGGGCTATCACTAGTGAGCAATAGCTCACAGTACATCTTGTTATGTTTGCTGGTACCTGTATATAAAATGCTCTTGGACTTTGAGCTGATTCTGATTTTTTTTTAAATTGTGATACTGAGTTGCATTGTCGGTCGGGGTACATTGTATTGTGGAAAAAATTATAAATTATCTAAATCACGGTATAACGGCCAAAAGATTTCTAGTAGTTTTTCTAATTAATATTTTTGTTATTTTTGCTTGAATTGAACCATGTGACTAACTTTTCCATTCGGAAATACGGAATTTTAAGTTTCGTCTTGATTCTGTAACTTGTATTCACATTGGGGTTTCCTGCTTTTTACGTCATTTTTAGTTTTGTAAGGGGTGAAAATACAATGATAATTCTCTACAAATCGGCCTTTCGTGAATTCACGCGTATGTAATTGGTGAAATTTCTTGTGAACGTGGAATATCAAGTTCAAAGGCTACAGTTATGAGGTTTGTTGCGGTTAATCACTTTGGAATTCATGTTTAAAAATATATACTATTTGTTACTGTGTCCAATTACTTTAGAATTGTCTTCATTTTCATGAACTTTCCAATCATTTTTGTAGTATTTGACAATATTTTTTAAAAAGCTTTCCGTCTCAATTTTTCTTATTTCTAAGTTTAAAGAAACTCCCATTGACGGTTTCATTTGCATATGTCAGGTTGATTTTTTTTCATTTGGAATTTATAATCATTTTAAGTCAATTTAAATATGTGTCTGCATTTTCTATTTATTTTCTCAGTTAACTGGGGACAGTTTCACAAAGCTGTCTTAGGACTAAGACATGTCTTAGGATCGTCTTACGACATATCTTAGTCCTAATTCGGTTTCACAAAGTGGTCCTAACTTAGGACATCTCTCATATAAGTTGGTCATAAAGTTAGGACTACACGGAAGGTGTCTTATGGTGGTCTTAGGATCATAACAGGTTGACGGAATATTTAAAATGAATTAACAACAATGAACATTCAATGTATTTATAGCAAGTTTGCACAATTTTATCCTTTAACCTTTTTATAACAGATACAGTGACAAATTGAACTCAACTCATTTGTAGAAAAAATGTAATTATTATTTCATTCTTTTTTTCTCTTCATTTTGTTTTTTAATTTTCATATGTATATTGGTGTCTAATTAATAGATTATTTATACTTACACTTCATTTTTTTTTCTTTGAAAAATCAATTTTCAAATGAACTAATTAGGGAATATTAATCAATACGTTTAGTAAGATTTGGGAAACACATACTAAATTTATATTAGTTTTTTTCATAAATATTCAACTTCTGACACGTTTAGGACACCTTTACTAAGATCATCCTAAGGAGGATCCTAAGATATGTCTAAAGATATATCTTATGACAGGTCTTAGGATAGCTTCGTGAAACCGGCCCCTGGAATATGTTTTAGACGATCCTCACATAGGACCTATGGGTCCCAGCCCATGCCATGTAGACGTATTAAATGTTTAACAATTAAAATGTTAGTGTTAATTATTGTTTCAGCTCCGAATAATTCCTATGTTGTTTTCAAAACATCAAATGGAGTAATTTCACTGGCTAACAGCAACTTCCGGTTAAAAGTTTATATAATTTGGCCCTTTTTGGTCCCTCCCAGACCCTCTTTTAAAAATTTGGAATTCCAAAACCTTATTGGGTTTCTACAGTTAGTAGGCAACAATATGGCACAAAAAATTGGTAAAAATTCAAAAGTGAAGGATGAATTTGCGTCACAAGAAAGTGTGACGGACGGACAGATGGACGCACGGTCGACCGCAACGACAATATACCCGAACTTTCATTCGAAAATACGGGTATAATTTACGGGCAGCACACATTTCTAAAAGTAAAATATTGCAAAAAATTGGAAAAATCCACAATTTTTACAAAATTTTAGGAGCGGACGAACAATTTATATTTTTAATTTATTGAAAAATGAAAAATTTGGGGCGAATTTTCAGCCTTTTTGCAAAATGAAGCGGCAAACAAATGTTCTTAAAATTTACATAGTCCAAAAATTGAAGCCGGGAAATTTGAATTGGTATGACCTTAGATGAATTATCAATATGCTACATTGTAAAACCTTTAAATCGCACCTTGGATTACAGTAGGATAATGTCTTGATATTTTATTCAAAATCTTTTTTATTAGAAAATATATGAAGATAAACTACAGATACTAGTTTTGCAAATCAGGCTATTTTATGTGGATTTTATTAAAATTAATGTAGAAGGATATTAAAGATTTTTTTTTTTTATTTTGGGAAAATTTTAATTTTTTGGTGTAAAATTTAGCTCGATCGCACTTATTTTTGCAATCCAAAAATCCGAAGAAATAAACATCAATTAGGAATGGTCTTTCAAATAAAAATAGTCGATTATAATTATGGAATTTTGTGTATTAGTGACCGTATAGTGCTTTTCCTATGGCTAAGGCTCTTGTTCATGTTTAAAGACAAATATAGATTTTATGCATCTATATTTCATAATGTTTAAATTGGATCTTAATGGATTCATCAAATAGCCTGACCTTTTTTTTTTTTTTTTTTTGTAATAACTTGACTAACATTGGCTTAGACTGTACACATGAACCAGTTTACATGCCTTGGCATAAAAAGGTGATATTCTTTTTTTTCAAAAATAAATAAGACGGATAGGTACAGGACACATTATATCCCCTTATACAAGTTATGCATGTAGGAATCAATATCGTCTGACACATTTGAGGAAATAGCGTACAATATTTTGTAACATTCTTCTTCTCCCTTCTCCCGTCTCCCCTTCTCTCTTCTCCATTAAATATTTGAATTCTTCAAAAATAAATATGATACATATCAGTACTACTTTTTTTATATAATTCAGAAGAACAAAAAGCTCAATTAGACGGCCTTGCTCATATTATACTACATATAAATTTTAACTTATCAACTGAAAATACAGAGAAACAAAAATTGTTGTATAATTTTCAAATTTTTATCCGAAAATTGGTTAGTAAATATATTGGCCGCTTGATTTGATGCAGCATAATTCTGCCATTTATACACCCCGGACTGAATAAAGATAATGGAATTGATTTGAGAATTGTGATATGAATATTGTAATCGTGTACGGAAAACGTAGATAGAGCTTATATTTAAAAGTTTCCCTTAATAACTTCCCAAACTGCCTTTGATAGCATATAGATCAAAAAACCTATTTTTAGATATATTTCCGTATATATTCAACACAAATTTCAATAGACAGATGACAAATAAACTTTGACAATAACAATTTAAACTACGTGTAATTTAAACTTTAATAATTTAATATTGGATATAACGCGTCATTTGATTGTTCAATTATTTTCGTCTATCATATCATAGACTAAATTTTCGTTTTCAATATGACGTCATTAAAGGGAATCCCAGCGTTTTAGACGTCAAAACATCCGTTGGAATTAAATTATAAAGATTGACTGTAATTTTGTTTTCAGTCTATTCGAAATAACCTCAATGCACATGGTGCACACTTTCAAATAACCCGTTACGCGGGTTATTTAATGTGCACCACGTGATTGAGGTAACGAATGTGTTTCCTCATAGACTGGAAAAAAAATTACGGTCAATCCTTAAATATATATGAATTAAAATATTTATATAGTTTGCTATAATGTAAGTTTGGAATTCCTAGGAACAACTAGAGATTGAAAGAAATTTAGACCGAATTTGTGGAATGGCTTCTGATGAACTAGAAAATGGTTTCAGTGGCATGTTGCCAACTGAGGAAAGTGGATCTATTGATTCCGGAAAGGTTTGTAGTATATAAAGTTTGTTTGCTCATTTTTAAAGAAATCATCTCTCTAAAAATTTGTTTGTCCCCCGCCGCGAAGCGACGGTTAGACATGGTAATAGTTTCTGTCAGTCCGTCCGCTATGTTAACCCCTTGTGGACGCATCTCCTCTGAAACTGCTTGGTGGATTGCTTCCATATTTGATTTATTTATTTTTATGAAGTGTACATGTAGATGTGCATACTACAACACTATTTTGATTCAACAGTTTTTGTAGGGGTTATGGGACTTAAGACTATATTTCAACATTTCTCAACAATAGAAGACCTTACAGGCGTATCTCCTCTCTGAAACTGCTTGGCGGATTGTTTCCATATTTGGTATGATTTATTGTTATGAAGTGTAGATGTGCATACTATATCGCAATTTTGATTCACAAGAATTTTCCTATGACTTCTTATGCAAAATGATTCTGCAGCGGCGGGGAACACATGGCTACGTGTAGCAATCTTGTTAAATCTTTTAATGAGAGTGCTTGATCGTTATCAGATGTGAAAAATATTTAGCGGAAGTTGTTCTCTTTCCTGGAATATTTTTTATTTACCACTTTTTTTCTTTTTATACGACCGCAAATATTAATTGTCGTGGTATTATGACATGCGCCTGTCGTCGCCGTCGTCGCTCATTTACTTTTGTTCTATTGAATATATCCTTATAATATTTTACAACAATATTCCCCCCTTAAGAAATCACTGGTTATTTTGGGGAATCTGGATGATCCCATTTATTTTCTTAGGGTCATTAAGGGTTTTTTTTTTTATTTTAGTGTAACTTTTAAAGTTTAAATCCAATTATTATGATATTTTGTTTCATTGCTGAAGACAGAAAAAATGCTTGGACATGTTACATGTACCACGGATTTTGACGTATTAAGGTCATATTAGAATTTAGAGGTATATAAGAGACCGAAATAGGTACACGCCTTAATTTTCGAAACTTTTAAATTTTTTATCCGATTTTGATGATATTTTTAAACGGTTCTTCATAAAAAAAAATATAATAACAGTGGTAGGTCCAATATATTGGAATGGATTATACGGTTATTGAATGGGCTTTTTCATATTGGTCCTGTATTATGTCCAATGACAGTCGTATTGGGCCAAGGATAGCTGTATTTGGCCGAAGCGAAGCCGAGGCCAAATGCAGCTGTCCGAGGCCCAATGCGACCTGTCCGAGGACATAATACTGGACCAATATGACAAAAGCCCATTCTATGATCCCTTTATTAACTAGCTGTGTAAAATCATGAAAATGTATGACTTATCAATAATAATTGAATGAAAATATTGTGATATTTTTGTTTACTTGTCTATAAATAAAAAATATATACCTTCATTGGCAAGTTTCCGATGGCCACATCTTCATATTCTTTCTTTCTTACCTTCAGGTCATTGATGGATGTGTGATGTTACATGCTAAATTTCTTTTCTTACAGTTGTTTTTGTAGTAATTTTTTTTTAAATACTTACGCAAGCAACTATTATAGAAAGAAATTATAGCTTTGTCTCCTCCCAATATTATTTTGGGGAATCTGGATGATCCCATTTATTTTAAGTGGTTGTGCGCATGCTCGTGCAAATGTATGGAAGATTTTGCTCTCCGATAATAATTGAAAATATGGACATTTAACATATACTTTTTTTGTAAAATGGTTCATCAGTAGATTCCAATGATGAAATGAATTGATATGTGGAAGAATGGAATTATTCTGTAAATGGATCTTGTTTTGCGTCATTGTATATTAATATTGATATCCACTGGGTCATAGTGAGTACATTTCGATGCATTGTGATTAGACTTGTAAACAAACTTACCTGTAAACACCTGTAAACGCTCACCTGTCATTTATGGTCATTAATTATTACGTCCTACAATCATAATAAACAACACAACATATGTATTTCTCAACCCCTGACAACAGACTACGTCGTGATAGTAAACCGTCCCCACCAGAACCAGATCAAATAAAGAAATCAAACTTTATGCCGTCTCCAGATCTAAATAGTTCACCAACTGAAAATCAATCTGCATCTCATGTTGATTTTGAAACTCAACAACAACCCGTACATTTACAGTACACCATGTCTTCCCCACCACCAACTACATTCGCACTTCAGCCAGCTGACCTTACTAATATAGTGCTACAGCTAAAAACTATGTTTAAAGAGGAAATCCAATCCACAATAAAAAACTTAATAAAAACTGAAATTGAGCAATAAGTTAAAACTGCTTTCCAACAATACACTCATGAGATTGAGATTTTAAGGGCCGAAAATGTTAAATTGCGAGAAGATCTTGACGCATTGGAACAGTACGGGCGTCGGGAACTTATAAGGGTCAGTGGTAACCCTGAAGACAAGTCGGAAAACACAACTGACACAGTAATAGATATTATAAAGGCAATAGATAAAGAATACCAGGAAGGAGATATCCTCCGATCACATCGTGTAGGAAATCCTGTAAGGATAGATCGGTTCGGGAAACCTCTCCCCCCACGCCAAATCATTGTCAGACTGAAAGATCCCATTGTAAAAAAGCGGATACTTAAAACGTCTAAAGAATTAAAAACAACTGAAGGTTACGAACATATAATGATAAATGAAGATCTTACGAAAATTCGAAGTGGCATTGCCTACAAGGCACGCCAGCTTAAGAACAGGGGTCATATTAGCCAAACATGGACGATAGACGGAAAGATCTTCGTGAAAGACAAATCAAATCAAATTAAAGTTACAAACACTGAGTCATCTTTCAAGAAATATGTACAGGACAATTTTCCGGCTGCCGTTAAATACATATTCCCAGAAAAAAAGAAAGTGGTTACTGATGTAAATATGGACAAGTCATTCTCAAAATCATATGCTGCCGTTGCAGCTTCTGCAGACTTTGACATTGGAGGGAATGAGTCTCCTTAATTGAATATATGAACTTCAGTCTATATTTGTTAATTGTCTAATAAACTTTGAATAAATCTTTTCCACAAAATCAATTCCAAATACGCTATTGTTTACAATTGTTAGCTATGCGTAAATTTGATCACTCATGTGTAACAAATTTTCACCTGTCATGCCTGTTAGCCAATGAAATCGTATAATGTCCGTATTAACCAATCAAATTCATTATGTACATGTACATGCACAAGACTTACCTTGGTATAATTCGGTCAATGTCAATAATTCCGTTTTCTTATACTTCTGTTTGAAATTAGTACTTATAAATGACCTTATTTATTTTTGATAATCGATAAACTACCTTTATATAAAATAGTCATGATAGTTTAATAATTGTGTAAAATGTAGAATATTATACAACATAAAACTTTGGTCTGAATGGCCTGGTATATGTAGCCGAATCACTGGCTTTGTCCTAATGAAATTTAATAACTACTATTGAAAATGTCTTAAATGTGTATATGTACAGAAAACTTGTTTATGGCATGTAATTATGTGATATTGTAAGGTCAAAATCATTTAGATATGTACAGAAATGTTGAGTGTGATGTGAGATTGTATGGTAAAAAATCGTTCAATAATTGAAGTGTAATAAGATTAACACGTTTCAATGGACAGCTTAAACAAGAAACGTGCAGTCTCCATACAATTGTGAATAATTCGTGATATAAAATATATGTATAGTTATTTATAGAAAACTTTTGATTATTTCATTAAAAATGGAATATAAGTCAATGTAAATCAATCTGATGAACCATAAATATTATCATATTTTTTCTCAAATTTTTCAAATTATTTTTTTTCTTTTTTCTTTTTATTTTGGAATAAAAAGTATGCTTGTGTTTATATATATTTCTTATGTTGTTTTTGTGTTTGAGGCATTGTTTTGTTTCTTTTGTGTCATCTATGTAATACTAGATGATGATATGTTTCACCTTCAAGAAATTTATTGTAACATATTTTCCATTTTTGTATCAAGGACTTTTTATAAACCAGTTTTGATCATATATGGTTCTTTTGGCCACTCTCATTACTTAAGAGATCAGTCAGGTGTAACGTAATGTAACAATGCCTGTAGGCATAGATGAATACAGAATGAGAGTGGGTCTTTTTAATTGTAACTTTCGCAGAAAGAACAATTGTATTAACTTACAAGAATCTTTATATGTGTGTTTGATATTTTTTTCGCCAAACAAAGCAAATGCTTTATGTTTAATAACGTTGCATTTCTTTTTATCAACGTTAAATTCTGATTTGCATGTAAAACCTCGTGTTAACCTGAAAAATAGCTCGTTTGTAAGGCATGAAAATGTTTCTGTAAAATGTTTTAAAATTATATGTGAGCATATGGTACTGTTTATCATATGTTTTATGTTAACTGTGACGAGTATTCTTCTAGTTATGGCAGGCATTGAAAGTAATCCTGGTCCAAATTCTTCATCTCTTGATACCGATTCAAACATTTCGTCCAGTTCTTCAAACATATGTGATATGTTATCGTCGTCAGTCTCTTTTTTACATCTGAACATTCAAAGCTTACTTCCAAAGTTGGAACTAATTGCTGTTGAATATGAGGATTTTGATATTTTGTCTTTCACCGAGACTTGGCTGAATAATTCTCAATCTAACGATTGTCTGAAATTATTAAATTTTCATGAACCTTTTCGTAACGATAGAGGTCCAGACAAATTGGGAGGTGGTGTTATTGTTTACGTAAAAGAAAATATAAATGTAAGCAGACGATTTGATCTTGAGTTAGACAATTTAGAGTGTGTGTGGTTACAACTAAAACTGAGTGGGAAAAAGGTATTATATGGCACATTTTATATCCCTCCTGGGAGTAATGTCGACGTGTGGACAAAAGTAGAAAATTCTATAGATACTGCTTTAAATGACAATAGTGTTGATCATATTATCATTACAGGTGATTTTAATGATAACCAGCTTGATCCTTCTAACACAAAGATTAAATCTTTGCTCACCGAGTTCAGTTTAACCCAACTGATAGACGAGCCGACACATTTTACGGAATATTCGTCCTCTCTTATTGATCTTATATTGACCAACGATGTAAATGCTCTAACTTATTGCGGGGTCGGTCCGCCTTTGTTAGACCAAACGAGGTATCACTGTCCGGTAATTGGCTTCTTTAGTTCGCCAAAAATACATGCTAAAACGTTTAAGCGTAAGATTTGGTTATATGACCGTGGTGATTATGACAGATTCAAAACTATTTTGTCAAATAATACGTGGGATAACTTGTTCCAATCGGATGATATTGATTTGATAACGGAAAATATTACCGATTCCATTTTAAACGCAGCGGAAGTTTCTATACCGCATAGAATTATTACTGTTAGGAAAGAAGGTCCACGCTGGTTATCCACCCATATTCGGAAGATGATAAGAAAAAAGAATAGATGTCACCGTAAAGCCAAGCGCTTTAATAATCCGGCTCATTGGAATAAATTCCGTAAAATTAGAAATTTGGTTACTTCCTTGATTCGTAAGTCAAAGGATGAATATAGTAATGAACTAATCCGAAAGTTAGTAAACGAACCTGCAACATCAAAAAACTGGTGGAATACTGTAAAACATGTATCAGGAATTAAAGGTAGTGAAACCGGTATACCTCCATTGTTAGTGTATGATACACTCGTTTTTGACGAAACAGAGAAAGCAAATGCATTTAACAAGTATTTTGCTGAACAGTCTGATATTGATGATACCGATAGTTTTCTACCCAATTTGGTTCAATTTGAACATTGTATTAATGATATTCATTTAACAGTAAATGAGATTGAAGATGTTCTACAGATTTTAAATTCGAACAAAGCTTCCGGTCCGGATTTGATTAATTCCAGATTGCTTAAGGAAGCTGCCTCTGTTATCAAGTTCCCTTTATGTAAATTATTTAATTTATCGTTACAGAAAGCTACATATCCAAGTCAGTGGAAAAAAGCTAATGTAACACCAGTATATAAAAATAATAAACCAAACGAAGTAAAGAATTATAGACCTATTTCCCTACTCAGTATTATTTCTAAATGCTTTGAGCGTTGTGTATATAAACACATCCACAACTACTTACTAGATCACGATATTCTATCTAAACATCAGTCTGGATTTACGAAGGGAGATTCGGCGGTAAATCAGTTGGTAAATATCACGAATGAATTTGGCAAAGCTTTAGATAGTGGGAAGGAGGTGCGGGTCGTTTTCTGTGACATAAGTAAGGCTTTTGATAGAGTTTGGCACAAAGGGCTTTTATTCAAATTAAAGCAAATTGGGATAAGTGGGAATTTGTTAAATTGGTTTGAAAATTATCTAGACGGGCGTTTTCAAAGGGTTGTTATAAATGGATGTAATTCGGGGTGGTTACCTATAAAGGCCGGAGTACCGCAAGGGTCAATATTGGGACCCTTGCTTTTTATTATCTTTATTAATGACATTGTTCAAGATATTAGCGCTGATATCAAACTATTTGCTGATGACACTAGTTTGTATTTAGTGGTTGATAACCCCCAGAGTGCAGCTGATATACTAAATGACGATCTGGAGAAAATTCAAAATTGGTCTGAGAAGTGGTTGGTAAAATTTAATGCTCAGAAGACCGAATCTCTCCTAATATCGAAGAAGATTAATAAACCGGTTCACCCGCCTTTATTTATGAACAACACGATTCTTAAAACAGTTGATAACCACAAACATCTCGGAGTTGTTATTTCTAACTCTGGTTTTTGGCATGATCACATTGATTATATCGTCAAGAAGGCTTATAATAGAGTCAATATTCTTCGTAAATTGAGGATGACTCTAGATAGATTTTCTCTAGAAAAAATATATCTATGCTTTATTCGACCTATTCTGGAGTATGCTGACGTAATTTGGGACACACAAAATCAGACATTAATCAATAAGTTAGAAAACGTACAGTTAGACGCCGCAAGAATTGTAACGGGGGGTACTAAATTGACGTCACATATCAAGTTATACGATGAAACTGGCTGGGAAAAACTCACCGACAGACGGAAAAAGCATAAACTTGTACTTTTTAATAAGATGATAAATAAAAAGACTCCCGATTACTTAAGCAGTCTAGTTCCTAATACTGTTTCTGATCGGCATGATCATAATACACGTCAATCCAGCAGTTTATTGGAGATAAGGACCAGAACTAATTTATATTCCGATTATTTTTTACCCTCTACTATTAAAGAGTGGAATAAACTTCCCGCTAGTATTAAGAATTGCGACTCTTTAAGCCTGTTTAAGAAGAATATTACTAACAGTAGCCACAAAGTACCACCATATTTCTATGTTGGCAGTAGGTTGGGTCAAATTATACATACGAGAATTCGTATGGATTGTAGCTCCTTAAACCTGCATCTCTTTATGAGAAATCTTGTTGATTCCCCTAACTGTGTATGTGGTTCAATAGAATCTTCATCACACTTTTTCTTTGACTGTCCTAGATATTTTTTACACAGACAGAACCTGTTTGCAGCTTTGAATTTTGTTCCGATTGTTATAAACGTTAATTTATTGCTTTTTGGTTCTCCTGGTATTTCAGATGAACAAAATGCGAAAGTTTTTGTCGAAGTTCAGAACTTTATCATAAAGAGTAAAAGATTTACACCTTGATACATCACTTTTCTTTTTCTTTATTTTTTTTAAATATAACTGTCATGAATGATATAAATAATGTTTTGTATGCTTAGTTTCTCTCTGTGTAACGAGCATTTCGTCTTGATTATTTGTTTGTGTGAAACAAGGAAACAGATTTACATAAGCTTAAAGCTTGTTTCTGAATCCTATTTTGTTATGCTCAGTCTGTATTGTACATATGTATGAATATTTATTTGAATAAATATGTTTAAACTAATATTATTTGCATCGATTTTCTAGGTTTTTGTCATCTGCTTGCAAACATGGCGGAAGTAAACAAATCCATATTGGGCCTAGGCCTTATTTTCATATTGAGGCTGAAATCCATATTGGTCCTGTTTTTCTGGCTCATATTTCCATATTGAGGCTAAAACTCGTATTGGTCCTGTTTTTCAGGCCTGATATCCATATTGAGGCTATAATCCGTATTGGTCCAGTTTTTTGTTTGTTATTAGTTCTTGACATTTAGTATTGCATAGCCAATTTATAACATATTTTACACAACCAGTTAATAAATTATAATATAAGCACGAAAGTGTGTTTACACTTACTTCAACTGTTCACCTGTCGACATGTGGTCCTTTCATGCTACACTTAGCGAATCATTTTATTTTGAAATACAGGAAGAAATTTCCTTGGCAGCAGAAGATGAATTTAAAGATGATGTGAGTTCCGAAATATATTTGAATAAAGCAGATAATACAGAAGCACCCTTAGGTTTTATCCTGAAAACTACAGCAAGTGGACATTTTTTGAAAAGGAACAGAGATGTCAGTAGCATATATGACCTGGGATTAAGGTAAGAGTACAAGTGGTCTGTGTAAATATTCAAATTCTTGATACACACGTGTAGATGTATTACTATTTTAATGTTTCATAATTTAAATATAGATAGTCTTTATCTTGAAAGTTTATCATGACGTCGCTATCAGGATTTTTTTCAATGATTCTTTAATCATTTAAGGGACGAGATCAAAACAAAAGTTCAATGGATAAAAAACTTAATTCAAATAGTTTTTTTTTTTTTTTTTTTTGGGGGGGGGGGGGGGGGGAATCGCTGCAAATTTGAAAAATACGGATTCAAGTGTGGTCCAAGTCAATATACAGAACAAACATACATTGTTGAGAAAAAACAGGACCCATGATACAAAAAGTATACTCTCAAAGCATATGCCCATATTGGTCAATAAATTTTTCCCAAATTAAGCTAAGAGGGCGGGGGGGTCAGTGAAAAAACTATTTGAAGT
This sequence comes from Mytilisepta virgata, assembly GCA_028015205.1. Taxonomy (NCBI): domain Eukaryota; kingdom Metazoa; phylum Mollusca; class Bivalvia; order Mytilida; family Mytilidae; genus Mytilisepta; species Mytilisepta virgata. The sequence goes on along the minus strand of CM051518.1, from coordinate 54,641,776 downwards.
TTTTTATCCTACATTAAACTTTTGATCTCGTCCCTAAAAAGTCAGACCATATTCATTGACGTAGTCATACATTGTATTTTTTCTGGAAAATGTTCTTTGATCAGTGTTGTTTTGTGCTGGTCACCATTGCAATGTTATAGACATGTCTATTTGTTTGCTTATCAAATGAATGTACGATAAATAACACTTAAGCATAAAGATGAGCTGTCAGTATGTAAATATATTTTTTTTCAAATTAAACTTGAAGTAGTTTGTATTGTATATTTCACTTATATTATATCTTCTGTTCTAGGGAAAACGACCGGTTACTGGCAGTTAATCAGAAGTTGTGTATTTACTGGAACCATTGGATTTTATTGGAAAGTCTGAAATATCTACTGTCTTCTTCTGAACATATAGAAAAATTATCTCTTGTATGTAATGTATACCTTTACATTGTACATGCTTTATTTTTAACAAAGAGCATACTTAAAAAGTAAAGGGAATCTAAAGGGGTATTTCACATGCCCGCATAAACTATTCTTTGCCAAAAGCGAATGCAATATCTAGATGTGATAGCCATAAAAGCTTGACAGAAAAATAAATAATTATCCCCGTGCATTAGAAAAAAGTTCGGGGCTAATTTTATCGTCTGTCCGTGTGTGTGCCACACATTGTTGTGACCTAAACTCCTCGTTCATTTTTAACTTCATTTAATTTCTATATAGTATTGTAACACACTGTTATGTAGATGGGCAATAAGATTTTTTAACTTGGGACCGACAGGGGTCGAATTTTGAAAATTATGAATTTAATCTTTGACCTAAACTCCTCTTTCATTTTTCATTTTATGCACTTTATTTCTATACAGTATTATCTCCAATGAAATTGTGAATTTAAGCTCGTGACCTTAACTCCTTTTTAATTTCCACATTTTATTTCTATATTCAATACAGTATTGGCATACGTTGTATGTAGATGCTCAGGTAGGTTTTAGAAGTTTTATTTTCAAAAATTGGGTTCCATATTCAAACATATCTGACTAGAAGCTATGAGAGTCTTAGCTAGTTTTAGAGTTAAAACGAGCACATTCTGATCCTGTTATCTAAATTACGTAACGTCTAACCAAATTTTGCAGTTCTAGCCAGCGGTCACCTTGTTGGTAATCATACTGTATTGGGTTTTATAGTATGTTTTATACAACCAAAGTGTCAGGATAGATAAGGGGGAGGTCTGGGTACCCATAACACCGGTTTAACCCCACCACTGTTAAGTGCCTATACCACGTCAGACTGCCCTGACTCTCTGTTGTGTTTATGTTTGTGTTTGTGCTCCTTTTTTGTCCGGGGTTCTGTCTGTTGGGTGACGTTGATTGATTGGTATGTTGACCTTTCCTGTTACCATTTTGTTGTTTGTTTATATGATTGTGAAAGTGGTGCATGGGGATACAAAATGTGGGAAATGCAGGGATAGCTGTCGTCTCCGATTGCCTTCATCTAGTTTATTTTATTCAAGTAGCAGTGTCTTCACCTCTTAGAATTAGCTTTTGGGGTCCTTGATAAATTATCTTTTACAAGAGAATGATATGTCGAAACAGAATAATGTTTTTCGAGACAATTTTTTCTGCGAAAGGAAACACTCGCCTCTCAATTCGAATGTCATGGCCGTTAAAACCTTTAAACCAGTAATTATTCTCATTTTCGCAATTTGTATATTCATATAACTCTATATTAGATATAAAGTGTTTTCCGGTTGGTTACCTTTTCAGTTTTTAATTGCATCTACTATTTATTTTGAGTGACTTATAAAGGCAAATGCCTCTGAAATATGGACGTCTAAATCATTCATAAGGATTGAATGTAATTTTGATTTTGGTCTGATAGAAAAAAAAACAGTATTCAACTGCTGCACGCTTTAAGGATGATCGCTGGTCTAATAGGAAATAAATAGGATTTGAAATAGGTGTTTTAGTTTGAGAGAACACATGAATAGTAAACAAATAAGCAAGAAAAAATATAGGTTCATGTGCTCATTTAAGGGCTATAAGGCCTTGAAAATCTGCAGGAAATTGGTATTCTCTGGATTTTTTATTGTCTTTGCATTGACAACTTCTGTCTCTCAAAGATGTATGACAAAATAAAAAGGATTTCATAAAATTTTATCAAATATCATTTTAAGGTATATATGATGGAATTATAAAAGAAAAAGTGGGGGTTCATGGGCAAAAAATTTCATGTTTAAGAAATGGATAAAACCCGAGGATTCCGAAAATCTGACAAAAAGACCAAAATATGACCAGCGAGCATCATTAAGATAACTCGATCCTATTCCACTAATTAGTCTTCACCACTTGATTGAGATTATTTCTTCATAGACCCAAAAGTTACAGTCTAGTCTTTGAAAGACACATTTAATTTTTCTTTTATTATTATTATTATTATTATTATTATTTATAATAAATAATAAATAATATTTTTATTATTTATAATAAATAATATTTTTATTATTTATTTTCAAAGATTGTAGACAGACAAAGCGAAGATGGCAGTATTGATGTTCTTGAAATTAATCTTACAGTTATAAGGTCAAGGGGTGAGTTCTAATTTCATATTATTCTACAACAATCATCCGTCCAGAATATTCGATATATTCGATTTTTACTCATAAAAACCATTGCTCTGAAGGAAAGATATTATTTACCATTATAATGAGACCTCAGTTTCCCATCGCAACTATTGCATTATGTCCACTTCAGCGCAGCGTAAGATAAAAAAAAGAAAAGACCACACTGCATATAAGAGAAGTGTAGGCATACTGCTAACAGTAGTAACACATTTTTTTATTTTGAATGACCATTCCGGTCTTTTCTATTCTTATTTTATCTGACTTGATTTTCGGCATCACTATATTTTTAGGAAAAATTAAGATAACAAGATCAAATCAAGATATTTTGTCTTGCAGTCAATCAAGACTGGTCAAGACAAGTTAAGATCAGTTCAGCACAGGTAAAGTTAAACAATACACAATCCGTCTTTAACTATTATGAACTGGTCCTAATTAGTTTTGATTGACCGCAAGGCAACGTATTTTGTTCTGATTGACGGCAAGCAACGTGTCTTGTTTTCATTGACCACAAGGCAACGTATCTTGTTGTGATCTTGTATCTTGATTTTTTCTTAAATCTCTTCGGATTAGGTTTTAGTTAGTAAATGGATGCAGACGAGGTATGTGCTGACAATTTGTATTTAAGAGGATCAAGTGCAAGAGAATATGGTAAAACAACTTTTTGGTATGTTATTTTGGTCCTAATTTCTTATATTTAGAATATGATTAACCAAGTACTTGATAAAAGGTGTGACGACAGGACGTAAAAACCGAAACCAGAAATTACATTTTAAATGTTTCCGTCAATAACTTCCCAAACTGATATAGATAAAAAAACGTAGTTGTAGATTTATTTCCGTATACATTCAATTTAAAAAATTGTCGCCTTGCATTCTTTTTTTTTAACTAAATGTATTGAAATTAGAAAAAGAACCATGTGATCATATGTATCTTAATGTATGAAATGTCTATATCTACAAATCACTAAAGAGGCCACACCAGCAGCCTTTTCCACAAAAATTATTAGATGCAAATTCGTTCGTCACTCGTAAAAGTATGTCTGAATTTATATCCACGAAGTTTTGTGGATTAAGCTGGCCAGCCCTCGAAGTTATTTGTACTTATTAAAAAGAATACTGTTGCCGCTTACAGATGAACATGATATTGAAACTGATTTTGGTAAGTTGCAATTGCTTTGTACGATGTTTCGTATAACATACCTGCCTTATAATACCTGTGTCAATGCTTTGCTTTTTGATGTAGTTGTTTGATTGTGATAAGATAAGATGGAGGTAAAATAAATAATAAAAATACATTTGTGAACCTCAGTCACGAGTAGAGATATGACTTGGCAAAAGGCTTATGTCGCATCCAATTTTTCTTAACATCTGTTCGTGTATATTTTTTGTTCTTTTTTGTCCATCGCCGCAACACGACAGAGGGACCTAATAATGGTCTGCGTCCGTCCGTCTGTTACAGTTATTTTCGGACGCAACTCCTCTGAGACCGCTGATCGGATTTCGTTCAAATTTTGTAGGATTGTTGGTCACCTTTTGTACTTGATCCTATTGCACCGCCATTTTTATTCGACAAATTTTACCGGAGTTATGGACTTTGACTTTTTTCTGTATTCGACACTATAGGAACACTTTGTGGGCGCAACTCCTCTGAGGCAGCTGATCAGATTTCGTTCAAATGTTGTAGGATTGTTAGTCACCACATGTACTTGATCCTATCGCACTGCAATTTCGATTCGACAAATTTTACGGGAGTTATGGGACTTTAATGTTTTTGTGCATGTGACAATACGGGAACACTTAGTGGACGCAAAATTTTATTTGCATTGTACTGCAATTTTTTTTATTATGTTTTGACATCCATACTGTGCCGCCATTTCAATAACTGTATATCTTGTAGCTTTTCGACTTTTCTCTCCGACGGGGGACTGGCTACGTGTAGTAATCTTGTTTATTTTCAAATTCTACCTGTCGTTTGTCCATCTATCTATTTTAAAGAATTTGAACATAAATTTAGCAAAATAGGCCATTTCATGGGGTTTCATGGTTGAGATTTATATGTTCTCGTTCTCTACAGAAGCATTAGATGTAGTGCGAATCGGGTAATGGGGAAGATTTTTTGTTTCAAATACATTGTACATGTAGTTCTATATGGGAGACAACAGAATAATCATTATGCCTTTGCGTTAACTGTAAAATTTCACATGCACGTTTTACTGGATTAAAGGGTCACACAAAGTGCAAAAAAAAAAAAAAAAAAATCGTGAACTCGAGGAATTTGAATTAAGCAACAAGACACTACATCCCTTACTGTGTGTCCCACGTACTTCGGCAACTGCATTCTACGGGAAATACTCCCGACGTCATTATTATTATATTCTAATTCTCCAAGCTCAAACGAATATAAAATATTTATCGGATAAAACTCAACACATAATAATTATTATAGGAATTGTGACTCCAGGTGTAGCAGATTTTTGTCTCGCCTGCGACGAAAAGTCACGAAGGTGAGATATATATAGATATTACTTTCAGGCGGCGACGGCGACAGCGACGGCGGTGTAAACTTTTCTAAAACTTTAATAACTTTGCACATATAATACTTACAAACTAGAGGCTCTAAAGAGCCTGTATCGCTCACCTGCACTGAACTTTTCATCTTGAGCAGGACTAAAGATTTGGCTGGTTTTTCTATAGGATTCTATGTTGAACTAAGTTTGGCTTTGGGAGCCAAGATGGTTGACAGTCTAGGTCAGTGGACACATTTCTAAAAGAGAACCATCTAAGGACCATTGCTACCAAGTCTAGTTCTAATTGGCTTACTGGTTTCAGACCAGAAGATTTTTGAGTGAATTTCCAATAGGGTCCTATGTTAAACTAAGTTCGGCTGTGTCGGCCATCTTAGTTCAAATTCCACGAAATCAGATAATTCTGAAAGAGGACCTCCTAAGGACCATTGCTGCGAAGTCTGGTTCCAATTGGTCAAGTGGTTTCAGACAAGAAGATTTTTCGATCAATTTTCCCATAGGGCCTTATGTTAGGTTGTGGCAGCCATCTCGGTTGACAGTCCAGGTCATGGGACACAATTCTGAAAGAGGACCATATAAGGACCATTGCTGCAAAGTCTGGTTCCAATTGGTAAAGTGGTTTCAGACAAGAAGATTTTTCAATGAATTTTCCCATAGGGCCCTGTGTTTAACTAAGTTTGGCTGTGGCTGCCATCTTGTTTAACAGTCTGGGTCATCAGACATCATTCTGAAAGAGAACCTTCTAAGAACCATTACTGCCAAATTTGGTTGAAACTGGCCTTGTAGTTTCATAGAAGATTTTTGAAATTCACCCCCCCCCTTTTTTTCTATTTTTAGAAACAGCAGCCATGTCAGTTGGAAGTCGGGGATGGAAGATATAAGTTTGGAAAGGGGCCATCCAAGGACCATTCCACCAAAGTTTGGTTCAAATTGGCTCAGTTGTTTCAGGGAAGTTTTTTCGAAAGTCAATATAAAGTATATATATTGAAAGTAAAATTCCCATAGGCTAAATGTTTAACTAAGTCCAGCCATAGCGGCCATGTTGGATGGCGTTCAGGGAAATCAAACACAGATTTTATAAGGGGCCACCCAAGGACCATTCCACCAAAGTTTGGTTCAAATTGGCCTAATGGTCTCAGACAAGATAACGAAAATGTTAAAATTCCCATAGGGTCCAAGGTTAAACTATGTCCAACCATGGCAGCCATATTGGATGGCGCCCCTGAAAACCAAACACACATTTTAAAGGGGACCATCCAAGGACCATTCCACTTAAGTTTGGTTTAAATTGGTTTAGTGGTTTCAGAGGAGTTGATGGAAAATTAAAATTCCCATAGGCTCAATGTTAAACTAAGTCCAGCCATGGCGGCCATGTTGGATGGCGTTCGGGGAAACTGAACACAGATTTTAAAAGGGGCTACCCAAGGACCATTCCACCAAAGTTTGGTTCAAATTGGTCTAATGGTCTCAGAGAAGTTAACGAAAATGTTAAAATTCCCATAGCGTCCAAGGTTAAACTATGTCCAACCATGGCAGCCATATTGGATGGCACCTGGGAAAACCGAACATACCTTTTAAAGGAGACCATCCAAGGTCCATTCCACTTAAGTTTGGTTCAAATTGGTTCAGTAGTTTCAGAGGAGTTGACGAAAAAGTAAAATTCCCATAGGCTCAATGTTAACTAAGTCCAGCCATGGCAGCCATGTTGGATGGTGTTCGGGGAAACTGAACTTATATTTTAAAAGGGGCCACCCAAGGACCATTCCACCAAACTTTTGTTCAAATTGGCCTAATGGTCTCGGAGAAGATAACGAAAATGTTAAAATTCCCATAGGGTCCAAGGTTAAACTATGTCCGACCATGGCAGCCATATTGGATACCGCCCGGGAAAACCGAACACAGTTTTTAAAGTGGACCATCCAAGGACCATTCCACTTAAGTTTGGTTTAAATTGGTTCAGTGGTTTCAGAGGAGTTGACGAAAAAGTAAAATTTCCATAGGCTCAATGTTAAACTAAGTCCAGCCATGGCAGCCATGTTGGATGGCGTTCGGGGAAACCGAACATATATTTTAAAAGGGGCCACCCAAGGACCATTCCACTAAAGTTTGGTTTAAATTGGCCTAATGGTCTGAGAGAAGATAACGAAAATGTTAAAATTCCCATAGGGTCCAAGGTTAAACTATGTGCGACCATGGCAGCCATATTGGATGGCGCCCGGGAAAACCGAACACAGTTAAAGGGGACCATCCAAGGACCATTCCACTTAAGTTTGGTTTAAATTGGTTCAGTGGTTTCAGAGGAGTTGATAAAAATGTGAAAAGTTTACGACGACGACATACGACGACGACGACGACGAACGCAAAGTGATGAGAAAAGCTGACATGGCCTTTTAGGCCAGGTGAGCTAAAAACTAAGTATGTTGCGAAACAGCTCATGCGACAATAGATAACAAGAAAAATAAATGGAAATGGTGAGCTGTCAAAAGGGGCGTAAAACGACTAAAATGTATGAAATACACAAGTCAAACAAAACCAAATATAAAATTGTAAAAAAACAACAACAAACTAAAACGTTAAAAATACTCAACGTTTCGAAAAATATGGTCTTGATCACGAGTATGTAAAAAATAAAAATAAAAAGGTGTTGACTCTTTGAAACCCAGAGCAAGACTGAGTCCGTACATAAAATGTAAACAAAAACAAAAAAATATTTTACGTGGGTGTCATCAGTAAAAAGTACTTCATAGAAAATACATAAATGGCAAGGTAGATAGTAAAACTGTATAGTAAAAATAAGTAAAATAATATATTTGACGTTGTGATGTATAGAAAATGTACCATATAAGATAACTGTACCGCAAAAAGTTAGTGTGCATACTTAGTAAATGAATTGAAATTAAGAATTTTTTACATTAATTCCACGGGGTCGGAGTGTCCCCAGGCTAAAAATTATTTTCTGCTCAAGGCGTTGTCTGTATTGTCTTCCTCCGTTAACTGTCCTTAAAACGGTTACGCGGACGTCTGACGAGCTGTGACCAGGCAATCGAAAGTGATTGCCTCAGTTCCATAATACTTACAATTAAGATTTATGGTTCACAGATAGCTTATCGCATAAGGTTTGCCACTGTTTACTCGTCTTGTGATCCTGACCTCATTTCATGGTTCACTGACTTCATAAAAATAAATGTAAAATCTGAGTCCAAGTTTCGTGGTTAATTCCATTTCTCAGCAACTGTAATATCTAGGCCAACCATATTTTGTCTATAGATAGTTCTTAGTGGGTACATGCCAGCCCGACACCTGGCTTTGGACCTTGACCTCAATTTCATGCTTGAGTGACTGTGTTACATTTTCGTGGTTAAATCAATTTCTCAGCAACTATAATACCTAGACCCACCGTATTTGGTCTATTGATAGTTCTTGGTGGGTACAAGCCAGTCTGGAACCTGTCCTTGGACCTTGACCTCAATGCCATGGATGAGTGACTTTCATCCAAGTTATGTCCATTTTTTAGCAACTGTCATACCTAGACCTACCGTGTTTGTCTATAGATAGTTCTTAGTGGGTACATGCAAGTCTGACACCTGTCTATGGACTTTGACCTCAATTCCATGCTTGATTGACTTTGTCACATTTTCGGGATTAGGTCTATTTCTCAGCAACTTTAATACCTAGACCCACCATATTTGGTTAGTAGATAGTTCTTAGTGGGTATATGTCGGAATGACACCTGCCTTTTGACGTTGACCTCAATTTCATGGGTGAGTGACCTATGTCACATTTTTGTGATTAAGTCCATTTCTTAGCAACTGTAATATTATACCTAAGCCAACAATATATGGTCAATAGATAGTTCTTAGTGGGTACATGCCAGTCTCAGATCTGCCTACCCATTATCTCAGATCTGCCTACCCATTATGTGGTCTATCAGTATTTTTAATTATTATCATTAGTATTATGGTACAAATTTTAATAGGATTCCTTCACCTATCACTTTGAAATTAATATTATATGAACCTCCCCCCCCCCTTTTCCTCTAAAAAATGGGGCTGAAAATGACTAAGTCCAAGACAAGCCTCTTGTAATAATTTGAACATTCATGTTTTAAGGCTGAATCATTGGGCGACCTTTTAAAACTGACAACCAAACTTAACAATAACTAATAAGCATTAACATGATTAATCCTAATAATTTTTGGAGGCTGAGGCTTTTTCCAAACCGAACTTTAACACTCAATTCACAAGGCAATAATTGTTTGAAGTCTCATCGATATTCCTTCCAGATATCCTTTGCATATTCAACCATTTGATTTTCATCAACCCCATCGGCCATGCTGGTTTTGATATTCAACGTCAGAAGCGCGATTGAAACGATGACACATTGCTAGTATAAAAAGCGTCGCGCCCACGCGGATTTTTCTAGTTGACTAATTCCGGACCAAAATCGGATTTTTTTCCGGATTCGCGTATCTCCGTAGATTTTTTAATACAATCCGTAGAGCGTATTTTGACACCAAATTCCGTTAAAAATACGGACAAACCGTACTAGTAATCACCTCTGCAGTCTGACACCTGTCTCTGGACCTTGACCTCAATTTCATGCCTTAGTGACTTGCGTTTAGGCCTGATTGACATGCATGAGATTTTTCAGACAAATTATCGTCTGACCATTACTCTTTCGTTTAATGCATTTTCCTTTGACTTCCAATGTAGGGTATCAGATAATCATTATTCTGTGCCATGTGCATACTCAGGCGATACATTTAGTGTGTCCACTCTTGTTATTTTATCACACAAATAACAGAAAAATACACATTAGATACAGGCGTGCTATACATATTAATACATCATACATCAGTAATGGATGGGTGGGTAGGAAATTATACACATAAACTTCTTCACAAACGGCTGCTAAATATACTAGTAGGCAACATCGATTCAACTCTTACGTCAGAGCAACCGTTTAAATACTACTACTAGTGCACGCAACTCACAGACTATATGTATTTCATCTACCATAAAAACCGTATTGCGGACATTTTCATCCAATCCATCAAATTTACATAAACACTGACCATGTGCTTACAGTAAACAATCACACGTGTTAATAGTACTCAAACACTAAAAATATTTTGTGTTCGTTACCTTTGATAAATATATTTTTGTACTTTTAAAGAACAATTCGGTATGTGTTTAAAGTCAACACGGATCAAACTTTCGTAGACAGAACTTGCACATATTCTGCAACGTCGCATTTGTTTTTGGTGACGTCATATATGATGCAAAAATCAGTGAAAGCACACAAAAAAACTGGAAAATCGGCTCACGTTAAATATGTGGGACATTTTAGCAGTGGAAAAGATAATAAATCATTACAAATATTTCAAACAAAAGATAGTGTAATACCCTTTACTTTCATTTTAAAGAAATCTTTGAAATATTCCCTAAAAAACCACTTGCAGTTTGAACTAAGACACACAGTAGAAATGAACAAGGAGAAAGACTGGATATAATAAGATCGTCGTGTGGTCCTCAACTGATAAAAAAGCAAAAACCCGAAGGATTAAATGAACAAATGTGTCATAAATTCAACAAAACACTTCCAAACACAATACGCACACCCAAAACAAAGATAGGATCAAAACAGAAACGGCAGCAATATTTGTAAACGGTTAAAAAAATTTTCTAGAAAGATTCTATTATGACATTATCCTATTGTATTTTTGAAGCCACAGTCGTTCAAAAGCGTTGACCCACAATAAGGACACAATAGCTTAACGCCACTGTACATTTACGCCTGCAGAAATCTTTTTTTCATTTGGCCACATCAAATTAATTTTTCGTTCTTGGAATTTTTGGATGGCAAAAATAGGTGCGAGTGAGCGAAATTTCATTTTTTTTTCTTGAAGACTTGTTTTTTGGGGGCGAAGATCAAAATCAAATCCTTATTTACACTTTTGAATATCGAATAGCACGGTTGCAATCATCTTTTCGGATGAAGCCATTTTGAAATGTGCGGACAGAAATGATATGTAACTTCACTGTCACCGACGAACTGCTCTTTACAATCACCAAACTGCATTAAAAGACAGTACAGTTTCCCTTGTTCAATCTTTTGCATGGTGATTAATTGATACTTGCAACATTATATTTTCGTACTTTCTGTTAAAATCGGTAGAATAAAATACTTGATAATTGCATGCTCGTTCAGTGGCGATATCCATTGTCCCTCCGCGTTGGTAATTACTAAATTAGTTTGTCCATCCAGGTCACTAGCTATAGTCTAGCAATTGGGGAAAATAGATTTCGCTACTGACTTTGCGGGCAGTTATTTTGTAAACAATATTGTTACTGTTTCTGTTTTGATTCTAGTTGCAATATTCCAGTGATAAACATTTTTAACTGCTTTCTATGCTACTCAGACGTTACCTTTTGTCGTCCAGAAACTCTGACATCATAATAATATCAAGTCGTCGAAGACTATACGCGGTGGACTTATTGTTTGTCGTCGATTATGAATATTCACTTTGTCCTTGACAAATGACTGACTTAATTGTCAGTGGTGCAACAACACTTCAATCTCCTGCAGCGAATGAAAATTCATGCTTTGTGACTTTATTTCGTACTTGGCATGCCAGTAACTAAAATAGAGAAAATAAAAACGATTTAAGAAACATAAGATTAAAATGAGCTAAAATCTGCAGTTCAACCCCCTTTCCACAATTATTGAGTGTTATATAACTCCTACTTACTTATATACTGTATGAAGATAAAGGAAAAGTTGAGCATTATAGATTGTGCCTTTTCAATATAAGACTTTGTTGTTATTCTGTCACATATTTGTTTTACTTCAATTTCAATAAAATCTGAACACAGTGGTTGCACTCTTAAGAACCCAATTGCGCTGATCTGCCACCGCATAACCCTAGCCCAATTATATTACTTTTAGCATGAGAATGTGTTTCTGCATTTGTCATAAATCGTAATAAACTTACATTGCCACGTTGTTTGGTCTCTTTTTTTCGTTTTATTACTTTTTCAACCACAGTACATGTATTACATAAATCTATACTATTAAATTTTTGGACTGAACATATGGCAAAATTGTGGGTACTTTGCTAACTTGCATAGAGGCCATTTTGGATTTATATGACGACATTCATTACAAAGCATTATACTTGCCCAAAAAATAAAAATGCAAATATTCAAATTCTTATAACGCATACGCAAATTGTCTGCATATAGGTACATTTTACACAATATTACCTTTCTTTCAATGTGCAAATAAACATTGTCAAGTTTTGAAAATTTTCCGCCAATTCAGTTTAAAAAACTGAAGCGTAACAGTAGTAGAACTGCTATATGAATTAACTAAAATTAGTGAAAAATGAAAATTCAAACTACAAATACAGATACAAGGCGAGATCAAACATAAATTGTCTGCATATGGAGAACCACTATGGAGGATGAATTTTATGAGGAAATAACTTTTATCTCACCTGCTTTCTTATTTTTCCGCCAAAATGTTTTTAAAACATGAAAATTTCAAGTCTTCCATAGCGTAATCCTTCAAATCTGAAGCCTTTCCCCTCAGAATTAAACAAACAAACTAAATATCCACCAAAGGAAGTTTTCATAGACACATAAGTTAAAGAGTCGAGACGGGAAAAGACTCAATTATCCATAATTCAAACAATTTTATCATTTTCGATCTATAACTAAGGGAGTTAATTTGATTAAAAGGCGTGAAATCACGTGATGCAAATGCCATGAATAAAATACCCAGCATTTTGCCATATGAAATTTCTAGCCGTTTTACCTCCGAGCCGACGATCGTCAGAAATATTATACATGTTATATAATAATAAATAGTTAGCGCATGTACTATACTTTCTAATTTCAGATAATAAAAATTCTGATTTGCACACATTTTTTTGTCCGAAATATACAAATTAAAACTCAAATTTCGATAAATTAGATATAATCTTAAATTACCCAGGTATAAATTATAGTAGTACTTTATATTTATTTGTACTCTTAGGTGTCATACATTTTTTTGTATATTATACACTTTAAAAGGGTCGAAATCTTATATGAAACCATCAAGTTATGCAGATGTTCAATTTTTTCTTGTTCAAATAATCCGATTTAATTTATTGTAACTCCTAGTCTTTCTAATGACAGTTTAAATTAGATTCATATGATTAATGTATTCATTTTCTAGATAATTTTTCCGACAATATAATGCATCTGAGACTTTTGTTCGATCTCCGTACTGAATTGTTTTGGCATTTGTACAGTACCCATGGAACATAACACTTCAAAGGTATTATTTGGATGTGTACACGTAAAACTACACATTAACATTGACCCTGTTATATATGTTAATTATATCGCCCAGTTTTCATCAATTTCTTCTTTTTTTTTTATTAACGCCTAATACTATTGTTGTCTTTTACCATAGGTGATTTCATAACTGAAGTAAAAAGTTTTCTGAAAAGAATACATTACATGCCTCGAATGAAATGTGTTATATTCAAAAAACTGTTCAAATGTAAAATTCGGCATGGCTCTCGCACAAACTGGTATATGAAGGTTAACAAAAATCGGAAGCTGGAAATGGAGACACTCACGAATGAAAAAGACGATTGCTGTAAGTAAATATTATTCCTAGAATAAACCTTTTTTGTTAGTTGAGGGAGGAAGACAATTTGAAATTTTCGGGAGGTGGGTTTATGAAAAAATGCTTTACAAGAATCATATTTAATAAGTTTTTGAGGGTTCAACATAAGGTATGAAAGTGAAGAAAATTTTTTTAATAAGAAGTTAAAAGATTTATTGAAATTGCTTTGATTTTTAGGGGCATTCGATTGTTACATGTTTCACGCACTTAAATTACAAAAAAGACGCGAGGAACCTCCAACAAGCACATTTATCTGTGTTCTACGTACATGTCACCAGTTCGATAGCCATAGACCCTATATTATGGCAAAAAGTTGTGAAAAGGTTGGAACAATGGTGAGTAATTTTTGCATAAAAAATGAAAAGTCCCAGTTGTTTTCATTTTCATTCTATAGTACCAATTTTGATGCAATTTACATGTACAAATTTTAACAGTTTATGTGACACCTTCTATTGATTCTAAGGCAATGGATCTTTATTTAACCTTAATTTTGTCTTAAAATGTCGTTATTTCGAAAAAAACGAATTCACCATTGAACAAGAAAGAAATGGCAGTTTAAGATCTGAAAGATAAGTAAAATGCTTACAAAATTTTATTTATGATGTCATGATTTTTGCTTTCCTTTGCTTCATCATAGGTGTTTCCTTCACTTGAACTTGATGTAAGAAGAACTGAGAGCGCAGACCCCAGATTCTTCAAAGTCACCAAATCTGGAAATGGGAATCAAATTTTGGAATCTCTTATTTATAAAGGTATGGATAGTTGATAAAAATTCTAACACATTCTTTTTACTCAGGACGTATTTCAAATGGCCCTAGGTATTCCTGTCCATTTCATTTATTTGTGAAGTGAAATAATTTTAATGATTTCAAATCTATGCAAAACACAACTGTATTCTGTATTATTGACTAACAATAGAATATAAGCCTCACAATACAATACAAAATGTCAAAGTATGCCAATACGACACATACCGGCCCAATATGCCGTATTGGACTAGTTAATATGACATACATGTTTGGACTGGTTAGTCAATAAAGGTATAATTGCGTAAGGTTTTCCATATTGGCTTAGTTATTGGTCCTTGGTTAGCCATATTGGACTTCGGCTTCCCCTCAGTCCAATACGGCTTGCCTCGGACCAATAACTATGCCTATATGGGAAACCTTACGCTATAATACTATATCATCGTCGGTTTTCATTGTCTACCAAATCACATCTTATATGAATTTTGTTTTGTATAATCTTTTTTAATTCCCGTGAAAATACTTAGAGTTTGTTTCCAGATAATTTGATAAGTTTAAAAAAAAAAGTATGCACAACCATTATGTCTAAAAAGAGGATGATCTTTGAATGTTTTCAGGCAGACAGTAATTTGTGTTCTCCAACTAGAGTAATATATGTGTACAATTCCTTTTTTTTCAGACTACTACTTATCGTGGAACACTTTGGGTAACAAACTTAAACTAAAAAAGCACTCAATACCGGAACTGGATTGTTCGAATGACTGTTATTTTGAATTTGTGCCATTTTAGCAAGATTTCAGAAATATATGGCAGTTGTTAGACTATTAATACTGTTCTGACACTTATTACCGTGAACATATTTACTTGTTATTGTTTTCGTAATCACGCATGCTAGTTTCATAAATTGTCAGTATTATTGCATTTATACATATTTGTGTTATTGTTTTATTATCTATTGTAACTCATCTAACAGTACATTAGTAAGATACCTACATTAAATTCATTTTACCATTTTCAAAAGAATAAAGGTTGGTTATTATTTATTATTTCCTTGCATTGCAGAACAGATAGCGTGAGAAGGGTTGGCGTTTTTAGCTCACCTGTCCTAAAAGGACATGTGAGCTTATAACATCACTTAGCGTCCGTCGTCCGTCCGTCTGTAAACTTTTACATTTTCATATTCTCATATTGGACCTATTGAACTGAAACTTGGCCTGAAGCTTCTATGGAAGGTCCTTTACAGAGTTTGCATAAATCATCCTGATCCGTCAAACAAAATGGCCTCCATTAGCATTTACGTCTTTTGATTAGTCCAAATTTAAAACTTCTTCTCCTCTGAAACCGTAAAGCCAAATGAAATGATTTTTGGTATGGAGCATCTATGGAACGTCCTTTACCAAGTTTGCATAAATCATCCAGGTCCGTGAAACAAAATGGCCGCCATTAGCATTTTCATGTTCTGATTGGCCCAAATCTAAAACTTCTTCTCCGCTGAAACCGTAAAGCCAAATTAACTGATTTTTCTTATGGGGCATCTATGGAAGGTCCTTTACAAAGTCTGCATAAATCATCCACGTCCGTGAAAGAAAATGGCCGTCAAGAGCATTTACATGTTCTGATTGGTCGAAATTAAAAACTTCTTCTCCTCTGAAACCGTAAAGCCAAATGAACTGATTTTTGGTATGAAGCATCTATGGAACGTCCTTTACAAAATTTGCATAAATGATCCCGGTCCGTGAAACAAAATGGCCGTCAAGAGCATTTACATGTTCTGATTGGTGGAAATTAAAAACTTCTTCTCTGAAACCGTAAAGCCAAATGAACTGATTTTTGGTATGGAGCATCTATGGAACGTCCTTTACAAAATTTGCATAAATGATCCCGGTCCGTGAAACAAAATGGCCGTCAAGAGCATTTACATGTTCTGGTTGGTGGAAATTTAAAACTTCTTCTCCTCTGAAACCATAAAGCCAAATGAACTGATTTTTGGTATGGAGCATCTATGGAAGGTCCTTTACCAAGTTTGCATAAATCATCAAGGTCGGTGAAACAAAATGGCCGCCATTAGCATTTACATGTTCTGATTGGTCCAAATCTAAAACTTCTAAAATTTGCATAAATGATCCCGGTCCGTGAAACAAAATGGCCGTAAAGCCAATTAACTGATTTTGTTATGGAGCATCTATGGAAGGTCCTTTACAAAGTCTGCATAAATCATCCAGGTCCGTGAAAGAAAATGGCCGCCATGAGCATTTACATGTTCTGATTGGTCGAAATTTAAAAGTTCTTCTCCTCTGAAACCGTAAAGCCAAATGAACTGATTTTTGGTATGGAGAATCTATGGAACGTCCTTTACAAAATTTGCATAAATGATCCCGGTCCGTGAAACAAAATGGCCGTCAAGAGCATTTACATGTTCTGATTGGTGGAAATTAAAAAACTTCTTCTCTGAAACCGTAAAGCCAAATGAACTGATTTTTGGTATGGAGCATCTATGGAACGTCCTTTACAAAATTTGCATAAATGATCCCGGTCCGTGAAACAAAATGGCCGTCAAGAGCATTTACATGTTCTGGTTGGTGGAAATTTAAAACTTCTTCTCCTCTGAAACCATAAAGCCAAATGAACTGATTTTTGGTATGGAGCATCTATGGAAGGTCCTTTACCAAGTTTGCATAAATCATCAAGGTCGGTGAAACAAAATGGCCGCCATTAGCATTTTCATGTTCTGATTGGTCCAAATCTAAAACTTCTAAAATTTGCATAAATGATCCCGGTCCGTGAAACAAAATGGCCGTAAAGCCAATTAACTGATTTTGTTATGGAGCATCTATGGAAGGTCCTTTACAAAGTCTGCATAAATCATCCAGGTCCGTGAAAGAAAATGGCCACCATGAGCATTTACATGTTCTGATTGGTCGAAATTTAAAAGTTCTTCTCCTCTGAAACCGTAAAGTCAAATGAACTGATTTTTGGTATGGAGCATCTATGGAACGTCCTTTACAAAATTTGCATAAATGATCCCGGTCCGTGAAACAAAATGGCCGTCAAGAGAATTTACATGTTCTGATTGGTGGAAATTTAAAACTTCTTCTGCTCTGAAACCGTAAAGCCAAATGAAATGATTTTTGGTATGGAGCATCTATGGAATGTCCTTTACCAAATTTGCATAAATCATCCAGGTTCGTGAAACGAAATGGCCGCCATTAGCATTTTCATGTTCTGATTGGTCCAAATCTAAAACTTCTTCTCCGCTGAAACCGTAAAGCCAAGTAACTAATTTTTGTTATGGAGCATCTATGGAAGGTCCTTTACAAAGTCTGCATAAATCATCCAGGTCCGTGAAAGAAAATGGCCGCCATGAGCATTTACATGTTCTGATTGGTCGAAATTTAAAAGTTCTTCTCCTCTGAAACCGTAAAGCCAAATGAACTGATTTTTGGTATGGAGAATCTATGGAACGTCCTTTACAAAATTTGCATAAATGATCCCGGTCCGTGAAACAAAATGGCCGTCAAGAGCATTTACATGTTCTGATTGGTGGAAATTAAAAAACTTCTTCTCTGAAACCGTAAAGCCAAATGAACTGATTTTTGGTATGGAGCATCTATGGAACGTCCTTTACAAAATTTGCATAAATGATCCCGGTCCGTGAAACAAAATGGCCGTCAAGAGCATTTACATGTTCTGGTTGGTGGAAATTTAAAACTTCTTCTCCTCTGAAACCATAAAGCCAAATGAACTGATTTTTGGTATGGAGCATCTATGGAAGGTCCTTTACCAAGTTTGCATAAATCATCAAGGTCGGTGAAACAAAATGGCCGCCATTAGCATTTTCATGTTCTGATTGGTCCAAATCTAAAACTTCTAAAATTTGCATAAATGATCCCGGTCCGTGAAACAAAATGGCCGTAAAGCCAATTAACTGATTTTGTTATGGAGCATCTATGGAAGGTCCTTTACAAAGTCTGCATAAATCATCCAGGTCCGTGAAAGAAAATGGCCGCCATGAGCATTTACATGTTCTGATTGGTCGAAATTTAAAAGTTCTTCTCCTCTGAAACCGTAAAGCCAAATGAACTGATTTTTGGTATGGAGAATCTATGGAACGTCCTTTACAAAATTTGCATAAATGATCCCGGTCCGTGAAACAAAATGGCCGTCAAGAGCATTTACATGTTCTGATTGGTGGAAATTAAAAAACTTCTTCTCTGAAACCGTAAAGCCAAATGAACTGATTTTTGGTATGGAGCATCTATGGAACGTCCTTTACAAAATTTGCATAAATGATCCCGGTCCGTGAAACAAAATGGCCGTCAAGAGCATTTACATGTTCTGGTTGGTGGAAATTTAAAACTTCTTCTCCTCTGAAACCATAAAGCCAAATGAACTGATTTTTGGTATGGAGCATCTATGGAAGGTCCTTTACCAAGTTTGCATAAATCATCAAGGTCGGTGAAACAAAATGGCCGCCATTAGCATTTTCATGTTCTGATTGGTCCAAATCTAAAACTTCTAAAATTTGCATAAATGATCCCGGTCCGTGAAACAAAATGGCCGTAAAGCCAATTAACTGATTTTGTTATGGAGCATCTATGGAAGGTCCTTTACAAAGTCTGCATAAATCATCCAGGTCCGTGAAAGAAAATGGCCACCATGAGCATTTACATGTTCTGATTGGTCGAAATTTAAAAGTTCTTCTCCTCTGAAACCGTAAAGTCAAATGAACTGATTTTTGGTATGGAGCATCTATGGAACGTCCTTTACAAAATTTGCATAAATGATCCCGGTCCGTGAAACAAAATGGCCGTCAAGAGTATTTACATGTTCTGATTGGTGGAAATTTAAAACTTCTTCTGCTCTGAAACCGTAAAGCCAAATGAAATGATTTTTGGTATGGAGCATCTATGGAATGTCCTTTACCAAATTTGCATAAATCATCCAGGTTCGTGAAACGAAATGGCCGCCATTAGCATTTTCATGTTCTGATTGGTCCAAATCTAAAACTTCTCCGCTGAAACCGTAAAGCCAAGTAACTAATTTTTGTTATGGAGCATCTATGGAAGGTCCTTTACAAAGTCTGCATAAATCATCCAGGTCCGTGAAAGAAAATGGCCGCCATGAGCATTTACATGTTCTGATTGGTCGAAATTTAAAAGTTCTTCTCCTCTGAAACCGTAAAGCCAAATGAACTGATTTTTGGTATGGAGCATCTATGGAACGTGCTTTACAAAATTTGCATAAATGATCCCGGTCCGTGAAACAAAATGGCCGTCAAGAGCATTTACATGTTCTGATTGGTGGAAATTAAAAACTTCTTCTCTGAAACCGTAAAGCCAAATGAACTGATTTTTGGTATGGAGCATCTATGGAACGTCCTTTACAAAATTTGCATAAATGATCCCGGTCCGTGAAACAAAATGGCCGTCAAGAGCATTTACATGTTCTGATTGGTGGAAATTTAAAACTTCTTCTCCTCTGAAACCGTAAAGCCAAATGAAATGATTTTTGGTATGGAGCATCTATGGAACGTCCTTTACCAAGTTTGCATAAATCATCCAGGTCCGTGAAACAAAATGGCCGCCATTAGCATTTTCATGTTCTGATTGGTCCAAATCTAAAACTTCTTCTCCGCTGAAACCGTAAAGCCAATTAACTGATTTTTGTTATGGAGCATCTATGGAAGGTCCTTTACAAAGTCTGCATAAATCATCCAGGTCCGTGAAAGAAAATGGCCGCCATGAGTATTTACTTGTTCTGATTGGTCGAAATTTAAAACTTCTTCTCCTCTGAAACCGTAAAGCCAAATGAACTGATTTTTGGCATGGAGCATCTATGGAACGTCCTTTACAAAATTTGCATAAATGATCCCGGTCCGTGAAACAAAATGGCCGTCAAGAGCATTTACATGTTCTGATTGGTGGAAATTAAAAACTTCATCTCTGAAACCGTAAAGCCAAATGAACTGATTTTTGGTATGGAACATCTATGGAAGGTCCTTTACCAAGTTTGCATAACTCATCCCGGTCCGTGAAAAAAATGGCCGCCATGAGCATTTACATGTTCTGATAGGTCAAAATGTAAAACTTCTTCTCCTCTGAAACCATAAAGCAAAATGAACTGATTTTTGATATGGAACATCTATGGAAGGTCCTTTGCAAAATTTGCATAAATCATCCCGGTCCGTGAAACAAAATTGCTGCCATGAGCATTTACATGTTCTGATTGGTCGAAATTTAAAACATCTCTGAAATCGTAAAGCCAAATGAACAGATTTTTGGTATGGATCATCTATGGAAGGTCCTTTACAAAGTTTGCATTAATCCTCCCGGTCCGTGAAACAAAATGCCCAGGTGAGCGATACAGGCTCAGCCCACTGAGCCTCTTGTTAATAATCTGCATGCTGGTAATAATAATGATTTTGAAATGACACCCCCTCCTTTTCTGTTGGGAAGTGAAAATGTCCCAAAAAAGGTTAATCTTCGATCATTATGCAGAAGCAACAAGATCAACCAGCATTTAGTATACAGTGACCTGTATAAACCTTTAAAATTGGTTATTATTTGGCGATTCCCGGCTGGCGGGTGGCTTCAAATAGCTATAATGACACAAATTCTGGTTTGCATGTCAGACAGGTACTTGTTAAAGCAAAGATATCTATATATATATTGTTTTGAAAGCGCAAATGATTATGAATCTTTGGTAAGTTAGGTGCAACCACAAAGTATTTCTAGCAGACTGTAGTCATTCGATTTTCACACAAAAAGTAATACTTATTACGTAAAATGTGATACCGACTACAGTACATTTGCTATTCAGGATCTTTTTCATACATGTATACCATTGTATGATTTTTATTTGCATGTAATTTTTTGCTCAAAATGTGCACTTCCCAAATAAAAAGTAAACCACTAGATGTTTTTTATTGTTTCAATTTCAATGATATGACCATTTCTAATATGCTGCGATATGATGCAAGCACAGCAAATAGCCCTTTCTAGAAACTCATTTCCGGTATCAAGATTCTGTAATATGGCTGCCCCCATTAAACAAAGACTTTTCTAAATGAACCATATGTATAAAATGCATATGCTCCTATAGCGCTCGCTGCGATCGCAAGTACAAAGAATCAACGATGAGTTTACTTAAAGACACTATACAGCAAAATTAAAACTGTACTGCTTGGTACCGATCAGTGCTACGTTCCTGCAAATAATGTCATTCATTTGCCGGACCCAGTCTTTTTGAACACCTTATATTCAAGATGAAGAACAACAATAAAAGAATTGCATGGTTTTGTTACTCATTTACATTACTTTTATCTGTTACGTCTTTGCTGTATGTTTTGTATGCCTTATCTTTGGATTTAGATCTTGTAGAAATTGCACACTCGGTATTCTTTTTTTGATATTTTTTGCCAAATACTATTAGTGTGTTGGTTACATGAAATTGTATCAATCATGCTTTTATATAGGATATATTATTAAGAAATATTATGTCACAGACTATCACAGAAGAAAAAATAATATTTCATAAGCAGCTGGCACAATTTATGATATGGTTTTGGCCTTTTTGGTATTTTTTAATTTGCTCTCCAACCTTTTGGATTGTAATGTTGGTTTTCAACATTTTAGGCCATAAGCACAACTGAGTCGTAAATCGAAGAAATTTGCACATCTTGTACATCAAAATTGGTATCAAAATAACAATCCAAAGATACTAATATTAGATATAGTAAATAGAGTTACCTCTCATCAGCAGCATTAAAACCGCAACATTTGGAAGACCAAAAACCAAACTTATATTAAACAAGAAGTACTCAAAGAATTATATGTAATTAATTAGATTTCATTATAGAATAGTATTCATTATGAAAACATTACGAGTTTGTGATGCCAATCTTAGTGTATATGTTTTATGTTGAATTTTGTTTTCCTGTTTTTCCGTCTCTTTGAGTTATACATAGATCTTCGTAATACGTTTGCAACTGTTCACAACGTCGAAAATGAAAGAAGTGATTGCAAAGACCTTTCATTACAAGTCGTTTCCTTAATACATCATGCTTACTTATACGATGTTGTTACAATGACAGAGAACAAAATTCAGAAACTTATGAAGTCTATAAACGTATAAAAAATGTTTTATTTATATATATTATTGGTGGTTATCCTAGAATAAATTTGTCCAAAACGTTCAAGGTTTTGGTATGTGCACGCTATACGACATTGACATGGATGTAGGTAGGATTCCAAATGTCTTGTCCATATTTAATATTGAAATAGAGAAAAAAGGGTCCAGAAAGTACTTGCTTACGTTGTCACAACTCTATTGAAAAATACCGATGATATAGCATGTTTAGTGGAAAACGAAATGAACCATTCAATCCCTAATAATTCAATAAAACACTTTCTTAACATTATCATATTTTGGTCGCTGACACGATATTATTGTTATCCTTGTCTGGTGTTCGTCTAAATTTGTAAATTTATATTGTGTTAATTCCTTGCATTGCAAAACAGAAAGGCTGAGAAGGGTAGACTTTTTTTAATAATCTGCAGCTGGTAATAATACAGAATTTGAACTGACACTCCCTTTTTTCCTGTTGGAAAATGAAAATGTCCCCAAAAAAGGTTAATGTTTGATCATTATGCAGAAACAAGATCGATAAAATGCGGTTACCTGTATAAACCTTTCTTTTGATTTTTCTAAAATGTATCGTAATAGCACGTGCACGGAATCAAAAATCGCAAACTTCGCATCATCATACGTCTTAAAGTTTTATTTAATTTATACCTTCAGTATTCAGTGCTTGGGTCGGATAGTTCATCTAACTACTAATGAAGATACGGAGTTCGTGAGTTCGATTAGTTGTATTAATATCCCAAACTGGACTACTGTTAATGTAGGCTTTTTACTTGACGTTTTTCGTTAAGTCAAGGGTCAACTTCATTAAATTAAAACACAAAATAGGAGTTGAAGCTATATGTATAGCATTGATTAGCAGTTGTCCATTAAAAGATACTTATCTTAACAAAGTATGTTTCAAATTTTAACAAGATATATTGAGCACATCGAAGTCGACACGTTTTTTAATTTACCCGAAAATTGCTAATTTGGTGATTTTTCGTGCATATTTGTTTTTTTTATGGACAAGGCGACATAACTCAAGAACAACAACTGACTTTAATAAGGTAACAGTACAGAGGAGCCTAAGGAAATTTCAATCTAGTGAGTCTTTTTAGCAACTTCAAACTTTGATCACAGATACAAAGAACTTGGCAATATTTTGTAACCATTTTTCACCATTTCAGTAACGATTATATAAGTTTTTTTTATAATAATTATGAATATTTACACTGGAAACAATAAGAAAAATGTTTTCATGTACTTATTAATAAAGTTTCATTTTTTTAAGTAGAAAGGGTAGTTAATGTCATTTAATTCAAATGTTTCATCGTAAAACAAAATGTAATTCGAGATCAGAAAGTCCGGTTTCAAAAAAAAACCTTTAGTAAACTGGCTCATTGTGTTGGATCTATCAGACGGTTTGAAGCCCTGTGAGCTTGGTGAGTTGGAAAGTAATGTGGTTTTTCTCATGACAAATATACCTAAGGAGCAAATAAAAAAACGTAATCCATTGGACAGACAAACCCGGGAAGACAAATAAACAACCACAAGCACAACAAATAAACACAGAAAACTAAAAAAACAATGAACAACACGAACTAATATAAAAACAAGAAGTGAACCCAGGTGCTCCGGAATCCGGAAGGGTCAGCAGTTCGTGAAGTTCAACAAAGTCAATCCGGTGGAAGTCACAAATCGATAAATACCATAAACCTTCTTTCTGGCCTGTTAAATATTATAATGTTTGTAGTATCTGTCTTTACCTAAAGGTCACTGATACATTATATACTATGTTTGATAACAAATCGTGTTATCAGACTAACTACATTAATACAATACCAGTAAATGGTAGAATTACCCTGAACAGATTTTGTGAAAATTGTCGGAATGCATTACACAGAGTTTACAGTGCCTGTTCCAGTGATACACAGAACGTAGGAATATCAGGTGAACCAGCATTGAGATAATTTGAATTTGAATTCAGCGGCATTTTAGATATCGGCTTCTAATTAATGTTTGAAAAAATGAAAACAAAGTAATGTTATATGGTTATGGATTTCTTTTCAGGTTCTTTTTTTTTTCTCTTTTTTTTGCATTAGTTTGATATACTGCCTACATTTTAAACTTCTTTTAATTTATTTGAAAACTGAATCAAAGTAGAATAAGGTGAATTTCTTTTTTCCTTTTGCTTTAATTAAATTGTACACGTAATTTATAGAAATATATCATGTTGACAGGTGGTATTTGCCCCCCCCCCCCCCCCCCCCCCCCAATGGTTTTGAGTGCACTGAAAATTTCACGAGCTTTGACATTTAAGCATTTGGTGTTACGTCATATATTAAATTAATACTTTTGTTTTGTACCTGCAGATATACGGAAAATACATGGAATTTTTTCATATTCATTTGTAACAAAACATTGACCTCGCCCATCAACCATGATGGCCACCAGAGCTGAACATTGGGTAACATAGGACCCTATGGTAAAATTGATTTCAAAATCTTCTTGTCTGAAATTTGAACCTTACTGGCAGCAATGGTCTTTATCTGGTCCTTAATATTTGTATTCGATGACCCACTACATCAACTTGGCGGCAATGGCCATATATATGGTCCTAGCCTATTTCAGAATTGTATGCAATGACCCAGCCCGCCATCCAAGATGGTCGCCACATTAACATAGGACCCTACGTGAAATTCACTTACAGATCGTCTGGTCTGAAACCACTAAGCCAATAAAAACAAAACTTGGCAGCAATGGCCATATATATGGTATTTAGCCTATTTCAAAATTGTATCCAATGACCAGCCCGCCATCCAATAGGACCACCAGAGCCAAACGTAATGGAGATTACTTCTCACCGACGGGAAGGGTGGCAATGGGTACAAAAATGGGACCGAGTTTTGCTTGTCTGTTTGTTGGCTATTTGGAGGAAAAGATGTTTACGGAATTTGATGGACCCATTTCTCGTCTATTTAAAAGGTATATAGATGATGTCTTCAGAGTGTCTGATGACTCCCACGAGGAACTCCAGTCTTTCATCAATCTCGTATCGTCTTACCATCTGTCTATTAAATACACATTCTCTGTTAGTGAGTCGGAATTGTCGTTCCTTGGCTTGACATGTAAATTGGTTGGCAGCAGCATCGAAATTTCGGTCTTTTATAGACTACCGACGCACACTGCTACCTGACCTGTTCCTCTTGTCATCCTAAGTCATGCAAAGATCCCATCCCTAAATCTCAGTTTCTTACACTTAAAAGCCTCTGCAGCAATGAAGAGGATTTCAGATAGCAGTGTGACAAGATGTCCACCTTTTTCCGAAGAAGAGATTATCCCCAAACGGCCATTGACAGGGCATTCGAATCTGTTTCCAATGTGACCAGACCCAACGCCTTAAAGTCTGGTGTGAAATCTAACAACAATCGTGTTCCATTGGTCCTTACTTACCATTCCCATAATGTCGCCATCCGTAACATATTTATGAACTATTTTAACAACATAGTGATGAAAAATCCGTTGATGTGCGAAATTTTTGAGACTGTTCCCATCACTGCTTACCGTAAGGGGAAAAAAACCACTTAGTCAGTAGTTTGATCAAGTCGAACATTTCCTGAGAAACAACTGACTACCGGGGAACTAGGCCATGTAAAACGTCCAGATGTGTGACATGCCCCTACACCATGGATACTAAAGAGATCTTAGGCCCTGACAACAAATACATAATTCAAAATGGGTATAAAAAGTACTGATATAAATTTGGTTTACGCATTCGTCTGTACGAATTGTGACAAGGTATATATCGGAGAGACATGTCGTCGCCTTGGTGACTTGCGTTCTATAAGTACATATTATCAGGTTTTCTGCAAACGTATATCGTAAAATATCAGCCGCGAGACACAATGTGAAGCTTTTTCGGCGAGTGAGCTTATATTTTACAATATTTGTTTGAAGAAAACTTGATGATAAATTTATCGTATTGTTAACTAGCAATCTTAATGGAATTTCTTACTTTTTAATGGCCATCTGCCTATAACCGGATGTTTTCCTGGTATATTCGGGTCAACGTTGGGTCAAACATTATGACGTTGCTGATATATTCGGGTCAGCTCATATTAGGGTCGGGTCAACTGTTTACGACGTCACAGTGCCGAATACGGGAAATTGTGAAGGCCTCAGCAGGTCGATATAGGCATGGGGAAATACGATAAAGAATGGAACTGATTGCCCACTTGGCGATCACTTTCGATTGCCTGGTCACAGCTCGTCAGACGTCCGCGTAACCGTTTTAAAGAGGAAGACAATACAGACAACGCCTTGAGCAGAAAATATTTTTTTTAGCCTGGGGACACTCCGACCCCGTGGAATTAATGTAAAAAATTCTTAATTTCAATTTATTTACTAAGTATGCACACTAACTTTTTGCGGTACAGTTATCTTATATATGGTTTTCTATACATCATAACGTCAAAGATATTATTTTACTTATTTTTACTATATAGTTTTACTATCTACCTTGCCACCTATGTATTTTCTATGAATTACGTTTACTGATCGACACCCACGTCAATAAAATTTTTGTTTTTGTTTACATTTTATGTATGGACTCAGTCTTGCTTTGGGTTTCAAAGAGTCAACACCTTTTTATGCCCCTTTTGACAGCTCACCATTTCCATTTATTATCTATTGTCGTATGAGCTGTTTCGCAACATATTGTCGTACCCACAGTCGTTTGAATTTTAGTGATAAAAATATTAAAAAACAATGAAAAAAAAATTGTAATATATGTATAATATAGGGGAAGTTATGAAATGCGTTTTTGCGCCAAAATGTAAACAATCGAAATTTGCCCTCAACGGACGCAAAGTGATACGCTTCGTGGATGATTTCTACACAAGTCATGTTTTTCTATACATCGGAAGGGTAAGTACCTTCATTCGAACCATTTTATGGGCGTATGGACCATTTTATTACTGTCATTCAGCCTCCGACTTTGTTACAGTCGCCATGGTGGAACTATTCCGCACTGAATGAACAATATTATTCCAAAATATCTTTTAAATCGTAAATATACATATATTTGACGTTAAACACTTCATATTAATTAAAGTCGATTATTTTAAACATTGAGGAAATTTAGAAAGCAATATTTTATTGTTCTCGATATTTCAATCGTAAAATATTAAGGGGAGGTAATCAACCCCCACATTCCATTAAGTTGCAATGGCGCAAAATTCAAAGTTTGATGATGACGTTTTACAGCTAGTTTCATGGTATATAAACTAAACGAAAACAAAATAAATCAAAACAGAAACTAAAACAGACCAACACAAATTTTTGCATAAGTTTTAAGTAGGAGTATTTGCAGTCCCATTCAGAATTGGGGGGGGGGGGTTCCTACTTTAATATGAAAAAGAAACAGATATGGGTCAATGGCACGAAGACATCGCCAACTCACTAAATGCAATATGAAAAGAAATCGAGAGCTAACCACATGAACTTCAACGGAGCAGGAACTACCCATTTACAGACAGCCAGCTCTGGATGGCCCCATAACACTACAAGAGCAATCAAACCCAAGGGCGTTTTCTCGCAAATAGTGTTTTCTGCTGTGCACCGTCTATATGTGCTTTTTAGTCTTGCTTTAGCTTATTTTATTTTTCTGCTTTGTCTTGTGTAGTTTACTTATATTGTATATCATGTTTGTATTTTATCTGCATGTTTATATGTCTTTTTGTCTTAGGGACCGTGCAATATTTATCAGGCAGGTGGGACCAGTACAAATTCTGGTTATAACAAAGAAAAAAAGTGTGTGTCCTATTAACTGTGCAATATTTATCTGAGGGTGGGGCCGGTGTACACCAATTAATTATTTTAAAGTCTTTTTGTCCCGCTAATATTTATTATAAAAAAGTTCTTCACCGCTTTAATTTATTGAAAAAAAAGTTCTTGCCCAGCTATTAAATAATCAGAAATCTAATATATATCAAAACTTAAAGTGATATTTTTTTTAACTAAAATGTGCATACTTCAAATTAAATAAATTATTCTGATTGTATTCAGAACCAATTTATAATTCTTTTAACCATTACTGGTAATCAAGTTACAAGAAAATCACCAATAACAGACATTTGGACCTGCATGTAAATACACTGCATTCAGATTGTATTACCAGTACATATAAATAATAATAATAGGGACTGTTTTATTATTCATTTTCACTAAATCTTATATTTATTTGTGTACATGTAATTCAACATCATTTTAAATCAAATAACCTTATGTATTCTTTTTATTTGTCCAGATACATTAAAAGATTCTTTTTATGCAATTTGTTTCTTCATCTTTCCTGATACATGATACTTATATCGCTCTGTGTTATTATTTTCAAAATTTATTTGAATGAATAACAAACTATTAATATGGGATGTAAAAGCTAAATTTTACTCTGGTTTTTATTAAGAATTATGGATGGAACAAAGTAAATCAGACTTGAAATTATTTTCTAATCATCGATGGGGAATCTTTAATTCTGTTTTCCTTGTCAGTAATAAAATTATAGAATATATTTATGTAAATTCAGTGCTCTGACCACTGAACTAACAAAAACAAACAGGTAGTTAAAGCTCTTGTGCTGCACAGCAAACATTGGCTTTTTTCTAGACCCCCCCCCCCCCCCCGGACAAAAAAAGACACTGCTGAAATTTTAACAAAATTATAAAATTACTTTGCAATATTATATGTAAGAATTAAACAAAAGAGAATAATTCTAATTAAAAATACTATCTTGTTTCATAACCTTAATTTACACAATCTTTTCACCAAATTTCGAAACAAAACTCCATATTTACACCAATAACACACATATGTGCAGCCTCACACTAAAAACAACCAAACAACCCTGAAATTCAAGAGACTTATTATAACCATTTACTAGTAGATATCTGCATAGAGGAGCTACATTGATTAACTCACAACAAAGGCTTTTTGTTGTATCAATCAAAATGTAGCACCACATCCTGTATCTTTGTCTTCCTTCTGCGGGATGAAAAAGTGCAGGGGAGTTAAACATAGGCTCTGCCTCAATTTTTTAAGGATGCTCGCTGGTCATGTTTTGGACTTTTTGTCAGATTTTCGGAATCCTCGGGTTTTATCCATTTCTTAAACATGAAATTTTTTGCCCATGAACCCCCACTTTTTCTTTTATAATTTAATCATATATACCTTAAAATGGTATTTGACAAAATTTTATGAAATCCTTTTTATTTTTTAATACATCTTTGAGAGACTGAAGTTGTTAATGCAAAGACAATGAAAAATCCAGAGAAAACCCATTTCCTGCAAATTTTCAAGGCTTTATAGCTCTAAAATGAGCACATGAACCTATATTTTTTTATTGCTTATTTGTTTACTATTCATATGTTCTCTCAAACTAAAACACCTATTTCAAATCCTATTTATTTCCTTTTAGACCAGCGATCATCCTTAAGATAACATTAGAATAAAACATTGTAAAAAGCAACAAACCCTTGGAAAAAAACTATTTTGCATTGTTATTATCTCAGTTTAAAATGTATACAAATGCTTGCTAATTTGAAAATGAACTTGCCTTTAAAAGGGACTTAACTTAAAATTTATCAGACAGTCATCTTTGAAAATTACAATTTCTCTTTCAAATTATATGGGATTTTCATTACACTTCATAGCTATCTCTAATATCTATCCTTTTACAAATTCCAAAGTTTATTTTCATTAAGTTTTTTTTACTTTCAAATGTTATGACCTTTATGAATAGATGAAACAAATACACTTTTCATTTGTGATGGAATTTAGATAGTCAACTTTAAAAATTTCTTTAACTTTTTCAAATCAGATTGGATTTTCATAAAACTACAGAACTATCTTCATTATACATTGTTCTTACAGATTACAAAGTTTTTTGTCATTTGGGCTTATTGTTAAAATTATCCCCCCCCCTTTCCCTCAGATAAATTTTGAATGGTCCCTAATCTTTGTTACTCTGATTTAATTATATTTTTTATGCACTCACCAAGATTTTTTTTAAAGTATGCGCCCTGCCGTCCATATTTGCCCAGGCCCCACCCTCAGATAAATATTGAACAAATAAATATAAATATAAGTTCACATTGTTTTTTGTTATAATATAAACTATTTTATTGATTGTACAACTGTTTCTTGTTTGGATATTTAGTTAATACAATTTTTTGTTTGATAGCAATAGTTTGATTAAATCTTCATGTCATATGGTCACCAATTAAGGTGAAATTATACATGTTACATGTAAGTCGGTACATGAGAGCTTATGTTTTTGTTAAGGTTAACCCGGCTCTAAATAAAAATAACTTACTTACTTACTAGGGCACAGCAAAATGTCCAAAATCTAATTTAAAACTTAAAGGTTTCATAAGACAAGGATACACCAATGACTAAAATATATCATTCTTTACATAGAGGAGGGAGAGGACTGGTCATTTGAAATCTATGATTTTGAAATTTCTTATCCCCATATGCATAATTGAATATAAAACTGGTCCCCCATTTTCTTTGGTTGAAAAAAACTTGAACAAGCCCCCTGATTTCTTTGCCATCAACGATTATAAATACTTGAATATTTTATAAGAAAAGTCATCATACACTTACATGAGTAACATGAGAGATAATTACAAATATTTATTGAAACAAAATATCAATAAGGCATAAAATAAACTATTGTGTGTTGCCCTTTCCTGATTGAACACTTTCATTGCCAGTAGGGTTGGCAGGGTAAAATATTTCAAATCATAAAAATTAAATGAAAATCACATAATCAAGTACGTAATGATAAGTCTAGTTGATTTCCAGTTCTCAATGGAGTGCACGAACATTTCATTTGTTTTTTTTTCCTTGTACTTTCTTTACAGTTAGGACATTTCCATTTTGAGTTCTTTTTTTAAGCAGTTCTCATTTCCTTTTAAAGATAGACATTTATAATGATACCATTCATTACAAAAGTCACAACCAATGCTTTGATCGTGATAAGTTTTCGGATTTTCCAAAATTGTGCTTTTGCAAACTGGACAACTGAAAACTGAATCCACACTTTCAGAACTGCGTGTTTCATTGTATTTCCTCTTTTTATCTTTCGACTCTGAACAGCTTGTATTTTTGATCTTACTGATTGTTTTTTCGTTTAAGGTATGGTTCATTTAAACCTTTTCAAACCATTAAAAAGCGCAACTTTGATAAAGTAATCTGTAATCATTTCAAATAAGTCTAATAAAACTGCTGTAAAGACCTCAATAACATTTTCAGAGTCGTCAACCCAATGCGGTTCATTGAACAAGTAACACCATTCTTTTACTAATATTTCATCAGATTTTATAGCTAATTTGCATTTGTAATGAATATTTTTTCCATAATTATGAAAAGCTGTATCAGTAAGATGACATTGTAGCTTCTTATTAAGGGTGCGAAAAAAGTTGAACACATCATCATCATCACTAATGTGAAAAAGATGTTTGCCTTCACCTTTTCTCATCTTAAGTTCATTAAGACTATCTGGTTCTTGAGACGTAGATGTAATTTCCTCCTCAGAAACCCTCAGATTAGATAAAAGCTGTTGCTTTTTAAATGCTAAGTGTCTGTCCAACTTTGAATTTTTACCCTTTTTGTCAGCTTTTTAAGAACAGTAGATTTCAATATTTTCACAGAGTGGAATATGCAAGCACCTGCAATATATCTCAGTTTAGATGATCCAGCTGCAGAAGATACTTTGTCGTTTAAATTCACACACAGTTCTTTTCTTTTATCACTTACAATTTTATTAGCCCCGAGTTCAATTTCCTGTTAAAGTGTCCACCTGAATAATTTGGTTGAGATTCGGTTTGCTTCCAATCCAGTATTTCCTAAAGTATTCTTAAAAACATCTGTGTATGATTAAGTAAGCATTCATATTTTTAAATACAGTAGCAAAATCAGAAGATGATTTGGATGATTTTTTTAAAGATCCTGTACTTTAGAATAGTGATGATTTAAAAGAGTATTCAGTTTGTGTTCACAAGCTTTCAAAATATCTAAGTCAGTATCATTGTAGTTTGTCAAAAATGTTTGAATAAGAAATGGACAAATCATGTCTGCCAGTGGATGCCTTTGTTGCTCATTTAATATACCATCATGATTATCACCAATGTCCCCATCCTCATCAAAACTAAAGTAATTTTCTTCAAGATCGTTATCAAAATTCATCATTTCCTTATCCATATCATCTTCAAACACAACTAAATTTTCATCCCATAATAGTTCATTCATATTTATTTCAAGAAAGGAATTGCAGCATTCCAAACTTTCCACTGGTCTTAAACTTTCATGATAATAGAAATCATATACTTCTGTACAATGCTTTAATGTAGCAGCTTTAAAATTGCAGTTGACTACACGCAATCCATCAATGGTCATTGCCCGACCAATAGCCACACCCATTTGCCCAGGTGAAAAAAATGAATAACAGTCAACTTCTAAAAATTGTAAGCTCTGACCTTGGGCTCTATGCACTCTCATTGCATATGCTAGGCGCAATGGAAATTGTAAACGTGAGGCCAATATTTTTTTACAAGAAGGATCATATACCTCAAATAAGCATCTTTCAATGTCCACAAGTCTTCCATCAAAATTAACAACAACTTTATCCTCAGAAATGGAATATATTTTGCCTATGCATCCATTTAAATAAACCAAATGTTAAATTTCATATCACCATTACAGGAGCTGCAACTTTTAAAGTTATTATCTTCTGTGCTGCACAATCACGTAGCAATGCTGTTTTACCAGAATCCACAGATTTCAAATATGTAGGTGCACCGGGAATGTTGTCATCAAGTTTTTCAATGTTCAAGTATTCAGCATCAAAATTTGTTCCAAACAGATAATTGACATCCGGGGCCTCTGCAAAAATATAACACTTTGTTAGAATAAAGTTATAATGTTATTCAACAGTCCCCAAACATATTTTCTAAATTTTAAAGTATTAATCTAGCTTAAACAATTTTCAAGTTGTAATAAAAAAAACAAACATGGACAATCACTGATTGCAAAGTTCACCTACATTTTGTAGACAGAGGATTCAAAATATTCAAAGTAATGGTAATACATGTATTTAAACCTGGGAATTTAGGTCACTTTGATCTTACTTCACTTGTATGATGACTTACTATCCTCATGCATCTGCATACAATGTTACATGATCCTAGAATGTAAAGTTGCTGAGATTGATTGTTGGTTGCTTAACGTCCAATGGCAAATATTTCATGCATGTTCAGGACGATAAAGTTGCTGAGATATGAATGATAAGAGTAACTGTAAATTTCGTAAGAACTCACCGTGTTCACGTCCATCTATATTTGGTAAAGGTCTTTCTAAGCCCTTCAAAAAAGCTTCTGTCTCCGCAGAGGGTTCACCATCACACAGCTGATTTACAGCCTCTACCAACTGTCTTTCATTTTGTCGAACTACCTGAAAATAGCAATTCCTTCTTAAGCCATACTAAAATAATCATATATAAATTTTCACCCCTCCTGCTCCTTATTTAAATATGGCTAAAATGTTTGTTTCACATATTGAGGGACATTATTTCAGTATCTTATTAAAGACAGTCAATGGGGGATAACTCTAAAATTTCAGCTGTATTTTAATTTGGTGCTCTTTCCACAAATTTTTCTGAATTCACAATATTAATACAACATTGGCATTTATGTATTTATAAATTTATAAAGATTTCCCATCTTTGATGACACTGTAATTTGTTGATGTCTATTTAGTTTGAAAGCAGAATTTTTTTTCATATGTTACATTAGGTTTCATCAAGTAAACAGTGAGTGCAAGCAAAAATTTACGAGTACTTACAATTTTGAAGTTAAAATGATGAGGAAATGTCTTAATGAATACATCACTGGTGAAGCAGTATTCACCAGTATCATTGTAGCGGTAGTTTGAAACAGGTGGCAGCTGTTTAAAATCACCACTGGTGATTACCTGAAAAAATCAAAGTGTAAATTTTCTTTGATTACTACAGCAACTTCATTTTATTTTGGATGTAACATCGTTTCTTATTTGTCAAGTTTTTTGTAATACAAACTAACATTTTTGGAACCATTATCTACTGACGTTTTTGCAATATCTACTAGTAGTTTAATTAAGGAGGTTAACTTGACGATTGATTTAGAACCTTTTAAAAACTTTGCAGCTTTCTTTAGTATAAAAATAAGGACATGTAATATGATTGCCAATGAGACAACTATCCACAAATGAAGTGGATGTAACAATTCAGGGTTGTTTTCTAGAACCCCCCACCCCACCCCCATTTTGAAGCTTTAGTTTTCTTTATCAATCAATCTGATACGGTGAACAACTATCGCTAAATACATTAAATCTGTTAAATGGTTTCAGGGAAGAAGATCTTTAAAGAAATGTTAACGGACGACGGACGCAATGTGATACTAATAGCTCACCCTGACTCTTAATCAGGTGAGCTAAAAAACTAGAAAATGACATGTCATAAAGTCCAATAACTTGAAAAATATTCACCCATACGCAAACAAAATTTAATATGCAAGTGTACAAAATTTCAATTCTATAATATTTTTACTTTTTGAGTTTTTTTTAGTGTTCACAAAAAACTTGTTGACAGACGGATGGACAAAGTGAAACTATAGGGATCCCACATCCTCGATGCGGGCCCCTAAACATCTTAATTCATTTATACCTGAAGACCACCAAAGTAAAGCTTTCTGTCCTTTACAAGGCGACAAACTAGCTCAACCTTGTCAAACATCACTTTTGAAAGCATGCCAATTTCATCAATAAATAACGCTTGTGTCGACTGGATCATATTTCTGGCTTCAGGGAATTGCTCGTCCAACAAAAATGTTTCCTGCAACTCATCTCTTGTCATTCTTCCATCCTTGATGCCAAATCAGTGGTGAAGTGTCGTGCCCCCAAAACCAAGTTCACAACTTACAACACCTGTTGTTGGTGTTATGGACACTGACTTCTGCTTCTTTAAAGCTTGTATGATCTTCCTAAAATAAATATGTAAACAATTATACCAGGACTACCTGAGTTATGTTTTCCCGTTACAATCCATCATTTAAGTAAATTTTCTTATTATCCCCTCGCCAACAACTCTGCCATCCGTCCGTCCTTCCATCCGTAACACCCTTGTGAACACTCTACTCAACATTCTTCAGTGGATTTGGACCAAACTTGGTAATACTTAGTCTTTAGGAAAATCTGAAACCCTATTGATTTTCAAGGTCAAAGGTCAAAGTCACAGGGTCAATTTTTTATTCAGGGTCAAATTTTGTGGACGTTTCTATGTTTCTATGAGAAAGTTGGGCCTTATTGCCTTATTGCCCCAACTCCTTTTTAAACTTGTTCTTTATGCTATTTTCAGGCTTGCAATTAACTACATGGTAAGTGAGACGGCTGAAGAAAAACTGGATGACATTCATTCCAAATGTTCTGTACAATTTTGTAAAGAAATCATTGTGCCATCGAAAAATGTATTTTCGAAAGTAATGATAGCTGTATTCCCTAACATCAAAAGAAAGATTCGACACAAAGAAAAATCAAAATATATCGTTTACAACCTAACGGCAAAAGTGTGCGATTCTGCACTTAAAGGAAGTTCAGAGAATTTCACAATTCATGTTCCTGAATATTGCATATTAAAAAATTATGAAGGAAATACAGAAATTAAATGTCCGACTGAATTTTTTGTAAATGGAGAAGATGTTTCGCATGCTATATACTTTCACTAACAAGTATTAAATCATGAAGTAAGATTATTATTTCAAGTTACATGCAATCAAAATAACATTGATGGTTTGTTGTATGTTTTAAGCACTTTGAAAATTTGCAAAGGGATTTTGTCAAAAGAGCAAAATAATGAAAAAATTAAATAAAACAAAATTGAATCAGAAATATGGAAAAGTATTTTGGACAAAGGAATGCATGATGTCAGATGTAGATCTAAATTATGTCGAAAGATGTTATCAATATTAGTTTCTTCAGATGTTTGTCCATCATGTTCCTCTATACATAGAATGAGAAAGAAAAGGAAGCTGGATGTAAGCAATTTAGAGTTTTGTTAAAATCTCAACTGTCAAATGCAAGGTCAGGGCTTGAAAAAAGGCAAAGAAGATGGGACCCAAAAGTAATCAGTATATGTCTTTCCTTGTATTGTAGATCTCTACAGGCTTACCAGGATTTAAGCAAATGTGGAACGCTGATATTGCCTTCTAAACGGCTCTTACAATATTACAAAAAACTCTGTTCCCCAGGCTCCCGGAATCATTGAAAGAAACTTCAAATGGATAGCAAATGAGGGTACAAAAAACAATGTACATTCATATGGCAAACATGGGGGGTTGTTAGTAGACGAAATGTCAGTACAAGATGACTTGCAAGTCGTAAAGAAGGGGGATACTTGATCAATAGTAGGGAATGTTGATATGGGAGGCCTAAACTATGACATTGATATCATTATCAGCAATAAACCTAAAGTCAAAATGGCCACACACTGCATGAAATATGTTTTTCACGGTTTTACAGGATTCCGTTGGCTTGTTGCCTATTACGGCAGTGAAACTGCATGTGCATACCAAATATACAATACATTTTGGGATGTTGTCTCAAAGCTCCATCAGTATGGCTTTATAGTAAATTATGTTAATATGGATGGAGCCACCACAAACAGACTCTTCATGAACATGTTATCATCGTCTGGTAATTTACGCAAAGAAAAATATATTGTGTCTCATATTTACCAACATGAACACAAAATATCATAAATATCCTTCATGCTTGATGATAACTGCTCACAACTGGACTCAAATGCTGATAACTTGGCAGGATCAGTGAGAGGAAAAAATGGTCATAGACAGAAATATTTAATAAACCATGATTGTAATTTATTCAGTTTCTGTTACAATAGCAAATGAATAGTGAGCATGGTAAGAAAGTTAATATTGCATTGTCACGTCTTTCTTCCTCCACTCCGATTCTTTCAGGGGCCAACTTTAAGAATGTGCCACCTTTTCCACAACTTGTAATTCTGTCAGACTGTATGTCTTCATGATGACATCTAAACAAAATCCAAGTGAAACATTTTTAATTATACAGTTTATTATCAGATCTGAACATCATTAAGATTTATCACATTTTAAAAAGTAACGATACAAGGCTTACTGATTAGACACCATGCAGTACTTCTATTAAGGTTATTTTATAGCCGTGCCAAAAAGTTTCTTAAGTTATGAAAAAAGTATAATAAAACTAATTTCCAATGATGCTGACTCATATGCATAGGATGAATTGCAGAGATACTTCTGTGTCAACGCCCGATGTGGGTGGATGAGAAAAACAAAGGAGTCAGTGCAAGTAGAGTAGCAACATGATGCTACAACTGGTAGTTGTAAAAAATATGATCTCTGACGTAATTATGAACATTAACAAATGGCCCACACCGATGCCAAATGTGGTCTAATGGTCGATTAAATTTCAACCAGGCAAATTGAAATAAATGCTATCAATTAAAGTATATATACCTTTGAGTATCTTGAAGAAATTTGTTTCTCCAAATGCTGCCTTTTTCATCTACAAACTACTAGACATGTTAGTATTTTTTTCCCTAAAAACACATATCTTTTCAATCCAACCCAACCCCCTTGAATATAGGCCATTAGGGGAAAAATAATTATAAAACGACTGAATACAGTTAAATGTTATTTTAATAAAACAGTAATGGTGGATGGGAATTAATATTTCATTTCATTTTTATACAAAGCCACACGTAGTGGCAAGGTGCATTATGTGATACCCTCTGCTTTCATTGACAGGTGTGTGTCCGTCTCCCCTCGTTTCCAGCTTATAACTTAAGAATGGATCAAAGGATCTTTTTTCAAACTTTGCACAATTGTTTAGTTATATAAAATACAGGTAAAGTTTGATTTTCAGCACAATATAAAAATAAGGAGATGTGGTATGATTGCCAATGAGACAACTATCCACCAAAGTTCAAATGAAGTGGATGTAAGCAATTATAGGCAACCGTACGGCCTACAACGAGAAAAACCCATACCGTATAGTCGGTTCCATTTGTATTTTTCAAGTTTATGCTGTTTAAAACTTTTGCCGTCCCATTTTTGTACCAATACTTTGTCTCCAGATAATAACTTTAATTGAGAACAGATCCTCCCTTTGTTACCGATATAAGCCGGGTTATAACTTGTAATGTGTCTTTAATGCCCTATTTTTTAATTTTAAGTGTACAATTCAAAGTTACAGACCAAATCCTGCATAATTCCTAGGAAAATTTTGATGAAAAATTATATATTGTTAATGCATATTTCAAAAAAAAAATTAAGTATCGTTATACAGGAATCTGAAAAGTGCTTACCCTAGGGTACAACTCACAATTACAAAGAAACACACCTAATATCAAATCATTTTGCTGTATAGAACCAGAGAAAAGTGTAAGGAAAATTGTATGTTTACAATGTATACTTCAAACTTGAAAAGTATTGTTTAACAGAAGTAGAAGCGGGTGGATCTGAGAAGCACTTGCACGGTACAACTCACCATTATAAAGCTACACACCAAAAACCAAATCATTCTGTTGTATAGAAACGTGAGAAATTTGCGACAAAATCTTTCAGGGACCTACAAACGGATGGACATTGGCAAAACTTAATTCTCCGTCACCTACCAACATGGGCATCAAAAGTAGGGTAGATTGGGTTAACCGTAAACAGATACAGCTAATACATTTATATTTATATATTGACTGAATTGACCATTATTTTAAATGCATTCACAGCACATTTGACTGAAACTAGCTCAATTACATTGGAATTGAAAATTTTCATGGCTACTTCTTTAATATCAATTATGTATTAATCCAACATAGCATATATGGTAGAACAGCCAGACGTCATTACTTTGGATATATTACTCTTGTTCTTGGTGCCATTGCGGGATATCTAACCTTGTGGTGACATATTGGTGCCTTTAGGGCATCTTATGTTTAACTATACTTTAATTATTATATAATTATCTTTGCATTGACCTCCTTATATGGTCTCCATAATCACAGCCACCTATCCTTTTTTACTCCAGCTCGCTGAAAATGATAAACAATTTTTTATTAACCAGAAGGATAAAATATGTAAAAAATGCATTGCTTTTATAAATAAAATTAAGGCATTACAACTGCGCCATTATTAGATAAACGGAGCCATTACAAAATCCCCATCAAGATGGATATACGTACAGTTGACATCTTGATAGGGATTCTGTATTAGGCCTGGTACATTTTCATAATGGCCCTGCTAGTCCTGTAATGGCCCATTTGTAATGCCTTAATTTTACTTATAAAATAATGCATTGTATATATATTTTATCCCTCCCGTTAATAGTGATTTTCATATTCATACATAGCGATTTCAAAATTGATGCTATTTTCAATACTCCACTTGGAAATTCCAGGAAGAGCAAACTAGAACATATTTTAAATTATATGTTTGAAAAAAAAAACTGTCCGAAATTAATCTTTAAAACTGTTCTCAAAAGTTTTGATTACTTACCATCATATTTGTGCTCTTCGGATTAATGCAAATAATAAAAGTAATAAGAAATGGGAGTTTTCATAATGGCCCTGTTATATATCCTCGGTCTGTAATAATGGCCTTCGGATGCTGTAATGGCCCTCGGCGTTGCCTCAGGTCATTGTTACAGACCTTGGACATATAACAAGGCCATTATAAAAACACCCATTTATTAATACTTTAGTAAAGAATGTCTGTACAGAAATGTTTTTATCAAAACTTTTCTGAAGAACATATTTGCTCCCGTCTTCTATTTCTCTCCTTCCATTTTTTGCACCTCAAAAATGAAAAACAGTAAATTTATAATTTTTAATTAACTTATTTACCCTCAACATAAAGGTTGCAGAAAGTACAACAGGTGCACATCTATGAACAATAATCTTTCATTAAACCAAACAGAAAATTTTCCGTTTTAAAAAACATGATACACATAAAGAAAAGCAATTGAAAAATATATAACTGAATGAGATGGTTTTCAGTTCTTTATATTAAATAGTGAACATAAAGTAAATTGGGCTTCATGACAAGACAAGTAAATATATAAGCAGTTAAAACCTTTAACGTGGAATAAAAGTTAAGTTACATAATTAACTATGTTTTAATTAGTAATGTCAGATTATATTGTAACAGGCGGGCGAGTGGGCGGTGTTTGTGGAACTCTTATTTTGCTTTGTCAAATTGGCGTAGTCTTATTTTGAGTATCTTCCTGGCGGACAGATGATAAGTGTAAAGGTTCAACTTTTATTCTTGATTCCGATATTGATTCAGAGAAGATTGAAATATACAAAAACGTATAAAATTCATATTAACATTGTTGGTTTGTAAAATCACCCAATACGATGCTGGCCTTCCGAACCCCAATATTTACTATAAATATAAATCGCTGTCCTTTATATTCAATATGAACTAAAAATCATAGACCTATTGTTAATAAGAAAGGTGGTCAATGTTTTGGGATATCGTATCAAATAGTTGAAAAAGTATGAGGTGTGAGTTTTGTAATCTTCATAAATAAGTATTTTGGATTCCAGATAGCTCTAGTCAAAATGGCGACATCTTGCCAACTTCCTGCTGTCCGGCAATATTTAAAAGTATTTCAACATTTCCGGATCTTCCGAAATGGGAACAATTAACATGATGAGAAGTTTGTAAAATTTGCTTCCGCCTAGAGGTTTGGATATAGCTCTTATAAAATTATCAAAGTGCATCTTGAATTTCTGTTGTACCTAAAGATTTGGCTCAGGCCGCTACTGTATGTGACGTGAACAGTACGACAGTCAGATACGATATGTCATCACAACAGTGCTAGCGCGCTTTTATACCCTCCTGGAAATACATGCACGGCTCAGAGATTTGGAACAACCCTTATAACTTATAAGTAACGTCATAAATCTTGGCTCACGCTAAAGAAATAGACGTTAGATATACAAAATTGCAAAAATATAACTTTTCCTTAAAATCTGACTTATTATTGTACCAAGAACAACAAAATTATTCTACATCTGAGTGAGCGGTTGCTAGGAAACGGCTTTGAACTTGCGATCAAATAGTCCCTTGAGAATATTGCTTATTTAGCAAAATTCAAAAATAATAGAGATACTAAGGGTTCATTCCTTGTATTGCACATGGTAGATCTCCTTAGCTGAAATTTGGCTTCCTATTTCGATATTTGTGGTTGAGTACTTCTTGTGTAATATAAGTTTGGTTTTTGGTCTTCCAAATGTTTCGGTTTTAATGCTGCTGATGAGGGGTAACTCCTTGAAATGCGTTGTATACAGCATAGTATAAATTTACTATATCTAATATTAGTATCTTTGGATTGTTATTTTGAAACTCCTGGGATGATGCCTCTGCTGGTGG
Organism: Mytilisepta virgata; assembly: GCA_028015205.1. Taxonomy (NCBI): domain Eukaryota; kingdom Metazoa; phylum Mollusca; class Bivalvia; order Mytilida; family Mytilidae; genus Mytilisepta; species Mytilisepta virgata. Next base: position 54,599,573 of record CM051518.1, on the reverse strand, counting down.
ACCCTAGGTCCCCGAGGGTATTCGCCAACCCAGTCGTCAGACTTGTCTGACATGATTATTCATTGATTTGTTACAAAAATTAGCAGTATTTAGCAAAATTTAAAAATAATAGAAATAGTAAGGGCTCATTCCTTGTATTTCACATGGTAGATCTCCTTAGCTGAAATTTGGCTTCCTATTTCGATATTTTTGGTTGAGTACTTCTTGTTTAATATACGTTTGGTTTTTGGTCTTCCAAATGTTTCGGTTTCAATACTGCTGATGAGAGGTAACTCCTTGAAATGTGTCGTATACAGCATATTATAAATTTACTATATCTAATATTAGTATCTTTGGATTGTTTTTTTTTTAAACCATAATAATCTTTAATAAATTTTAGGAAAAATGAACTTCTGTGAAAATATGGAAGGCCAGCTATTGTTTTCTACCGTTTCTAATATTATTTGCATGATATTTAATCCGTTCAACTAACCGGAAATGACCATCGATGAAATGGCGATTTCCTTTATAAATGTACAAGCACTTGACAGGATAGAATTTTGGGAATTTCTGGGCAAAGAAAGCTTTAGGTGAGGATCAACATGAATGAATAGATAGCCATGCATTGGTTTTTTAAAATCCTTTTCTTCTGAAAGATTGAAATCAATCTAAATAGATAAAAATCGCGACCAAGTTGCCTGTCCATTGACAGTTGAAATTTACCGTAACTGAAACTTATGTACGAAGATAATATTCCCCATACGTAATATTTATCTAAAGTTAATTATTAATATTAAATGTATTGCCTTAAATCCCCACAATATTAACTTTATAATTACTGCCAAACGTGTCTTAGTGCATATTCATCAACTAAGACTGTTTTGTTTCAGGTTTGAAGGTTTGAAGGTTTTACCAAACAAAAGTTTGAAATATAAAAATGTGTTTGTTTTCTTTCTTACTATCCAAGTCCCACATATAACAATATCATTGATTTTACACTGTACCCTTACATAAACAGCACATTCTTTGCTATCATTTAAGGGACTGTAAAATTCCTTAATGTCCTCAAGGTTCTCCTGGAGAAGAAATTCAGTTTGCTCAGGCTATATGGCTTGATGATTGGTTCCAGGGTTGTAGAAGATCTCTGAAGATATGCGATCATTACATGCAAATGAGGCTGAAAATAAAAAATAAGTTTGTTTGTCGTTCGCCTACCTACCTTCAAGAAATATTAGCCCTACCCAAATAAGTTACTTGTTTCTTTCCAACAAAAATTTTATCATTATGCATGTGTCTGTTTTGTTGCCCGATCATCATGGGTTAATTTGTTACTGATAAAATAAAATAAGGTTCCTACCTATCTACCCATATTTTTCATCCATCATGTCCATGGCTAGGGTTACAGCAAACAAACTACCATGCAATTAAGATTGGCCTGACTTGTAAATAAGATATTTGTAGTCGTCTCTTTACAACAATTATGTCTGGAGACAGATTTTCCCCTGATTCAATTTTCTTTTTCGCCAAAACAATATTTTTTCCCCACTTTCAATTTGTTTTTGCCAACTAACATAAACATATTTTTCCTGTAAATTTTCCTTCTTGCTAAACAAAAAAAAAAATAGTTTTCAGCATTATTGTCTAATCAATTCTTTAAAATGTCCGTTTTTTTTAAATACCGGAGTTACTACGCATGCGCATGCTCGCTTATTACTACATACGAAACGGAACGGAACACTGAATATTCCGTATTTCAAAAAGGTAAAAAAAATATTATAGCGGGTCGAATTTATGACTGAATAGGCCTTTCAATGGGTTTTTTTTATTTGTTGAAAGAAAATTTAGTTAATGACCAGAGAAAGAGAAAAATAGATAGATAAATAAATAGATCTGAAGAGAGAAAAAATGGGGGTACCCATTTACTTTTCAATCACACGTCAATATATGAGGATACAAGTTAATATACACTTATATCGATACAATAACATATATCTAACTGGATATATCAAAAAAATATCCAGAAATACAGCCATATAAATATATATCAAAAGACTTATATGAAACGTACGTATATATTTCAATTGTTTATGATACTATATTTTTCATTTGGAATATAATATTTCGTATACAGCATAATATAAATTTACTATATCTAATATTAGTATCTTTGGTTTGTTATATTGAAACTCCTGGGACGATGCCTCTGCATGGTGGACTCTAGGTCCCCGAGGGTATTTGCCAGCCCAGTCGTCAGACTTGTCTGACATGATTATTCATTGATTTGTTATAGAAATTACCAGTATTTAGCAAAATTCAAAAATAATAGAATTACTACGCGTTCATTTCATGTATTGCACATGTTAGATCTCCTTAGCTGAAATTTGGCTTCCTATTCCAGTATTTTTGGTTATGAGTACTTCTTGTTTTAAAATAAGTTTGGTTTTTGGTCTTCCAAATGTTTCGGTTTTAATGCTGCTAATGAGAGGTAACTCCTTGAAATGCGTCGTATACAGCATAGTATAAATTTACTATATCTAATATTAGTATCTTTGGATTGTTATTTTTAAACATATATATATAATATGAGGCAGGCGTTACCTGATGAGCATCCGAAGTTTTTTTAAATCTTCTGTTCTGTTTTCCTTGTTCTATTTTTTTTTCCTGTTCCGTCCCGTCCCGTTCCATCTTTTAGTAATAGCGTCTTTGGGCGAGACCGGAAATTAGGATCAACTTCCGATTGAAGAAAAAATCTTGTAATTACAGTAACAAAAATTGACACTTCTACCATAATAGCTCCCTTCGGGAGCTTATAATATGGGTGCGGGGATGTATAGGAACTAGCTGTAGCTGAAAAAAGGGGGTGGCTATAGCTCGATCAGGATCATTTTTTTTACCTTGTTTAGTTCAATGTTGATTCAACATAGGCAATTCAATACAACATATATTCAAGGTTGAATCAACGTTGAATATATGTTGATCAACGTCTAAACCTAAATTCAACATTTATTCAACGTTGATTCAATGTTATGTGCCCACTGGGTTGGTATCTAGAGTGTATCCAGTCTCGACAAATACGCCCTCTATTTTGGCTACTCAATAAAACATACGAACGTCGTTCGATTGGACATTAATGATATGCATGAAATTATGAATGTAATCAATACATAGATGATATGTTTTAAAATCAATTTCCCACTGTGAGTATTTTTATAGCATTCAATAAATCAATATGAAAAAAATTCAGCTTTTGGACGAAAAAAAAAACATTTTTTTCAGATCATTTTTCACAAACAATATCAATGGGAATGTACTATTTAGCATAGTGCAAATTTACGTCCTTGTCCTAGTCTAAAAATTTGTATTTCCTTGAAGGTCAAATTAATACCGGAAAATATATTTAAAACATTGAAGGTGGAGGAGGTTGCCTCCTATGGAAATTGCACACTGTAGATACCTCTACTCTTATTATGACGTAGTGAGATTTTTCTTCGTCACTACGCTGGTGAACTAGCGAATAAAACTGAAGTCAAACGAAAGTTTAAATTGTTCTATATCAAAATGATAAAAATTCAAAACAATAAAGTAAGTTTTAACAATACAGTATCGTCACTAATGGTTAACTGTCCATTAAATTCACAATTTTGTAATCCAAAATTTCTGTCGTCAAACGGTGTCCGTTTACTTCACTAATCGGTATCCGATTCTCTCTACTTAAAACACAGTCTATCTTTTTATACAACTTGGGGGATTAAACTAAATGTCCATGGCAATTTGAATAAACGTAATCTTAATTTTCACAATTAGAGAATTATACATGTGATAACATATTCCTATTTAAATTTTAAAAACATCCGGATTAGGATTAACACTGATATATATAATTACATTTAATCACGAACATACAATAAGCACAATTTACCAAAATAACAAATAGAACAAAAGAAAAGATTACCGAAACGAAAGACTTTAAAAATAAGCTGCCAAGCGTGGGAAAAATTTGTCCTTTGAAAATATACGAAAATTTACACTACGACAACTCCTCCCCACTCCAGCAAGACTCTGTCCCAGAGTCTAATGAAAAGATTGTCTTCCTGTTCTTCGTGCCCATCCGATCCCCCTTTTCGAATTTCTATTTCCGTTGTTTACACGTCCTGGATTGTCTCGTTGGTGTTCACATTTATCGTTCCAAAATTTGGTTTCCGTTGTTGAATTTCTTAAAAGACTTCGTAAATGTCTTACTTCCTCAGCTTGTTCTTCACACAATTTCCTCCATTCTCTGATTTCTTTGTTAAGGCTTATTTTATAGTCTAATTTCTCAACTGCATCGCGATATTCTGCCTTCTGTTCTTCAAGTTCCTCAGTTGATGTTGTAATCTGATTTTCCAATTGTTCAATTTTACTTGTTTGCTTTTTAATTGTTTCTTCCAATTCAAATTTTTTTTTATATCCAAAGCCAAATTTTCATCGACAAGTTCGTTCCATTCTTCCAAGCTATTTTCCCTATACTCTGTTAGTTCTTTCACCTGAATGTTTAATTTGTCAATCGATTTTTTATCGTCCGAATTTTGTTTCTTCAGTTTGGAATTTTCCTCTTGCAATTTTTTTTATTGTACGCCTGTTTACAGTATCTTTGTCACCAAGTTCGGTTGCTATATTATCCAAATATTCAACACATTCCCTGAGGTTTTGATTTTCGAGTCTTAATCCAGCGTGCAATTTTGAATTTATTTTTCGAAAGTCCGAATCGTCGATATTGGAAAAAGGAAGAATTGAGCACACTTTCCTATTGATGAAATTCTGAAGCCTAATCCGGTCTCGCTGAATACTTTTTCTTGATTTTGGCTTCTTTTCTTCACGGCATTCCTTTGCATAGTGTCCAGGTTTTCCACAACGGTAGCATTTCTCGTTTCGAACCGTCATGTTTAGCTTGTTTAGTTGTGAATTTTGTTGGTATTGATTGAATTCTCCATAAATGGATTGTACATACGGCATTCTTTGTCCGGCATACCATACATTCCCACTCGGAAATCCGAAATATCTTTTGCAATTGTATTTCTCCATTGTACTTGTAGAGCTTTTACGGTACCGCGATTTTGCACACAAATTGCTATAGCGGGTAGCAAAATGTTCCGGTTCTAGCACCACTTGACGTAGTGAGATTTTTCTTCGTCACTACGCTGGTGAACTAGCGAATAAAACTGAAGTCAAACGAAAGTTTAAATTGTTCTATATTAAAATGATAAAAATTCAAAACAATAAAGTAAGTTTTAACAATACAGTATCGTCACTAATGGTTAACTGTCCATTAAATTCACAATTTGGTAATCCAAAATTTCTGTCGTCAAACGGTGTCCGTTTACTTCACTAATCGGTATCCGATTCTCTCTACTTAAAACACAGTCTATCTTTTTATACAACTTGGGGGATTAAACTAAATGTCCATGGCAATTTGAATAAACGTAATCTTAATTTTCACAATTAGAGAATTATACATGTGATAACATATTCCTATTTAAATTTTAAAAACATCCGGATTAGGATTAACACTGATATATATAATTACATTTAATCACGAACATATGTAAGAGATAATTTATTCCGGCTGTGATATTCATATATCTGTGAAATATTTTCCGACCGTCAAATGATGATCTTGTGTAAAATATGAATCAGATAATATTTTATAGCAATCTTAATTTTTATATAATGAAATATTTTCCAACTTTATTCCGTCAGAAGTGTATTAATATACGAGTTCGGAAATAATTTCACACCGGAAAAAATAAACCGTTACACATACAATAAGCACAATTTATCAAAATAACAAATAGAACAAAAGAAAAGATTACCGAAACGAAAGACTTTAAAAATAAGCTGCCAAGCGTGGGAAAAATTTGTCCTTTGAAAATATACGAAAATTTACACTACGACAATTACATGTCTCCTCAATGCGTATGGATTTCCGTCATAAATTTGGTTTCGCTCGTTTGAAGAAACTACTCGGTGTTATGCTTTGAAAATTGTCATCTAAGGAATGTATGGTGTATGGTTGATTTTCATATGTATAAAAAGTAAATTTAAATTCTCGTTGGGGCCTCGGTGGCCGAGTGGTCTAGGTAGTTCGTCATGACTACTAATGATCACTAGCCTGTCAACGCTGGGGTTGTGAGTTCGAATCTCACCTGTGGCGGGGTGTGTTCGACTCCGATCTTAATTGACAAGGATTGCCAATTTTCCTACCGAAGGTCGGTGGTTCTCTCCGGGTACTCCGGCTTCCTCCACCAATAAAAACTGGCCGCCGCGAAATGGCCAGATGTGCTGAAAACGGCGTTAAACCCCAACTAAACAAACAAACAATAAATTCTCGTTTAGTTTGCATTGTGCTATCTATATATTATCAGTGCTGATAATTCCCGGATCAAAATATTGAAAATATATATACTGTATATGAATATTTATCGATACCTTGTAAATAATTTGTAAAGCATTCGATTCATTTATTATTAAGTCATAAACAATTACATATTTGATTAATTCACTTGGCCGAGACAGTGTAAACAATATTATTTTAAGTTATAAATAGTTTTCAGTATAACCTACCTGACGTGTGCAGGTGGGTCTATTTTTAGCTTTCAATCTCTTAACGTTATGTAGTTTAAATATTTTATTTTATCTTTTTCCTGCATATTGGACTGAAGTCAGATATATTTACATTAATGTAATTGAAATATTTTCTTCGATTTTGTTTATTTACTAATGTGCGATCATCAAATACTTGACATCTAGTACGAGATATCTTTCTATTTTCAATCAATATCTTAGATAACATTTTGGCCAATCGGATTTCGAAAACTATGCTTCCTGTTCATTTTAATACGTAATCAAAGGTATGTGACCGGGTATGTGACAACTTTGAGTTGCCAGTTTTTATGATGTAAGGATTAAGTTTGATATATAAACATGTAAGTCTCCATGAGTTTCACCTTGCTATAAAATTGACCTCGAGAAATTGACCAATTTCTGACATTTGCTTTTAACATCATGAAGGGACCGGTTAAGCATGTATTGTTTGTTTTCTTTTATTTCCTTGTATTTTATATTCATATATTACATTAACCTTAATTTACAACGTTTGTTTGATTTAAAAATAGAAGAATTTTAATCCATTTGTTAGCTTCCGACCCAGTGTACAAAAATATAAGAATAGAGTTTGTTTAAGGGGGTAGGCCTGGGTTAGGCCAAAATTTTCCACTCGTTTAATTTTTTTCATATTTTCGTCATGCATTATATATGTCTCAATACACCACCTGAGAAAATTTTGTTGAAATTCAACCACGCGTTTCCTTCACAGGGTTAATTGAAAATGAGCATTTAAGGGGTACCCTTCATTCCATGAGATGACACAAGTTAATGAATATTACTACCTCTCATAGGACATATGTTTGATAAAAAATAGTTATAATTGTTGAACTGAAGAACAGGGATATAGTCTTAATCAAAAATGAAATATGATGGTTAAATTCATTCTTTATATGCAAATTCAAAGGTAAAAAGAACCAGACATGTTAGGAATTTCGTTCATTTTCAGTTGCCTCATTAAATATTCAAACACTGCTGTAAAAAAATTCTATCGTTTAATTCTTACAAAAAACTGTTAAAACAAATATCATATATATATGTGTTATATGACAAAACATTATGAAATTTTAACCACAAGTTTTCACAAAATACTCGATCAATTTTGATATTAAAACATTGAAAAAAAATAAAGATTTTCCCATAATACTATTTGAAGCTGCATTATCATTCATTATATGTAGTTTATATATGCTATACAACAAATCATGGTAACTAGTATATGATTTAAGGCAGAAAATATCGCTAAAACTTTCGATTCATTCATCAATATATCAGATCCTACGTAATTATCAATTTTGCACATATTTCGAAAAAGTTTTAGATTCGTTACGGAGATGCCCCTTACCGAACCTCTTCACTTCGTTTAATGCGAGGAAATTTGGTCGGTCATAGTAATGCCACGTCATTCCTATTGTTTGACGTCAAGAAAAAAAAACATCAATAGGAGTTATCTCCCTTACCCCAGGCCTACCCCCTACAACCGTCACTCAGACTAGCGGTAGCACTGTTACTGAGACGACTGCCACCGCAGCAACCACTGGTACACAGACCACGGCCACATCGGAGGGTACCACACAGGCACCTACAACATCTCCTAGGACAACTACCGAAGGATAGTCCAAATAATGTAACTAAAATTTTAAATCCCCTATCCTCCCCCTGATAATGGCCTGTCGGAACCATACTTTACATTATATCAAACGCAATAAAGGTCATCATTATAAGTTATGCCTAATAATGCCTAAAATACAATTTAAATATAGGTACCTTTTTATTTCGTTTTTAGAGCGGAGGGTCTTTCCTTGGTCGGTAATTTAAAAGTCCGACTGAAATATCACGACACATTTTCTGGATAGATGTGTACTAAATTTATAAAACTATGAAGACGTTGGGTCGGCAACTTTATCATAGGGATAGTCAAATATTCCTCAGATGACAACCACCCTTTTTGTTGTATCACGTTTAGCTTCATATACTCAAATATAGCATACAATATAATACAATGTATATTGCAGCTATTACATTTGGAGGGTTATCCTATTTACAATTACCATGAAATCCGGACCGGTTAAATCTGAAAACATTACGCACAAGAAAGATGATAAAAAAATCTATTAGGACAGTATAGAAGAATTTTATACTAATTCATTAATGTTATACTAATTAATCTTGATAAAATAAAGGAAAAGAGTTATTTTTGAGAGGTTTGGGTGTTGCAAAGAAAACGGGAGATACAAAACACAAACACATGTCCCACGTGCGTGTGTCACAACCTAATCAAAATTGAAACTAAAGTCTACAAATCATGTTACTGTGCAAATAGTTCACAATCATTCTCTCTAATGTGCCCTCCAATCCTTGGTTGGATTAAAATCAAACAATCTTCTTTCTGGCTTTTCTTTCATACTAGAACCTTAATTTAAATTTTGATTTCCCTTTCAATCGTTTGTCACTTTAATTAAATCATATTCAGGCAATTAGGCGGTAGGTTTTGGGTGTTATAGTTTTATATGCTTTTATTCCAGTATCTACAATGACTACAAAGAGCAAGGAGAAGAGTTTGATTTCTCAAATACAACGCAGATATTTGGAATGCAGTATTTGCACTGAGTTGTTTAATGAAAAAGCGCATATACCTAAATTACTACCTTGTCTGCATACGTTTTGTGTTGTATGTCTCCAAGCTATGTTTAAAAAGGATAGACTAAAATGTCCAACCTGCAATTCATTACATAAATTAAGTAAAAAGGAATTTCACAATTTACCCAAAGATAACACAAGACGCGACCTCACATCATTCCTTGAAATTCAGACTACTACAGGCGATAGTTGTATGACTTGTGGTGTTAGTATAGACACTGTCAGCATTTGTGAAACATGCCACGAAGTCTTCTGTTTTTCATGTTGCAAGTCGCACAAACGAAAGAATACGACGCACAAAATATCAAACGAGAGACATTTAAGTTCTGAAACATTTGATATTTGTAAAATAAAAGGACATGATAATGGCCGTTTAATGTACTTCTGTAAAGCTCAGTCGTGCCAAAAGGTACTTTGTGCAACATGTGCAATGTCAGATCACAGGGACAAAGACAGGCATGACGTTGAAGACATAAAAGATACTATTAAAGGCAGGAAAGATGCCTTACGAATAGCCGTCAGCTCACTTAAAAAGCATATAAAACAAATGAAGAATGTTAATATAACATATGAATTACAAGATGATAAAATGCGGTCCCAACGGGAAAAATTTACAGTCACTGTCGAAAATGTTTGTAAAAGAGGAATAGATTCTTTGAATGCAAACAAAGAATTCTTAATGCAAAAATACAATAACGAATTTTCAAAAAGAGAGAAAAATATCCACAGTTTAAAAGAAAAATATGCAACATTTATTTTAAATGCAGAGGAATGCCGCAGCGTATGTGAACAATTATTAGAAAAGGAGGGCATCCAATCTTTTTTGGACGTGGATAAGATTCTGATTCAACGTATTCAAGAATTTCTTGCCATTGAGAATATAGAAGACAGGGAGGCCAAAGATCTAGAATTAAAGTATCTTCAAAGAAAAGTGATAAAACTGGAAAAGACGGTGAACGATTTAGAAGCTTGTCAGGAGAGTAGTCATGTGACCATTGGAGATAAAGGTTAGAAGTCATTAATTTTATCGATTACAGAGAAATTAAAATCGAGGAATTTAAAATTAAGAGAGCATGTATCCAAAATTTTTCTGAGATGATCTATTATATATTTTAATCAAATATGATTTCTTTTTTAATCGTATCTTAGGGTATTTTCTAACATTTCTCGAATAAACTTAAAAACCAATACTATTCTCATTGGTAGCCAAGGGTCACATATATAGATAAGAGATCTAAGATTTCCTTTCAGTTTGCTGAGACTGGCTAGGCTGTGCACGCATTAAATTTGTCTCTCAATTTTCGCGTGCCTTTGATAATGAAGTTGATAAACGATCATCCGTTTGATTCGGAAATGTTAATGGACACAATTGTTATGTACCAAGATAATGAACACTTCGAGACTTTGAACTGTTTTAAGGAAGATGAAAATTTAGATACTTTGGATAAAGATGAACTTGTGAGGAGACTTGATAAAAGTTTTGATATTAAGTTGGAAAAAGTGAGGAAAATCCTAAAGAAGGATCTTGATCAGACGGATTTGACATCTTACCTCCTTATGATCTTTAATTGCTATAATTTATCATAAATGGATTTCTATACATATTATAAAAAACATCTTGAATGTCTTCTTTCTCTTCATCAAATAAAGTAATATTCAAATGAATATTACTGCGGATGGTTAAGAAGAAATTGCCAACCACAAGTTTAAGATTTGATGAAGGAATTTGACTAAAACAAAAAAGGTCTTGAACAAATAGGTATACATGAATAAATGGAATCAAATAATTCAGAACTTGTGTTTCGTGGAGCCAGAACCAGAACCCTTCGTCGAGAAGATGAAAAGGACTGGGAAAATCTTGCTTTTTTTTTTTAATTCTACTTTTCGTTGGATTTTTGCCTGCTGATATGATTTTCTTCAAGGAAACGTGTAAGTAACTGTACGGATTGTATGTAGCATTTCTTTATAAATGTTGGATAATGAAAAAATAATGTTACGTCAGGTGTGTATACAGAAGAGTAGGAAAGATCTCTGCTGTCTTAAAAACTAACACTTCCTATCTTGTCCTTTATATTGAAATAAACGATAAAGGGTCATTTCAAAGTTATCTCTACGACAACCTTTCCGATTTTTTAGTACCAACATTCCAGAGGCGCTATGTTGTTCATATTTCCTAACTGGTTCGATACATCACCGCTTATGGCCAATACAATTATTTCCAGGTGATTATTCCGCTTCTAATTCAACCGATACTAAACCAAAGGCATGCTGTTCCAAGGCTGAAGTTATCACTTCGAAAAATCTATCATGTAGGTCGTTAAGGATAGCCTTTCTCTCAGTCTTCATCTCTAGATCTGATTGTAAGGTTATTGGATGGTTCTTTCTTTCTTTGCGATATACTGAATGCTGTATACATGATGACCAAAAATAATAGCTCTGCTACAATAATTCTTAACTTTGAAGTCGAAGCCAAAACTTTAGTTTAACTAAAACGGTTTGTTCGAAAATCATGTTCTATGTCTATTTATAAGTCAAACTGAAATTGAATAGTTAAACGTAATGGTCATTACAATTAATATATGTTGAAAGTTTAAAGAGCTCTTTTATATTAAATTTCATCAGCTTGGCCTTTTTTGACCACATACAGGGCAATTGCATAAATTTAATTTAATTAGCAGGATGTAGAGTTAAATGATCACACTTTATATGACAGTTCTCTACCAAGAAGTATATTGTTAATGCATTACAGACAAAGAGCTCAATATCGTAAAATAACTTTGCTTATCATAGGACCATGTTCAACATTATTTCTCGTCCTCTTTTTCTGAATACTAGGTACTACTTTGTATGATTGTTGGTAATAAACTTTATCAATTTGATCATATTGGCATTTAAAACTCCTTTTCAACATTTTGCCCGCTTTCATTATTTTCAGACATTGTACAACTGATTTGACGAAATATACATAAGAATTGCTATCAGAAAGAACTCTACGACTGAGTGGAATTTTTTTAAGCTAGGGAAAAGAATTAAGACGTAGACTCAGCTGAAAAACATATGATAACCTCAGTCTACTACGGTGTTATTGGTTTCTTGTGTGACCTCAGAAAATCTTGTGTTTCATCGATTACAAATATTGCTACTGTTTACTGTATATGTCATCTATTGCTCTGTCCTTATATTAATTCGGCTTTCTCTTTTCTCTTTAATTTAGTATTGAAATCTGCTCTTCAACATCTTGAGTAATATCAAAATGTTCGAAACTGAGCACACATGATTAGTCGGGTTTTTACGAAATATGCATATCTTTCGCATCAAGATTAACTTTTGATAACAGTTTTGACACGTCATGAACCTTCACTCTTCACGTGATTTTACAGCACTTTCAACGGTCACTCTTGAACTTTCCCTGTACCTTCAGTTAAGTTTAAAAGATGCAAGAAAATTTTTCTGATCATTTGTATTTACTATTATTATTTTTTATTCTGTCAATAACAATTTTCATTCGGAAATTTCAGTTGTGGATACTACATTTAACACAAAACCGAGCAGTACATTTGCGTGTAGAACGTCAGACAACAAAACAGTTACCAGTATTCCTGATCAACGGGGATGGATTTGCGGGTGGCCGACAGAGTATTTCAAATATGAAGGTGTTTTTGGAAACAAAGTATTTGCGCCATTTAAACCTGAAAATTTAGATGTAACGGTGCGATTTCGAGAACATTTTACAGACGCTAGTGACTATGATAAACGTATTTTGTTTGAGTTTGGCTTAACAACCAGAAGTGTAAGTTCAAAATACTTAATAGATGGTATTTTTGTTGTAAGCGCTTACAGCTGCAGAAACGTGTTTGGTGTATGTCTTACCATAGGAAATGGAAAAGGCGAACCCTTAACATATGACAGCATATTCATATCGAACGACAGTTACGTACAGGGGAAATTCGGTATTGTGCTTCGGCCAAAGGAGGGTACTACTGTATCATTTGTTGCAAAAACCACCGAGAACATCTTACTTTACAGGTTTTCTGGTCTCATTATTAACACCCCTCTGATACCAGTATTTGCTACTTATAAAAGAGACAAAATCTTTGTTTCAATGACTGTTGCATCAAAGGGTGGTCTTCAGTTTAATCGATCTACTTTACATCCAAGCTTGTATATTTCCAAAGACAATAAGACTTTTTCAAATCGACCAACATCTGAAACTAGATTAGATCACAGGAAACAAAATCCGTATATATATGCTGAGCCAATCAAAGTTAAAAGCTACACTCATATCTATACCATTATTGATATAGAGTTTACACATCTTAATGGGTTGAAACATGGTACGAAACTTTTCGAAGTTGGATTTGGTCAACACCGTCGTGGATCGTTTTTTGAACATTCGAAGTTCGAATGTAAAGTTTGTCCAGTTTCATATTATAGAATTTACCATTCAACAGGTTATTGTTTACAGAATGATAACTCCTTGACTATCATCGAACCAAGTTTTAGGATGATAATGCATTATAGTATAAAGACTGCAAAATTAGGTATATACATACCTTATGCAGAGGGAGGACAAAGTTATTATCAATATTCTTTCGGAAAATTTGAACGTGAACTTCCAACTTTCTTCATAGGAAAGATGGATGCAAAGGACATAACAGCCTCGTGGAAGCCAACTTTCAATTTGTTCGAAGCGTCAGCCTTAACATTACACGAAATGCTGGATTTTTTATAAATGCATGCATGTTCCACACTATTGATCTTAAACGTCCGTTCTGATCTTGGTTATATTTATATTTTCTTGATTTTCTGCAGTACGATATTTTCAAGCAAAGTCAGGGTCCATGTAACAAGATCAAATCAAGACATGTAATCTTGCAGTCAAATCAGGATGGGTCAAGACAAGTTAAGAGTATTTCAGCACAGGTAGAATTAAACGTTACATAATTCATTCTTATGTCTTTTTTTGATCTTGTTATCTTGATTTTTGGTGAAATTTCAGAAACTGTAAAAGTAAGACAGAAATTGCGTTTCAAATCAAAAGTGTGTTACTAATGAATTATCCTGTTAAGGACTTTATGAAATGTTATCAATATAGAACTATGGTTTTGTATTTATTGATACTGTGTTCCTTTGAAAAAGGCATTTCAGACATGATCATTTCTATTGTTATCTGTTGACATGTATCTCACCTCACATATGGACTGTTTAAGACTAAAACCTGGAGAAATGGTCTTTGGTTTGCCCAAATTTAGATTATAATATCTAAATCTATTAATTCGAATCTCTGAAGAGATTAGCTGTCCTATATAACATACGATGTATCTATTGTCAAATTCATAATTTATTCTCTATAATTACAGTTTTGAATAGACCAGAATGGCCACAATCACTAAAAGTAAACCGTTCGTTATAAAATAACAATCCAAAGATACTAATATTAGATATTGTAAATTTATACTATGCTGTATACGACGCATTTCAAGGAGTTACCTCTCATCAGCAGCATTAAAACCGAAACCTTTGGAAGACCAAAAACCAAACTTATATTAAACAAGAAGTACTCAACCAAAAATACCAAAATAGGAAGCCAAATTTCAACTAAGGAGATCTACCATGTGCAATACAAGGAATGAACCCTTAGTATTTCTATTATTTTTTAATTTTGCTAAATACTGGTAATTTCTGTAACAAATCAATGAATAATCATGTCAGACAAGTCTGACGACTGGGTTGGCGAATACCCTCGGGGACCTACGGTCCACCAGCAGAGGCATCATCCCAGGAGTTTCAAAATAACAATCCAAAGATACTAATATTAGATATTGTAAATTTATACTATGATGTATACGACGCATTTCAAGGAGTTACCTCTCATCAGCAGCATTAAAACCGAAACCTTTGGAAGACCAAAAACCAAACTTATATTAAACAAGAAGTACTCAACCAAAAATACCAAAATAGGAAGCCAAATTTCAACTAAGGAGATCTACCATGTGCAATACAAGGAATGAACCCTTAGTATTTCTATTATTTTTGATTTTTGCTTAATACTGGTAATTTCTGTAACAAATCAATGAATAATCATGTCAGACAAATCTGACGACTGGGTTGGCGAATACCCTCGGGGACCCACGGTCCACCAGCAGAGGCATCATCCCAGGAGTTTCAAAATAATCCAAAGATACTAATATTAGATATTGTAAATTTATACTATGCTGTATACGACGCATTTCAAGGAGTTACCGCTCATCAGCAGCATTAAAACCGAAACCTTTGGAAGACCAAAAACCAAACTTATATTAAACAAGAAGTACTCAACCAAAAATACCAAAATAGGAAGCCAAATTTCAACTAAGGAGATCTACCATGTACAATACAAGGAATGAACCCTTAGTATTTCTATTATTTTTGAATTTTGCTAAATACTGGTAATTTCTGTAACAAATCAATGAATAATCATGTCAGACAAGTCTGACGACTGGGTTGGCGAATACCCTCGGGGACCTACGGTCCACCAGCAGAGGCATCATCCCAGAAGTTTCAAAATAACAATCCAAAGATACTAATATTAGATATTGTAAATTTATACTATGCTGTATACGACTCATTTCGTATTCGTATTCATTTCAGGACTGAGATTGTAATACAGGAACCCTTAGCTACACTCCTCGGTAGCTAAGGGGGGTTGTAACAGTAGATTGTTGAATAAAATAATGTTTATTGTCTTAAAAAAAACTTAAGAATACACTCAGCAAAAAGCCTCTAATGGCGAAGTTTTGTTTTGTTTTGTTTTGTTGTTTGTTTTTTGTTATTCAGCATCAAATGGCCTGATAAGCACTGAATACATATGAGTGTTGTCCTACCATATTTATTTTTCACGTCTTTTTTTTTGTTGGACGTTATGAGTGCCCCATTTCTCTTACGGAAAAAAAGAATCACATTGTAACATAAGTGTATTGTACAAAACGCCACTTTCTACCAAATGCCAGATATACAAAGTAGCAATATTGTGCCGCATGTCTTCTTTTGGTTCTCTTTAGTGTGCCATAACTTATGCAACATATTATGATATTAAGTTTGACGAAAAGCAATCATTGCAAGCATGTTTTTTTTATACAACGCTATAAGTTTCCTGTAAAGTTGATTTATGTCTTGAAATTACCAGACCATGTTTACATTATCAATTATAAGACCTGTAATAAACAAATACCAGGTGAGTGAATCACGGAATGTTAGGTGCTATTTGATAATTGTATTTCTCTGATTATGTGCGCATTTATACATATCTTGATCCGTTTGATGAATTCTGATATCACCACACGTTAGGTAAATGCTCGAGAAATTTCGGAAGACCTCTTGGAGTTTTACATTGTCATTAGAGAGGAGAAAAAGATTCTAAAACTCTTTCCCGTTAATAATGAAATATACCCACATCGTTGTAGAATTTATATATATATACTGAAGCCCAGCTAATAAAAAAACTGTTCATTTAGGTAGAATTGCGGTTTTAAAGACATTATGCAATAAAAGTTTTAAGACTGTAACTATTTATAAACTTACTAAGTCAAGTCTTTAAGTTGTTTTTCAGTTTAGAAATAGTTAGACAAATGAATATAAAATTATTAACAATATATCATTATATATTTATAAAAAATATTTTTTAAAAAATGTCGTTTTTACATTTTTATTAGAAGAAAAAGATGGGGAAGGTAAAGAAAAGAATAACTAACAGACGATTAAAAAAATAAAAAATTATTATGAAATATAATGATATATAATTATTTTTATTTCAATGTTGTTAAAATTTAAAAGATATCTTATTGAAATTTAAATAAAAAACACCTCACGTATTTTGTTTATAAATTTCAACTTGCAAGTCTTTATATAACATTTATTCAACAAATTTGGGTTATAAACAAAATTATTGCAAAACTAGTTATTATCTCTAGCTGATATTTATCACTCCTTCTTTTTTCAATGTCATAACATTCCCCTTGGTAAACTCAGGTTTAAACCCAAACAACTGGAACGAAAACAGATGGACAATTTATAATACAAGCAAAAAAACAAATTTTACCTAAGCTATTTGATTATTAAAATATATTGTTTTCAAAGCACATACTCAAAATAGTATATGTAAGTATATACCTTTTAAAAGCCTTTTTGTTTATTTTAAATTAATTTGCATACCTAAAAACTCAAAATTATGGAAACAATATTTAAACAAATGGAAACAAAATTTGTTTAAGTTTATAGAAAAGGGTTCAATTAAAATTACACAAAAAGGAGCACTAACTTTCCAACACCTGTAATTCAGGCAAAAAACACTTAACTTGTCAGCTGGAAGTCCATTTCTTGTATAACAGGTAATACGACCAGCAGCTTTGCGAGCCTTAGTTAAGTTTTCAGTTAAAACCAACACATTTTGACACTTATATCAAAATAATGTACCTTCCAACCAATTTAAGTTTTCTGGCAAGCGGTCACCTTGTTGGTTATCAAACTATACTATGTGTCAGGATGGATCAGGGGGAGGTTTCGCTACCAATAAAACCGCTTTAACAATCCTGAAATTGTATAGAAGGAAAGGTCAACAATGACACACCAATCAAAATCGTGAGATGTTTTTTATTTAAATTTCAATAAGATATCTTTTAAATTTTAACAACATTGAAATAAAAATAATTATATATCATTATATTTTATAATAATTTTTTATTTTTTTAATTGTCTGTTAGTTATTCTTTTCTTTACCTTCCCCATCTTTTTCTTCTAATAAAAATGTAAAAACGACATTTTTTAAAAAATATTTTTTATAAATATATAATGATATATTGTTAATAATTTTATATTCATTTGTCTAACTATTTCTGAACTGAAAAACAACTTAAAGACACACCAATCAATCGAATGCACCATTAGAGAGCATAAACATAAATATAAACACAACAGAGAGTCAGGAAAGTGTGACTTAGTACAGCCACTGAACAGTGGATGCGTAAACCGGTTATATGGGTACCCAGCCCCCCCCCCCCCTCCCCCTCCCTTAATCATGTTGACCTTAAGGTTTCAAAATTAACTCAAAACACACTACCGCTAGCTAAAACTGCTAGAACAGCAAAATTTGATTACATAATTTAGATAGCGATGTCAGAATGTGTTCGTTTTAACTGTAAAACTAGCTAAAGCTCTCGTAGCTGTTGGTCGGGTATAGTAGCTCCATCAGCAATTACACTCCCATAAAGGGTTTAATGTTTTCTCGTCATAGACCCATGTTTGTATTTTTTATGTTTTGACGACGTCACTATGTTCACTACTTGCAGAAGAATACTGTATGTAGATGCGCAATAAGGTTTTGGAATTTTGATTTTTAAAAATTGGGGCCCACAGGGGTCGAATTTCGAAAATTGGAATTTAAGCTTGTGACCTAAACTCCTCATTCCTTTTTCACGTCATGCATTTAATTTCTATAACATATTGTCACATACTATATGTAGATGCGCAATAAGGTTTTAGAATTTTGATTTTAGGGGCCCACAGGGGTCGAATTTCGAAAACTGGAAATTTAAACTAAACTGCTTATTAATTTTTTATTTTATGCTTTTATATTTTCCGTTTTCAAATTTTTAGGCCTTTTGCACAACTGATAAGGCGTATATCGAAATTTAAATAACAATTTGTATCATAGAATATCTGCTAAAATCATGGAATGTTTACTTCTGCTGATGGACTGTATGGGTATCAGCGGCTCAGTTGATATAAAGTTTCGATCTAAAAAGAAACCATTGTCTTAAATTAACTGCTATAAAAATGTTAGATTTTGTAAAATTGAGGAGAAATATATAGCTCGTGCATAGTTTTGTCCTAAGAAGGTTTTGGCATTACTCTGTTTTGTCATTTTCGCATTTGTATTTGATCTTCAACGTTTTGGGGTTTTTGTTTAGGCTTTGAACAATTTAGCCTGAAGGTAAACTGATGAGTGGTAAATTTGCGAAATGTGTAAATTGTGTGCATCAAAGTTGTATCATAAAGTATTTATTATACATGACTTCGATCCTCCCTTAATTTATAATATTTATATGCAATATTTTAAATTGTTTAAGTTATAGAAACATAACAAAAAAATATTACAGTTTTCAACACAATAATAATGAGAAAAAGCCAAAATAAAAAGAAGTCTATCGCCGACACAACATCTTTCCAACAAACTTTACTCTTTAGATCCGAATAAACTTTACTATTTTGAATGTGTACATCGTCAGAGTTGTCTGTGTTCTCGTCACATTTCGTCTTATGTGTACAACACTTTCTTTTTTTCAAAAATAATACTATTCGAACCAACGTTTTCGGTATTTCCATGTCGTCTGCTTTGTATCCGGACACGCGTGACTGCAAAGCACTAACTATGACAACGAAAGTACCTATTAAAATCTGGAGCATTAAAAATACAGCGATAACGGAAGTGGAACTAGAGCTTTTCGGAAGAGAAGTCTCCACGATTGTAAGGAAAACAGCAAACGATAACCAAACAGTGATCGCGTAGCTATTACGTTCTCCTCCATCAGAAGGTATAACGAATGTAAACAAATTCAGAATAGACAACAGAACGACTGGAATTATGATATTCAAAACAAAATATGCAGACTTGCGTTTGATTGTAATTGAGAACATAACACGTGCGTCCTCAACATCAACGTTAACGGTGTACGATGTTTTGGTCACTGTCCATTCCCCATTTGATGAAAAATCATCATACAACTGTATACCAGCACTTCCCACCGTCATGTTTACTTGGCTTGGATTGTATCCCCAACATATGAAAACCAACTTGCAAGTTTGTTCGTCAAACGGAAAGAAAGTTGTATCAACTCGACATTTAGAGTCAAACAATTCATACGGCTGCCAGGTAACTATTCCAGTATTCTTTATTTTAAGGACTAAAAAACTAGATCCTAATTCCTGAATTTTATTAAATCCATTCTGTAAGGAAATGTCCGGTTTCCAAACGTTTCCTTGTGGATAATAGAATTCTGTTATACCACCATACGAAGCAGGAGTCCAGGTCAAATAGTCATCTTTCCAGCTTATTGTTAAAAATCCAGTTGTAGTCAATTTTTCAGCTATTTCATCTAATGAAGTAATCCCGGCTAAGTAAAAATCCACTGAAACTAGTGTAGCTAATGATTGATCCGTACTTGGTCGGGCATATATATTGTAATTATTTGTTGCAAATAGGTTAGTTAGAAGGTCCTGTAAATTCGTCCCTGTCTGACAATCTCCGAAACGAAAATGTTGGATAAAAAAGAATATGCCTAAATACATTTTCCATGTAGACGTAATAAACATATTTGTATTTAATAACAATTTTAGATCTAAACGACCTGCGTGGAGCGCTTCGGTAATTATCAACGCTTTGAGAGTTTCAATTTCAGATTTAGCTCAGTGAATAAATATAATTTTATACCTTTCGGGACAAATAATCCGATTTTAAATGACCATTTCATTCATGGTGAAATCATTGAAATGATTTGAATGAATTCGTTTGTTCAACATTATATCTGCTTTGTTTTGTACTATAATGACAGGAGTATTTTATGACTGGCAAAATTGAAATATATTAGCATAATTGATTTTTAAAGAAAACTTAAAAGGAATATTAGACTTTATATTTGAATAGCGACGCAGCGATAATTACTGTTTGTATTTGGGTGTTATAGGGTGTATATATTGACTATATTATGGATTTATTGAAACTTTGCCTGCAATAAGAAAATACGAAAATGTGCAAAAACTCTTTATTCTTATACACTCAACGACTAAATTGGTGTCTCCAGTTTTCATGAATTTTTAAAGAAATAATTATTAATGAAATAATGTAATAGGCATAAAAGGAATTCATTAAAAAAACTTAATTGGATGTCTTGTTTTCCCAAATAAGGCATACAGAGCATGATTTAGATAGCTTGTTTTCCAGTGAGCTCAATGAATCAACTAAAGGGAATAGGACTATCATGTCACAAGCGATGAAATAAAGCAAACCTTTGAAGACACTGAAGTCAAGACTTACTGACATGAGATGCATAATGCTTTTTCTTCTCTATATATTTATCTAATTAATTATATTTTTGTTCGAAATTTGCCTCTTCCGGGTCAATGGAATTTACGGACATGCTATTGTCATAAAATAGTTTACAAACATACTGATTAATATGAAGATGAGTATAGGAATGAACAAATATAATACTGATGACTTATACATTAATACATTACCCAATCCATATCGGACCGGGTATCTTCCCTAGACTCCGAGACCGAGGGTTTGCCCGAGGTCCGATATGAGTCGAGGGTCGATGTTGATTAAGTCATGTATTTATCTGTTAATCATGTACTGCCTAAATACTTATTCCAGTCCGTGATTGCCATATCGGTTTAACCACATGGCGCACCCGGTCTGATATGACTCGGGTGCGTTCGAATAGCACTTGAATGATGAGTTTTTAGCCCCGGTGTGCAAATATGGACTGTTCACTTCCGGTCGTTGCACCTATTCAAAAACCATCATATTTAATATATGATAACGAAATTATACATTGATATCAATGATATTTGGATTCAGAACTGTGATTACAATGTAAACAACAAAATAGATACCAAGAAAGGTCAATCAATCATAGCAACCCAACTAACAGAACTCTGGACGAAACATAACATAAAAGAGTAAAAGACACAAACATTAACAAGACAGAGTTAGCATAGTCTGACTTAGTACAGACACTGAATAGTGGTGGGGTTTAACAGGTTTTATGGATACCAAAACGTCCCACTTATCTATCCTGACACTCTGGTGTATAAAACATACTATAAAAACCAATGCAGTATGATTACAAACACGGTGACCCCTTGCTAGAACTGAACATTAGGGTGCATGGTACATAATTTAGATAGCAGGGTCAGAATATACTCGTTTTAAATGTAAAACTAGCTTGCAGGTCGGATACTGTCGCTCTACTAAACGAAAAGTACCCATTTAAATCTTAAACGGAGTATTTGAATATAAACAAACAGAAATTGAGTAATTTTCCATGTATGCAAAATTACTACACTATACTATATTATTATTTAATTCCAAATGATTTTCAGTCATATAATGTTCACTGCATTCCTCAGCCTGCCCTTTTATTTATTATATGTTGGAGCCTGTTTTCTAATTCCTTCCTTGCCCTAATCCCATAAAAATAAAATGTTATTCCTTTACCGTTCAATGTCTCATTTAAAAATTACGTCTTATCTTTCATTCTTAATTTGAAATGTGTATGTGAATATTTCGACGTAAACGTTTAATATTTACTTCCTTGGATTTTCAGTTTTGGTGCATGTGTGAAATCTGAGTGTAATTTGAACTTTCTTTTACAAAAAACAATTACTATATGTTTTACTTGTTACAGTTATTAAAAGAGAAGACTAGAACAAATACAAACGTCACTCATATTTGTAGATCACTAGAATTGGAAAGTACATATTTACACAATAGTTACTGATGATGATGGCAATATCACGATTTATCACGATTTATCACATGTTTTATTCTAATATGTCCAATAATAGCCGGAAATCGGAGTCGGTTATTTGTTCTCGGGGCCAACATCGATATTGGCCCTCGAAAATCCATATTTTTGTTTGTTTGTTTTTTTTCTCCATTTTTTAAAATCTAAATTTCTTTTTAATTTTTTTAAATGTGTGTTAAATAGATCATTACATAGCATTTTCCATATCGGCCCTGGTATCATCCCTCGACCCATATCGTAGTCTCGGGATGATACCAGTGCCGACATGGAAAATGCCATGTAATAATCTATAAATATAGACTGCCCAAGGGCCGTGGTATGTACCCGAGCGGAAGGCAAGAGCCAGATCACTTTTCCTGGTCCATACCATGGCCCAATCCAGTCCATATATACCGTGTTTATTGCATTTCAGGACAGATGATCAATGGTAGATCCATAAAAGGATGTGGTCTTATTGACTAACAATATTTCAGACGATGTTGTTCATCCTCAGAGAGGAGAGTGAAATGTTTATCTCTTTTGTCTGCTCTCTACTGCCAGTCAATACCAGATGTTTGGACCAGTAGCGTTCATATCGCGGATTTAAAAAATATCATGTGATCGTATTTATACCAATGAAATATGATACTGATATGTAATAACACAGATTATTTAACTAATAACAAGACCTATACATTCAAAGATTCTTTCAAAAACAGCAGGACATAAAGAAAGATAATTAAGAACTAGAGTTTTGTAGACTTACATTACTTAAATCTTGTTTAAAGTCAGCCTGCACATTTGGTTATTTTTTAAACGGTATCTGGTTGTTATGAATTGTGTGCAGTTGTTGCAATTTATGCTAAAATTTAATGCATTTTCAAGGTCACATTTTAAGATGTTCATTATGTTACCTTTGCGACGTTTATTTTAACAGAGATAATTTCCATAACGTCCTTTAACTAATATTTCGATTTTGATTTTTGCACGAAGAATGTTCAATATATGCTCTCATCTTCCAAAATGTTTTAGGGTCAAACATTTTACTAACAACATTGACAACATGCAAATGTAAATTACTCAGCCGTATTGTAAATAGTTCGTGTGCATTTATCATAAAAATATTATCAAGATATTTGTCATTTTATTTTGAAAATTTGTTCACAGTTTCAAAAATAAAAATACATATTCAATGAAAATAATCTGTTTTCACATACCTTTGTATATGTAGACGACACCATTCGGTTCCCAATGCTACGCCCTGATAATGTGATAAAGAACATGACAAAATATATAAATAGAATAGAGAATGGAAACGGGGAATGTGTCAAAGAGACAACAGCCCGACCAAAGATAAAAAAACAGCCCAAGGACACCAATGAGTCTTTAACGCAACGAGAAAATCCTGCACCCGGAGGCGGGCTTCAGCTGGGCCCTAAACAATAATGCATACTAGTGCAGCGAAATGGACGCCACAATACTCCGAAACATATAAACGAACCAAAATTAAAAAAAACACACAATACAAACAAAAACTAGAGGTTCCTGACTTGGGACAGGCGCAAAAATGCGGCGGGGTTAAACATGTTTTGTGAGATCTCAACCCTCTCCCTATACCTCTAGCAAATGTTGAATACACACACACAAACACAAATACGCACTTTAAAACTCAGTTCAAAAGAAGTCTGAGTCCGATGTTAGAAAAGGTAACAGAAGAAACTAAGCAAGATGACAATGATCAATATAAATTTACAAAGTACTACAAGCAGTTACTGACATGCCAGTTCCAGACCTCAATTAAACTGATCGAAAGATTATGTCTTTATCATATAGAAAATCAGGAGGTAGCAAATAAAATAAGAACTAAATTGAAATTTACTCAGTAGCTATATCGATGGTTAAATATTGTTTTGAAAATACGGGCAATGAGATGACAACTAAATTGTTTACTCCTCTTGGGTACACGGTACCTTCTTCTTTTATCAAAAAGCATTCCCTTGTCTACCTAGATGCTAATCCGTCGGATGGGGACGAAAAATGGCTGTCCTGTGTTAAGGGAGAGGAACACTCTTAGCACCTCTGTAGCTATCGAAAAAGAGTAAGCAAAAAATGCCGCTACAGGGGCCGCTCTCGAACCCGCCAAGTGGGGAAGAATTAGTATAGGTTTGCATAACTTGTTTCCCAATCCACTATAAATAAATAAGTTTAAACTAAACTTTCAGCATCTTTATCATGGGTTCGGCTATGACACGATATTTAGATATTTTCTTATTATTTTTTTTTCCAAAGTTTTGGTTTTAAGCTTGTCTATAGAAGGTTACCCCAGAAAAGGCATTTAGATATTAATTTCGCTGTGTACGACAGAGGGAAATTAATATCTGAATTTATATTAACAATTTGTAAACGGACCATTAGTTTGTACCATCGTTGAATGTCGTAAAGCCCAGATATTTACATGTTTAATTGATTTGTTAAGGTGTTATCCCATTTACGTATGCCCGTATCCTTTTATTTCCATTTAACACGACATATACATGTGGTATATACAGGAAAAATACACTCCTTCTATTTACATTTATATGCAACAGTTTTTACTTCTTCAACGTGCAGATACATAACAAAAAAATATCACAGTTTTCAACACAACAATAATGAAACAAACCCAAAATAAAATAAAGTCAATTGCCGACACAACGTCTTTCCATCTAACATTACTCTTTCGATCCCAGCAGTCTTTGCTTTTCGGAACATCTTCAGAACTGTCACTCTTTTCTTCACATTTTTCTACTTTGTTCATACAACATTTTCTTCTTTTCAGAAATAATACCATTCGAATCAACGATTTCGGTATTTCCATGTCTTCTGTTGTGTATCTGGAAACACGTGACTGCACAGCACTCACCATAACAACGAACGTTCCTATTAAAAGCTGGAGCATCAAGTAGACAGCAATAAAGGAAGTGGAACTGGAACTTTTCGGAAGTATTGTTTCTACAATGGTAAGGAAAACGGCAAAGGATAACCAAACTGTGATTGCATAACTATTACGTTCTCCTCCATCAGAAGGTATAACGAATGTAAACAAATTCAGCATGGACAGCAGAACTACTGGCATCATAATGTTCAAAACAAAATATGCAGACTTCCGTTTGATTGTTATTGAAAAAATGACACGTGCGTCCTCAACATCAACGTGAACGGAGTACGATGTTTCGGTCACTGTCCACTCTCCATTAGATGAAAAATCATCATACAATTGTATACCAGCGCTTCCTACCGTCATGTTTACCTGGTTTGGGCTATATCCCCAACATGTGAATATTAACTTACAAGTTTGCTTGTCAAACGGAAATAACGTTGTATCAACTCGACATTTAGACTCCAACAATTCGTACGGCTGCCAAGTAACTATCCCGGTATTTTTTATGTTAAGAACTAAGAAACTAGATCCTAATTCCTGAATTTTATTAAATCCATTCTGTAAAGATATATCCGGTTTCCAAACATTTCCCTGTGGATAATAGAATTCCGTTATACCACCATACGAAGCAGGAGTCCAGGTCAAATAGTCATCTTTCCAGCTTATGGTTAAAAATCCAGTTGTAGTCAATTTTTCAGCTATTTCATCTAATGAAGTAATTCCGGCTAAGTAAAAATCCACTGAAACTAGTGTAGTCAATGTTTGGTTTGTACTTGGTCGGGCATATATATTGTAATTATTTGTTGTAAATAGGTTAGTTAGAAGATCCTGTAAGTTAGTCCCAGTCTGACAATATCCGTATTGAAAATTTTGGATAAAACAGAATATCCCTATATAAAACGTCCATGAGAATGTAATAAACATCTCGGTATTTACTAACAATATTTGATGTTAACGATAACCTGCGTAATGCGCTTCAGTAATTATTAAAGCTTTGATAATTTCAATTTCAGATATAGCTCAGTGAATACATATACATTCAAACCTTTAGGGACCAATGTGCGGATTGTAAAATGACCATTTTTTTACGGTGAATTTGGAATGATTCATTGGGATTTGTTTGTGTATTTCCACTTTGGTTTGTACTATAATGACACATTATTAATGACTTTCAAAATTGAAGTATGTTGGTACAATTGATTTTCAATAAAGGGGACTTAAAAGAATGAGAGAATTTATATTTGAATTTAGATTGCTGACACTGTTTACTGTGTACTTGAGTGTAAAGCTTACCTAATTGACATTATTACAGATTTCTATGATATATCTGTGTTCAATTAGCAAATAAGAAACTGCAAATTAATTTTAACTGATCTTCGAATTAAAGGTCGTGCCAGGAATGTGTCTGTTGACCTTATATAACCAGCTGAAAAAATAATTAGTACTTAAGAGATGCAGTTCCATTCTCTAGTTGCATATGAACTTAAAATAACGTCATATTGTCCCATTAGCGTACCCGTGCCTTTAGTTTTTAGGTGAGTTTTCAAATAATTTGTTTTGTCAAGCTGACTGTGTACATACATACTATTTCTGATAAATTATGCAAGATAAAATTATCATTATTTTCAGTATAACAGACCCCTATTCATGTAGCGGGTAAATAAATGTATAGAATTCAGGCACACTCAATTCAGATTTGTTTTCTTAATGAGAATTCGTCATATTGAAATACATTTTTAGATGTGCAAAATTACTATAAAATACATTGCAGATAAAACAAAACATTTGATTCCAACTGACATTGGTTTTGTCATTCTTCATATTGTTGTGAGGCCGTTGGTTACTCATAAACACCATCAAAAAGATAAACAAAAAAACTGAATAATACCTAATGTCCTTTCATTTCTATATTCACAAAATGTTTGAAATAAAATTAATATAGATTTTAAACATCAACAGTAAACAGAATTCCTGATGTTCACCGAACCACTACTAGACTAATTGACTCTTCATATATCTTTATTTGTTATTTATGGGCGATTTTAAAAAAGACGTAGGATTTTAAAATTTAAATATGTTTCTTAAACTACTGTGTCAAATTTTAGTAAATCAGTTTAAAATTAATATGTAATAATGTTTTAGTTGAAGTACATCTGTCCTTAAAGAGTCTAGATTTTGTAGATAATTTACGTCAATATGATTATTCAAACATAAAGATTAAATATCTATTGTTTTTTATTTAGTGAAGAGGAACATATATACGTATACGGTGGTTAGATGAATCACAAAAATCGAGTCTCCTAAATAATTTTACATCCTGAGTCTTCTACATCTATTTATGATTCACATGATTTTGAGCATTGAAAAGGTTCGGCTCCATATCTTACGTTTACTTGTTAACTCTGGACAATCCCATGGCTCCGAAAATTCAGGCATACAATCAAAGCTCGGTAATACATGTAGTTCATTTCTTGTTTGATCAGGATTTTTTGTATTATAAAGCTAATTTGCTTACGAAAAAGCAATCGGAAATCCCACGGAATCAAACAGCCTGTACGGAAAAAAACTCTATTCTAAAGGTAACCCAAAAATAACAGATGAAGACTAAATTACATACATCTGATAAGAAACAGTACATGCACATGGAATTCATTGCATGCTGGGAACTATAACGATAGGCAATTTTGGGTCCAATGCTTCTGCCATAAACCATCGGATAAAAAAAGACAAAATGTCATCGATTTGATGAGCTTTTGAAACGTGAAGTAAAAATTGAAAAGAACTTAAAACAGAGAGGGAATCGTAAACACAATGATGATTCTGGCAACGAAAACATCGAGAAGACGAAGCCTTGTATAGAGTTTTGGACAATTCTTGATATTTTAAATGAGGACTGGGATGACGATGACGGAGGATTCGATAGGATTTTAGCTAGATTACGACTGTCATCCCTTCAAGAGTGAGACATTCAAAATTTAGAATTTGACGGCATTTTCTGACCACTCAATTTTTTATTACCAAAGACTTATTCAGCAAAATTTATGAATGAAACAGTAACATGCAGAAACTAGAATTTATATGAAATGAAATCGTTTTGCATCTTTTTTTATATATAAAACTTTGCCTATAAATGGCATTATGGAAAAGAGTCTATATCTCGTGTTTAAAGATTTATCGATTAACTTCTGTTCATAAATGGCATTACTGGTCCATCCCTTGGGTTCCCTTTAAACTCAGATTGACTGTACTAAGCTTTTATCTTCTATAGTAAACTATTTAATAAATAAATAAGCGTAAAGGTAAAGGTTGAATATATATACAAATGAATCAAAATGAAATATTTAGTACATTACATCTCTTTAACCTGGAGAAGCATTATTTATGATTATGAAAAGGCAATACAGATATCATTTAAACAACAAATAATGATTTTCTATCAAAAAGTGTACAGAAAGAACATTTCGGTTTATCAATTAAATGGTTGTACTTGTTAATTGCATTTTAATCACAGCCTATATTTTGATGTCATCAAAGTTCAAAGAGTGAAATTATGATGGAATAGATAATATGGTCGTATGTTTTCTGTACCAGAAGAGAGAGAATATGTGGTGTAATTAAAAGCTAAGGTTTAAATGCGCAGAAGCCATCATCGTCACAAGCAAAATGTCATCTGGGGACCTGTCGGTAACAGGGTCAATAAACAGAGTAATTAAAGGGTCAATAAGGAGAATAGCTGAAAGACCAACAGAGCAGTGAAAGGGTAGGCACAATCACACGATTCAATATTTAAAACGAAAACTGATTTTATAATTAAAAAGACAGAAGAAAGCAGATTTCACTATATTAAAAAAAACTGCAATTAAAAGAATATCTGTGGCAGGGTTAAAGTAATAATGTTCAGCCTTCCCTTTCATTGATAACAATATATGCAGACGAAAAGTAAAATAAACCGCAATAAGTACTTTATCCAAAGGGATCATCAGATTATATCCTGAAAGACCAGTTTTGAAGCAAGACAAACATATCTTTTACTACTGGTTTAAAACTGCAGCATAACCAAATTGTGTGAAACAAAAACAGAATCATATTATATAATATCAGAAGGGAACGGACAAAATCCATCGTAGGAAAAAGCTATGCACCAAAGTTTTGCTTTGGGTTATTTTCTTCCTGATGAAGATGTAATCCACATATTCATAGCTGGTTCTAACGAAGACGTTCTTATATATAAATTAATGTTGGTAAGGGAAGAGATCAAAAGTTCAATGTCGGATAAAAAACTTAATTCAAATAGTTTGGGGGTGGGGGTAAAAATCTCTGCAAGTTTTATTATCCGACATCGATTTTCGAATTTAAAAATACGGATTCAAGTGATGTCCAAGTCAAAATACAGAACAAACATACATTGTTGAGGAAAAACGAACCCATGATACAAAAAAGTATACTCAAAGCATATGCCCATATTGGTCAATCAATTTTTCCCAAATTAAGTTAAGAGGGGGGGGTGGGGGGGTCAGTGAAAAAACTATGTGAATTAAGTTTTTTGTCCGACATTGAACTTTTGATCTCGTCCCTAAAGGAACGTTATTTCCAGACACCATTTTATCTTTTAATCCTTCAGTATTCACCTTTAAAACTTTTGAATGAAGGTACATGTATGTTGAAATGAAGGTTTTAGTTAAGTCAGGCTTTTGTTTTGGCTAACCTGTGTAGGCCAATTTAATTCATTTTTTTTTTTTTTATGATTGTTTTAATTTTCCGAAGTTTTATTCAAAAACGTAACTGATCGAAGTTAAATTAGAAATCGCTTTGTAGATTGATAGAAAAAGCGGAAGTTGTAATTTTTCTAACAATTATACATCATTTATATTATCAAGAAAGATCATTTGATATAACCTGTACGTATGTCATAATTGAAAAAGTAAAACGCATAAACTCCTTATTAGAACAGCAATGTGTTCACGTACGGCACTACTAATACAGTTTTAGATATCTATTTAGACTGATTAGTACATAATAACAATCCAAAGATACTAATATTAGATACAGTAAATTTATACTATGCTGTATACGACGCATTTCAAGGAGTTACCTCTCATCAGCAGCATTAAAACCGAAACATTCAGGGAGCGTTTCCAGGATATTTGAAAGGGGAGGGGCGTATCATAAAACTTTTTTGGACCTTTTTTTTTTTTTTGTTAAAAAACATATTTGTGAAATGCACTAATGTAACTGTTCCTGACTTGGAGCATGCATATTTTATAGTTAAAGTGTCATGGTTTCATATTTTTTACGCCGAATTCCTCTCCATTAATTGTCTACGGTATATTAAAATGATTGGATGGATCTTAACAGCAGTAAACCAATAACGAGAAATTCCAAATTCTAGGGTATAAGGCCTTACTTAACATTTCAATAGTCCTAGGCCAGGATTTTATGAACGGGAGGTGTAACTACGGTTGCCCTGGTAGACTGGGAGTATGTGTTTAATTAATGAATTATGATAAACTGCCATATTCAATACAATATAAGCAGATTACGATAGTTTTTTTTTGTTTTTTTTAAAGGGGGGCGTACGCCCATTATGCCCTCACCTGGACCCCCCCCCCCCCCCCCCCCCCAGACACCCACTGCAATTTTCAGACCCGGTTTGATGTTTGATAAATAGGCCTTTAATTCTTCAGATATTCAGTGCATATATAACGTCGGTCTTATTTCCTAATAATATAAATCACAACTTTTCACTTTTTCTAACATTGTCTCGCTAACGATTTTAATCAAGACAAAACAATACACTGGATATGGAATAGTAAGATTAGTTATTTTCAGATTTTTGTAATCATGATTTAAAACATTTTCACAAGTGGTTGTTTGCTGTAAACGTCGATGCATTGGATGTCTTTAGCAGCAACATTTATTTTTTCTGTGACTTCTAACAACATACATATATATATTTTGGGAATCGCCGAAAAAATAAGTACGTTTAAATTTATGTATGTGCTTACAGGGGGGTTTCCAGGATATTTGAAAGGGGGGCGTATAATAAAACTTTGGCCGAGCGAAGCGAGGAGAAAAATGTTTTGGACATTTTTTTTTTTTTTTTTAATAATTGTGAAATGCACTAATGTAACGGTTCCTGACTTGGAGCCTGTATATTTTATAGTTAAAGTGTCAGGATTTGATATTTTTTATGCCGAATTCTCTCCATTAATTGTCTATGGTATATTAAAATGATTGGATGGATCTTAACAGTAGTAAACCAATAACGAGAAATTCAAAATTCTAGGGTATAAGGCGTTACTTAATATTTCAATAGTCCTAGGCCAGGATTTTATGAACGGGAGGTGTAACTATGGTTGCCCTGGTAGAGAACCATGGGGAAGCTCAGAAGCTCATGGATTTCAATAATTTACCAAACAATTATGAAGTATCCAGACTGATAATTATCTCTCTATTTTACGGATCACCCATCGGATGGAATTATCAGTTTAAAAAGAAATCAGAGTATGTGTTTAATTAATGAATATGATAAATGGTCATATTCAATACAATATAAGCAGATTACGATAGTTTTTTTTTTTTTTTTTTTTTTTTTTTTGAAAAGGGGTGTGCGTACGTCCATTACGCCCTCACCTGGACCCGCCCCTGGCTAAGACTAGTAGTTGTCTAGATGCCTACAAGTAATGTAATACAATGAAAACAAAAGCTAATCAAAATCCATGACTCAATAACCAATCAGGAAAAAAGTTTCATAACACCTAAATTGTTCCCGTCTGTGACGTCATCGTTCTTCGCTAACAACGTCGTGGACCAACCTAACAAGATCGATACATTGAACGTCCTCAGCAGCGAAAACAATATCCATTAAGTATATGAATATGGATTCACTTGTAAATGGAATCGAAAAAGATAACTCGTGGGAGTCTAAAGCTTATGGTATACATTGTCCCGAAACAGATGGCAGTTTATTGTTCTGCTTGACAGATGGTTACGAGGTAAGTTTTGTTTAAGAATTTTTTTTATAATATTAACAGGAGCGAAAGTGACTTGAACTAAAAAACCAAAGGCGGTATACAGTAAGTAGCCTTTCCAATAACATACATAAAAACTCTATTTCATAAAAAAAGACTGGTGTCGTTCAATGGGATACGTATAAAAACAAAATCACTTCTGACCTTTATATCTATTTTTTTTATTTCAGATTCTTTGCTAGAAAGTAAAAATGATATTGTTACAATTTCCTATTTCATGCAACCCCCTTCTTTTATTTGCATACATTTTGTCTTACCAAGACGTACTTTTGGGGTGAGGGGACTGACACGTATTAACAAGGAGAGTACAGGCGACAGTGTTCAGAGGATATTTTGACTAAAATCTAAAAAAGTTGAAGAATTTTTGCTAGGCGCTAGATTTCTAAGATAATATACATTCCTAGATTAACTAACTATAGGTAAAACTTTGACTGGAGCTTTGTAAAACTTAAATAAGCAAAATTTGTGAGCGTTAGAATCGAAAGGGTCAAAATTGTATAGCCAAAATCCAAACACGGTTTACAGAACTACCTACAATTTCAACACGCATATGAAAAATGAAAATATAGAATGTGTGTGTGGACGTATGTTTGTAAGACCGTCTGAAGTTCAAGAGTTGTTAATGATTCTTTAATTATCAATAGAATTAGAATTAATTTTTCTTTGTATTATTAATTCTACTGCACAGATGACATCAAAGGATCCACATGGTAAGAGAACCGGAGACTGGAACTCAAGTGCGGCAATGGTTAAAGATATAAACAGTCATGAATCAGAGGAAGGAGAAAGTTCGTTGATCTGCATGACTGGTAGTTATGAGGTATCCATAGTTTTTTTATACAGATACATCATGCTCGGGAGGGGTATTTGCGAAAAATGCCAGTCGAGAGACGTGAAATTTCCCGAGTCCAAAGGGCGAGGGAACTTTGTCTCGAGATTGGTATTTTTCGCCAATGCCTCTCCCGAGCATGATGTATCTGTTTAATTACACCGAATGTCAAAATAAAATGTTTCTACAAACGCTTATACTAAAACGCAGTGATGATGTAGACATTTCCACACGAGGGTAAAAAAGGCAAATACGTTTTAGCAAATACCATGGTAAAAAGTGAAATCCAATGCAAATACCCCGCTAGGCATAAAAATGAGACAAATTCGTTACCGACGGCAAAAAATAAAGAATATTCGAAATATACACCGGCTATCAACCAATCAAAATCATAGATTCTTATTTGGGTGATTTTCAAAAAATGTGCATTTTTAACATTGCAAAACTGAGGAAAAACAATTTGCTTGAATCATCATATTTATTAAACTTGCAAAATATATGATACTTCTTGAACAAAATACTCAAATATGCAATCTTAAGACATAATATAAAAATATTATTGACACATTTTCGACTGATGGTGCAAAACTTTGTCTATCCTGTTACCACATTTGTGAGAATGGTTTTACTATCAACGGGAAAAATGTGAAAAATATATTGTTTGTTTCTCAAAGATACGTTAGTGGTGCTTCAGAAAACAATAACAGCATATTTAATTTCTTTGCATTAACAAGATAAAGATATCACTCAATATTGCGTCCTAAAATAGATTTTCAAATGCTGCAAAATTTGCTACAATCAACTCAAAACCAATTGAAGCACTTCCTTATATTCGGCTTATATTGGACTTTTGAATCAATCCAACATTTAGTTCTTTGATTACATATAATTTTAGTAAACGTATTTTCTATGGTAACAGGAACGGACATCGAACGTTTACCTATAGATTGATTTTATTGCAAAACAACAGCTCCCCTTGCATAGTTGTTTGTTTTTTCTGAAAGATATGTGGAATATCAAGAAATATCTTCAAGACTTTACTTTCTTGTTAAAATTCAATTCAGTTATTCAAAAAGGTCCTTCTTGTGAGATTCTTGTAAATTATGATGATTTGTTTTTAATTAATAGATTGGTGGGGATTTACATATATCAAGGAATGACAGTCCACTTAAAGAAAAGATTGGAAATTTTAAAGAAGCTTCAGAAGGAAGATTGATGGCCAGCTTGCCTGGTTACATCGGAAGTTTTGTACCAGGAAGGATACAATGTTCAAAGTCAATTGCTGGAGGATATATACTAGACAAACCTCCTCAAAAGCGTCTTGTCAAATATGAATTTCTATTTCCATCAGAAAAAAACAAAAAAGAAAAAAAGACAAAGGTGACCAATTTGGTTTCACCAGGCATCAAGACACCAAACGGCAAAAGCAGTCTCCTTACATCAGCAGCAGAAGGCAGGGTTGATAACCAGTTGGTAATAACTGGAGGAGATGAAGATGCGCCCCCTATTGGATGTATTTGTTGGCCACTAGTACAACTGGTAAATGAACTTATTTATTCAAAATTCTCTAATTCAGAATTTTTTCAATCGAAACTCCTGACATGTCAAATTCCTTCTTTTGGTCACTAGATCATTTTACTTACTCCTGATATCTTAAATGTATGTTATCTCAAATTATTTTTGACGTTCAATCAAAATACTCACTGTTCAATGATGATGTTAAAACACGAAAAGGAAACAAATATAAGAACATACAGAAAACTGAAGAAAGATTTTGAAATCGAAAATTTTCTCAAAATTTCGGATATAGAAGAGAGATTTGTCAAATTTCATGAACATGAAAAGTAGAATATGTAATAGTAACTTGTTCATTGGTACGGGAAATGTTGATTTGGAAAATAGAATCCGTCCACTCTGTAAAGCTGATGTGGAAGTACATATTATCAGGTTTTCTGCAAATATCAGCCGCGAGACAAAATGTGAAGCTTTTTCGGCGATTGAGCGTAGCGAACGAGCCAAAAAGCTTCATATTGTGTCGAGCGGCTTATATTTTACAATATTTGTTTGAAGAAAACTTGATGATAAATTTATCGTATTGTTAACTAGTAATCTTAATGGAATTTCTTACTTTTCAATGGCCATCCGCCTATAACCGTATGTTTTCCTGATATATTCAGGTCAACGTTGGGTCAAACATTATGACGTCGCATATATATTTGGATCAGCTCATATTAGGGTCGGGTCAACTCTTTACGACGTCACAGTGCCGAAATACGGGAAATTCTGAAGGCCTCAGCAGGTCGATATAGCCATAGGGAAATACGATAAGATGAAATACATTTTTCTATAAAATGTTCTGCACTTTCTGGGCAACGCGTTTCATTTTTTGAAAAGCTAATATTTATTTCTCCATTATTTTCAGAACTATCTGACACATAGAAATTTCATTTAATTTTTCATAGTCATGACTATGACAAAATGTTGTATTCAAAATATTAGCCAAATGTATATTAAACGGAATGCTTTAGCTCAAGGGAAAATTTAGCAAATGTAGTTATGTATGTTAATGATTTTCAATAACATTTTATATCACAAATAAGTAGATATTTTTATAATCATAGCAAGTATTTTTAAGTAATGCATATATAATGTTTAAATGGTGCCCCTCTGTCAGATCGGGATATTTTGTATGTTATTATAATTGTTTTGAGGTTGTTATTATATTATGTGTGTATTGTCATTGATACTAATTGATACGTAATAATCCTTTATTTGGATTTAATCAATAAAATTTGAATTTGAATTTGAAAAAACTCAAAATGCAAATGAAAATGTGTACAACTATCTACTCATCGAGTTCATGGTTTTCTATGATGGGCTTTCTATGATTAAGATTGATCACGCGCGTTACTTTTCTAATGTATCAATAAATATTTATCGTGTGTTTTTAAGGGAAAAATCTACAGATTCGGTAACTTCGTGTCGTTAATAGAAATCATAACCAAATTATTGTGCTTATTCCTTGCTAATGTAAAATGAGAAAACGAAATAAACTCTTTTAAATTTTGAAATGATTTTTTTTAAATGATACAATATTTAAAATTCACTGGCTTGTTTCGTTATTAATGCTTATTTCATGTAGGTGTACCGAATTCGATTTCGACTATTTGGAAACGACGATCAAGATCCAGATATTCCGCCTTAGCTGTAAAGGTATGTGTGATAATTAAAGTAGAGGGAAATAGAGCTAATACAATAAAAGTATTCCAGATATACAATAATCGTCTTTTTGCTAAAACGCTAAAGATTTTCTGTTAAACCTAAATAATTTTATAATCTTGTCCTAACAGTCCTAACCCTAACCAAACCCTGGCCATAAATAGGAGTGGCATCACTAGAGCAAATTAATGCCGTCTTAACCAGTTTTACTTTTGAATTTTTACTATATAGAGATGCATTTACTTGCAAGTCTTTGTCATAATATCTTTTAGTATGTTTAGAATAGATTTCGGATATTAGAAATTAGAAACCAATACTGTGTATCAAAAACCATTCCTAGTAAAAACGTCTGAAATTATTGTGTAACTTTTGTATATAATTAAAAATCACCAGTCAAACAAGAGCTTATATTAAATGATTTAATTGCTTTTGTTTCAGATTTTCACAAACAATACTATGATTCAGTCTGATAGGAAACATTCTCAAGTTGAAGGAACAACGCAGATTTCGAGTCAACCGAGTGTTGGCGGGTTCAGACTTTCCCGCACTTGACCAAACCTCTGCTGTTCTCAGACCATGTTTGATGTTTGATCAATAAAACAAATTCTTCAGATGTTCAGTGTTCGTATTTTTTACTTCCTTATAAAATACAGTGGTGTAGGTATGCATTGGAACGAAGGCACGTGCTTCCACGTTATTTCGACAGAAAGAGAGAATTATTTTTTAAATATATACCATTTATTCTTTTCCTTAATTTGTAAGTTAGTAATGAATTAGAACTGTGATTAATACCTATTATTATACCTTACAGTATAATTAATTAAATCTATTGGCTAATAAATCATCACATGACATAGAAAAATTCAGATATTTCGTTATAATCGGTGGTGCCGGGGAATAACTCGACAAAATTCATTTGTCCGATGAATAACCCTGTTATTCCCCGCGCAGGTGAATAACCCATCTGCACAAAATATTTGTTCGGTATAATAAAACAGTTACAGCCCTATGAGTCGGGAGATATCCAAAATGGTCAACCCTGCTGAAGGGTTATTCCCCTCGGGCTTGTTGACCTGCTGAAGGGTTATTCCCCTCGGGGAAATAATCCTTCAACAGGGTTGACCTTCAGCGGGCCGTAATTGTATACTGTTCAAATGTACGGTTTTATAGTTGTTTGGAAATCAATAATGTAAGTTGATAAGGAATTGTTTACATAACTAGGTCAGTAACGTGAAAAGGCGCAAATTGATTGTATATAATTATACATTTCGGATAAGTCTTGAAAGCTTGCTACTTTAACTTAGAGGTTCGGTCGAAGTTGATGCTTTCAGATTTTGTAGGAGTTTGAAAAAGTGGATAACATAATGTATTTGGCTTGAAATTTAAACGTTGATTTTGTTTAAGAATAGTTTAGAGTTGTCACCAAGGACCGATATTGAAGCATCTCAGATTCTGTGAAAACGGATATGGACAATTTTTAGTCACTTAACAGGCTATAAGTGTAATATGGAATGAAGTAGTAAAACCGTTTGAACTTCTAGCGGTACATGATTGAAGTAGCATGTAGTTCTATTTACGCATTACTATTCATACGATTTAGTAAATTTAAAGTGGTAAGACGTTGAGACAACAAGTTCAGCTCAAGGAACACGATAAAACAGTTTATTAAGACGCAGCTGTAGTTAAGTCCGGGTTTTGATTTAGTCTTTCGTCCTTACAAATATTACAAGGGTATAACAGGATCTATTTCAACAATATCGGGTCAGTCAATCAGCAATATTCGATCGGCAGAAGACAACAAAAGCAAAAAAAAAAAAAAAAAAAAAACACACGCAAAAATATGTGTTTGGTTAGATGGGGTTTTACGCCGTTTTCAGCACATTTGGCTATTTCGCGGCGGCTAATTTTAATTGGTGGAGGAAGCTGGAGTACCTGGAGAGAACCACCGACCTTCGGTAGGAAAATTGGCAATCCCTGTCAATTAAGATCGAAGCCGAACACACCCCGCCACAAGTGAGATTCGAACTCCCAACCTCAGTGTTGACAGGCTAGTGATGATTATTAGTCATGACGAACTACCTAGACCACTCGGCCACCTACGACCCCAAACACAAAAATAAAAACACTGCATATAGAATTTACAGGCTGTTCTATGGGTATGGACAAAACAGTGATTTTTAATAACTCTAACCGCCAAGTACTAAACAAGAATATGTTGTTTCACAGACGAAATCGTTGCTTCAAAAATTCTGCCATCATATACCAATGTGAATATATGTCTCATAAATAAAACCGATCCTCTTCATATTTATATCATCTTCCGGACCAAGAAGGGCTGGGAGAGATAGAATTTGTCTAGAAAACATGATAGAGTAAAGGTATCCTATAAGGACATATTTTAGAACTTTTAATTTGTCGCATGATAAACGTATCTCCTGATCTCCAAGCATAACTTTGCTCTATACTGACTGAACCTCTGGACTTTCACATCAAAATAAGCCTACAGGTAAGCTAAGACACTGAAAAAAAATCATAACGCTTAATTTTAGCGATGTCGTTACATTGGACGTCTTTAGTATATCTATTAGGCCCGAGTATCGTGAGAAAAATCACGATACGATACATATCACCGTATATTTACTTGCGATACCAATAAAAGGCATTATTCTATAATATATATTTATACTAATCTATAATACTAAATTTACGAATTAGCCGAATAGGCGGCAAAACGCGTGGTTCAAAATAAACGATGTATGGTTCAGATTATAAAGGTTATTATCGGATTTGACAATCTGCATTTATAAATTTAAACTGCAGCTTTGTTTATGTGCAAATGGAATTTGTATGCATTTTTCCAATATGAATTCTCCCAACATATCCCTTAGAAGGTTCTCGAATGCATCATTTTAACACATTGATTTAAATAAACAAGTATACACATATTTTTTTTTAATTTAAGAAGAAGAATAAAACAAATTAAAAACATTCTCCTTCGAGTGGGATGTTTCCGCTTCATGTATTCAGGATTGTTTTTCTACTATAACGCAATTTCTCCTAACTGTAAAGGTTATGAACTTTGAAGATTATGAAGAAGGAAGGTAAAGGTCAGAGGAATTCCTAACTTAGTTGTTTTTTGGATTGCTTGGATGTTTACCTTGCACAAAGTGATAAAACCAACCATTATCTATTTTTACATTATTTGTCATATGACCTGTCTAAATATATCTCTACCATACCCTAGATAAAAATATTTTTAACAAATGGTCATCTTTATCATGACGAAATTTATCTCGGGCATCTTTGATAATTATAAACGTGGACAACACACGCAGCCACACACTAAACTGCTTTTTATCGTCTGATTATTGGATATATTTGTGAAATTAAGCTTCGCTAGCCCTGACCATGATGACAATGGAACAATAGGAACAATTATTTTCCAAAAATATGCTCTACCTAACTCACGGCATCTTTTGAAAAATTCATCCGTCACTAAGGAAATGTTTACATCTACAATTTCATTTTCATATATATTCTGAAGGGAAAAGGTAATGCATTATGGAATGTGTATTTAATGAAAGCTTTTCATCAAGTTCCAGTTCAGAATTAATTGTAACAATAAAAATATTGACAATTTATGTGGTTGTGTTTTTGTCATATGGACTTTGATGGAACCTAAAGTTCCATTTTGGTAATTCTACGTGGCATACAGTCTACTTCATCAGTGGATACATCTTCGGTAGTAACGAACAGCCATATGACAATTGGGTCACGCTGACCTACAATTCACGCTTCATTGACTTCTGTTAAAATTTGCATTAACATCCATTTCTGGAATACTACTGCATATATATACATGAAACTATCAGATGATACCACCTACTTGACAGGAAAGTTTATGGGAAGCCTACCACAACATCCATATTGAGTTCCTGTTCCATGAATGACATGGCCGCAACAACTTTTTATAGTCAATATGGCCACCACAAAAAAACATTTTTATTGAACCCGCGCTCGCGCGGGTTCAATGTCTAGTAGAAATGTAAATGTAGCATTAAGTCAATAACAGAGGCAATGGACTCGGAGAAAATTGATATTGATTTTGAAACCCGCGGTATCGTCCAATGGAAATTAATTTGGCGTCGCGTGCTTTAAAAGCAGCAGATGTGCACCGGAGCGGAAGTGTAACACTGTCCGGAGTTTATTTCATCATGACACCGACCTTGTAAACAATGACCGCAGGAAACAGAAAAAAATCATAGAAATTGTAAATTGCCAATATGACAACAAACTAAAATGTTTATTTGCATTATTGAATAAAACAACAACTGTCTTTTGATTCTGTAAATGTGTGGAGTTATTAACTTTTGATAAATAAACAAATTATTCTGAATGGAAAATCGAACAAGTTAACATTTGGCATCCAATAGATTATAG
Organism: Mytilisepta virgata; assembly: GCA_028015205.1. NCBI lineage: Eukaryota > Metazoa > Mollusca > Bivalvia > Mytilida > Mytilidae > Mytilisepta > Mytilisepta virgata. The sequence goes on along the minus strand of CM051518.1, from coordinate 54,558,332 downwards.
TACAGGGGCGTTTCCAGGATATTTGAAAAAAGGGGGGGGCGTCTAATAAAACTTTTTTGCTAAAAAACATAAAATAATTGTGAAATGCACTAATGTAACGGTTCCTGACTTGGAGCATGTATATTTTATAGTTAAAGTGTCAGGGTTTGATATTTTTTATGCCGAATTCTCTCCATTAATTGTCTATGCCTATGGTATATTAAAATTATTGGATGGATCTTAATAGCAGTAGACCAATAACGAGAAATTCCGAATTCTAGGGTATAAGGCGTTACTTAACATTTCAATAGTCCTAGGCCAGGATTTTATGAACGGGAGGTGTAACTACGGTTGCCCTGGTAGAGGGTCCATGGGGAAGCTAAGAAGCTCCTGGATTTCAACAATTTAGCATTTACCATTAGGGAAGTGTCACAGAAAACAACCATTTCATGTATAGATTTACTTACCGTTTTGGTTGTTTAAAAAAGGTGTCTAAGGTCTTCTGGCGCTTTTGTTTTGACGTCGACATCTTTGACGATTTCACTATATCACGTCAACAACAACTGATACTAATCGCAGAGTCGAATACGGCGGAGATACGAAATTTTACGGATCACCCATCGGAAGGGGGGAATCAGTTTAAGGATGCTCGCTGGTCATGTTTTGGTCTTTTTGTCAGATTTTCGGAATCCTCGTGTTTTATCCATTTTTTAAACATTAAATTCTTTGCCCATGAACCACCACTTTTTCTTTTATAATTCAATCATATATACCTTATTTGACCAAATTTTAATTTTTTCATACATTTTTGAGAGACTGAAGTTGCAAATGCAAAGACAATGAAAAATCCAGAGAAAACTTTCAAGGCTTTTTAGCTCTAAAATGAGCACATGAACCTACATTTATTTCTTGCTTATTTGTTTACTCTTCATATGTTCTCAAACTAAAACTCCTATTTCAAATCCAATGTATTTAATTCCTATTAGACCAGCGATCATCCTTAAAAAGAAATCAGAGTACTAGTATGTGTTTAATTAATGAATATGATAAATTGCCCATTACACCCTCAACTGGACCAGCCCCTGACATTTGGAAGACCAACTATAAACAATAAACAACATCTTTACATCTTTGTGTCTGTGAACATCAGTGGATATTACACTGAATTTGTTTACAATAATTTAACTATTTTTATAGTTGTTGTTCTATTATAATTGTTTATAGCATCTTTCCTTTCTGCTTAAAAAATGAAACTGACATCACACATTCATAGTTGCGAGTCGAACATATCGCCGTATGGTGTGTGACCTAGAAAATTCTGCCTACGACGCAAATGGATTCTCTTGTGACCTTGAGAAGAACCAATTAAAATCGTTCACTTTCGACCGCAAAATATGAATGTGTGATGTTAGGAGTTTGTAGGAACGAACGTAGATACAAAACTCTGACTTGGGAGGATGATTGTTTCCAGTGAAAATATTCATAATTATTCTAAAAAAACTTAAATCATCGTTACTAAAATGGTGAAAAATGTTACAAAATATTGTCAAGTTCATTGTATCTGTCATGGAAAGTTTTAAGTAGCTAAAAAGACTCACTAGACTGAAATTTCCTAGGCCAGTCCTCTATACTGTTACCTTATTAAAGTCATATATGTCGCCTTGTCATAAAAATCAAATATGCATGAAAATCACAAAATTAGCAATTTTCGGGTAAAAAGAACGTGTTGACTTCGATATGCTCAATATATCTTGTTAAAATTTGAAACATGCTTTGTTAAGATAAGTATCTGTTAATGGCCAACTGCTAATCAATGCTAAACATATAGCTTCAACTCCTATTTTGTGTTTAATTTAATGAAGTTTACCTAATGAAAAACGTCAAGTAAAAAGCATAGATGCCAGCTGTAAACGAATGCGTTTCAAGACTGTTATGCTGACAATGTAAATTTTTTTTATACTCGTGATTAAACCTACCCTTTTGATAGAAGTATGATAAAATTGTATTGTTAAATATAATAAAGAAATATATATCAAGAAGATTATTTCACATAAATTCTAAATCTCTTATTAAAACAACAAGATTTTTCAATATTACCGACAAGGATATATGTTTATTGTCATTGCTGAACATCAACCATAATTCGGCATTTCAGTATTTATTCCATTTTTTCCATTTATAACTGGATTTGTTAGTCGACAATAATTTAACTATTTCTATAGGGGTTGTTCTATTTTAATTTATCATAACATATTTCATGTAATTATTTCGGACTGCAAAATCAGATGGCTAAATGTTACTGCATTCAAGAATGTATTTCTGAAAATTTTAATTTTTTTATACACGTGTTAAAATCTACTTGAGTTATCGCTCTTTTATAAAAAGAAGCATGATAAAGAACATCGGATATGGCGCAAAAATTTTAATAAGATTATTTCACAGATATTATATGAGAAAAATATTAAAAATCTCTATCAGAACACCAATCTACATGTATTTTGCTTATAGAACCGACAGAAACATGTGTTTAATGTCATTGCTAAACATCAACAGCAATTTAGCATTCCTGTAAATTGATGCCGCTTTGAGGCTGGCCACTCCAAGTGTTCCAGTTACGGTGTCGGTGCCGTGACCAAGCGTATGGCGGATAATGGATTGTTTCGATTGGTTATTTAAATCAAACTTTTCGATTCAATACGAACAGGTAGGCTGTACATTCTAATAAAAAATGAAGTTCGTCTTCAACTTTACCATCATAACAATAGTTACATATTCTATCTGATTTGTTCAAATTTTTGTAACACCCTCTTTCTATTTCTGAATCATGTGCACTGATTCTAAATCTACTGAAACATTTTCTTAACATGGGATCTTTTATTTTATCTAAATATACGTCCTCTTAAAAATATTTTTAAAAGAAAAATATGTTCGTAATTTACCCTCCTTTTCTAAATTTTCTGAGATATATCTGTACCAACAATTTGTATAAGCTCGCTTTTGACCTATTTAATTAAGAGACGCTTTCCCATTACAACAGACCGCCTGTGATAAATTTGCAGCCGTGTGATTGGATAACATTGAGGAAAATGGTGATGTTCGAATATCATTCTTCATTTGACGCGAATGTTTTTATATCGGCCAAATGTGCCCGAACCTCTGATTTTGAAAGCTACCACTTTTCACAATTTAATTTTATTCATTTTTTTAAAACCTGAAATAAAAACGGTATTCGAAAGGTCAACAATTCTAATTAGTTAATAAATACTGCTGTGATTTAAAGAATCGGCATTTCATTTTCAAAGATATGGGTCTTATGCCACTGAATACATTTTTATTTAATGTTGAAAACTTCTCGGAAAACTTACATACTCGTTAAATCTATAATACATAACTTTATACCGGACAAACACGGGTTTATGTGTGACGAGACATTTACTGGCATTTACCATGGAAAAGACAACAGTGTAATCCTATCACCTGAAAATTTATGTTTAAAATTAAATAATTTAATTAGCCTACTTTTATGCCATCTCCAATGTCGTCATCCGTCGGCGGATGCTGTTGGTGAGAGTTTTATTGTTGAAATATTGTTTTTCAAATTTTATGTATAAAAATTCCGCATTGTATGATATATACATGTACTGCAAAAAAATCCTTAAAATGCGATTTCAACTAAGAATGGCCGACCTACACATTATTATATGATATGTAAGAATGGAGAAATAAATCAGGGATACTACGTCGCATATCCTTTTAAAAGATAGTACTTGTTTTCATTTTGCACGGTTAAATAAGATTGGTCAAACGGTACAAGTTGGAATTAGAGCAATGTAGCTGCAGAAATGTTAGTATTCGCAAAAGGTACTCACAGGAACCGAACCCTTTTCTCTACACATTAATAGTGTTCGAATGCAAAATAGATTCCGACTTACATGTGGTACTAGTACATTGTAGTCGCACGTGAAAGCTTTCTTATTTATTTCAGTTTTTTTTCATTTTTTTCACTGGATTTGTTAGTCGACAATAACTAAACTATTTCTGTAGGGGTGGTTCTATTGGATTTTTTTCATAGCACATTTCATTTAATTATTTAGCATTGACAAATCAGATGGCTAAACGTTAATGGATTTTTAGAATGTATTTCTGACCAATTTTATTTTTTCATACACGTGTTCAAACCTACTTGAGTTATCGCTCTTTTAACAGAAGTGTGATTAAAAAAATCGGATATGGCGCAAAAATGTCAAGAAGATTACTTCACATCTTATATTAACAAAGTAAATAAGCAAAACACTAAATATCTCTATCAGAACACCAAGCTACTTGTATTTTCTAATAGAACCGACACAAATATACGTTTAATGTCATTGCTGAACATCAACACCAATCCACCATTCGTGTGAGTTGGTGCTTCTTTGAAGCTGGCCACTCCAAGTGTTCCTGTGACGGCGTTGGTGCCGTGACCAAGCGTATGGCGGATAATACAACCATATAAGTTAAGTAGTTCATTCAAGATGCTTAGGTTTTTTTGTTTTTTTTTTGATTGGTTATTTAAATCAAACTCTTCGATCCAGTATGAACGGATGTAGGGTATAAAGCAATAGTAAAATCAAATGAAGAGATCAAACAACACTCACTATTGGCACTAAACATAATGCCGTTTTGGAGTAAGTGAGTCCCTTGATACCGTGAGAACATGTGATGATGAAGGCAAATGCTCTGGTTGGGAATTTTATTATATAAAGTCGGTTCTAATTGCAATTGACTTCGATTTCACTAAGTAAAATTTAGGAATGGAGAACTACAGCACTGAATATTTGGTATAGCAGCTTTATATCGGGGTAGTTTATATACTGGAAAATACTCAAAGTAGCCTTAGAGCAAGAAGATTTTTAAGACCAAGGCTTTAGAGGGTCAATAGCATTTCAAAAGCCAGTGAAACCGGGGATTATTTAGGTCTACAGAGAGCATCTTCTTGGTAATATCGATAAACCTGAACAAATAGGAAGAAAAGACAGAACTCGTAATAAAACAGGTTGATTTATATAAAATAGAACAATGCTTCCTCCGTAACAATAATTTGGACAACACTGTTACTCCGTTGACATGTTTTTTTTTTTTTTTTTTTTTTTTTTTTTGGTGTGTGTGTTCAATTCACCGTTCTTGTTGTTTGAAAAAGAGTTTATTGGAGTAATTTTGTAATTCACAATTATGAGTGAACATTCTTCTTCTGTGATATGTTAAAAGCTATAGTATGAAACTGAATAATGAAATCAATGGAACTCAATATTATTTTCTTCAGTTCGAAATATTTTAATTTTTTTTTATGTATTCCTATTTTGATATTTCACCATGGTGTATTAAAATTATTAATCTGTATTTATTTAATTTAGCTACTTGCTTATGTATAACAACAGCTCATTACGTATCATATACGGCGGCCTCGGTGGTTGAGTGGTCTAGGTAGTTCTTCACGACTACTAATGATCACTAGCCTGTCAGCGATAAGTAGGCTTTTTACTTGACGTTTTTCGTTAAGTCACGGGTAAACTGCATTAAATTAAAACACAAAATAGGAGTTGAAGCTATATGTTTAGCATTGATTAGCAGTTGTCCATTAAAAGATACTTATCTTAACAAAGTATGTTTCAAATTTTAACAAGATATATTGAGCACATCGAAGTCGACACGTTTTTTAATTTACCCGAAAATTGCTAATTTGGTGATTTTTCGTGCATATTTGATTTTTTCATGGACAAGGCGACATAACTCCAGAACAACAACTGACTTTAATAAGGTAACAGTACAGAGGAGCCTAAGGAAATTTCAGTCTTGTGAGTCCTTTTAGCAACTTCAAACTTTGATCACAGATACAAAGAACTTGGCAATATTTTGTAACCATTTTTCACCATTTTAATAACGATTATTTAAGTTTTTTAGAATAATTATGAATATTTACACTGGAAACAATAAGAAAAATGTTTTCATGTACTTATTAATAAAGTTTCATTTTTTTTTTAAGTAGAAAGGCTACGCTAAGGTTGTGAGTTCGAATCTCACCTGTGGCGGGGAGTCGAACGGGGTGTGTTCGACTCCGATCTTGATTGACAAGGATTGCCAATTTTCCTACCGAAGGTCGGTGGTTCTCTCCGGGTACTCCGGCTTCCCCACCAATAAAAACTGGCCGCCGCGAAATAGCCAAATGTGCTGAAAACGGCGTAAAACCCCAACTAAACAAACATATCATATACATATTTTATCAAGATGTTTTATCTTTTTCAACTTGATAACTGTACTATGTCTCCACATAGTCGAGTGTTACTTTCTTGCCATCTCAAATACACGGGTTAAATAAAGTTGGCAGAACGGTACAAGCTTATTAGAATTATAGAGCAATGTATAGAATATATTCAGAAATGTTATTATTCGAAGAAATTACTCACATGATCATTTTCCCTGGAAATGAATGTTTTTTTTCAAAATAGATTCTGCAATATATGAAATACTAGTAATTTGTAGTCCCATGTGCACAGTGAGTGCTTTCAGTAAGTATTACATTTTCCACTTTTTTCGCTAGATTTGTTAGTAGACAATAATTTAAATTATTATAATTACATTTCTAATTTGTGTTTGTTCTATTTTATTTTTTGACAGAATATTTTATTTAATTCATTTACCACCAGCAGATAAAATTTAACGTATTTCAAGAAATAATTTCTGAAATTTCAGTTATCGCTCTTTTTCTATGTGGTACATTTGTTTCATTAATATTTTGGAATTTGAGAAATTTTGAATTTCTCAATTTCCAAAAAATAAATATAATATAAATATGAGAAAAAACGGGTAAAATGAGTAAAAATGTCCAGAAGATAATTTCACATAATACGTTTAGAAAGTAAAGAAGAAAAATTCTAAAAATCAATAAGCTATTTCGGTAATGCTTTTCTAGACTACGGATCTCACGTTTAGATTATTTTGGTTGACGTCACTATCAAAGCTACATTCAACATCATAAAGAACTTTGGGATACTGATAGGGTATTATAAACTCTGATACCGAATTAATATACATGTTGATTTTTTTAATTATTTTATTTTATTTGTGGTCTATTTAGCAGTAGATTGAAAATAATTTAAATAAAAAAAAGTTGTAAGAAGGATGACTTAATAGGCACGAGAAACTAACCCGTAAAATACCAAAACAAAATAAAAAAGGCAAATATACAGCATTCTGATTGCTTTGTTGTTCTTCATCTCAAAAGTCTTCAACAATAAAACAATTAAAGCTCACACTTACAGCAAGATGAAAACGGTCCCCCACGTGGCCAAAACACAGATGCCAAATTTTATTCGTCCTGGACCAACAAGTAAGCTGACTATCCAAACTTAACAGTCTAACCATGAACAAAATACTGCAATACTTAAATCAAAATGGACCTAAAATAAATCAATGGCGAAGCAACAAGTGTTGAGCATATGAATTCCTCTCGAATTTACTAGTCTGTATAAGCTACCGCAACATACCCATTCTCCTTTTTGAGACATATGTGAACATTTGCGCGCCAAAAATAAAACCATTAGTAAAGTTTGCATTTGAAGCATTTTTTATTTTGGTTAAAAGAGGATTTATTTTCATACCATAAAAAAAATGTTACATTTAAATTCCTTTTTCTATTTTGATATGAAGAAGATTATCAGATCCTTAGAATGATCACATGTAGTTTTAAGCGGTTGACTTATTAATTTGTCAATATTTTTGAATAACTTTATTCATTATAACAAATATTATTATTTGTTTGAAGTGACTGGTTTATTTAATTATTTCTTTAACCAAAATGATGAGATTTTAAAATTAGTTTTATTATTGTAACAATGACATTTGATTTCTATGGTATTATCACTTTACGAATGAAGTTATTTCTTTTCGTTTTAACAAATTCTTTGGTATTGTTATTGAGAAATTTCAATTCAGAAAGAAATTTTTCAAATCTGTTACTTTTATGAGATATTAACATCTGATTCAAATTTTTATACGCCTTTTTCAATTATTTTTGATTTCCAAAATTGGAAAACATATGAGGTGTCAACAACCAATTAGACTTGATACATTTGCTTCACTATCAAGTCTTCTAATGATATTGAGCAGATTGAAAGTAAATGACCTAAAATCAATCATCTTGGTCATGCAAACGTTTATTGTCAATAAAACGCTTACAATGACGAAATATTTGCCTTTTCAACTAAATATATCAAATTACGGTTGCCCTTAATGTTAACCATTCTATTGCTACTTTTATGTCTGAATTAACTGTTTTCATTGTGTGCAGATTTGAATGTCTTGCAAACGACCAACAATAAATTTGATTTATATGGTATAAATTTATCAAAGCTTTGCAGATTGATCATTATGTTTTCGTTAGTCTTTTTTATTCACTTTGTTGTTTTCATTTAAGGTCCTTTATAGACCAGTAACACGAGCTATGAGACAATTAATCTGTGAGAATGATGGCGTTGAGCCTTACTCCGGATATTTAAAAGGAAATGTAAGGCCTGGTAATTTACTAGAAATCCATTATCCAAACATCAGAAGAAACACTTTTCCACACAAAAGTTTGAAAAGTGAACATGGTCTTAACTGACTTCGAACTACTTCAAATAACACGTGATTGGTTCTTGAAAAAGTTTTCATTTCTAATAATCCTTTAAGTGTTACATAATTTTTAACTAAAAGTCGAGATGGCATGTGTCAATGTTTGTTCAAAGGATAATTTACCCTTTGTATCATTCTCAAGTACATAAAGAATTGATGCTACATTGCATTGCCATCATTAATACAGACCGTGATTTAAAGCAATGCAATATTAAGTAATAACAATTTTAAATACAAAATAATTATATATTTATTTCTATAAATATTTAAATTTCCTCAAATATGAAGTAGCTTAGACCCTGTTTACAGTTGTATAAATTAAAGTCAATCTTTTTTTAATCGATCTTAAAAAGATCGGTTTGCGTTTTACACTAGTTCAGAGGAGATAGATCGCGTTCGATCTTTTTAAATCCACTTTGTTTGAAAATAACCAATCCCATACTTTTGCTGATGGTTAGTAAACAAAACATATCTTTAAATAGCGATATAATACAAGCGTGTGTGAATTAAGCGCGGCAGTGCACATGCTGACATAATGGAGGGAATAAATGAATCGACTCTGTTGTGTGTTAGAATGGTCAGTTTTTTATTGATCTTCATCTCTAAAATAATTTAACGAAAAATTTTAGAAAAAAGGAAATCTGTCGTTAATTTCATCACATATCCGCTTAAATATTTCCAAATTTCTTCATGCAGAATTCTCTAATTGGTCATCTGGTCACTCCATGCATAGCAGTTTCATCGTGCATCCAAGATTCACCCCGCTTTCCATACCTAATTTTACTCTGAAGTGATAAACGTGTCGTTTTGGGCCCAAAAATGCGCAGCATCACTTTCATATTTAGAAATATCATACCGTACTTTTTAGATCGACCGCGATCGACTTTAGAGTTTAAATTTAAGGGAGTATCGGTCTTTTAAAGTCTACGTTTAGAGGTAGACTTTTCAAGTCCGATAAAGATCGATATTTCTCGTTTGCACATAGCTGAGATCGATTTTTTTTAACCGATCTCATGAAAGATCGATCTTTCTTCTCTTGTGTAATCGGGGTCTTACACTAGCAATCCAGCAATTTCTTAAACGGTCAGTGTGAAAATAGCATTTTGACGTGACACTTCGCATTTTTGCTAAGAGTGAACACTTTTAAATTTTTCTGTTCACCACAAGCTTGGTTTAGTTCGCACGATATTGAAAACGATAAAAAAAATTCAGTCGGTTTATGTACATATCAAATTAGGCTGAATACAAAATTGAACATTTTTTCCAAATATATAAATATTTTCACATATATTTGACATTTTTTACGTAACATTGTTCCGATTTAATTATACATTCTAAAAAATACGTACAGAGTATTATATTATATCGTTTGTTGTTGGACAATATACGAAGGGAAGAAGTTAACTCTTTAATGTGATTAAATTCTGCGACAATGTTTTGAATCTGCATGTATGGAACATAATAGGCCGCTATAAGATCTATTAAACATTACTCGATTCTAACTGAGAATGAATGTTCTCTTCTAAATGCATTTCCAATATGTCTCTTATTTTCTTCGTTTTGTTTCCTTCGTTTATGTTACTTTGTAGTAAGTTCAGTTTAAGGAGATGTGTAAATCTTACCTTAATCCGTGCCTAGGGAAAACACAATTTCTTGTGAATATAAAAGTAAGGGAGGTGCTTTGAACATAGATAATGGTGTCGGATGTCTAATTTTTAAGCTTATTACGTGTCTTGATAGACAAATGGTAATTAATATCTACTTACATGAACCAACAAGACCTGTTATGCAGATCTATTTAGTTGTATACTTTTACGCTGTAATGTTGTGTGTATTAGGGACGAGATCAAAAGTTCAATGTAGGATAAAAAACTTAATTTACATAGTTTTTTCACTGTCCCTTATAAAGGTAGATTTTTCAATAGTAAGAACTGTCACCCGTACTTTGTGTACCAGTAAGACACTTGTGCTGATCTCTGAAATAATTACTGTCATAGTAATTGTAGCCGTGTTCAGCAAAAAAGTTTAGTATCGCCTATTCTGTATAACCCTAATGTAAAATTAAACTCTTTTTTTCAGAGTGTTTGGAATTAATTACTGTGTAGTGTTGTAAAATTTGTCGACTTTCCTAGAATTATTCACGAGCGTGCATTCACGCACCAGATAAGTTCTATCCTGAAAGGCATTTTGTGTGGTTACATTTAGCCCCTACAACACAAGAATGACAGATTATTCAATTAAGTTTTAGCGAAATGTCAGAAGAAACAAATTAAATCGACAATTCAGATCATTTGCTGTTAAAATATTTTTATAAATACGTTATACATTTATACAATAAATTCTTTTGGCAAATCTTCAGTAAAATTTGGTACATTCTGGAGTTCAACAGTGTTTATATACTAGTTTATAGGTTAAAATGTAGCTGTCAGTGATATCAGTTGCAAGCACCAAAAGAAATAGAAGTGGTAAAAAAATCAAAAGTAAAATCAAAAGTACAGGAATTTGGGAGTGGACATTCATTTGATATCAGGGAAGGCTTTTGATCAAAAAATCCAGATCATATAATTTGTTTAAGAAAGGTTCGGCCGAAACTTTTGGTAAAAAGATATCTATGACTGAATATAACCTTGAATCAAATAGAAGTGGATTTGCGAATTGCAGAATTCAGTTAAATCTAGACTCCTTAATATAAATAAATTTATAAACGGTTTTCTCTGACCCCATAAAAACCAAATCTTTGCTCTCTAGGGGTCCAAAAAAGCAACTTGTTTCTCCTGAAATGCAATAGGTACGTGTACGTACTAACGCGTTGCGATCTTTCTGTAAGAATAAAATAAAGTGTGTTTTATGTTTCTGCGCCATGACTATCCAGTACGGCAGAAATTCCAATATAGAAAATTCATCATCTGTACTTTAGCACGTGTGCTGAACATGAATATTTCAATTTTTGTCGTTAATTGAATCTCATTGTGACGCATATTAACATTAAGTTGTAGTTCATCTTTCGCACAAAATTAAAATTGATGTTTTAAAATCAGCCATGAATGGTGAAAACTAGAGAAAGATTTTGTTATTTTAACATTTTAAGAGTACCACAATTGAAAGACTTTGTTACAGGTAATAATAGAAATTAGAGGGTTAAGATTTACTGAATGTAATAGAATATCGTGATTGGCAGGTGTACATATCAAAACCCATCACCTGCTTCAAGGTGGCTCTCGACAGGTATAGTGTTGTACTTAACAAATCATTATATGCTTGTTTTTCTCGCGCATCTTTTGAAGCTAAATGTGCGTGCTTCAAGAAGCCAATAAGTATTTCACTGTCTTATTTATTAAGGTGTTAAGTGGGTAATAAGATATTCCCTGCATCAAGTATGCACATTACCATCATTCACAAATTTTTTTACGGTGTAACAAGTTGTATTGAGTTAACTACAGTGGTAAGCTAGGGAAAATCTCAGACTTTTGAAATAAAACTTTTTAATATTTGAAATTAAGACATTTGGTGGGGGGTCTAAGTTGAACATTTGGGTTGTATTTTCAACGGGTAAAAAATGATACAAATTTTGATACATATGATATGCACATTTCGTCGATTAATCTCTCATGCCAAAATTACCAAAAGGGGTAAAGCGGAATCCATCTAAGGACAGAGCTATGTATGAGAGAGATACTCCTTAGTTTTCACAAATTTTACAATGTTGTAATAGTAAATTTGAAGCATCAGTTTCGGGATAGTATCGAAATAGTAGAAACTGAGCTGGGAGTAACTTCGGGGACTTGGAGTCCACCGGCAGCGGCATAGACTCATGGGTAAAAATGAAATCCTTTGATACCAATTTCGATGCTCATTTCGTCGATTCACGACTCGTCAGTTGTGCTCAAGGATAAAAATGTTGAAAATCAAAACAACAATCCCAAAAAAGCTAAAGAGCAAATATATTATGATATCAATATACGCAGAGTACGTTTACCACACAGAACAATAACTATTGCGGAATCTTTCAATTTTTGTAGAAGGGCAGTTGGGTACTACAGACGAGAAAGACTAATTGCATACTGATAATCTCAAAGTTATAAAATGTCGTGCCTCTAATTGAAACTGATTGAATGCACTGTGACGATCCGGTATAATGGACGTGTATTATTAGTTTTGTTAATCGAATCTAATGATAGAGTGTACATTAGACTCGATAGAAAAGGAAGTGGCGCTGTACTCCTGCTGCGCATGTCAGGCTATGTTGAATGTGGTGTTTCATCATTTATGAACAATAACTGTGTGTCTGAAATGCTTCTCCGCAGGTTTTAACGATATTCCTCTGTTTGCCGCTGTTAAAACTATAGTGTCACGTGTTTCGTCGTAGTCAGCCATGCAATAATACTAGAATTTTATAAACGTAATTACAAATACCGTTATTACATTTCTGGCGATAATGTAAAATACCGTTATTTACCTAAATGATGTGAAAATATATAATTGCAATTAAAGCATGCTATATTCGTATACTTTATGTCTGAGAATCAAGGTAAAAATAATTGGCCCTGTGGAAAAGTAGCTGAAGCTATCACTAAGCAATAAATCAATTTCTCGGGTCGAGGCTTGCCTGTACCCACGCCGATCAGAGGTTTGTAGATGACAATGGAAAACAACATTCTATTGCTAGTTATCTGCCTTTATCAAAATTTCTTTCCTTCCTGGAACCCTTAAGAAAAGAGGCAAAATTATGTTATAAGATATGATGTAGCTTTGTACTATTTCTTTGGTGTTTTAAATTTACAAACTTTCCCGTTTTTAATCCTATGAATTGTGTCATTGACTCGCACCCCAAAAACCTTACATTTCATAATCACAAACAATTAAATTATTAATTATATCTAAACCTAATGTCAACGCATTTCATGGATAGTCGAACCAGTTTATGTCATGCCAATGAAGCAACAGAAATTCTTTAAATTTTTAACAACCTGTGCACATGAAATAAAATGTTTAGTTGACAATATATTGGTTTACTTGGTTTGTTTTTACATGAAAACTAATCTTCCCGTGTTGTAACAATATTTCTATGTTATACATAGGAAATAGCAACGTTTGGTGCATTCCTTGGTTGTTTCGTGGTATTCATCCTGGTGAGCTGAAAATAAAGGACAAAATACATGTAGTTATAAATGCTGCCTATAAATTGGACGAAGACAGTAAAAAGCAATGAAAATATATTATAAACTCCAAGAGAAAGATAATGAAAATAAGCTGAAACCCAGTTCCCGTATGTGAAACAACATTTCAGCACTATTATAACTTTCAGCAGTATTATAACCTGAAATGATTATTATATATTTTAAGGGATGCCTATATACAAGTTTATAGCATGTCATAAAGTCCTTCTGAGCCAGAGATGAAGCTACTCATCAGTTAGGTCATCAATTACCTATATAGTACATTTTACCTTTTCAATAGAGAGTGATATTCTCACAACATTTAAGAGTCTGTTCCGATTCTGTATTGCTCTCTTTTCCGGATTCTTGATTAGCTCACATCGAGCAACTTTTCTAGTATTTGATAATTTCACTCCATGCACGATAAGCTCTAAAACATTCAAAAACTGTAAAGAAATACTGTAAATGTTAAAAAAATATATCTTATTTCCATAATAGATTAAAATTGAAAACATTTTCCTAAAAGTGTATATTGCAAGTAAATGAAAAGGTATCTGTGCAAGACTATATCCGGAATGTGTTGTTTCTATGTTTGTATTTTGTGTTTTTTAGTTTGTTTTTGTCTGAAACTGTGTCCATTTAATGGCGGTGATTGGTTGGTATGTCATTGATGAACTTTTCTGTTATCTGTTTTGTAATTGCGTAAATATAGAATGAGTGACCAATCTCTATAAATAGAAGTTGGACGCTATAAAAAAAATTCCCAAGGAACAAAGGTATGATGCAGGGTTTGTAATGTTGTTGATGATGAGGTTCATTTCTTCTTCTTTTGTAAAATTCATAATAATATAAGAACAGATTTTTTTTTTAAACTCTTATAGATAAATACCCAGATTTTAACCAGCTTGGCTCTATTTGAAAATTAAAACTTTTTCTCGACCCTGATATGGATGTTTTGCCAAATTTTGTTGATTTTATAACAGAAAAGATAAGGTCCACAATGGCTAGATCATTCATGACATGAATTCGGATCTGTAATATTGTGTTGTATAATTATAATTGTTTCTTTGTTAAATTTTGCCTAACCCAATTGGGCTTATAATGCAAATAAAGTTATTATTAATTATTTTTTAACAATGAAATCAAGTTAACAACACAAATCAAATTCTTAAAACATCAATTTGGTTAATAAGTTAATAACACAAAACTTGAAATACAAAAAGTAAAGGTAAACTCAAAAATACGTTTGAGTTAGTACCCAAGACAAGAAAGCTCTTTAACACATCCTAGGTCGACTTCAACAACGTCAAAATCCCCATTAAACAATGAGTTCAAGTTGATAACACAAAGCAAGCACTATAAAAACATATCTAAGGTTTATTTCAACATTGAGCCCAATCTAACAGCACAAGACAAGAATCTAAAAACATCTCATATCGCCGACTTCAATAATGAGTTTATTCGCTCGACGCTAACTTCTAAAAACTTCAAAACCTTAATTCAATAACAGGAAAATATTATAATGCTTGAAAAGTCATTTAACATGCATGAAAAATATTATTAGCTTGACTTCGAAAATATCTTCCAAAATTATTCGTCTGAATAAAATAAGAAATTTTTACATTTGTTGAATCCTATATTCTGACAATGCTCGGAATAACCCTACAACTGTTGCTGACTGTAGACGAAAGCGTCCTGCAAATTTCCTTTTTCAATAACAAATCTGTCAAAGGAAACAGACAGCATGTAGATCAAAATAATCATAAATGCAGATTGCAAACAATGAAATCGAAAGAAAAGAAACATATATAACACATTGTTGTATATATAGTAAAATAACTTTCTACATCGATTTTTTTTAAAATTCAATACATAATATATATTTTAATGTGATCTTTTTTTATTCACAGAGCTTTGACCTTTCCGTCTCGTGCAAATCATGGTTTTCTTTTTTCAGAGAGTTTTTTCTAAATATTCAGAAATTCGACATTGATTAGCGTAACTCAGTGTGGATTATTCGTGCTTATTTCCTTCCCTGTAGCGCCAGAAAATTACCATATGAAATATGTCGTACAGGAGGAAATTATATCTTTTAAGGTTAAATTAGTAAAAGAACACAATATCTCTGGTCGGCAGTCTTGTTTAATACCGACTTCTAAATAATGCATTGATTCATTGGTTTTCCTTAACCAGATAATAGAAATTGTAAATAAGATCATTATAGCAGGTTAAATATTTATAACTGGAAGACAATTTTACAGCAAAAAGGATAAGACTAATTATGATTAATAACAAAAACGTTAATACAAGGGAAGTCGTCTTGTAAGACTTTCTGAAGTGGCCATCAAACTAACTTTGGGTTTTATAGACAACAAAAGATATTCCTTATAAAAATTTCTACAAGATATACTTCTGTAATTTAGATTAAAAATATAGCTGCACGTAATTAAAGCGGTCAATATGTCAAGACCATCATTTTGCACTTAGTTTTGTTCTGTTTGTAGAGTTTAAGATTATATTAAATGATACGACTTTTTGTGTTCAAAGACTTAGGTATTTTTGATATCATAATGTATTTACAGCTTTCCAAAAACAATGGTAAGTAATATATAATTAAATAAAATTATATTATATTATATATGGAGCACCTCATACCACTCCCGCTTTTTATTGCGAGTTCACAATATAGTGCTTTAGTGGCTGTGTTCTCTTTAATTGTTCTAATTCTATTTAGCTTATTATATTTTTTTCATTCTTTTAGTTCAACATGTATCCCTGTAGCATTTATTTGCTATGTTCCATTCTTATGAGTTTGACTTGTCCAAGGTTGGATTTCGATCTTACGGGCTTTTCCCCTTGTTTCGTCGCTACGGTATTCTTTTGTCGATATTCTGGAAGTATTTACCTAACACGGAAGTTACTTAGTCAAGGGTATGAGGAAGAAAGACTGAAATTGTCTCTTCCAACGTTCGTCGGACGACATCATGAGTTGTTTGATAGATATACTGTTTCTGTGTCTCAACTTCCGCGTGACCTCTTCGTTTTGTCATAGATCTTTCCCTTTCGCTCATCTTTGATATCATTGACACGACTTGTCCCCTGATTGAACACTCTATGGAAATGGATCTTTCGTTGGTAATCACATGACTGGTGATGCTATCATGGCAGGAGAGGCTTACTTTGTCGATGCACCTGATCTCTCCCTTTCGGGGTCCATGTGATGGCTACGAAAGTTTATTGATCCATGGTAATCTGTGCTGTGCGAGTTCGGGTAAGCTTACTACCTCACGAACACAGATCTCTTGTCAATAATGATGGGTTAGCTAGGTGACATTTTTTACTTTAATTTTGCACACCTATTGTTGCTGTCTTCTGACATTTCGTTTTCCGATTATTGGTAACTACTACTTTTATCATGGTTAAATGTGCTGATGTTGATTCAGCGTCAACCAGTGCACATGAACTATATACCCTGTAAATAAACGTAGATGAGAACACATCTATATAAGGTCGATGTCAACAACGAACAAAGCTTAAAACACATCTTCAGTCGCCATAACCGAAAAGACAAACCAAGAGCACTTCAAAATTCAATTCTACTCACTTAAATCAAGCACAAGAAAAATCTGATTTTATTACTTTTTGTAATAAAACAAGACTACAAGACAAGTACTTGAAACATATCTGTTCGACTTCAACAATTAGTCGTTGACAATATCACAAGATAAGTGTATATTTTCCTTCAAGAATGAGCCAAATCTGACAAAATAAGACCAAAGCTTTAATCAATTATTTTTTACATATAAGACATCTTTCAATAGTTTTCCAAAAAAAAACACCTAAAATTCAAAACCCATTTGAGCGATTTCTACGACGCATCACGCAGTGTCAACAACACTGAGTTGATTTTAAGAATAATTCAAAACCAAAAGACGACAGAAAAAAAAAGAAAACAGATTTTGGGTCAATGAACCACAGCCAACAACACTGGACAAACACTTAAAGCAACACATGTGTCGATCCCAAAGCTAAAGACACAAAACACAGAACACGAATATACAAATGTAGTAGAAAATATAGTCTGGAATGCAATATCAATAAAACACCACAAAAGACCACAGCTAAAACGTTTCTTGTTCGTATAGGCACTTACAGCATTTCTAGGATCATTTTCTTTTAAAGATCTCTAACGTTCAAACGAAATGTGAGTTGCTACATACAGACAGGAATCTGGAGGAACAAAAGACAAGAAAAATATAGTATACCAAATAACCTGTGCAAAATTCTAAAATAATTGCAAAAAAAAATCTCTTAATGGCTATATGAATATATAAACAAAATTAACAAATTCCAAATATTGAAGCATCTGTTGAATGTAGCTTGTTTTGTATTAATTGAATTCGTTACATTTTACACGAGAGGCTTACTTTCTGTTTTCTTTCTAAATACATTACGAATGCAATGACAACGTGAATCGTACTTAGAGGTTCAGAAAAGGAAATTTATTTTAAAGAATTGTTAAAAAAGTAAAAATATTTGTACGAAGTAATTATCATGCGAGACAGATTATAAAAGTCTTGTTGAGGAGATCTCTTTTTTGAATTTAAACTGGCAGCTTAGCAGTTTTATGTTTTAAACCCTTCATCGCAGCATCTTTGTATAACATAAGAGTAGAAAAACATATGTATGGGTTAATATGGGTTTCTTAATTATTAGCGAATTACTGGGTGCAAAAACAAGTTAATGATCCCTTGTATGTTTTCTAAATATTTACAAATGATCAGTCAACGCAGAGTATCAACAAATAATTGTAAGAGAAATATATATCTATGTTCTATGAAACAGCAGAGCATTAAGTGAAATTCATTTCCATAGCAAATATTTTTTAATGCCTGCATTTTATAGTTCTCATTTCTAAATGATTTGTGAAATTATCAAACATAGTTCCCTCTGAGTATATACGTTTGGTTACAAAATGTGTTGAACATGTCCAAATTGAAAATGGGAATGATGATTTGGTTGATCTTGTTCCATTTGAAATGACAGAACATAACATAACATGACATATCTTTTATTGCCAAATCAGGGGCCCACAAGTAGCTAGCAAAAGAGCAGTACATATGGAGAAAAGAACAATGATTGATAGATGATACAAGTATACACAAAACATAACAAAAGTAACATCATGGTATTTGTTTTCCGCGAAGACTTTTTATGTATGTTGTTGATTTCCTGTTAAGCTTCTTCTCGGTACAAAGAAATGAAGATTATCCACTGGCCATGGTTTACGGTCAAATTTAATACTATATTAATTTATATTTATTTATTTATATATTTTTTATTTCCCCTCTACATTTTGTAAGAGACTTATTAAGCTTAGTAAGAAGGAAAACCAAAAATACTAGTATGTAAATGTGTATGAACACGCCTTCGTACTGACTTTAGTGAGCAACAGCCACTTCACAAGACCACGTAATGCATGGCCTCAAAAATAGTTATCATGATTTTAACAGAAATTACCAAAAAAATTAATGAAGTTTTCCATATATAAAAAAAATTAACACTAAAAATAAGAGTAATGGTGAGAAACTCGCATCAATATTCCAGGTGCATGTGAAGTAAAATTGGAGATATGTGTGTAACTATATACGTATATAATCTTGTTTATGATCCATACATAATTGCTGTTTCAAAATTTTCAATATATTTTAGCTTAATTGAACTAGTGAGAATAGCGCATCAAACAAATTTTTAGGCACATAAAACTTTTTCATGTGGTTTAATTCAATTTCAAGTGGTATGCTTTACATGTAACAATGAAGGCATACTCATAATTTTAATCTATAGTAAATAAGAAAGAAAGGGGCGATCCTAATTCTACAGTCTATATTACATGGGATGGAAGAACGTCTAGTTTCTGGATAATACCAGTAAGCAACCTAAAATCCTCATTACATTTAGATCAATCCTTGTAAAAGTATCGCCTACGGTTAAAGGATTAGTCCGAGGAAATGTTCCATAAACACAAATAGAATAAATGAACCAGAATTGTAAAAAAAAAACCACAACGAAAAAACTATTATAGATATATGAAAACTAAACTTTTATCATTTACCAGAGATATTTAAAGGACAGTTTTCCCAGATCAATAGTCTTTAGCTCTCAAAGTAGTTGGCATATACCTCTTTAATGATCTCTTCATTGTGAAAGTGTAACCATATGACAAAAACGTCAAATTAAACAATATCCCTTAAGACAGGGATAAAGATTTGTGACCTTCTAGAAGGAGCCAGAAGACAAGTTTATATATCGGTACCAGATTTTGAAGAGTAGAAGCCATGACCTTTCTTAGATGACCTCTTTCAAATCCCCTTTGTATGTCTATAGTTTCTTTTCAGTTGAATTTTCAAGTTTTTGTTGTACGACTGAAAATAATATTTTTTGGATATGAAAATGGTGATACATATATATACGAAAATATCATGTTTTTATTTCCATTAAAATGTGAATAAAATAAATAAACCATTTTAAGTGTTAAGTTATCAAAGAAAAATTATCTGTACATATATCTCCGAAGATATAGAGAACAAATCAAGGCATATTTCGCATTTGTGTAGAGAAAAGATTTAAAGGGGTGGATCCGCCTCCCCGAGAAGCTTCTCTGGTGTTCGTTCATGTCGACGAAATAAACATAAAAAATGATAAAAAAAAAAACACTCTTCTTCAAAAATAATCTCCTAATAGGAATATAAAGTGTACTATTTATTCACATAGGAAAATAATTTTATTAGAATATATTTTGATTTATGAGCATGCTTAATAGATCTTTATTAAAATCGACTAAATTAACAGCAAGGTGTCTTTAATGACAATATGAGAAAATAAAGGAAAAACTAACAGTTTCTTTCCAAACTGCGTATTTAAAATGAATAATTTGTATAACGAGTTCACTTTGTACATTTTGGGTGCTTTAAATGTACCTTTATTTGCATTGTCTTTGAAAAATTTGAAATTGAAATGCTTTTACAAATGTTCATATGTTAGGGGGTTGAGAATAACTAGAAAAGTTCTTAGAGTATATTAATTGCAAATAAATCTGTATTGAATATGAAAACAGGTGCGTCCCACTAATCAGATTATTTTTGCGCAGAAAATGTGAATGGAAGGGCGTGGCAACATAAAACGGCATTCAATAAGGCAATAAATGTACCATGAGAATATGGTGTGACCGTAAAAGTTCCCCTTGGGCCACAAGCTTAAATCTGGTTTTACACCGAAATAAACTTGATACCAATGGTACATGTCCAACATGAATATCACAGATAAAACAAAAATAAAAAAGCATTTCCACTTGCACTTCTTTGTGAACACAGATTAAAGTATAGGCCGCTGACATGAAAAGGGCAAAGCTCGTAATGAAACCCGAACCAGTCGTATATAGTGGCTATATGCTCTCAGAATTAAGCTATTGCGTGTATTAATTTTTAATTGAATTCTTAAAATTCTACAAATTAACGATGGTCCAAAAGATATCGTCTGTTATTTGAATAAGTAGCAACCTTTTCTCTTTTTTGGAACAGATTACAGCATGCGTGTGTAGCGTGAACAAACTATTGAAATGTCATTGAGTATGTAACTAACAAAATAATATTAAGTAACATGTTTAACCCATCAGATGCAGAGAATGTTATTAAATTTTGTACGTTGATTCTTCGGGATTATATAAATCATTTCAAGTAACATTATTCGCTACGTGAACTCTTAAAACAATATTACTATCAGATAAACAGAATAAAATTTCTGTATAAAATCTTAATAATCTGACTGAAATCCACAACTACAAAATTTATTTCTTAACCAACGAAATATTTCGACTTCATGTTGCGTTCGGGAGGGCAACTCATTTAAGTAGTGTTGTTTTAGTTGCTTAATTGTGTAAACGTTTATAAGTTAACACCATTTAATAGCGAATTTATCATAATTTGATAAAGATTTCAACCGATAAAAGCTCTTTATCTTATACCCACCAAGTTTGCTGAATTTCAAATCTTCCGCTCTCCATGATCTTGTTCGTCACTGCAGGATTGTAACTTCTATGGCGCCGATTTTGGATATATATGTATATGTTGTCAATCTTATAATTTCAGAATTTTAATTCAGTTTTATTTAGAATTTTAAACTGTTATATATTAGTATTAATGTATTAGTAGTCTAAAATCAAAAATATTTTCATTTTGTTTATGTATTTTTTTTAAACTTTTTTTTCAGCTCGGTTACAAAATAGAAACAGCACTGAATGTTATATTTTTTTGAAACGATTTTATTTATTTTTTTATCATAGTAACCACCAGAGCAGATAAATGTTATTATTTGATCCATTATCATATCAAACACTTTCCTACTTTTTTTCTTCATTTTCAAGACTCTCCATCAAAAGCGAAAAACAAAGTGATAATTTGCACTTGTGTATAATTACGTCCATTTGAATACAAAAAAGTTCTCATTATCGCAAAAATAGTTTGTTTTGTAGCTGGAAAGACACGTGCAATCAGGTGTAGCTTATGGCAACACATTTTGTTTCGAGAGATTATTGAAGTAATGTCCACATTGAAATATAAATAGACCACGTACCCATGACGACAAACAATACATCATCTTCAGCCACACTTGTTGTTGCTTGAAAAAATGTACTATATTGTACAGATACTTCAAGTAATGTCTGTCGGGACAGGAAAGGGGATAGTCGTGGAAGAAAAGACTTTTAGCTTGTTACGTCATAATGGGTTTTTTCTGGACTATTGTACGCCGGTACAACAGATTATGGCCAAATTTCTAGTCACGCCTTATATATTATTGGTACATTTATTCTGTATGACAACGTTTTAATGATTATCTATATATTTGAGCTTTTGATTTATTTTGTCATGAAAGGGCTGGCAACCAAACCAAAGACTGGATCTGGAGATCATTGGACCATATACATCATGCATGTTTTATAAATATAAAACAGTAAAACAGTTTGAGAAAATGACACACTATATCATATATTCATGAAATTAAAAACATATAAACTGTATTAGCTTTTAATGTACGTTTTATAAACACCAGATGGGTAGGACAGCTAATGAGGGGGGAGGTTAACCCATAAAACAGGTTTAGAACTTCTACTTGCATCTCTGTACCAAATCAGACTGTTCCGACTCTCTGTTTTATATTTTTTTGTATTTTGAGTTCCTTATTGGGCTGTGTTACATTACTGACCTTTCAATTTATTTAAAACGTTGGGTCTGTGTGCTTATTATGAAGTTATTTAAGAAATAATTCAAATTTTAGGATGTTATAAGAGTTTTTGTTAAGAGGTACTATGATCTCTTGGCGACGTCATTACCTCCCCATGTTAGTGTATCGTAATCCCAGAAAGTATTACAAATACTTCAGATAGTCAGTTATTGTACTTGTTGAATGATACTAATTCTCTTAGTAACAGCAGAACAGTAGCGTGCAAGTATCAACAATGACAGTATAATGGGGAAAAAATGCAACACATGCGAAAAATAGAGGTAAAGATTGAAATTTTCAATTGGTTCTTTCTGAGAGTAGCTATATGAAAATATTACGAATTCAACTTGTATTGAGGTTCGCTTAACAAATTATCACTGAAAGTTGTGTTTTATAAACAGCTCAAAATACTCAGAACGAAAATTTTATAAGGGTCTGGTTATGTACGTGTATTGGCGAAAGAACACAGAAGCAATGTAAAATGTATTATAATATAGTAATAAATTTCCCCTATTTAATCCTTAATGGAAAATCGTGCAGTATTCACCTCTAATTCTCGACCTTCATCCTTAATACGCTGGAAAATTCCCAATAAATTCATATTTCATATTTTACTCTACTGTCGTCTGTTTACCGAAATTAAAACGGCGGAAACGAGATCGAAATGAAAATTGTCTGTTGTTGAAAATGTTTTTCCAAAGAAACAAACACCTGCAAAACGAGCCGATGTGAGCTACTAATAAGTATAATGTAAACGAGAACAAATTGAGGATTTTATTTGCAAGTATCAATGAGAATCGAGTTCATATATTGAACTCGTTCATATAAGCACTAGGTCAATAAGTTATTTACTTTGATTTTCGCTTAGTTCTCTTGATAAGAATGTGAAAATAGAAGAAAGTGTTTATTACTATATAATAAAATGGTTAGGGACGAGATCAAAAGTTCAATGAAATTTAAATATTTTGGGGGGGAAGGGGGGGGGGGGGGGGGGTAAAAATCGCTGCAAGTTTTATTATCCGACATCGATTTTTGGATTGAAAAATACGGATTCAAGTGATGTCCAAGTCAATATACAGAACAAACATACATTGTTGAGGAAAAGCAGGACCCATGATACAAAAAGTATACTCTCAAAGCATATGCCCATATTGGTCAATCAACATTAAGTTAATTAAGGGAGGGGGGGGTCAGTGAAAAAATAATGTGAATTAAGTTTTTTATCCTACATTGAACTTTTGATCTTGTCCCTTATTGCATGAATATTGGTGAATATTGTCTCTCGTAGTGCATTATATTGAACTCGCATATAATATAAAGTGAAATTTTCATAAGACCAAACTTCAAAAAAAGTGGAAAATTATTGAGAACGGAAATAAACACGTATATGAGGCACAGAGAACAAGAACACAAAAACACTGGCAACATTTGTAACTGATGACAACTGGAAACACGGGAATGACATCAGTAAGATATATATATAAAAAGGACAAATATACCTAAGGAGCAATCAAAAAAACGTAATCCATTGGACAGACAAACCCGGGAAGACAAACGAACAACCACAAGCACAACAAATAAACACAGAAAACTAAAAACAATGAACAACACGAACTCCTATAAAAACCAGGAGTGAACCCAGGTGCTCCGGAAGGGTAAGCAGTTCCTGCTCCGTATACGGCACCCGTCGTGAAGTTCAACAAAGTCAATCCGGTGGAAGTCACAAATCGTAGGAGGCACATGAAAGGTTACGACAGTGGGAACAGGTCCAACATCATCATAGATATTGGAACACTGTAATGGTCAATCAATTCATGATGACGACCGTAAAATTTCTTAAGAAGCTTTTGTGACAGCAGTAATCCTCTTTGTCGAAAGTCAGGGTAACTCACGCATGCCCTTGAAAATCGGATAAGCTGAGAAACGTAGACGCCATATGCAGGCGATGCTGGTATATTGCTACCTAAGAAGGGAAAATTAACAATAGGAAAGTTGAAGTCATCACGTTTGTCATAAAGTTTTGTCTTCAAACGTCCCTCATAGTCTATTTCAAGAAATAAATCCAAATATGAAGCGGACTTTGGTGTATCTGTAGTATCCTTAATTTCAAGCTCACTGGGGTAGATAAGATGTAGAAAGTCTTGGAATTTGTCGTTATTTAACGACAACACATCATCTATATAACGAAAAGTGAAATTAAAGGATTGGGCTAGTTTCTTTTTGTTTTCACGTAGTAACCCTTGAATGAAGTCCGCTTCATATGAGTACAGAAACAGATCGGCGAGGAGAGGAGCACAGTTGGTTCCCATTGGAATGCCGATTGTTTGTTGAAAAATTAGACCGCCAAATTCAACGAATATGTTGTCTATGAGAACATCTAACATGTTTGTAATTTCATCTTCAGAATACTTTTTGTCAGAATCAGAGTGGTTCTTCACGAAATAAGACTTTTCTCTACCTAGAACAAGGAATTTATACCTGCGTGTCCCATTTTTCTTGAAAAAACATTGATGAACTAGTTGCTTTAAGCGATCTTTTAATTGAGAATGTGGTATGGTAGTGTAGAGTGTAGAGAAGTCGAAAGTTTTTATGCTGTTGCATGTAGCCAAAGATTTTGATTTTAGATATTGAAGTAAATTTTTGGAGTTTTTAAGAATCCACATCTGATTGACGCCACTGGTGGAATATGATGTTTCACAGTAATTCTGAAGGCTCTCTTTAACACATGTCAATATGGATATATATAATGTTCTCTACACTCAAATGTCTTCAACTGTGGAAGAATATGTCTTGTCGCTCCTTTCATATGTGGAAATAAACTTCAGAGAGTTTATCTTTATGTTTATATGAATCTAATGTAGTTTTTAACAATTTTTTTTTCAAATGTGAACTCAATAGTAGAATTCCAATTTTGTGCCATCTTGTCTGCCAAAAAATTCTGTTTAACATTTTTAAAAACATTGTGGTTTAACAAGAGGGTTTTATTTGATCAATGAATGTTTAAACCTGGGCCCTTGACAGTTTTAATCCTAAAACTTACACAATTACAACACTAAGTCATGGATTATTTATGCATTACTATACGAGTATTAAAAGAAATATTTCCGTTTTTTTTTAATCCAATTGATTTATTTTGAGGCGTTTGTCAAAGAAAGAAACTATGGACGCCCATTAATTTATTCGAAAATAACGAACTGAAACTGATTAAAATTTTATGTGGTATATGTTATCAATTTTACATCAGGGGGTCCAAATTTCAAAATGTAAAAGAAATAATGTTACCGATATAAATACATTTTCAGTCCCCTGTACCTGCTAAATAAAAGTGATTTAGTTTTAAGTCGTTTTAGATTATCTTTAAATTTACATTTGTATTTTATTCGCCATCTTGAAAATCGCTTTAGTATCCATTAGATTGAATGCAAAATTAATGAAACGTCAAACCCATACGCATTTTCAATAACGTCTGCTAAATTATAATCTTTCAGAGATGATAGAATTCACGCTAAGATCTCGCCTGCAAGTGACATATCTACGAGATTGAAGTGCTATCGTCTGCTTACAACTTGGTTCCCGGCGTGTTTTCTGAAAAGTTCTTGGTTAAAAGAAATATAAATGTTTGTATAGAAATCTTGCTGTTAACGCTGCAAGGTAGCAGTCAGTTTTGAAACATCTCGCGCCAGGAGAGACACAAAGAAAACTGTATTTCAGAATAAAATTCCAACCCCAAAGATTTCCCCGATATTTTCTCTGATATTTTGTTGAGTTAACATAGGGTTGACCTTTTCTTTTTTGGGATTTGATACAAAAATGGTCCTGTTTACTCGGAAGGTAAGTCTGTGGAATTTTCCACTATATTCTAACACAAAATAATGTATTGTTTTTTACCATTTATATTAGTTAATTTGTTTCAGACATTCAAAAGTGCTTTAGAATTCCTCGGAATTTAAAAACAAATGATCTATTTTATCTTATATAAGATATATTTCTAAATGATACAGTAAATCATTATAATCAATATGTATATATCATTAAAATAAAATAAAAAATGAATCATTATTTGTAATAGATATCAGCATATTTTTTGTTTTTGACCAAATTTCTAGAAAACTCATCGCATATATCAATTTAAAGATTATGTAATGGTCGTTTACTAAGTAACAATAAAAAAGGTACTAACCTGTAATCTGCACAATTTCTTGTATGATAGGAAATGCACTGTGGATTCGTTATATTTCTTTAATTACCTATTATGAGTACTGTGTAACTAAAATTTTAAGTACCCAGCGAAGTACATATTAATTTATGTGATTAGTGCAAAATAAAAAAAAAATCGGAATACTTAGTAAGATCAAGGAACAAGGGTTATGGTATAGAAGTTTTAATTGAATTTTATTTTGAATAAGGGATGGTAAATTATAAACAAAGTATATATATGGCAAAAATATTGAATATATTTCAGGCATTGTTATTTCTATTGAAAATATTTACAAAATTTCTTGACTTCGGGTGTTTTATCGAAAATGGTTGATGTTGGTCGTGAAATGCACATGCTGTCATTATGACGTCATAAGCCAAAAATATAGCTGATTTTATGTATATATGTTGCGCGCAAATTTTAGGTTACGTATTTTTATTTTAATTAAATTTAGAATTTCTCCAAAAAATTGCAAAAAAAATTACAAGTTTCATATAACATGACTATCATACAAATTCTGTGTACAGTATAGTTTTTTTACGAAATTTCTTGATAAATACGAATTTACAATCTCGAAGAACGTTCAATGAGAAACAGTCATTTATCTCCCTTGACCATGTTACCAAGGGAAGATAATAAAAAGTCACCTTTAAGCCCTGATAAACAAAGGGAGATAATTTTAGTTATTTCCCTTGGCTAGATAAAGGCTCAATGTTTTTCATTATTTAAACTTTTTACACAGAACAAACCTTTATCTTTAACCAATGAAGTTAAATCAACAAAAGAAACGATACAGGGTAATGCATTTTTCATATATTCATAATTTCAAATAGCTGTACAAAGCAGAAAAAAGATTCTGATTTTCATAGTAGATTGTTTTCTCATCAAAAGCATGGACTTTGTGCAAAAGGTCTGAAATAAAATATTCCAAGTATTGAGATTTCAAAAATCACATTTTTCAACCTAAAATTAAAAAATCTATACTTTTACCCCGTTATGTGAATCATAATGTCTGTGTGACAAAAGAATTGAGTTTTTTCAACTAATTTCAGCCACTGGATTTTCTTTTTATAAAATATGTGTAGATTATCTTCTCGATTTTCCGCAAAA
The DNA here is from genome assembly GCA_028015205.1 of Mytilisepta virgata. Taxonomy (NCBI): domain Eukaryota; kingdom Metazoa; phylum Mollusca; class Bivalvia; order Mytilida; family Mytilidae; genus Mytilisepta; species Mytilisepta virgata. The sequence goes on along the minus strand of CM051518.1, from coordinate 54,529,961 downwards.
TTAATTTAACCCTCCTTTGGAAATTTCCATTTTCCACCATTTTTATTTTAATTAAATTTAGCATTTCTCAAAAAAATGGCAAAAAAATCGTTATAACTCATTTTACAAGTAATCATAGAACATGATTATCATACAAATTCTGTGTATAGTATAGTTTTTTTTTTTAAAAGAAATGTCTTGATAAATACGTATTTACAATCTCGAAGAACGTTCAGTGAGAAACAGTCATTTATCTCCCTTGACCATGTTACCAAGGGAAGATAATAAAAAAGTCACCTTTATCCAAATTTCAAAATGAGACGCATTAGATCAAGAAATGAAGTAGCAAACAAATGTTGCCCTAACACTTAAGTATTTTTAAGGAATTACCAATTAAGATATTTGGTTAGGATCTCGTGTATCGTTACTTTTGTTGAGTAGTATATTAACACGGGAATCGGTGACTATAAAAAATGTTTGCCGGTTACTTCATAATAAGGATTTTTTTCTTTGGTTTATATATATATATAAAATTCTAGGTCGTAATATTACTTTGAATCCTTTTTTACTCGGGATGATCGTCTAGAGCGTTACAAAATCATTGTACGAACTGTGTGAACTGTGCTTCTGTTATATTTAATAGAAAAAAATAAACTATGTTTGTTCTTAGAAATTATGTCATTATTGCTATTTGTCAATTACAACTTATTTGTCTAAGTCAAGGAATAACTAAAGTGTTATACCGGCAAATATGTGTAGTGTTTATGGAATTGTGTTCGTCAGCTGGAATACCAGCAAGATGTCTGGGCATACATCAAATTAAAACTGTCTGTCACACTAGCATTTTTTCTGACAGAGTGTAATCTCTCCAAATCTTACTCGGTAAAATTATCGATATGTTTGGGGTTTTTAAGTCTGAAAGCAGGGTTTCACTGTTTCCCTTGGGCTGCAGGTCTTGAGGAATGTTTTGTGCTGTTAAGTTTTGTGTTTCTTTGGGTATCTCCAATCAACGATGCTTAGTGTGTTGAAATCTCTGTAAATATAACGAGTGCAAAAAGAAATCGGATGCGGATGTGAAGTTAGTTTCCTTGGGAAACTTTTTTTTATCGGATGCGGATGTATAGTTAGTTTCCTTGGGAAACTTTCCCGTGGTTGTCTTTTTGGTATATAGACAACTAGGCAAACGGATTTCTTAGCATTAGCTTGGGACGTCAGATATAAAACTGCGAAATTTGCTAATGTTTGTCAAATTTAAAATCAATTTCCTGGTAAGAAAACCTAATGTGTTTTGCTTCTGTGACCTTCACATCTATAACCATTTTAAAACTGTTCAACAAAATCTCTAGTTTCATTAAATTTCTTGGTAAAAAATAGTTGCTTGGTATATAGGTGTTGTTTTTGTGCTGTCTATTTTTATTTTGCCTGACAAAAAATGACAATCTTAATTTGAGGAACAAAAGTTTTGGAAGTATAACATACACAAATAGTCACAAGGTTTTCTTGCTATAGCATAATCAGTTTAGCCGTAGAATATCGAAAGTGTCGATTCTGAACAGAATCGACAAATTTCCGACTTTTTTATATGGAGTGTGCTTTGACGTCCAACCCAATTCTAAATAGGCCGTTTGACGTTAGAGGAATCTGAGATTCGTAGACAATATGCATGAAACAGTTGCTGGACGTGACAAAAATATAGTGTATCTACTAATTACGAATTTAGTGAATCTGAAAAATGTATTCCTTTGATTAAATTTCTGTCAAGTACATATAAGAATTTTGTGTCAATATTTTTCTATCTTTTAACCTGTTAGCAATATAAAATAAAAAGACAATAGTTGGAATATGAAATATGAAATTCCGTAATATATATCCAAATATTGTCGCTAATAACGATTTTCTTCCTTGTTGGAGATATGAAAAAAATATCTCTAACTTTTGTTTTCTAATTTAATTTAATGCTTTATTTATTTATAGAGGATTGCTAACAGCCATAAGGCCATTAGTAGCTCTCCTCAACATATATACTAAAACAACAAACAGATAAATAATAATATAAATTAAAGACAATGACAGAGAAGAAAATAAGAAAAAGAAATAAAATTCTACAAATAGCATATACATGTTAACAACATACAATATGTTAAGTTATAAAGTGATACAAAAATATATATGAAAATTTCTAATTTGCTTATTAAGCAAGTTATAATTAAATTCAATTATTATGAAGAGACGGGAAAACTTTTTTTTATCTATTTTGTAAAACAAAACAAATGTTACATACTAGATAATATGTCACAACAATATTAATATTTTTTAATGATGTATATCGATAAGCTCAGAGCACAAATGTATCGTTCTGCATTTAAAAAAAAAACCTTTCCGGTGTTGGAGGTATTTTTGCACATTGTCACAATTTTGCTTATTTTAATAAACTAGTTTATACATGACAACTTATTAGTTTTCATACTTATAGATCTAAGTAATTATATTATTAATTTTGGTCGATTCAGGTGGAAAACTTATTAAAAATACAATGTTATCTGAAATATCATCATGTAAATATGTGTGTGTCATGTGTATTATCATGACAACTGAATTCCGGTGCTTTTTCCAATTCAGTTTATCAAACCAAACAATTACATTTTAGAGTTATTATTTTCTACACCATTTTTTAAATGAAACAGCTCCGAATAAAATGGGCACATGCTTTTTATCAAAACAATTACGTTCATGTAAAACTTTTTTCGGAACTTAGAAGAAGTTCATAGACAACCATTAGGTTCTATACTGCAAACACTGTTTGATTTAATGTATATTTGTCATAAATGAAGCACTCAGGAACCTTTCAGAAACCATAAAATCCCATTAAAATGTAAAGAAATTAGCTTTATTTCAATATAGGACAGATTTTATATTCAAAATCTGCCATATGCCCAAAAAATAAATTGAAACGATATAACAAGAAACACAAAAATTCATATATTATAGTTTTTCGTTAAATATTATCCTGATTATTTATAATGCCCTAATAACATTTTGGAGAAAATATCTAAATGTTGAGGGTTTGCCTATTAAAATTTCATTAACTAGATAAAAAATCATCTGACTCCCCGCTGTGCAAAGCGACCACGGTAAATATTTCTTGATAAAAACCAAAGTTACTAATATATTGTAGATGTTGATATTTCATTTCATGATTAATGGCGGAACATACATTTCAACTGCTTTTCGCTGCATCGCGGTTTTATTCACTGCGGGATGAGAGCATAAAATCAGTAGGGGCTTATCAGAACGGGCGCCGGAATATTTTGGCATAAGTCACTAGATGTACATCAGTAACGTTTATTATAATATGACTGGGTTGAGCGACAATTAATGGGGTTATAGAAATACTACAGTAATCTACAAATGTTGAAATAAATGGAGTATAATATGAATTTATGACTTGTGGTACCGTGTAGGTTTTTCTCCGTCTCTAAATTAACACCTCCGCCACAAGATATAATTTTCGTAATTTCTGTTAGATTTGACATCACTTTGAAACTGAGCCCTCTTTCTTTTCTGAATTATAGACTTTATCTCTGCAAATATTATATATTATATTGATGCACTATACTTTGTAAATTAATTTCACACACTGTGGCATACTATCATATGTATGTATTTATGTATGTATGTATGTCTCTGTGTGTGTATTATTTAACAATTAACAAACGTATTTTTTACCTCGTGTACAGCTCTGTCCTTAGATGGTTTTGGATTTAACCTTTTGGTCTTTTTGAATTTGCTCTTCATCCTTTTGTTTGTTTTGGTTTTTCAACATTTTAGGCCTTGAGTACAAATAATGTGAGTCGTAAATCGACGACATGTGCACGTGTTGTGCATCAATATTTGTATCAAAGAATTTAGACAATGAAAAAAAAGTAAAATCCAGCAGATCAAGTTATATATGCTCACTACAAATAGAAATGATTTTATACGTTTAAGACATAGAAATAATTTTATACTTGAGCGGATAATAGCAAATCACAGTTGTTTCCCTTACACTACATGTATGTTTTCGAATTTAACACGGGGCCTTTAATAATCATTGCAATATTTTGTTCCTAACTGGGACATTGAATGGATAATAAATATTTTTTTTTATTCTTATGCGTCTAATAATGGTCGTCAGTACTGTTCTGTTTTTTTTTTTTTTTTTTTTTCTTGAAAAAAAATGATAACGTTTATATTACATTTACCTATATTTAATATTATTTTTTATTCATTTGTTTCTGTAAAACAAAAGCCAAAAAAGAATGAAATCCAGCTATTGTTGAATCCGAAGCATTTTTCATTCAGCCAGAGATTTCCTTGAATTTACACTTTTACTCTTACTGAAATCTTGTGACAGATTTCTTGCCAAAAGATGTTCCAATTAAGACTTAAAACTATGAATGGTAAGAAATGAAATCGTTCTTTTGTTGCGATTTTTCATTGTGAATTTGAGTCGTGAAGTGGGTTTTGAAGCTTTTACAAAACAGTAGTTAAAGCCAGCCAAAAGGATTTCTGAATGCACTTGACTTTCTCATGGAAAGGTTTTTAGTGTGAAGGAGTTAGTTCACAAGCCGAGTGTTTGATTTTGTACAGAACAATTATTTTTATTGCAATACAAACGATTTGCAGCATTTTGAACAAGTTATTATACGGCAAGTGTTGTCATTACATATTACATTTGCACTTTGCTTGAAATTTTCGAGCACTTAGCCATAATTCACAGATGCAGTATTTTACCACGATTGAGGCGTTTTAATAGGCAGCCGGTCTGATAAGAAATACTTGAAGTTTTCAACAGAAATCATAAAATGAAAGTAAAAGCTGACATATGCCTTCAGATCTTCAATTGTTGGATGGATAAAGGCTGAAAACTCCCCGCTTTGAATAAGACAATTTTGTCATTTCAAAAAAAAATTTCGATGGAATGAAATAAAACTTGATACATATACAAGTAATCTAAAATATTAATATCATCTGTTGTAGATATTTAGATAGATGTGAAAAAAAACATCTATTGATGTATAGTAAAATGCTATAGAGATTTTCTCGACCATCATTTTGAATAAAATTGAAATTAGTTTTGGCGTCAAGTGACAAAGTATTTTTCTTTTGCGGTTTGAAACGTATCTTTATTTCCAAGTTAATATTTAATACATCAAATTTAAAGATTAGACAGGGATGGATGAATTATATTTATAAAAATAATGATCCGACTCTTCTTTTTGATAATATTATCCGCCTTTTTCTAACTATGACATCTCATTTTCACATTTTGAATGCTATTAGAAAAACAAGACGATTTGAATGTAGAGTTTATTCAATGTTAATAAAACCCAGCTTCACTGCGGGCTCCATCGTACGGGGTACTACAAGTCACTTTATACAGTTAATATTAATCCTTGTTGTGATTTATTTTATCTATAATAGCCAATTTTACTGTAATGGAATTTTGTGTACTGGATCAAATTTCTGATCTTATTAGAAAACTATAGGGCTAATGTTACATCTAGTGAATGATTTTTACTTTTTATATGGGTATAGTTTCGTGGTATCAAGGTTTATTTCAACATAAATCTTTATGTTATTAACCTGTTTGAATGTTTTCTTGTATGCGTAATGAACGAACTCTGCTTTGGAAATATTTCATTTTTCCGTTCTCAAAACCTGTCTTTTTTCTGTTTGAAAAGGATGACTTTTTATTTTACATGTGAAATGTATAATACATATATAACCGATTAATTTTTACGCATCTTTTTTCGTACGATTTAATGATTTCTTTGTTATTCTTTTCCACGTGTTTTTCTAAAATACATTTTAAGATACCATATTTGGTGCTCACTAGATATGCTCATGACACAAAATCTTGTCTCTTTAATAAGGCTCAACAACAAAAAAAGGAAATATATATAATTATAAATTTACAGTCTGCTAAAAAATTTGGAATGAAAAATTTGAAAAGAATTATAAAAATAAAAAAAATAATATTAGACTAAAATAAAGAATCTATATTCGTATTCGGGTTAGGGTTATGGACATAAGGGTAGAAAACTGCCTTCAAATTTCAAGTTTAAAGTTTGTTCAAAGGCAACTTATTTGTAAGTCATCGTTTAAGTCATATTAAATGTATTCAGACATTTCCTACTTTTTCTATACCCTACCCTCATTATTAATGTTAAAAATGTTTTTCTTGCATAAGAGAATTGAAAACAAAAACTTGTTTCGTTGCCTACATGCAAAATCGACCGAAATTTGTACAACCAGTAATTTTTAAATTTGGCCTAAATAAGTTTTTTTTGAAACCATTTTTATTGCTAATATTAATTTTTTTTCGTTAAAAGACGTAGAAAATACGTCTTAATATCTATCGTAAGGTGATGACATCCCAGTAGTTGAAGTTATTAACACCCCTATTAATTAATGTATCCCGCAAGGACAGGGCTATATTAGAATTTTCACGTCATTGACAAGAAATAGACACAGCATGATACATGTAAATTTCAATAGTAAAAATGTATATTTCAAAAGAGTCCAATGATAGGTAAATGATACATATAAATGTGTTAATGATCTATTATGATAAGACACTAAGAAGTTTAAACGGTTTATTATATTTGTGTGAAATTTGACAAAGATGGACACTCCGAATTTTCTTTTTTGGATTATGACAGAAAAGTAAACAAGTTAATACAATTTCCGCTAGTCTTCCGTTCACACTTGTTTTAAATTAAAACCATGACAATATAAATAAATATACTGAAATAAAATAAATAAACAATAATGGTTAATAAATATGGATAAATTATTATTATAGAAACAAAAATTTTAGAAATAAGCAGAAATGTGTATTTATATATTTGTATCAAAAGACCGACACTTATGATTATTAATAAATGATAACACAATAAAAACTTAAATCCTTGAAGAAATAACAAAAATAACAATACAAGAAAAAGAACTAAAGCCCCCCTTCCCTCCCTCCCCCCTTTATATTTACACAACTATTTTGTTATCAATGTTTTTATATATTAAATAAATGCAGTCGTGTTATTTCTATTGTTTATTATTATTATTATTATTATTATTATTATTATTATTATTTTACCTACATATGTCAGTCTTATACTAGTTTGTTCTTCATATTTTATTATGTACTTGCTTTGCCAAGATGGATGCATTTTTGCAAAAAAAAATTATATTATATTAAAATATTATAAAATGGGTGCTTCAATAAATAAAAAATTTAATTTAATAAATTCATTAATTCAAGTTCGATTTTAAATCTTGGGTGGTCAAAATAACGAATATACATGTATCTCCACAACAAGGAATAAACATCTTATCTTTTTTTATTTAATTTGTAAAGCAAAAGCCAATTTTATGCCCCAGCATTTCCAATTCTTAGCATTATCATGTAATTTGTGTCAACGAAAATTTTAATCCATTTCACGTTGAGAAATATACATCGATGGTTTGAATTAATTTACTGGTGGAATTATCTTCTATAAGATGACTTTGTTGAAAGAAAATTTGACACTTAAACGTCTTAATCAGGATTTTCATAACTGCCAACATCATCTTACCCGGTGGCAGCTCGTTTCCTTCGAATCAATTTAATCTACTAATATCCATAAAGTACCTAATTATTGCTACTGACCGGCTAATTATGATAGATTAATTAACGATGTTATCTTCTTCATCAACATGCAGATTGAAACAGTATGGTAATTTAAAATGAATCAAGTAATACGCGATATTTACAATTTTATATTGAAAATTTAAGAATGTTTTGTTCATAGAAATGTTGATATTTTTATATTAAATGAATATTAAATGATACTGAACACCCTCATCCCCACCACCCCCCCCCCCCTTCTCCACCCCCAAAGGGATTGTGCTAAACATAAAAAAATTAAACTGTACCACAGCAACATCTTAGTCACTTGATGTATTAAGTCGAGCTCTCCGATGGAAGCTAGAAGCTTGAAAATTTGTCGGATTCTTAATTTGAAATCTTATTTGTTACGTTTTTTGTGTGTGGTATTTGTTCCGTCTTTTTTGTTACGAAATATAGGCCATAGTGCTTTGCCATTATTTAAATTCACAGAAAAATATTCATTGAAAAAATAGTTTTCATTCATATATAAGAATGCATCAAACATATTTGATGTTAATTTTTTCTTTCCTTTTAATACACAATAAAGTAAGTAATTTAGGTTCGGGAAATTCTCACAGTTTTCGTATTTCAGTGTACAAACCAAAATCTCAAAAAGACTTGTAGATTGTTGTTACAAAAGATTCCAATATAAATAATAGAAATTTTTGTGCAGTTTTTTCTCCAAGCCCGACACTTTGTCCTTCACTTTTTGTTACGTGACGAGAGATGAATATACAAGAAACATCAAAGACATGGTAGACCTTTTACTAATTTAGTGTTGCACAGTTTGGTATCCTAACTGTAAATTGCATTGAACAAACACGACCCAGTGATGAAATGTGTTAATTTTTTATTCTACTTTCTCAGAGGGTGATTCTTGGAAAGGTCAATCAGTAGTACATTGATATATCAAAAGGTTACATAAATATCTTTTTGGGGAGGGGGGGGGGTGAACATATTTCCTTACTGATTCATTTATATAAAACAACAACAATAACATTTGCTTGAACAAACATAAATAAAACCAACTAAAATGATTCAGAAAAAAAGAAGTCAAGTAAATAATCGATAACATAAACTTTTTTAATTTTGTTTAATTAATTTAATTAATTATTTCTTTTCAAAATATTGTTCTGATGCATTATCAATTAAACGATTGATGAGTCGTTCATCGACGAAATGTTACACAATAAGTACCGAAGAATTTAGTCTATAATTTTAAAATTTCTTATTTCAAATTATTAATTATTACGAGAGTGATTATTAACCCTTATGACCATATGTAAGAATTTTATAGTAATGTGAAGAAGTACTTCTTCACTAAATCTTATTGTAGCTGGAAAAAATAAGCATTTATGATGGGTTCTTCATTAGTGGTGAACTCCGTGGGAAACTTTATCATTCTGTGTTGTGGGAAAATACGAAAGAAACAAAATAATACTTATGTGAAGTATAATGTTTGTTATGAATGAAAGCGTAATTATTTTATCAAGATTTTTGACGAACTGTTTTTACAGATTTTTTTTTCACACCAACACAGTGCAAATTCGAATTATAATTTTTATATTGACACAATAATGCCAGAGTTAATATTATCATTAAATTTACCTTAGAATAATAATAATAATAATAATAATAATAGAAATATTTTTTATCATAAATTATTCAATTTAAAATCAAATATAATTAATGAAGGGGCATTTAAATATTGGAAAACAATTTTTATTAAAATATTGAATAAAAAAAATAGTTTCTACGGTATAGTAATATCTGAAGATCGCTTGTAAAAAATAAAATTTAATTGAAATTTTATATTTATTAACGTGTTCCGCATTTTTTCTTTTCTTTTTTTAGTGATCAATAAATAAATATTCAAATAATTATTACAATATTGATTAACCCGCCCTGCTCGGGGGTTGTCACGCCCACTAAATTCTAAGCCAATCATAAATTTCAAAGGTGTCACATTACGCCAATCAAATAATAAAAGGCCAATTGGAAGACGAGATTTGTAAAAATGTATCAATTTGATATCTGCAGGAAAATTAAACAAGGCTAAATATTTTCTTTGACTCTGTAGTGGTCTTCATATCTTACCCTCAATTCGACAAGATAGAATTTATATTAGAGAGCTACCGTGGAGTCAGTGACGGGAAACTACCAACAATCAGACCCGACTTTATCAAGCCACAGCAGGGCCTTAGTGTAGACTGTTTCAGTAGTAACGTTAACCTAAAACTTGTGCCGTATCAGGATTGCTTGCCACTGTGCGACTACTGTGCAACAGTGAGGGAAATAACATTATTATCTTTTCATGATATACCGAAATAGTTTACGAAGATGATAAATCCGTACATGGACAATCCACACACGTCTTTACCCCCAGGGGCATTAAAGTTGAGCCCCCCTCATCATATGAACGATGGATTACATAATCAGTCCAGTCCTCCGCAGTACTCCACTCAGAATAATGGATATGGAGCGACTCATTCACATTTAGGAAGTTACGCTGCAAGAGACTTTTTGTTCAGAAGACCAGAAATTGGACTTCCTACACCAGATTCAAGTGGATCAGGACATCACGGAGGCATGTTCCCAACGTCTGCTGGTCTTCATTCTCATCATTATCCTGAAACAAATTCTAGTCATATTTTATTTCCGGGTATTCACGACGCTTCACATCAACCATCTTCTCATCATTTGAACAATCAAGTACGTTTTGGACTCACAACTCCACCGGATGTATATTCTAGGCCCGAACAATTTGGACAATTTCCTCCAAGAGCTGAACACTACGCACAACATTATAATATGGGCCCTATCAATTCTTTTAATCATATGAACATGGGACCTCACGGTGCTGGAGCATTCTTCCGATACATGAGACCCCAAATAAAACAAGAACATACGTGTTTATGGGTGGACGATGAACAGTCTGAGCCTAAAAAACCGTGCAACAAAGTTTTTAATACAATGCACGAAATTGTGACGCATATTACGGTTGACCATGTTGGAGGTCCAGAACAATCAAATCATGCCTGTTACTGGCAAGAATGTGCACGTGAACAAAGACCTTTTAAGGCAAAATATAAACTTGTGAACCACATTCGGGTCCATACAGGAGAAAAGCCGTTTCCTTGTCCTTTTCCAGGATGCGGAAAAGTTTTTGCAAGATCTGAAAATCTGAAAATACACAAGAGAACCCATACAGGTATTTTAAATTTGCACAATATATATTTAAATTAATATTAAAATGAATTTCAAAATGAAAATGATAATAAATAAAATTAAATATTTATTATCCCGTGTCTTTTCATTTTAATAATTTATAATACTATAATTTACTCATAATTTTATTATTATTCTGTTTGTTATGAAATGAATTTATGTGGTTGTACAATGTGACAAACAAAACTTTTCACATGCGAAAATATATGTGTGATCTAAAGAAAAACGAATTTTAAAATGAAAAACCCGTACAGTGTGTAATGTGGGAAAAACTAAAAACTTAGCACTATTATAATCTTTGATGAATCATAGAATTATCTTTTGTTTAACTAAGTCTTATAAATATAGCATATAAACTTATAATTATATTGAATTTAAATTTAAACGATCAGATTTTGATTCCCCATTCGTGATAATATTTTGACACATAAATACATTTTAATTTTATGAGATAGGTCCAGTTTATTTGTTTGTTTACTTTGATAAACAAAACAAATAAACACATCAGGAAAAAGCCCAAGATCTCAAAATGGTGTCAATACAGTACATTTCCGTCAGTTCGAAAATTTGAATATTATAAACGATTTTATTCTTAATTCATTTTTAAGAGCACAAATACAACAATCTATATGACGAAAAAAAAAACAATTTATTGTTTTAGGCGCCGAATTTTACATTCTAAGATTAAGAAAAGAAATATGAATTATTGAAAAATTATATAACTTGTTTGAAATAACTCCCATTTAAACTTCTTGAAGAAGTTTTTATTTATATTTTATTTCTTTATAAAAGATTTTCCATAGTCAATTAAATTTAACAAGTTAATTTTTGAGCAGAATGTTTGTACAATCAATAGAAGGTATCCAAAGTTATAGAATGTTGAATAACGCATAAAAATAAATTGATTTTAAACACATCAAACTTGTAGCCTATTATACCAATAGCCCTTGGTTATTGAATGGCGTTAAATTTATTAACTATTTCTTTGAACTTTTTAAGACTTCTGTAAAATTTCAAACTCTATTTTAAAATTGAAAAGAAGACTGTCAATTTAAACAACTGCATCAACAAGAAATAAAATCACTTTTTCACTCTGTTTATCCAAAATTAAGAGGAGATAATTAAGAAATTTCAAAGTTAATTTGTCAAATTTTATTTGTAAACAAGGTGTTTTATTTCATAAGTTAACTATATAAATAAGTTGTTCATTTCATCACCAACAAATCAATTTCATGATAATCAGAGGTGAGAGAAATCGAATTTTTAGAGAAAAAGTTATCGGATTGTCCACTTGTGGCCAATATAAACTGAATATGTGTCAGAGCAAAAGTGACAATATTAAAGGATTATAGTTTTTCGATAAATTTATCAGCTAAACTGACAAAAGTAGATAGCAATCGATTTTAGAACTCAAATATCTTTTTATAACATTTTTTTCAAGGTTTTCTATTACGCACACAGTGTAGAAAATAAAATATATCAAAGACCACATTTTGACATATTTCTTCAAGTAATCCATTAGTTTAGAAATGGAATTTTGACTTCTAAATGCTCAGAACGTGGGAGCGAGCTTGTAAAGAATTTATTTCTACTTAGTCATAATACGGCGACTGTGTATACGTTAAAAGTACATTAATTGGTCAAGAAAAACCATTCCGACATGAAAATGTAAACTTTTTTTAATAGCTATTATTTTAATTACTTTTTATTGGAAGGTGGAAGGGGAATGAAGTTGCACTTTGGCCTAAGAGAGTCCCAAAATAGTTAAATACAGCATCATTTCAAACTTGACAGATTCATGCGACCTATAAAATAATGTCCATGATAAAAGTTTTACATAACTTGCAATTTGCACCCACTGGTACTGGAAGCAGGTTCACAGCTAGCCCTAACGATTAATTAATTGGCCAATTAATGGAGCCAAATCTAAAGATAAATCTCCCAAGAACAACGTGGTTTTGTCATATCCTTTGTACAGTCTTAAGACCCCATCTTGTTTTTACATTACGTCTAAATATTTTACTTTGACAGTAATTATGGTCGTAAACCATAGTTATGGGGGACACGTCGGAACTAAATTTCTTTCCAGATGGCTTTGAGAGTTTTGTTTAAGTTTTATATTTTACGCCCCTTACTTGTTTTGATAAATATTCCATACTTACTCTCCAAAAAATGCTGTTTTTATTATCGTATGATGAATCAACAGGGTGTTCTAATCTTCATTTATTACAGAAATTGTGTAACTTTACATATTAAAAGCCAATTCATTATTCAGAAGGGCAAATTTACTGAACCCGTAACGATTATACTTTGGTTCCATTGTAATTTTACACTAAATAAAAGTTAGTGTACTTTAGTCTTTTTTATAATATTTTCTTTCTGAAAAATATTTGCCGCACAAAAATCATTGAAGAGAAACCATTTCATACTGTGTACAATTTTTTTCTTCTAATCAGAATCAACGTCATTCCCGGTAGTACCTAACAGATTTTACCAAATTTTGGAAACTGGCGTTTTTCAAACTCATAAATAAATACCCTTAAATTATTGTTCATCTGAAGACTACAGTTTAGTAACGCTGATATTTACACTTTTGTTTACAATTTATCGCTTTAAAGCAACAGTTTTCAAATCGACCACTTAAATCTTTAAATGACGAAGTCCGCCATGTTTGTAAAATTTTGAGAACGCGGGAAACAAATTAATCAGAATTTATCAGAATTTTCTTTGATAAATATCATTTTTGATATGACGCACAATTCGGATTTCAAGATTTATGATTCTACAAAATGTATTAAAACTTCTAAAAAAAATTAAATGCTTTCAAAATAATAAACCGTCGGATCATAAAACAGCTCATATCCATGGATATGTATTTTTCAACGGTGTAGGTTCAGAATTTTATAAGATCAAGTAACTCATTTGATCCATGTGCGGAATTTTCTCACAATTTTTGTTTGTTTATACTCTGTACCATTCACAACTTCTTATGCTTAATTTAACCCCTTGACTGACAAGCAAATGAACAACTCAAAACAACCATCACTGCACGATGACATGCCAACTTCTGTAACATATTTGTAGAGAGTGCTTTTCTTTGGAGTGTTTCCTGCTACTACTAGTAATTCAAAACAGCTGGAAATAATATTATTATCATAATATTTTGAATATTTATTAGAATGTATAAAAATTAAAATAGATGTTTGCAATATTCCTGCACTACACGAGACAACCTGTTACTTTGTTGGCTTTTGTGTTCTTGGAAACAGCTGTATTCCAGTAGATACCTACTAAACAATGTGTTGTCCGTTTTAATGTATATTAAAATGCAGTCAGATGTTGAATACGATGCTCTATAATTCCTTTACTCGTAAAAATATATATATCAATTTTTTAAAATATCTTTTCGAAATATCTGTTCGTGTCTGAAGAGTGGTTTCTAATTAAAACAAACCGCAACGTACTACAAAATTATTATACAACGGTTTAGTCAGTTTAATAATTCCGGATTAATTCCAAGTAAAACTGTTTATATAAATAATAATACCAGTGTACTTCAGGCATCATTGTAAACACTTAATCTGTATTGAGTTTCAAGGAGAATTAATTCTGGAGTAAATATACAAACATTCATTGATTTCAGTTTGACAATATGTCATCTGCCATTATCTTCATCAACAGAAAGAAAAACAAGATAGATTGATTATCGCGATATCGCTTGACCAGGCCTGCAGTTTAAGGGAACTACCATTTGATTTTTAAGGGATGGCAAGGAAGGAATTTAAAAGAAAAGGCGGATTAAAAAAAGGGCAGAACTGAATATCACCAAATCAAATAATGTAAAATTTGGGGAAAAATAAGTTTGGCTTGCTTTAAATAGATTCCAGGGTCAAAGGAAACTTCCTTTCGACCTAAAGCTCAAATGGTTGCTACCCTTACTTCAGGTCCAAGAAAAGTTTATTAGCAAACCAAAAACTTGTGTTTTCACCTCAAGTCTGAAGAGACAGTTTTTATTAGTATATATATTTTATGTAAATTAATTGAAACAATTTTTTCAACTTATGCGCTGTTACCAGAGACACGTGTTTAACAAGTTGAACACAATTCTTATAATCAGTATCTATTTTTGCGTTTAATATTGATTTTTGTATATTTTGTACCGTTTTCCAAATTAGAAAACACACGACACGTTTATTTAGTGAAAAAAAGAAATTTACAATTTAAGTAAGAAAAATAGTAATGAAATATTTGGAATTTTTTTAGTTTTATTCCATATATTTCAAATAAATCACTCGTAGTTGAAAAAAAATATATATTTGGACTGAATTCTGTGTTCTTTATTTATATTTAAATAATCATAGCGTAAAAGTTTTTTATCATACCCAGCATAAATTAATGAATGCGTTGACGGAGTAATTTACCAGTTCATAAATTAATTTAGCATATGTTTCAATAACTAAGCCAGGAAATAGTCCGATAGCTTCAAAAATAACAAACGAGTTGGATGAATGATGATCCATAATTAATTATTATTATTTCAAGACGGATCTGTATTATCGAACATTGGTCATCAGAGTAAATTAAAACATTTATCAGTGAGCTGTCAGAAACAGAACAATTATTTCGGAACGTTGTCCTGTCAGTTAGATATGATATTTCAGGCTCATATTGTTGCTAAAAGTCCCCAGAGCATTTTCAGTGTAGGCACGAATGCACATGTCTGATATTTGCAGAAATCCTTATATAATATACGGTATGGAAATTTGATGGCATTATTTTTCTGTATTATGATTGTTTCTTGTGTAATAAATCATTTGTAATTGTAATAATATTGAGGATGAAAAACATTTTCTTATTAATTGTAATAAATACTCTAAATTGCTTGACACTTTTTTCCAGCAATATTTAAAGATTGTTTTCACACAGTATTAACGATCTACTTGATAGTGAAAAGTTACAATTTATGCTTAGCCCATCAACACCCAAGCAAGTAGAAAAAATAGATTCCTTTATTAAACAGTTGCTATAACTGAGGACAGGGGACTCCTGACAATATTTTTTCATACTTGTATTTTTTTTTGTCATACATCACTTATGATTTTAAGACAATAAAAGTTTGAATTTGAATTCCACGAGATTTGTATTTTGTGAAATGTTAGTTATGATGGATTGATTTAACGCCAATTCAAAAATATAGGAACGGGTAAAGATACAATTGTTGAAATATAACCCAAAAGAGACAAGCTTTCTGCTTGCATGTTGCTGTATCGGTATATTGTACACTAAAATACGTTTAAAGTGAATTAACTAAGCTGAATTTCAGTGATGTGTTGAACTCTTTACTAAGCATTGCAACAATTAAATAATTCAGTTTAAGCAAACCACAGTATTTAGGTGGTGAACGTTAGTAATATTCAACTCCATGTCAATGTAACAATATGCTAAATAATTCTCATTTATTTTTACAGGAGAGAAGCCTTTTAGATGTGAATTTGAAGGATGTGATAGACGGTTTGCCAACAGCTCTGATAGAAAGAAACATTCTCATGTCCACACCAGCGATAAACCCTACGTTTGTAAAATCCGCGGTTGTGATAAAACATACACTCATCCAAGTTCTCTCAGGAAACACATGAAAATTCATGGTAACATTTCTCCTACTTTAGAAATGAAAGATTCAGATGACGAAACAAGTCCATCTGAAGGCGACACTACTACAAGTTCTCCGCCATCAACGAAGGAAATAAAGACTGAACATGTGACCGGAAGTCAAGAAACAACATCGCCACTCTCAAATGCCTCATCAACAGACATTCATCGGAACGAGAGTGTAATTAACATGGGACAGTCTCATCAAACGAACATTAATGATTGGTATGTTTATCAAGGGTCAAATCATGGACTTGCAAATTTAAGAAGTGAAAATGAACATTCTGCATTTAGTTCTATGGGACATTTATCAAACTTGCACCCGCCACCAATTGCACAATATTCATGATGCATTTTATTGACCAGTGCATTGGATGTGCACGGCAGACAGACACGAATGGATATATATTAACTATTGTTATGTCCAGAATCTTTATTTAGGTGACGTAAATTATTTCTATTGTAATAAATGTAAAGATAACATTTATTTTTTATTCTTATTTTAGAGCTTTGCCTAATCATTGTCCAGCTTCACTATACAATTTCATTCCTATAGAAGTTATTTTAAATTTATTACATCGAATGGTATGTTTTGTCACTGATGCATACCCTGCATTCTTTCATTTTCGAACACATACCGATTTACATACGTGTATTTATGGCTTCTATTTTGGTATTTCGGGGATTTTATATATTCGGCTACCCACAATACTGAAATAAAACACTTTTCGAAATTCAACATACCTTTATGTATATAAGCAGTTGTACACTATTTGGAACATTTGTGGTAGCACAATATCTGACCTTAATAATTCACCATTCCACTGCAGCGGTAGAGAAGTCTTGGTCTGCATAAGAATTTCTTAGTCTTAATTTCATTGAGGGCTACACAAAGGAGATACCCATGACGACCTTGATTCGTTAAATTTACGAGCCTGCATCCCACGCATTTTTTTTATATATATTTTTCAAATTAAAACATAATTAAGGTGATAATAAATCCTGCCTTTTTTTATGTATGTGTGATTCAAAATTATATATATATATATATTTATATATATTTGAATATGTAAAAGAACACCGGTAAAACAGAACCGTATGCTTAAACCGTGACAACATTTCGTACAAATACATGGACAACCAATAGAAAAAAGAAAAAAATATATATCCAGGCTTTGAACAGGCAAATACAGGATTAAACTAATAAGTATATCTGTCCTGAATCAAGGGTCGGTTGTTAAATAAGAAACTTACAAAAAATGTCAGTCGTCCATAAAATAATAAGGGACAGTTTAACAAACAAAGCAAAAATATGTGTTCTTCTATTCCCAAAAATCCGTAAAGGTTCGGTAGTGAAATTGTTAAACTGCTTATATAAAGTGATAAAAAATCTCCTCCAGAAGGACAGGCCCAGTAAAATACTTCTTTTTGTACAACCTTTTTCAATATTTACCCTTATGACTTGAAATCATTCAACACTGGAATAGTCACAGCTGGAATGTATATTTTTAGCAAATGTCTCCTCCCCTTTTGCATTTTAACACTAGTACTCTACAGGACAGATAATCTTAATGGAAATGTTTGTATTTTAGGTTGACTTCAACCAATAACCTGTTTAAATATACAGTCAATGACATATTGATTTGATAGTGTGTACTTTTGTTTCCCTTTTATATTGCTTTTTTCTATATATATTTTTTCACTTTTGTTCGAGACTCATTTGTAAAATGAAATCGGAAAGCATCAGTTTACATTCAAATATACAAAGGCAAGAAAGTCATATTCTATAGTGAAAATGGAGTGGCCCAAAAGTTCCGAAAAAAAAATTTTGATAAATATAGATCAATCTCAAAAACCAAAGTTTAAAAAACTGACAAATGGAGAGTGTGCAAGGAAAAATTGAGATTCTAGATTTTTATGCTTTTGTGGCATTTTAGAGGCAACATTTTGTCTATACAAATTCATTTTCAGCTCAAATGCAAGAAAATTACAAATCTTTGAAAACTTACCATCTTTTATCTATTTATTTATTATTATTATTATTATTATTATTATGTCACAAAAAACATCTCAGATTTCTAAATATAGCAAAATATAAAAATGCCAAATAACTGCTACTATATTTATAAATTTATCAAATGACAAACGCCACCGTTCATAATTTAAGACGCTGAAGAAGGCTACAGACAAATCGCATTCTACGCTCAACATTACATTTTATCAAAACTGCATATTTTGGAACCATAAATTAAATTTATGTGTTGTGACAAGAGTATGCTTTTTAGAGAACAGTGGAATTTTAACACCTTTTGACTGCTTTGTAATTTATAATATTGCATTTCTATATATGTCAACATTATGCTGAATGAAATAAAAATAAGCAGTTATATATGGCCAAAAAATTCGCTATTATATGGCGGACCCTAAAGTTTAATTTCTTATCAGTTTATATGCGTTGTTAAATGTGTCAAATCCTGCCTCTGTCGTGCAAAGAAACAAACAATTCACCGGGGGAATGTCATTAAAAACACAGGATAAATGCAAGGATTACATTTCCCTTCAATGAAAATTGAAGATTCATTTAACTCGTTGAAAACGCTATTTTCCGGAATTCAGTCATCCGTACCTAAGCTTAGAATCGCCGTGGACATAAAATAACCAGTTTGTCGCCTATGTCATATTAAAAAGACATAAGATGTAAAAGTTTGTCGGGGGATTCCAATGATGGCAAATCGAGCGAAATGAATGATTCATTTTCACATAAGAAATATTTTCTTTTATAGACTTCACAATAATACACACATCTATTTGATAATAGTAACTCTTATAGTTTAATACTATTACAAAAATAGAGATGCATTGGTCGAAAACCGCCTTGTCACGGGCCGTCTATGGTAATTAGGTAGTTAAGCATACAAAAGGTGTCAACAATTACACTTGAAGGAATTTCTTTAACAAACGTTCAATTTTGTTTTCAATCTAAAAAGATATTCATTTTGAAGAGGTTATAGTAGCATCTTCATTTGTAAAAATTGTGTTTAACAATGGAGTGTCAATGAGTATTTTTTGGCAGTGTAATTGGAGAAATGTTGCCATGCTTCTTTATCCGATGTAGTGGAGTGCTGACCAATGACATTCCATAATCCAAAGACATCGAATTATGAAATCATTAATTTGGCTGGTTTGATTGATGTTCCGGAAAAAAGATGTGGACTTCGGAGACTAGGAAAATTTATATATACCTTATAGGGACAGGTTTTCGCACTGAAGTATAGGATCTTAAATTCGTATACCATGCCCCCTGTATCTGTTTCACACATATCTGTATATTTTCCAATATACATGTATCCAATGTACAAAATGTATTTGAATGTTGAACAGAAAGTAATGCTACATATCATTTATGTACGTGATTAAGTTTCCTTTCAGTAAGCATCAATCATCGAATATTTCCATAAAAGACACTAAGAATTCAAATGATTTTACCGGCAATTTTGAATCAGAAAATTTTTGAAAATTAAATTATAAGGATTGTTTTAAATTTTGGTACAGGTTATACTTGTATATCCTAGTTCTGTTCGCTTAAGAATAAACCGATTCGCTGTAACCTGTCTCAAGACATAGGTTATATCGTATAACTGTTCCAAAATTGAAAACAATTATATATTTATCAGTTATATAAAGTATTGTTTGTGTTTTCCAAATTTTACTTCAGAGGCCGGCTTGGTTCTATTTCTTACAACCTTCTGATGATTTTTGGCTTTCTTATCAGCAAATTGAAGAGCAACAAATAACAGGCTATTCCTTGGTATATTTTAAAAGACGAATTTTTAAAACTACCCAAGAAATGAATAAAAAATGTTGAAAAAAAGTGGGGAAAATAGCCGTAGGGGATCGGGTTTATATATTTCAACGAATACTGCCAAATAAGAAGGGTATTGATGCCATTGTTTAAATAAAAGGATATCCAAATTATTTAAATAATTTCTTATGGAAGAAATTATTTTTAATTGTTTATTCTTGCTTAAGTTGGGTGTCAGTGGAAAGTTTTATTTCTCAATTACACAGATTTTTCAAAATTGTTCCTCTTATTATATAAACAGTGGAATGTATACCGAAAGTTACTCGAGTATCTAAATTAATCACATTACAGAATGGGAATATTATTAAATACAGGAGATCTAGAGGTACTTTGTATTTTAGAGAAGGAAAGCTAGAAGCTTGAATGTAAATAAGTGATTAAACTTTTAACGCATATAACTTTACTTACGAAGCGCGATCGTTTGTTCGATAAATGCAAGAAAATAGCGAAGTGGAAATATGAATTTCTTATCACTCATAAAATACTATCTTTATCGAATCTTTCTTATCAACAGATATGTCTTTTCAGCTTTTGGAAATTCGCTATGATGGTTTTTCTGGCACACAAACCATCTAATATTTCATTACACGATACGGACATTAAAGTGTGTTTTTCAATTCATTCAAAGAACTGTGGAAATATTGCCTTGATCTTTGAAAGATAATCAAGCCAAGATACGGTTGTTGCAGCTGTCACATCATCCGTACTTAAGTTTTTTCGTTTTCAAATAATTTTTGGTCATGAATATGCGATCTTTTTCGATGATACCTTAGTCTATATAAAAAGTTGGAATCGTTATCGGTCAATTTTTCAATTAGAAAATTCATTTAAAGTCTACTAAACGATGAAATTAGCTATAAATAAAATTAAGTTTTCACAATGTTTTGACTCAAAGAAATAATTGCAATATAAGTTTTTGAAACAAAATAATGTTATAAAGTACAAATTATAAAGTAAAATGTATCTATTCTCCGACATGTAATGTTTAATGTTGCAGGTAACCAAACTATTAGGTCCAAAAGCTGGTATTGAAAATAATTTTGACAACAATGAAAATACATAATGCACAGTTGTTCGTATATTTATCAGTTAGTGTTTTACGAGCCACAGCAACCTTAGTTTGTTTGTTTTTTTTTTTTTTTTTTTTTTTTTTTTTTTTTTTTTTTTGGCATATACAAAAATTAATCTAACTATGGCACGTTTTCAAAAATGGAAAAAATTATACCTTCTATATTAAATAATTAGCACTCTTTATGATTTGTGTATGAATTGTTTCTTTGAAAATACAAGACGTCGCAAATTGGCGCAATTCAATCCGGGCAATCAGTCATCGGGTGTAATACTATATACCCGAGCCTGTTCCGAATGGTAATTGTTTTATTGTTTGTTGTACGCCTTTTACTACCAAAAAGATCTAATCAATTACCAGGTTTTACATTTACTTCATTAAAGGCCCATATATCTGGTCGTATTTACATGCAAATAATAGGCTATCAACATCGTTTCAGAGCAGAGCTACCTCGCTTCCTGGAGTTAAATAGAGACGTGTGACTATTAAATAAAACTGTATTATCAAGCCATAATTCTATGGTATTTTTATAATGTTTTTCAGAAAGAAAATTCATAAATACGAAAGTAAAGGCCGATTTAGTTTCTTGTTTGTTAAAAGCAGTGATTAGGAACACAGCAGGAACATTCTGAACCAAAACATCGTTGAGAAAGAGCACGTGCAGGGAAATAGAAAAGTGTCGTCTGCGACAAGATTTGTCCAGAATTGACAAGTTCGTACTTAATAATGTTCCAGTCTTTTGACAATTAAAAGTCAGAATATTATTCGAGATATTGACAAAAGAATACCGAAGCAATACGTTGAAAGAAGAAATCTAAACAATCAAAAATGCAGAACAAGGCGGGATGTTACGAACAGGGTGTAGATAAAAAGAGAGAAAAAAAAAACATAAAACTAAAAGGATAATGACACCTAACAATAAACAGAAAAATGAAATGAGAAGATAAAGAAGCTTAAGCATTTATGAAGCCCATACCCCTTTAAAGAGAAGGGGGTATTGGCAAACTCTCCTTCAACACAATCAGACAAACTTTTTTTCTCATTGTTTATTTTCTGTATTTATTAATACACATAATATTGTTTATACAATTATAATATCTGCGTTTTATAACTGTACTTAAAAATGTTGTAGAAAAGCCTTTCTTGCAACCTGCTAGCGATCACCAAATCTTCTTATAAAGTTGATCCGATCAAATCATGTCTGCACTGAAGCGACGAGGAAACAAAGATCACCCGAAAACATTGGTAATAAGTGTCGAGCAAATTGTAAATTGGTGAGCAGGTGTAATAATGAAGATTTTGCTTACCATTCCCGGGGAGAAAGAATCAAAACAGTCATAATTGCTTTATCGGATGAAGATAAGATGAGTCTATTTAACTTCCTGAGTAGCGCGTGCAGTTTTTGTGATAACGTCTGCTGATCATATTGATATGTAAATTATTAGTATAAAAATGTTATATTACAATTATTATTATTATAAGTTTAGTTGGTTTTAAGAGTTTAAGACAGATGTACAAAAAGTTAAATATTTTGTATTACGTCGGCATTATTGTTAATAACACGGGTTCTTAGTAATGGATTGTGTGTCTCTATGTCGCTCACCTCATATTTTTCATGATGATGATGATATTTGCGTAAATCTGCAGTCAAGTCTAATTTTTTCTTATTTTACTTTATCGCATTTTCTTTTTTGGCATATGAAGTGCAGTTTGTTGTAATGCAATTTGCATTAATTTTTCGAGCATTGAATTCTTTTGCTCTCTATTAGTTAAAGCACTATTTACGTAGATCCCTCCAGTGTTGGAGCACCCGGATATCCGGTAAAAGTTTATAAACTCGTCAGCAGTAAATCATATTTGTAAGAACAATAAGTTAACATTTGTATTCATATAAAATTGTGTTTTCTTTAAACTTAATATTGAAAAATTGGCATTCAGTCTATATGCAATGTGCTAATTTATCTCCAAAAATAAGAAATACAGTTCTCCGTTCACAAAATTATTTTTTTCTCGACATTCACCAAAACTATTTGTGTCGCATTCCTATATTTGAACAATAAACACCCACAAGTTAGTGTTATGTACAACACTACAGCCTCATTTACAAAACTTTTGTACACGTAATTTCAGAAATATGGCATAATGAAATACTAAGAAGTTACTACCGAATTTACGTTTAAGAATTTCTGTGAATAAGGATTGTAATCTCTTAAGGTTTCAATAGTTTTCATTTAACAAAGTTTGTACAAGTCACGTTCGTCTTCAATAATATAAAACTATTTATAAAACCATGAGTTAAAATAAACTAAAGAATTTTATGTATTTTGATTTTTCATTACTTCATACATTTATAAAGTACAGAATGAGATAATTATTATTGATTAAGACCAAACAAATGGGTTATTATAAACCTTACTTTCGAGATGTTTTATCCAACAAAAGTGCTCCAATTTTTCTAATTGTATAGTAGTTTTCATTCATTATTTAAGAAATAATCATTTTATAGTTGGCATTATAGTAAAAACGTAAAAGATCTATAAATGGCTGTCACATTGAAACAGTTGGAATCCAGTGTCACGCTTCATTGATTTTTTGTATTTGACACATTGTTGCTGAGAAAATGCTCATCTTGTTGGAGGCACATTTAGGTAAATATTTGAATTTGTTCTATTCTGAACTTCAAAAATAAAGGTGTTCTCAACAAATTAATGGTCTTGAAACAGATTCTTTTATACAAAGCAATGTATTCAGTTAATTTTCTGTAGAATTTCGTTGAACAGAAGGGACAATACGATGCCCTGCACGACACCCGAAACTGTGAAAAATGTCGATAACATTTTCATTTAAGCTTCAATTAAAGATTAATGTGCTTTCTCTGTTGAAGGCACTGAAGTTTAAAAATCGTTTTCACCTTGTGTCAAAACTCATTCACGGATTTATAAACATATATTGAAAGCATATTCTATCATCCATCACGGTTTGATTTTTTTAATATTTCAATTGCCGTTCTCTGCGTCTTGCAGTCTAGAAAACGGATTATGATCCAAATTCTAATGAATACAAATAGACCTACAGATAGAGAACTGCGAATCTATACAAAAACCTTTCTACGTTTCATTGACACGGTTCTAATCGCTTATTCTGAAATTATTGTTTTCAAATTCGACTATGTATAAAATTTTCCGGTAGCTCTTATATTTAATTCCTTATACGGCACGAAGTGGTACCCGTTTTTAAATCCAATCAAAAATGATACCCACCATTAGGCATCAAAAAAGTAAAATTATGATGGATAACAAACACACAACATGCATACTAACTACTGCCTTCAGTGCGGGTGTTCGGAAATTATATTCATAATTTTATATGGAAATACGAAATCTGGAATTATAGAAGAAGAAAATGGGATAAGGCACGTAATGGCACAAATGTTCTAATAGATTAAAGAAGAATTTTTTTCAACACTCACAATTCTTGTAAAGCGTGTGTAAACGTACTCTAGAGGCATAGAGAGGAGTTGAGATCTCACAAAACATGTTTAATCCCGCCGCATTTTTGCGCCTGTATACCAAGTCAGGTACCACTATCCTTTATTAGTCTTGTGTGTCAAAATTTTTGAATTTTGGTTCATGTGTATGTTTCGGAGTTTAGTGTGGCGCCCATTTCGCTGAAGTAGTATGCGTTATTGTTTAGGGGCGAGCTGAAGCGGGTGCGGGATTTTCTCGCTGCGTTGAAGACCCATTGGTAGCCTTGAGCTGTGTTCTGCTCTTTGGTCGCATTGTTGTCTCGGGGGTTCGACACATTCCCCGTTTCCATTCCCTATTCTTTTTCATATAATGAGTCTTTTTTATGCTGCTGAATCCAGAACCAAGCTTTGTAATTGATATTTTTTTCAGAATATAGTATATTCAAACAAGGGAATGGTATTTATTTTTTTTTAAACCGTCAGAATTATATTTAAATATATCAATCAAATCCGGTTTAAAAATTTGCTGATTTCAATATAATGGCATAAAACCTTCCTTCAGCTGTTTTTCTTAAGAGTCGCGGAAGTAGTTAGAATTATTATTAGTTAAGGAGGTTCTCAGTTATTTATGGACCTCCGCAATTCGATGTCAGGAGCCCCTCAAATTTTTCTGGACCTCCACAATTCAA
Source organism: Mytilisepta virgata (assembly GCA_028015205.1). NCBI lineage: Eukaryota > Metazoa > Mollusca > Bivalvia > Mytilida > Mytilidae > Mytilisepta > Mytilisepta virgata. The sequence continues at coordinate 54,504,329 of CM051518.1, read as the reverse complement.
TTTCAGGAGCTCCTCAAATATTTCAGGACCTCCACCATTCGATTTCAGTAGCTCTTCAACTATTTCAAGACCTCCACAATTCGATTTCAGGACCCCCTGAAAAAAAATATTTATGGAGGTCCTGAAATCGAATGGTGTAGGTTCAGAGATATTTGAGCTCCTGAAATCGAATTGTGGAGGTTCATAGATAATTGAGGAACTCCTTAAATAATAATAATTTTGACTAATTTTTCATAGAAAAAACATTTAAATTAAAAAAGAATAAATAAAAATGATTATGATAAAATAAAAAAGTAAAAAATCATTTTATCAGTATATATGTTTTAACAGTTTTTTGTAGCATTGCTTCTCCGTTCAGAATAATTTTAGCAAAATGAATTAAATAATAGTCTCTTTGAATAATATGCAAATTATATTTATTTCTACCTCAGAAAGCTTTCAATATACGGGCGATTTGGTTTATTAAAAGTCCATTTATAATCCATTTCGTTTTTTTGTGTACACAAACACCAATTTAGTTTTATTTTATGAGTTGTATATCAAATAGAGAGGTATTTGCATGCTGGAAAGTATATGAATTTCTCTTTATGTTGATTTAGATCATTAAATTTACACATTTGGAAAAATCAAGTACCTTGCCTGCCGCGAAAGCAAAGCAAAGAAAGCATTGAAGCACATTTTCACCCTGCAGTTAAAAGCTTTATCGCTTTATATTTGATTAACTGACTACAATTGACTCGCGTTCATCGTTCTTCAACCTTTATCGAAGAACGCTTGATGTTGTACGGAGAGGAAAATATCTTTTAAAATTATTTCAATAGAAATAATATTGTAACAATTTTTCATGGCTATTCACTGTAACTAATTTATAAATTCCCGCCCAAGGAAAGCTTATATCGTTTCCTAATTGATGTAAAATCTTTGTCGTTTGGTTGTAGGCATAGTGCTTATCCATAGTTTCTGACAAAGAAAAGAAGAAGTTGGGATAATGATTCTCTTTTTTGCAGTCGTCAATTCTTATTCGGGCATAATAAATAACATTCAAATGATAGACTCCTCTTTGTTATACAGAATCAACTCTGGAGATCTGCGAATTGACTGAAAAAGCAAAACAAAAGTTAACAGTCAGGGAATAAAAAAAATATATTTAGAAATAGATTATGAATGAAACTTGCCGCCATATTAATTTCGATGCGGTAAAAACGCACTGGATATTGTATTCTGCGTGCATAAACCATTATCTTTCCTTCTTTTCATCTTTTTATATGCTATATTAACATGTCAGCATTAATATTTTACAAATTTTATGCCTGGGAGAGGAAAAGAAGAATATACACGCTAATATTTTACGACATTCCCATTTAATTTACGGCAAGTATCTGTCTAAAGTCTTTCTTTAAAGCGTTTAATTGAAGCTGACTTTTCAACGGTATTGCGATGTCTTTATTAACCGTGAAACACAAAAAGTTAGGATTCCATGCAGATTTTCATGGCGGGAATCGGGGTTTTGCTGTAATGATACACATCATATCAACGCAATTTCCTGCTTTGTTTTAAACAATTATTACTGAGACTGTATGTAAGAATTCATTCTGATTGGCAGACAAAGATTATAGATTCTTATATCTTGCTTATTGCAATATTAAGTTTGATTTGTTATATGTAGTGTTTATAGGTATATTTGTCTAAGTTGTTTGTTTTCTTTTCGTAGACAAACTGACCAGAAAACAGATGTAAAGAATTTTTCAACTCCTAAAAAATATTCAACAAGTTGCATTTTTTATTTATAAAAATTTTAAATTTTTACAAAATTTTTGGATTAGATTTTTTACAAGATATTTGTTTTCGTTGACGAAAACCTTATATACTAAATTTGACCAGATAAAAAGACTAAGCCAAGCACGTACAAATTTTGTCCAGCTGTTGACATACCTAGGCAGTGAATAAATTGCTGACAAAAAGAATACCTTGCTGTAAAACTTGGAAGATTGTTCTGACCAGAGACACTATAAATTCTTCCCTATCAATACCTCTGAGACAACTAAGAGGATACTTAGGAATCCGTTTAAAAATAGTTTTGTTATTCGTTTGTTTGTCCCCTTTACAGCTGGGAATGTAAACAAACAATAGATAGATATATTTGACTTTTATAAGGAATTTTGTTGTCATTTGAGAGATTACGATTACAATACCACTTTTTTATTTTAGAGTTTGTCCGTTTCAATGTTTCGCAAAGTCATCTGTTTTTTTTCTTTCTAATGTTTTTTTTTTTCTTTCTAATGTTTTTTTTATGTTTTTTGTTTTTCTTTCTAATGTTTTTTTTTCTTTATTTCTTTATATATTTGGGGCTAACAAAGAATATTTACTGGAAATCTGGGAATTATCCACCTCCGCCTCGGTGGCATTTGATCACTTGGTAAACACACGGCAATCGTGATATCAAGTAACAAGAAAGATTGGTCGTCTTGGAGTCAAAATAATATAGTCCGACTGGGTTCTGGACATGTCTTCCTGGGGATTGTCAACTCGTAAGCTTATTTTTCTGCCTATTATTAACACAATTTCTATATAAAAAAAACTTTTTAATTGATAATTCCATTTTCTTCAAATTATAATTTTGCCTGAGAAATTGCAGTATGATTGCTCTACACTTAAGACAACGCTTTCAGATGAAGCACAACTATAATAAATGAAACTGTTTAAGAATTTTCTCATATTTTGGTAAGTTTATATGCACTTTTGTAACAGTTGGCATAAAGAACGTTTGACGGAATCTTATTTCTGGTTTATCAAGAATATTTAATACTTTCTTGACTTAAAAGTTTAACTAACTTGAGGGATAATTAATAGTATATTCGTCTTGATAAATGATGAACAGTATTCAATTATATAGCTTAATCTTATAACACGAAGATGTTCTTATCATTATTCAAGATTGATCCGTGGTGGACGTACACGCGCAGTAATTCATTTTTTAACGTTCCGCGTTGATGTTAATCGCCGTTTTATCTTATCGCGTAACCAATCAGCATGACGTTAATACGACATTATAAATGACCCGTATGCAACTTTTCCACACCGTAAGCTTTGATTCAGTGCAAATGAAAATAGTTGACTGAAGCGTTATAAATTTATATTCTTGAAATAGTATCCAGTATAAGTGTGTTCTGTTGAAGTAATTAGGCTTTTCTTGATGTCGATAAAAGAATGGTCATTAATTATTCATTCTGAATTTTCTGTCCAAAATTTGACTTCCCTTCTTTTGATGTCGGATGATCGATTGTATATCACAATAGCTACATTTATGTCGGGGGAACTGGAACATTTTAAAATTTGATAAAGTTCGTTGTTTTTGTTGTTATTCTATGTTAGAAATTGGTCTCTAGTTGTATCTACAAAGTAAGCAGTATCAGGGGTTTATCAAAGTACATGGATGTGCTTGAAATACAACTCGGCTGCGTTCTTCATTAACTTATGATTTTCGATAAATAATATTCATACTGAATCTTAATTTAATCGAATGAGTTGTCAAGATTGATATAGTTCTCCTTTGAGATATTGTTTCAGAGCTACGGGTTGTACTATTACTAATCCATCAGTAATTTTTTGTATCCTTTTTTATCATTTGTTTTAGTTCTGTGCTCATATTTTATCTGTTCCTGGAATTTGATATTCTCTGTGGAAGTGTTGTACGTAGTTCTCACAAAACTTTAAAGATATTAAAAGTGTTCATGATCCAGTTTACGGATATCATAGACTTGTTTGACGCAGAAAAAATTTTGAAAACAACGATTGTGCGACTGTATTGTAATTTGTCTAACAGAGTTTTATATTTTGTCATTTAAAACTTTATTTTCCATATTTTAAAACAAGAACCAACCAATAAATAGTAGGTTAAACGTCAGACAATAGATAATGTTGTCATAGGACACATTTGAAAAGAGTCATCAGAGGTGTCAAGACCCCAAAAAAAATAAGACAAAATTTCTTGAGTACAAATAAACGACAAAATAAATAACAGGAAAGGTCAACAATGACATACCAATCAATCAAAGCAACCCAACTGACGTAACTCCAGACAAAGTAAAATTCTGGATTGACCTTCCTGGGACACGCACCTTACCAAAACTTTGGAAAGCCAAAACTCATAACCAAAATATTGTCAATATATAACGGTCGACTTGTAAAAGTCACAACTTTTCTCCTACTGTGTTCTTATTTTACTATTACATGAGTTAATCACTTATGTGCTCTAATACTGCATCTGTTAACTTGTTCGTCTATACAAACAGATATGAAATGATTTTTTTTGTACACAACAGCTGAAAAACACAGTTTTATATTGACTATTCTTGTTGATATACATGTTTTTCATGCAAATTCCAAGATTTGACGATTAAAGGCTCTAAAATCGTTCAAACACAAATGACAATCTTCGTAAAATTTTTTGTAGTACCTGATATGCAAAGAAAATATGCAAGTCTTTCGAATTTGAGCGACTTTAGAACTTGTCATTGTCTGGTTAATAAATGAATTAATCTTCTCAGTGGCCGGTATGAACATATTCTATATCGTGAAAAAAAAAATATAAAAAAGAAACATACGTATGAACTATAATATTTCTCTTGGTGTATTCTTCAGTAATTTCTTGCTTCAGTAAAGATCTTCAGGACGAATTACTATGTTATTTTCATGTGACCCAAAAATTTATATATACTCTACAAAAATTACTTTTTTGTCCAAAGAAACAATCAAATCTTGAACTGCAAGTCACGCTTGACAAAAATGTGAAAACCTACATATGTATAAGAGTAATATTTTTCGCCAAGACCCTTACCCTTATTATGAATTAAATTATTAATATGATATCCAAACTATTTCAGGAATATATGGGTAGTTCAGTTCGTTAACGAGTTTATGATCTCTCACTGTGGAAGACCAGATTATAATTCACTATTATTCTATATTTCCATTGTACCCTGTCGTGTTGTTTTCATCCAGACCCAACTGAAATCAGACCCTGGAAGTCATAATAAAGAATAAAGTTATTGCGTCTCCACGGGAAGGGTGCGGAGCAGAGACTTTAAATGACTATATGGGAAATGTGAAACTGTAATCTATTACCTTTCATATTAAGATTTGATTTCCATTATGTTTTTTGAATATGGGTATAATTCATTTTCTATAAAATCTGACTTTTTGGTCTTGGCTAATTGTCTCTGGAACATCTTAAGCCTCGAGGTTTTTTGAACTCATCAAATCAATATGGTTCTTTACTTCTGATGGAAGGTGTAGTATGACTAAAGAGAATGACTGGCTTTAATGATGGAATGAATCTCCATGCACTTAGATCGGAAATTATTTGATCACAATTTAATCTAACCGTTAAGTTCTTTATTTTCACGTTAAAATGCATGGTTTTATTAATACACTACTGTTCTTGAGAAACAGAAACTCAATAACGGGTTTAAAAAAATTGGTGAGTAAAAAGGGGAGTCCTTGAAAAGTAGGGAAAAGGTTCCCTTGTACGAGTACAAAAGTTGGGTTACATTCTTCAATAGGAGTGGAGAAAAAATACCAGTTACTTTGAGAAAAAACTCAGACTTGAATCCACTTCCCCTTGCTCGAGATGAGTTCAAATCGTAATCACTGTACGCTGCAAAATGTTCGAATTAGCAGCTACTTAATGCTTTGAATTAGAAGCCATCCAACAACAGTCTTTAAAACTTTTGCGTCTTGTTGAATTTTTGTTTCAGTATTTGAAGTAGTTTATCTTTGGTCTTGAACTTTTAAAAGTTTGTAATTTTTTATTGCTCGTCTGCATTTGGTTTACGTTTTATTAAGGGATGCCGATTCATGAAACGGCCGAGACTACTGTTGTTTCATCTCGCCTTATTTTCTTCTCTTGTCTCATGTCCGACATTGTTTAATTTTTTCCGTGTGGCATACTCTTCTTTTTATTTTTTTTATTCTTATTTTTGAAAACATTATTTTCGGTCGTCAGTTTATGCCATGTTGTGAAGGTAATACAGGATGGCACACACGGCATCTGAATGTAACTGATCTATTATTTTCAACATGTATTTGCATGGTAAAAACCATATCAACGAAGTATATTACAACAAAAATGTGCCTGTTTCTAGACAACACAGCAAAAATACAAAGTCACTCGGTCACTCCAAGGCGTCATTTATTTTTGGCTGAAAAACATGATAGTCAATTCCTCAAGCTGTGATCGGATTACCAAACGATCTTTTTCAAAAACAAAATCCCACTATCCCGTTAGGTGGCAAATCTGTTAGTGCTCTTCACGCCCAAAAGTGTAGTACGATCGTACAATAATCAATATGGATCTCGGACTACAAAAAGGTTAATCATATACGTGTAGACAAAAGGTTGAAAAAAAATACCTCAATTAAAAACATTGTGCATTTAGGATACTTAAAACAAACCAATTTTAATTTCTTCAATAATAAATCAATAATAATCGTTATCAATTCATATTTAACTAATATGTTCGGATCCCGGGTCACATCATTCTTCCTAGCTTTACTCGTATCCATACGGAGATTAAAGGATGAGTTTCTTTTATCTGGCTTAGTAAATACTGCACAGTGTAAAATTGTCACGTTGGAGCAATCCATGGTCGATTTTCTCTTTGATTTGAGATAACTATCATGAAAAATTACCCTATTTCACACCAAAATCCGTTTTGTTTGTCTTGAGGTATACTATTTATCAGTGTAACCCCTCAAAAAATAAGTATAATGGTTCATACACTGGCAAAAGTTTACTGAACCTAAATTTATATTTATATGTTATTGGTTCTTTACTGTAATTAAACATGAACAAGAAAAGACAGCTTAGAAATTTCAGCTTTTAGAGACGACCAATAAATTTATACACGTTTTTTTTTTAAGTTCTGAATATTAATATTGTTGCCTATCAATTTTGAAATAAATCAAAGTTATGCAACGTTGGTTTCTTACAGCGCCACCACAGGCACAGTGACAGATACATACTAATATGCGGCTAATCTTCGATTCTGTCATTTAAAAGTTTCAAAATATCACCAAGATTTAATTAGTAAAATCTGGACGGGAAATTAATGTGTTCCAACGTCAGATGGTTTCCATTTGAGTTGATTATTGAACCTTATGGATTATTCAAACGAGTGAAAGAAATGGTATACCAGAACATATTTAATTCAATGAATATGCAATTATAATTGGCTTACTAATTAAAACAGCTTACCATACATAACCCCCCGTAAAGAACATGCGCGACTTTTACATATATATGTTAATATGAGAGGACTAAAAATCGACGGGCTACTAATTATAAGTTTTATCATTAAGTTTGTGATGGTACTTTAATCTATGTGGTTAATTAATACCATACTCAAAATATAATTTGTCAAATTCGGGTTAAGCTGGCGTTTCCTTATTAATATATCAGAGATTATTGTCGTTATGGACTAGTAGATGAAGCGAAATAAAATTGCACATTATATTGACACACAGCGTAAAATAATTAATATTAGCTATTTACTTAGTTTAATTATTATTTGGGACTATTTTAAAATTGTTAATTTTACCACAATTTATATTTATTTGTATTATCTCGATAATAACAGCTGGTGAAATAGAACATTCAATTAAGATCATTTTCGAATCTTATCTAGATAAACTTCATTTATTGCTATATTAATGATTCTGTTATGGAATCTTATAATAAATACTTTTGCATAATATTTATTTGAATATCTATACATAATTTTTATATATCATATTTCCATTTTGTAAATTAGAAATTTCAAAATCCGGAAATAAAATGCATATATATTCATGTTACTAAATGTTTTGACAAGAAGAGAAATATTTATAAAATAAATTTAAGGACTGACAGTAATTTTTTCCAATCTATGAAGAATTAACCCCAATCAGTTGGTGCAATAACCTGCGTAGAATATCTCTCTCTCAATCGTTTATTGAAAACAACACCAAGGACATATTTTATAACTTTCCAAGCGTTTACAACTCGTATTTTTCAAACAAGATTGCATCTAGTCTCATATACAACGCTGCCCAGCGTTCACCTAGCGTCTGAAGGGTGTTATTTATCAGCACCATCTTCAGACCTACCAGAAGATTTAAAATGTCTATGTTTGTGCTGATGATTACATTTTTGAATTTTCTTATATCATTAATTTTAATCATTACAATGATAAAGACTGTAATTCACATGTACAATCGCGTTTGAATATTTGATTAACCAAGATTCTCTAAAACTAGTGGCTCTTCTTCCAGACTTAACACCGTTGTTTATACCGGCACTCAAAAGAGAGTTTAGCCACTTCGTTTTGTTTCATCTGCAAACTATAAATCGTGCAATCTTTAGTCTAACAATAATAACATTCACAATATTTGCACAAGTACCCGCCAACAATTACATCCCTTCTTTGAATTATCAGGATTTGAAGAAGGTATCAATGTTGTTTGCTAGATACGGAAAATTAGTTACTAAATGTCCAAACTATGTAACCACAGAAGATTTTCTTTTATGTTTATATCTGTTGAATAATTGTGGTTTGGAATAACCGAACTCTGCGGAATTTTAATGTGGAACTGAAAATGTCTGAGTCTTATCCGAAAAAACTAAATAAAAAATAGAGCTGCTTTCAGTAGTCAATTCTAGCAAACCTGATAATGACAACAGTAAAAAAAATTGAAAATTCGTGCAGGAAATATTTCAAAAAGTGTATAGTGGCAATACTGAATATTGTTTGAAAATTATATACTCAGAGCATCTAACCTTATGAAGAACTATACGAATACAAAGATGCTTACACCAAACGGTAGATATGGCAAAGACCTGCTAAATATCTGTAAAAGCCTAATCCAGTTACTAAAAATAAATTAACAAATATAATTTTTGGATGTGTTTTATCAGAAAGCTTCTATGCTGAGAGTATTTAAGGTACCAAGAATCAGTATACATTCAACATGTAAAATGTTTTCATTAATGATGATGTTTGAAAAACCAATACCTTTTTTGCTGTTCAACTGTGTGCTCATATATATCCAAATGAACAGTAGTCTGTCAACATGTGCACAGATGTTTTGAATTCGATCCCTACTCGAGCTTCGAAATGTGTTAGACACCAGTCTAGGGTTATCAGTTTTCGGCCAAAGGTCAGTGGTTCTCCACGAGTACTGTGGCTTCATCCATCAAAAAAATACTGCCTGGATATACCAAAAGGTTGCTGAAGACGCTAAAAACAAACTAGACTAACATCAATAAAGAACGTAGCCTGAATGACTGAAATCTTTAATCGGTTTAGAATTGAAAAAAAGCTAATAGTTCTAAAGTTAAAAAATTCCAAAATCAGTTGTATTAAAAACCAGATTTACTTCAAGCATCTTATCAGTAGAAATGTTGCCATCTACATGATCATGTATTAGTAACATGCTTTTAAAATAACACAAATATCATTATAAATGGTTAAATAATCGATTTGATAATGATATATAAATTATAAATATATAAACAAAAAATGAACATATAAGTTAAGCTAACTGTAATAAAAGCACTGTCCCTTTTGTCATGTGCCTTTATGATTCTGTTTCTAGAGTTATCCACTATTTCGCATATTAAACGGAAATCAATTACAAATTCTCTTAAATTTTAATGTAAAAATACCGTTAAACTGTTAAATGAATAAATTATGTCCAATTAAAATTGCCAATCGTTACAGTAAGTCAAAAACAAATATAACAAATGTGTATACCAAATACAATTTACTGGAGACTTTTAATTCATTGTTTAGAAATAGTAATTAACCTCAGATTTTACAAAATGTAAAGTTGTTCCAAATTTTTCGTATGCTACTTTCACGCAGATCAAACATTTTTGGAATGTTAAGATGACAAGAATTTCTATGATAGAATTATAAATATGAATTTTTGCTTGTTTCTGGAATTGTTTTAAAACCAAACCATTTTGGTATAAAAAGACAATGCAAGAAGACTTATAGACCATTTTGCAGTATGTAACCGGTTTAAGTTGGCTAAAATGTAAATGAGACTATCTCTGTTTGAATTAAGCAATATAGTGACTTATTTTCAGAAAACAATAAGTTACATAACAACTATATATAAACAAATTATATCGCTTTCTAATGTTTTTTTTACTTATTAGTTGTTTTCATAATCTATTAGTACATAGGAGAAAAAAATGATAAGATATTCCGTTTGAATTAAAATATAAAGGAGGCATCCGATATAGAATTAAGACATCATAATTATCAATATGAAAAATTAATATTTCAAATAAATAAATGAAAATGATTTATCTGCTGTAGCGTGATAGGATATCCTATAAATATATCAATAACAAAAAATAAATGTGATCTATGATTTACCGATACACAATTCTGATTCTGCGGAAGAGATGATTTTTATCCAATCAATTGCGAGAAAGGCGTGACTGCATGACAGGGGTGCTCACCACGAAAACGACTTGTCTGAAAACGTTGATTGAAGATTCATATAGATTGTAAACATATCATCTTAAGCATTAACAGCGCCAAATAACAAGTGTAAAGTGTTAAAATGAAGAAATTTAACAAACTATATCACCTGTTCTCGTAGATTCTACACTGCATGTTTACCGTTAAACTTTTGTTTATCAGAAAAATAAACAGGAACATTGTTTAAAATGATTGCATCATTCATGGACAGAAATGACCCCCAGCATCTATCACCACCGGGGGTCAGCTACGGCCATCCAGAGGGAAATATGATTCAAAATCAGCAATATAATTATTACAATACTCAAGCAAATAGTTACACGGGTGCATATACAAATGTTAACAATATTAATTCCAGGGATTTATTTTTAAGACGTTCTGAGTTTGGACTACATGGGTCTATGAACGAAACAAATATGCCCTCACGGACTTCCGGAATGTTGTTTCATTCCTCTTCCGGATATCCGTCCCATCACCATCATCATCATCAAGATGTCAGCGCCCACGTTCTACTTCAAGGGCTTCACGAAACTTCACCGTACCATAGCTCACGCCAGAATGTGCCTCCACAGCCTGGATATTTTAATATACCCGGACATACAAGTGATATGTATTCCCGAAGTGACCAGTTAGGATACAGTGCATTGCCACGTTCCGAACAGTACCATGACCATTCACAACAATCTTTCTTAAATCATATGAACATGTTTCCGAATGGATCTTCATCATTCTTTCGATACATACGACCTCCAATAAAACAAGAACGAACGTGCTTATGGATTGATCAGGACCAACAAGAACCTAAAAAACCATGCAATAAAGTGTTTTACACGATGCATGAAATTGTGAACCACATAACTATTGAGCACGTTGGTGGACCTGAACAAACGAACCACACATGTTTCTGGCAAGAATGCCCACGAGAGGGGCGTCCTTTCAAGGCGAAGTATAAACTGGTAAATCATATAAGGGTACATACTGGAGAAAAACCGTTTCCATGTCCATTTCCGGGATGCGGTAAAGTGTTTGCGAGATCTGAAAACTTAAAAATCCACAAACGAATCCATACGGGTAAGACATAATATACAGATTGCAGTTATGAAAAATTCAACAAAATCATTGTTTACAATTTCAGATATGAAATAAGTATTTCTTTTCATCCTTTTTAAGAATTCATTTGTTTGAAAAGTTTTTCTTGTAATATTTTGTTCGTTTCTTTTTCAATTGTTGCGTTTCTTTGCTTTGGCTCTCTGCAAAATGTCAGCACATGTGCTTAATTACTAAGTATGTGTTTTTTTTTTTTTTTTTGTTTTTTTTTTTTTTTTTTTTTTTGTTTTGTTTTTTTTTTTTTTGTTTTTTTTTTTTGGAATATTTATATTTTCTTAAAATAAAATAAAATTTCAGATATACATCCAAAAACAGTCTTGAAGAATATTATTTCAATAAAATGTATTATTTCACAATTAGTGTGCGAGCAATACAGAAGGAATAGTTTCTGTTTGTTATTTTCAAAATATTAAGTTTTATACATATTTTCTTAAAATGTGGCAAACATTTGTAGTACAAATAAAATGAAAGAAACGGTAGATTTAATAAAATAGTAATTGGAATATAAAATAAGAGTAATTTGAATGTATAAAAGAGTAATTTGAAAGTAGTTAGCCTTTATTATTTCTTCACTTCATTTGATTGTTACACATACTTTAGAGAGAAATATTTCATAAACGTGCAAAACATATGTATGTACCGAGTCAGAATTGAGCCGTAACAAGCTTGAATTTCAATCGTTCTGATGAATATTAAGTATAAATATTTGTAGTTTCCCACAGTTCCATTATTTTGTGGTAAAACGATTACCAAGACAAAGGCAAAACTTTGGTTTTTGATGGGTCATTCATTTGTATAATTTAATTACAGAGCGACCCACAAATATAATCAATATTATTTTTTTGCCAGAATTTACCATTTTGGCAAACCTTTGATTTTTCAAAAATATTTTAGGAATAAAAAGTTAAAGAAAACAACAAAGTCTTATTGTTCCGCCTCTTATCGCAAATCGTATATTCCCTCGTGAGAAAATAAAGACAAATTCTCTACATGACAGGTGTGTAATTCATTACACCATTTTGTGTATTGAAAAATAATTACGTTGGAAACTGTCCTCTCTAAAATATGGAGTAGAAAAACCTTTGTAGAAAGAATCATTAACTTGAGTTCAAAAATACTATTCCTCCGAGAGAAAATAAATGATTTTGGCAGAAAAAACTAACCTTTGATCCAAACAAAAATGATTTCATCTTAACATATTTTGCAGAATATTTTTGATTGATTACTACCATTTTATAACAATCATATAATCATTATAAATATTATAACTTTCATATTATAAGGTTAGTGCGTTCGCATTTGGTAATAAATGTCAATAGATTATTTAATAATATTAATATGTCTGTTGCATTGGTAAATATGTGCAATTCTCCCCATTTTTATTGCAGCTTTCAATACTTAAGTATTGTTTGTTTCTTGGTATACCCAAAATACACAAATTTCTGTTAGATTCAGAACTGCTGTTTAACGTATCCTGTGCAAAAAATATTAAATAAAACTATTCTAAATTATACTTACCCTACATAACTCCTTTCAACGCATTAGCGATTATTTTTATGATAGAATAAGCTGTTTTATTTTTATTTATTTATTTTTTTGCATCTACCAATTTCTGGTTCTTCCCTCATTTAATTTTTTTTTTTTTTTGATTTTCTTTTAATTTTAACGGTTTTCCTTGTAAAGGATTGTGTTTTTTTTTTCTTCAAACCAAGAAAAAATATACACTTTATAGGTTAAATTTTATGCCTAATTCACACAGTTCGAATAAAGATACTCTGAAAAGTATATGTCGAAATTATGATTTATGAAATATTCTAACCAAAGGTTATCGGTTTCCTTTTCACAAAGATCTAATATAATCCAGACTTTTGTTATTTTGGGTAAATCTTAGTCTCTCATAGATTTTGCGTCAAACATTTGGAAAGATTAATCTCAGAATGTGTCAAAGCTACATCTGTTTCTCAAACCTTATGTTTTTAGTGTAAATCTATATTTATTGTCGCGTATAATTATTTAAAACAACAAATATTCACAGTGGTGTGTACAAGTTTTGAATACTAAAAAAATGTATAAAATCCTCGTAAGAAATCGATTTTCGTGTATCGTGTTTTTCTTGTATAAAATTAATTTGTGATATTATATTTCAAATGTATAAAACGTATGTCCATCAATTCTACAACAAAAAATACGTGTATATCATAATTTTAATAATCTGGGTTTTTTTCAAGATAAAATACAGACAGTGCATAAATTTTAAAAGATTTGTATATAATATTTTGATCTACACTCCTAAAGAATTCACCTTGCCCAGAACTGTCAAAATTCTCACTGCAGGAGTGTTAAAAGTTTGCTTAAGACTTCGCAAGACCAACTGTGAGCTCAGTCGAACTAATCATGGAATTATTTACTTAATGAGTCAAACTGGTCACTTCCTTTAAAAGGTCACCTGGGAATCCGTAAGCCCGTTATATTCTCCCTGGCGGCCCATCTTAAATCGTTTTACTTCTCAATAAATGGGTTAATCTTGTTTTCTGGGATGGAAATCATTAATAATTGACATGTCTTAAACAGTCTGATAGCATCTAAAAGGCTGTCTAATTGTATTAAATGATTGTAGATTATTCGCAAAAGTTCTGGAATTTCAAAAACTGTAACATGAAAATGAATTGCAACAATTTCAAAATTACAAATCAAAATTAATTTTAGATGAAATTTTGAAAAATTCACTCAATCGTTTTTTTTACGCAAATATTTTAGGTAAAATATTTTAATATCGGGCTACATTCTATTGAAAATTACACATATTTTTTATATTGTTTCAGGTGAAAAGCCTTTCAAATGTGAATTTGATGGATGCGATAGACGATTTGCAAATAGTTCCGACAGGAAAAAACATTCACATGTTCATACAAGTGATAAACCTTATTACTGTCGAGTTAGGGGCTGTGATAAAAGTTACACACACCCCAGTTCCCTTCGGAAACATATGAAAATTCATGGAGAAATAACACCGTCAATGGAAAAAGATGCAGAGGAAATGGCGGCTTGCGGTGGTGCGGATGCTAAGATAATTTCTCCAGCTAAAAGTGGAAATAAATCTAACTGGACAACCTCACCATCAACAGAAAAGACAGTGGAAAAGAAACCGGATGTTTCAAATATGCCCTTAGTTCATTCGGAACCTCCGTCATCAGCTCCGGAAATACAAAAACTAAATGATTGGTTTGTGTGCCATTCAAGATCCACTATACCACCCTCCGTTGTTAAGGAGCACCAAACTTTAGCATCTGTTCCACCTTTGCCAACAGTTCCTCCTTTACCGTCCGTACCAACGTTACCGTCATTTCATCATATGCCCATAATGCAATATTCATAGCAAGTGCAAAATGACAGAAGAGAAAAATTTGGTATAAATACCTACATATCATACAATAACAAATTATAGATTATATATTAGAACAGATTTATAATGATAATGAAGTCGTATTCTGAACTTAATCTGCTTTGTTTTTGAATAAGTTTATAGATATTTTATTTGGTTTTTATCGTTATTTTTATTGGTTTTCATATACATGTATCAAGAAGTGCTTTAAATTTGTTTCAAAGTTTGTACAGAAGAAATAATTACATAGACTGACATGTATGAAGTATTGTTTGTCTTTATGTAATTTTTAGTAGTTTTAATTTCCCACAAAAGGATCTAATTATTTGGAACACTTTCATCTATCTCTTACGTCCGAAAAAGACCCCCCCCCCAAACAAATATATATATAACACTTTCACATATCTCTTACGTCCGAAAAAGACCCCCCAAACATATATATATATATATATAAGTCTAAAGATTTGCACAACGGTACTAATATAAGATGGTACCATCTTATATTAGTACCGTTGTGCAAATCTTTAGACTTATATAATTTTTTCCTTATCTGCGCAGTATCGTCTATTCTAGACGATCCGGTACATATTAAATTTGCTGGTTGGTCTTTTTTATAGACTTATATATACACACATCTATATTATCTGTATCAAACAAACCCTTCCAATAGCCTGTTATGAAAGTATTAAAAATCTTTTCACTGGATCTTTTCCTAAAACTGATGAAAACAAATTTTAAAACCAAGATTATTTTAATTCAGTCAATGGCTAGATCTTGTTAGGTTAAATACAGGTATTAGTTTACATCGGCGTTAAGTAAGCAATAAGCATAAAAATTGTATGTCATTTAAATTAATCAAACTAACAATAAAATGTAATACGGTTGTGACATTATCTCGTTTCTTACACGCCTTAAAATTCTATTATACTAGAGACATTCCGAAAGGCACCAGTCTGTTGTTTATAGTGATTTCTTAACAAATATTAATTTGGTACTCGGAATTTAACGCCACTTTCAGCTACATGACGGAGAAATGTTTTTTCTCTCATTCTTCCCTTTTGTTAATAGAATTTTAAACGAAGTCATGACAATTTACAAGACTTGCTAAAATTCCATTTTCTTAGTTCCTTTCCCTTCCCAATAAAAAAATCAGATAGAAGCTGCTTATCTGGATTTTCTCATGGCTCGAATTACCCTTTGATAAGGTTATTGTTTCTTTAAACAGTGATATAGTTATTGTAGCTTTTCGTCTTAAGTCTGGAAGAAAAACATAGTTTATTTTCGAAAATATTAAAAGATAAATTTCGTTTTATATTTTAATTAAACGATAATTAAAAAGATTTGCTTTTAAATGAAATGTTTATTTCAAGAAAAAATAACATACAAAAAATGAATACATGACTTACAATCAGTCAAATGACGTTCTATCTTTAAAAAACATGAAAGCTTATCTCTCGCCATCTTCATTTTTTACAAAATTTCTGTGTGGTCCTTAGACTGACGAGTATAGTCGATAATTTCGTATACAAAGCATTGTGAATTCAAAGTCAACGCAATTCGTATTCGTTGACAACAGTAATAAATTTAAATAAATAGTCCTTTTTGTCTTGCATTTCTTGTTATAAAATTAAAGTTTCAAATAAAGCGACTTGGGTGTTACGAAATTAAAACTGGAAAATGGATTATCAAATTGCTTGTGCTTGAACCAGAAATGTGGAATTTAAGAACCGAAATTTCGATTGTTAAGTTCAACCGGGATATATATATTATAACTACAATTTATAAGTTCTGTTAAAATTGAATTATAAGAATGTCAATACATAAAAATGTATATTTTAAAAGAAAACAATATATATTTATAATTTTATGCACCATGAGAATTTATTTTTATCCCTACAAATTTGTTGGTTTTTCTTCATATTCTACAAACTTTTAAAAGTAGTTTAACAGATTCTAATGTGTTGGGATAGACAGAACGATAAGACAATGAAGAAAAACCCGAAGACAAGACGAATCTGTAATATCATACGAATGCCAGAAAGATGTAACCAACAGATAAATAATGATAATAGTAATTAATAAACAGTATCTTAAATTCAAATAAACAATCAATTGACATTGACAGTTGTACATGTAATTATTCACCTTTTTATAAAGAACTCCTTTCAAATCATAAGATTTTTCCCCATCTAGATAACGAAGTGGTTAAGTTTTGAACAGAAAAGTGAATGAATTTGAGGTCCGCATAGAGTATTTTTATTTTTCATATAAAGATGGTTTTATAAAAATTTGTCTTCCGTTTGGGTAGAAACTTCTTAACAGATACTGACAATTTAATTCGGAACAATTTTTCTTGGGAAACCAACAACCACCTCCCTTGTGCATGTCCCTGTCTTTAACGTTTTGGGTCATTCAAGATTTGAATTTGCTTAAAAACATGTTTATATACTTTATTTTTTTTTCGGCCTTGTGCATTACTGACGAGTGCCAGATAGTTTAACGAAATGTTCGTATGTGGTGAATTAAAGTCGGTTCTATATATACCAGTCAGGATAGTTATTTCTTGATTGAGTATGTACCTCAGTTATCCTGCAATGGAAAATCAGATATTTTTAAAATTATTTTTAAACCAACAATTTAGCTGAAACGTCATACGTTTTTTTTTTATTCTTTATTTTTTTTTATTTAATTTGCATTAGCCTAATTTTTTCTGTCAGTTTAAAGAAATATAGTATGAATCGATCCACCATTACAGCATTACCTGCATAGGTTAAGACCACTCTTGCAAAAACATTTTTTGTGTAAACATATTTTATTATTAATTCATTAGGTTAACGTAAAATATGATGATAACAATACATAACATACACACGAATTACTAACATGATTCGAAAACAATTTTATAATACTAATATCGATGCAGTGTGTATGATATCTCAACAATGATGTCTCAGCAACGGTGTAAGTGAGGGATGATTTCCGGAACACGAATGGAGAAAATACGGAGTTTTTATTATCATTTATTTTTTAATTTAATTCAAGTGTTAAATTTTTTGACAACTTCTTTCACTCCTGGTGGTAATTTTGAATGCAACTATGGGAAAATATGAAAAGTTCCAAATGCTCCAATAAGTACACTGTGTCATATTTTGCATAATAATGTTGGTTTTTTTTCAAATGCAAATCTAAAATGTTTATACAAGATTGTCATAAAGCTCCATTCAGGGCAAAAAATGTACCTTAATTTAGCAGTTGAAAAAGTAAATCATCCTATATCTCCGTCGACCATTATTAAAAAGGCATTAAAAAGACGAAAAGTTTATCTATAGGATACTTGGCGTACAAGTAGGGACAGCTAAACGTAAACACGATTTTATCAGACAATAGATCTTATAATGAGAACGAGGTGTGTTTCACATATTTGGTCTAAATATTGTCATTTTAAACTGCTAAAATCCGCGGTAGCAAATTTTATCTGGACACTTTTAAGTTGAAACTGGATGTCCACAAAATCACATGCGCAACAAATGTCTTGTCCTGGATATGTTCTTTTTTTAATATTTTGTTTCTAAATAAACGTAAACAATTGTCAATTGTCTGTTTGTTTTCATTTTAAACAACCGGTGTAGGCCGCAATAATTGTAACTTTGTCATGCTAGTACTGTCCATAAAAGTTGTCTTCAATTTTTACGGCATGTACAAGCATGTCAGTTTGAAGCGAAATATTTTTTAAGTGTAATTTTATGACACATATTGTTATTTTTGATATAATTGGATGGTATTCATAAATTAAGAATAGTTCGAATCGCTCTGCTCTGTCTCGCGATTCTTCTTCCGCCATTATCTGGACGTCGTATATAGCTTAAATACCGAAAAGCACAGCAAGAACGCAGCAAGACTCTGACAAAACATGCCTTATAATAACGATTTTAGCGGTGGTCCTCCACTTGTCACGGAATATAATCAGTGTATTAAGTCATATTCTTCTGTTGATGACATCTTCCAGCTGAGGGGAACCGTGGAAAAGAAAAAAATCGCTTGAAAAGGATCAATTACTAAAGAAAATAATCCGATAATTTTACGACTTCTCTATTGTTCTCGTTCAATTATCGCGATATTTTGTTACATGATTACAATGGCATAATATATAATTCATAAGTATAAAGAGATTTCTGTTTGTCGTGTCATTAAATGTCAAAAGGATATAATTAATCATGATTTTCTTATATTTTCTTGACATTTCTTAAATAATCGAACTGAAGTTATTAACAGAATTATGATTTTATTGGGTCATTTTCTTATATAATAATTTTGACGAGAAGTCGATGCAATGACTTTCAAATTTAGGGGTTTTTTTCAGTCAAAAATGAAATCACTTTTTTGCTTAAAATTAGATATCTTTATTAAATCTTTTTCTTCGCAAAATATATTTTATTAATTTCCTGTGAGAAAGATTTGGGCATATACTGAGTGCATCTTAACATAAAACTGCAAATGTGTGCACATAGTCATCTTGAAATTGCATAGTCACATTTAAACAAAAATAGTAAGGGTATACTTGGTCTACTTTTTTGAAGGGTCATCAGTGAGTGTGGCTCATGAGGTTTCGTACATCTTATTGTTTGTAGAAAGGATTCTGACTGGTCGTTTATTGTACAATTCTAGGGCCTCAATGAATTGTCATTTAAACAAATACTTCATCACTAGAGGTTTATCATCGGGCAGTCACTGAAGTACGTGATTTATCAAAAACAACATCAACCACTAGGTGGACAAGTGCTACGGGTCCAAAGTCCATTCGACCGACAAATGTAAAATGGGGAGGTAATTCAAATGAATTTTTATAGGGGGAAATCTGTGCTTGTTTACAGTGATTAAAAGCAGTATCTTAATTCAACTGATAATACTTATAACTGTTGATATAGTTTGATTTTGAATATACATATAAAACATATGTGAGAATTGAAAAGGTTTTCATAATGATATACATTAGTTGCAAGATTCAAAATTTTAGAATTTTATCTATTAACATTACGATTTGTCATATAAGAAGAAAGATGCAAGAGAAATTAACCCATACAGGAACATA
Organism: Mytilisepta virgata; assembly: GCA_028015205.1. NCBI lineage: Eukaryota > Metazoa > Mollusca > Bivalvia > Mytilida > Mytilidae > Mytilisepta > Mytilisepta virgata. The sequence goes on along the minus strand of CM051518.1, from coordinate 54,484,220 downwards.
AGATATAAGGCAAGTTAACAACGGTTTATTACTTCAACTTGAAAGTCGTTGTAAGGCCGTCAACAAAGAGCCAGACTCTCACGTCTTTGCAGAAAGTTCTTGTATAGTCTCGACTTATGTGGTAGTTCTTGCTAATTACAACATTACGGTTTTTGATCCAATGCCTGTCCAGGCATCAAGGCACACATAAAATTTAACTTTGACTTCTAAATGAGGTTAAGATTATAACATTTTGAATACTAGAGTTACTACTATTATCAATTTCACAACACTGGAATTACCAGAATTCACTTCCACAATACTAAACTTCACAATATTTAAAAGTTTAAAATACTTAAATAACCATGATTGTACAATCTATTCCAATATCGTTAATTTTACTAGTATTGTTTGACAATAATACTGGAATTAGAAGTATTATGTCCACAATTATGGCATGCCGTTGTTATATTTATTCAATTTCGAGATATCTTATTTTGTTAAATAAGATATCTTATAAACTAATTGAGATATCTTATAAATTAAAAGAGATATCTTATAAATTAATAGAGATATCGTATAAACAAATAGAGATATCTTATAAACTTATAGAGATACTTATTAACTTATAGAGATATCTTATTTAACTGGTTATAAAGATATCTGATTAAATATATAAGATATCTCTATAAGTTAATAAGATATCTCTATTAGTTTATAAGATATCTTATAAACTTTATAAGATATCTAATAAAGTATGTGTTTAAAAGATATCTTTATAAAGAAGTAAGATATCTTATTAACTAATAGAGACATCTTATTAACTAATAGAGATATCTTATTAACTTATAGAGATATCTTATTTACTTTCAATTTAAATAAGATATCTTATAAAAATTAAAGATATCTTAATACTTTATAAGATATCTCTATAAGTTTATAAGATATCTCTATTAGTTTATAAGATATCTCTATTAATTTATAAGATATCTTATTAACTAATAGAGATATCTTATAAATTAATAGAGATATCTTATAAATTAATAGAGATATCTTATAAACAAATAGAGATATCTTATAAACTTATAGAGATATTTTATTAACTTATAGAGATATCTTATTTAACTGGTTATAAAGATATCTTATTTAATATATAAGATATCTCCATAAGTTAATAAGATATCTCTATTAATTTATAGGATATCTTATTAACTATAAAATATAAGATATCTTTTATATAGTTAATAATAGAGATATCTTATTTACTTAATAAGATATCTTATAAACTAATAGAGATATCTTATAAACTAATAGAGATATCTTATAAACTTATAGAGATATCTTATTAACTAATAGAGATATCTTATTAACTAATAGAGATATCTTATTAACTAATAGAGATATCTTATTAACTTATAGAGATATCTTATTTACTTTCAAATTAAATAAGATATCTTATAAAAATTAAAGATATCTTAATACTTAATAAGATATCTTGTTAAATAAATAAGATATCTTGGAATTTGAATAAATATAAAAACGGCGTTCCATACACAATACTGGTATAAAAATTTGTTCTTGTATTGTACACAATACTGGTAATACCAGTATCGCTTTTTTATTCTTCAATTTATCCGGTGTTTAAAATGCAGTTAGTGAAAAACATATCTTCATTTATCTAAGAAGTCAACAAAAAAGTATAAGATATCCATATGCATTAATAAGACTATGGATCAAAAACAGAATTCTGCTCCATTAGCCTCACCTTAAATTAATACAGTTCGACTCAATCTTTCATATACTCAGTCATACTGTGATTGTGGGCATAACCACAGCGGATACACGGCGAGTGATTAAGAAATCTTTTGTACCTAGTTACATTTCTGATTGATAATTGTCGAAAAAATCATACGAAAGGTCGTATCGAAGAGATATTTCATGGTCTAAAGTACGTTTTAATTAGTTGCATGATGATGATGAAGTAAACAGAAATGAATATCTATTAAATACCATCGTTATGGCTATTATTAGTTTGAAATAATATTTGTTTTCAAGCTATCCAGATGTACATTGCATACCTTTTAATCTAATTCAATACGACAAAATCATTATCAAATAAATCATAATATCCGTCCGCTAAAGTCTCTTTGATGACTTTGATTTCCTCCTGTAATGTAAAAAACAGGATTCCGAATGGAACAAAATGGATTCCAGGGCGTTCGGGTTATTGGTAGGTTCACTAAAACATATATCATGTTTGTACGCGATTGTTATTGCAGGCAGTTTAAAATGTCTTATTTCCTGTTTTGGAGAAAATTAATTGTCCTTAGTCCAATTAATCATCTGTACTGGAATTCAGCCAGAATAGTTTAAGTGTGGTTATGTAGATTAATGGTTATGTTAATAGCGATGAAAAGTACATTGAAATATGCAGTGTTGGTCATGCATTATTTACATTCAGCTTGCAACGACTTGTTGTGGAATAATACGGCAAAAACCACAGTAACGACCATTGGATAAAAGAATTCTTGCCCAATCAAGATTTTTTGTCCATTAGTCCACAATCATCAGTTAAGGAATCAAGAATTGTGTTGCTGCAAAATTCGTATTTACCAATCGGAATTGCGTCGTCTTCCAAAAGATTTATAGTCAATCCCATTGGGCAGTTTGGCTGTTTTTTCGGATCCGGTATAATTCTCCTTTTATACCATTTACTGACATATTGTGAATTAATACTGTGGTGCATTTAATTACTGAATTTAGTATGATAATTGATGCTGTCGTGCCATCTCAATGCTAAAATGACCATTTTAGAAACTAGAAATTTCCTTAAATGTTGCTTAATTATTTCAGAATGTGTCTGTTATACGCAGAGCTTTGAATACCATGTCACTCTCCTTTTAAAAAAATGCACAGTGGTTTCTTTATGCTGAAATACACTTTGCCCACTAAGCACATTCATGTGTTTGTGTGTATTCGATACCACAGCATTTACTGATTTTCCAGAAGTCAACAGAACAATATCATTTGTGTTTGTTTTTGCTCAGGTGTCAAATCATGACATTATAAGCATATGCCAAAATAGAAACGAACCACTTCATTCATATTTACCCAAGATAATTATCTTTACATGTACAAATAAACAAATTTTACATTTTTATATTAGATCGGAATCTCAATAAGTTCATATATCAAAATTCATTGAGAAAGATTGAGAAGAATGTTTTCACTCACAGTAAAGATTTTCCTTTCAATAAGAAATTGTTGTGTTGAAATTTATTCAAACATCGGATAGTATGAGTGATTAAGTGGTCGATTTTGGCTATAGCTTTTTTATTCTGTTCTTACAATTTTATACGAGCAAATGACGCTCCAAAGTTGCTTCTGTTTTATAGAGAGTTTTGGAATGTCAATGTCATACGTGTTTTCTTGGCTGGTGTTTGGTTACTTTTAATTTAGTGTCTCTTCAATTTCTTTAATTTTCTGGATTTTGTCGTTTGACTCCTTGACAAATACGCTTTTCGAAATTAAATGTGTAATCTTTATATGAGTAACATTGTTTCAAAGCCGACTGACCAACCAAAGGAAATGATAAGACCAATGAGTATTGTCTGATCCTATTTTTCTGACGTTAAACGAGCTTCTGTCGTATGGGCGTGATTCGTGGGACCCTATAGTTCATACTCTGTATATATTAACGTAGAAATTTGATGATTGATATCCGTCTATCTTCTGACAAATTTGTTTTAATTTTCTTCAGAGAAAATGCCTTTTTCGTTTCTAGAAAAAATTACTAGTATTTACAAACACTGTGTTCATCAAGAAGAGATTGTCGTTTTTATTCAGGCAAAAGGAAGAGGATGACGCAACCTCTAAAAGTTCTTATTCATTAAATTCTTAATAATTGGGGTATATACTTAAAACTATACTTTTTAAGAGAATGGGTATAGGAGTGACGCAGGTAAAAAATAAATAGTCCCAATACACTGACATGTACTGATTCTGGACGGAGGCCCGTTTTATTTATGGACTGTAGTTTCACGCTCACGAACCACAGCAAATACCGGCAAATGCTGTTTTGGATGTCGGGGGAACTATACTTATCTCCTTGGAAATTTGGACAGGCTCAACTGACATTTTTAAAATTTCAGTTTTGGAAAACGAAACTAGTGACCATGAATTCCCACCTTAGTATAAATAACTGACAAATTGATACAAGCAAAGATAATAAACTGGCCTTATTTAAATCACAATAATTACTGTATAAACCAAAATGACAGAACCTGACAATTTTATCACGACAGCCTAAATACTGGCTTATAGGAAGTATGGAATTTATCTATTTACTATTAAGTTTAATAATCATTTTCTTCATTGTTTCGTGTTCTCCTGATTAGTATCACAAACATCAAATCTCAAAACAAACAAACGATAACCTTCTGGTGATCCCTAAATGACCAACGGTGACTTGTATTACTATCCATAACACATTTTTAATGGGCGATTCATGGCAAAAGAATTTGGATCTTACTTTGGACACGTTTTCTTCAATATACTTACAAATGTATGAAACGTAAAAGATATGTTTACATGCACATTCAAATTGGTATTTTAAGAATTAACAGTGGGTCCCCTGGGACACTTTTTGGAGGTACGTTGGTAGACCTATGATATGGTGGATAAATAAATATTTTTGATACTCTTTCGATATTTTCTGTCTTAAATTGAATACTAGGCTATTCACATATTTATTTTTGAATAATTGGTCATTTTCCTTATTTCGAAAGTAATAAAAAAAACAATATCCCTAGCGCAACTCTTATTCCATAGGAACCCTAGCTAGCTTAAATCGGCAGAAATTCTAATTTTCTATATACTGTATATTTCATTTTTTGATAATTAATGCAACATTTTAATAAAGAGGTGTGTGTGTGTGTTTAAGGGAGGATCACAAAGAATGCAGTGATGAAATATAATTTCAAATGTCAGATAAGTAACATTTTAATTTATTTTAAATTAATAATTTATCTTTTTGGTATTTATACATTTGACATATTATATGAGTAATTCTATTTACTCGTATATATATTCTGGGACTATTATACTAATAGTTAGTAATAATTAGTATAATAGTCCCAGATTTATTTACCTTGTTATGGCAAGGTAGAAGCTGATTAGGATGGGCGCCATCTTGAATAATAATAGTAAAAATTAACACATTTCAAAATAGCTAATTTTCAAATCAATTTGGAAGGGACATAATCAAAATTTAAACTATTGCAATTACGATATTTCGAAAAGTTATGAAGGTTTTACTCAAACATATGATATATGAAGACCAAAGGATATACTTTATTAGTAACATCCGAGACATAAAACAATATGTCTCTAGTAATATATCAGTATCTATAGTATGCATATCCCCCTTTTTATTATAACTTCATCACAGAAACATTATATAATAAAATCCTCGATTGAAAAGAAATGATGTTTGTATGAAATGATCCATCATCTGTGCTAGTTTTCATTAATACTGGCAAAGGTGCGATCTTTTTTCATAATCTATATCACCCTTGGCTAGGATAAGTTAATATGCAGTGCAATTAGAAACTATACACTTATTAATAAGTTATGTCAGCTATTTATATATATACTTTATATTTCAAACATAAGCGTTTGTTTCGATGCAAATATGAAATTTAAAATCATTAAATGTTTGTATTTTCGCGCCTAGTGCCATTTCCGGTCATCGTCGCCATCTTGAAATATAATAACAGATTTTCCGAAAATAGCTAATTTTCAAATCAATTTGGAAGGGATTTAATAAAAAATTAAACTATTGCATTTACGATATCTCAAAAATTTATAAATAATAATAATAATAATAATAAATTCTTTATTTAAAGAGGGTAACTCAATTAGAAGTAGTCTAATTTTCATTGAGGCCCTCAAACAAAATACATGTATACAGTTAACATTCATACATTAAAATACAATATATATATTAGTAGTATATACACAATTCAATCATTCAAACATACAAATGGCAATAAATGGCAACAATTGGTAAAGTTTTCATTAAATTTTCTTATTCTTACAACAAAAGAAAGAAAACAAATTATTCGACTTGCATAGAATTTTCAAGAAAATGATTATAACAATGTTTCTTAAATAATTCCACATTACAAAAATTTTTTATTTTGAGTGGTAAATTATTCCATACCTTTGTTGCAGAATAATGAAAAGATTTTTTATAAAAATTTGTATTTGGTCTCGGAACAAATAGATCATTATTAGAGACAGATCGTAAGTTGTGGTGTTGCACATCATTAATATTTAGCATTGCTAAGTAATCGGGTGTTAGTCCATTTACAATTTTATACATTAGAATTGATTGTTGGTATTTTATTCTATTTGTAAAAGATAGCCATTTTAAAGATGAAAACATAAAATTAGATGGAACTGAAATATCGCATTCAAGTATGATTCTTGCTACTCTTTTTTGAAGTTTTATGATTCTATCTGAATCTTTTTGTAATAAATTTCCCCAAACTGAACTACAATAGTCTATATATGGTAGAATATATGCATTATAAAATAGTTGTCTTGTGTGTATAGGCAAATATACTTTAATTTTAAACAAAAGTGATATTTTAGATGAGATAATCTTACATATACGATCAACATGATCTTCCCAACTTAAACTTTCATCAATGTCAATTCCAAGTAATTTGAAAGAATGGACATTTTCAATACATGTTTCATTGACGGCAATACTTAATTCTGATAGTTGTGCAAGTTTTTGTTTTGAACCCAATTTCATACACTTTGTTTTTTGTGCATTAATTTTCATACTGTTATTGTTACACCAAGATTGTATAGCATTTAAATCATTTTGCAATATGCTGTTTATTTTTTCAATGTTTTTATTATGAAAATGCAATGTTGAATCATCAGCATATAAATCCATGTTGGATTGTTCAACATGAAGTGGTAAATCATTTATATAAATTAAAAATAACAAAGGACTAAAATAGAACCTTGAGGCACTCCATATTTTACAAACGATTTATCAGATTTAATGTTAGCGTATTGAACTTCTTGTTGTCTCTCAGACAAATATGATTTTATCCAATCTATCGTATGTTCTCCGATATGATAAAATTTTAACTTTTCTAAAAGTATGGAATGGTTAATAAGGTCAAAAGCCTTACTGAAATCTAAAAACACAGTACCAACTATTTCTCCATTATCTAAATATTTTAACCATTCATCAATTAGTTTAGTCAGCGCTGTTTGACATGAATGACCTTGCCTGAAACCTGACTGAGCGATATGTAGCATTTTTTTATTATTTAAGAATGCATATAACTGTGTACATACATGTCTCTCAAAAATTTTAGATATGGTATTTAAAATAGAAATTGGACGATAATTGGAGGGAATATCTGTTGGTCCTCCTTTATGTATAGCAGTTACTCTTGCAAGTTTTAATTTTTTCGGAAAACGATTTGACGTTATACTTTTGTTTATTAGAAAAGTTAGTGATGGCGATATTATCTCTGCACATAGCTTTAAAAATTTGGGACCAATCCCATCTAAACCTGCGGATTTATTAATATTAAGGTGTTTTAGTTGTGAATACACCTCTCCAACAGAAATGAGTTTTAATTTAAAATTTTCAGTTTCTTTTAATTTTTTACCAGTAAAAGTTTGTAGCTTTGAAAAATCCATATCTGAAGTATTATTTCCAATAAGTTTTTCAGCTACGGAAGAAAAATGATTATTAAGTGAATTAACAATATCTTGGGGGTTATAAACAGTTTGATTTTCATACTGCATTTTAGGTGGAAAAATATTATCCATTTTTGGGTTTAACTCTTTAATGTGATTCCAAAGTTCTTTACTATTTTTGGAACTAGATATAGCGTTTTGATAATATTCCTTTTTTGCATTAAATATTAACGACGTTGTCTTATTGCGCCACTTTTTAAAGTTTACCCAATCTTTTTTTGAATGATACATATTTCTGTATTGAATGGAATTTTTAATTTCTTCATTGAACCATTCGGCTTGTTTAAATGTTTTAACTCTTTTAGTTTTCATTGGTGCGTGCTTGTTAATAACTTGATTAAAAAGTTCATACCATTTGTCGACAGAAATATCAACATCTTCTTCCATTTCTACAATATGAAAAGGGGTTTGATGTAAGTCTGCACAAAAGGCATCTTCATTAAAGTTAAATGTATTAAACAGCACATAGCACCAACATTTTTCCATCGGTTTTGGTTAAATCGCAATTTTATGTTAAAAACGACAAAAAAGCCAATTTATCGGAGTTAGATGATTTAACAATATGGACTTAACGGGAAAATAAGACAAAATTTTCAAAAGCATTTGGAAGGGATAAGACAAAAATTTAAACGTTTCCTAATTGCATAAATATATTTCTAAATATATGAGGAAGTACTACATAGCACCAACATTTTTTCAGCACGAACTAAAAGTAGTTTATTTTATCGATTCCTGATCACCCAAGTGCATTTCTATACAATTTACTTGGGCATGGTATAGGTGATGTGTGACGTCACCAAAGTCACGTGATGACTTCTATAGTTGGATATGGATTTAAACATTTAGATCAGAACAACATTTTTGCTAGCATTGTACTTGTAATCTATTTAACTGACCACTCAAACTTTACATTTTCAGCGAATTATCAACATATGTGTTTATGTAAATAATGTAAAACTTTTCCTGAAACCAAGAGATATTTCACCATTCATAATTCTTCCGTACAATTCGTATTTCTGGAACTCCCGTTAGGTTCCGTGACCAAAACTGGAAATTATTCATTGCATCGTAAAAAATAGAATCTAACTGTCCTAATCATAATCTAGCAATATCAGCTTGTGTCATGGTAAGGTCTAACAATGTGAAATATAACATTGACCAGAATAAATGACACAAAATACCAGGAATGTGAACTCTAATAAAAATCAGTATTGAAAACACATGCATGCATTAATAATCCACAGTTACACCGATACATATAATATCACTATCTGATGTAAGGACGTTTATGAAATATTAGTATGCAATACATTGAAGCATATCGTTGTCATCTCTTATGATGGAATGTCAAACGGGAACAGCCTTTAAATCAGTTCGAGATTCCCCCGACGTTATAATGCTCGCTCAGTACAAACTGGCGTCAGACGAATACAAACTTAGTAGTAAATTTTTATATCCAATAAAAGCCTAAAAAAGTCCTACATCTTATAGCAATGCTTAATGCCAAAAAATCTGTGGAAAGCCAAAATAATCTCGATATCTTAGTGCTAGCAGTAATTCTAATGCAACATTTAATGTAACGTTGATTTTCATTGGAGATTCATTGGATGACGTGGAAAATTTCAAGCCAACAATTGCAATGCGTCCTTCCGGATTTCAAAAATTTCCCTTTTTATTAACACACCTAGCCTAAAAGGCCATGTGAGCTTTTACCTTCTCCTCTGAAACATCACAGCCAATTGGAAGAATGGTCCTTCGGTGGTCCTTCCAGAATTGTGTCCGGCATCCCCAATTTCCAACCGAGATGGCTGCTGTGACTAAAAATGGGGATGAATTTTTAAAAATCTTCTTTTATGTAACTACATGGCCAATTGGAACCAGAATTGAAGGCTATGGTCCTTAGATGGTCCTCTTTCAGAATTGTGTCCGATGACCCAGACGATTAACCAAGATGGCCGCCACATCCGAACTTAGTTTAACATAGGACTCTATATATGGGAAATTCATTTTAAAATCTTGTCTGAAACTACTGAGCCAATTTGAACCAAACTTAGCAGCAAATGTCCTTAGAGGGTCCTCATTCATGCGTCAGATGACCTGAATATCAACCAAGAAGGCCGCCACAACCGAACCTTATGGGAAAACTACATGTAATGAAAAACTTCTTGTCTGAAACCACTGAGCTAATTGGAACCAAACTCAGCAGAACTTGTCCCTTGGTGTTCCTCATTCAGAATTTGTCAGATGACCCGGACTGTCAACAAAAAAGGCTTAACTTAGTTTAACATAATACCCTACAGGAAAAATCATTTAAAAAATCTTCTCGTCTGAAAGCACTCATCCAATTGGTACCAGATTTGGCAGCCACGGTTAATTAGATTGTCCTCTTTCAGATTTATGTCCAAAAATACAGACATTTGTTTCTTAGCTCCATTTATGGCTGTTGATTGGCAAATTGAATCCGGGTGAGCGATACAGGCTCCTGCGACCGTAAATTTGCAACCATCCCCGGAAATCACATCCACAGCTGATGCCGACAAATGTTAAAACAATACTGTTATCTACTATAAATATACGTAAGTCTTGCTGTATTAACACATGTTCATTTCTGGAGTAAAGTATATTATTTGAAAAAAATTTAATTAATGTTTGACTGAGAAACGAACTTCGAACGCACATTCACAATTCTGATATACTGTTCATTGCTTCCAATACTACGGTCAATCATAGTGCTTTTAAAGTGGTATTTGTATACTCCGATAGTTTTTATAAATATATATATACATCATGCAGTGGTTATACAACATTTTGAGCGATAAATACAGTAGTTCTAAATATGCTGAAGATGTTCACACAGATACTTAACACAGTTGACTTTCGCATCGATAATGTTATTGATTACTTCATCGGCATGCCAGCAGGAACAAACTGGTCTCTTCTCATTTGCCAATCTAGCTCTTACATTTCAAACGTAACAGTTTATTGCAAAAGAGCTCCAATATGCTTTGGGAACCGCTTAATTTAATTCTTTATTTTTTACATTTTAAACGTTATTTCAATATATTTTTTGTCTTGTGGCAAAACTTTATCTCACTATACAGAAGTTCTTTGTACACAAATATAGGTTTAGTATGTTTTACATTGTTTTGTTTGTAGTTCGTATGTATAATCTGTGTTTATTTCGTACTCGTACTTCCTATGGGTCTTCAAATTTTAAACTTTGTAATTTGTTGGTTGATTTTAGTAATAATTGTTTATAATGTGATGATACTAGCTGTTCATTATTGAACAACAAGGTGATGGTGTTTAATATTGATATTGGGTGGTTTCTCAATAACGCTTAATCCATATACATGTATGGAGAAAGTTGAATGCAATTCTACACACATTTCTTTTAACAGCATTGAAAAATTAATAAATGACATTGGTTGCTACAGTTTATATAACTATAAGATGTAGAAAGTAAGTACAGACAATTGTCTTATTATTACTCCATTAGTACACTGATCTAGCTGTCATTAACCAGCAAGCAATCTGAGTACGGTATCTTTTCATCCTCCTCGTTTGTTGTTCTGGTACCGAACTTGTTGAATTAAGTGCTGAGTGTAGTAAAAATCTTCTTTTTCATTGGTTATGACTTATTACTGTTTCGACCATAACTCGCCACTTTCTGAAGTCCTTTCCCATTGTTAAGACCCTGTATTTTAGTGGCTGAACGTTTTCTTTGTGAAGTTAACTAATAAGTTGAAAAATATTTGGGAGCATTATTTGGTTTTTATTGAGGGAGGGGGGGGGGGGGGGGTAGGATCAAACATTTCAACCTAGCCACCCCTTCCTCCCATGAAAATCAAATGGTTGCTCCCTTAGTGAAGTTAAAGCACCTGGCGGAATTTACCAATGTAATACTGGGACATATTACATAGAGAAAATGAACAGCAAGTTTATATGTATCACTGTATGTGTTCCAGTTTTCCACATAATAACACTTATATAATCCAATGCGACAATTAGTATTGTATAAGATACAAAGTAATTTAAATATATATTAATATATTTTGCAAAGAACACTTTTCTTTGTCATTTAAGATCATTTTATCCACCTTCAGACACAAAATCTGTGTAATTATCAACTACTTTGTCAGTTGTATCCTATTTTTCTTCTTTGTCGAATGCGTCATACCCGCTTCGGATTGCAGAAATGGGTGTATCTTACCACCTGTAGGGATCGCTCTGGGATATTAAAAGTATTCAATTTGAAACCTACAAATTTTAAAAGGTTTTTGATGGATCTTGTTAAATTTGAAGGTTCATTATAATTTGAACAATACTATTTGTGTATTTTGCATGGTTTACATATTTGAGGCGGTGTAATTTGGCATATGACATATCGTCAACAGTTCACGAGGTGAGGGTCGGTCTAATGATGGATTCAAGATTTGTTTTCGTCCATTTTCACTCTGTAAACGTGTGAAAATCGAAATTGTTCTTTAGTGAGGAAATCAAAGGTCAGTGGTAAAGCAATTACGAAATATGTTTTGTTTATTCCATCTAAATGAAAAAAAAGACATACACAATATAAAATCTTCCATATTTCATTACTTACTGTTTATATGCAGAGTGGAAATCATAAGAAATGAAGAAAGTTTTTAAGGGCAAAATAAACTAAGGCTTTCATGGTCATTTATATGATATGTTAATGTTCACATTTCTCTGTGACAAAAAAGACCCGTCTATTACTTACAAATTATTTATATTTCAGCACCTTGACATTAGCTCAGATCTACTCAGCAACAAACCATTCAGGAAACAATAATGTATGTAATATTTCTCGTCATTCCGACACTTGAAATGATTCCAAGTATTAAGTTTGTGCTTGCGTAATACAACTTTGCGTATTATAACTTTATTAAAATACGGCAGAATTAATGTGGTACACTGCCATTCGTTTGTTCCACCATTTGATAACATAACATTCGTAACTGTTCGTGAAACCAAAATATTCCATATATACGTTTTATTATTAGTAGCAGTCGACTATCAAGTATAGTAGTTTCATTCATACTCATATGTAAATGTTGGTTAACCGTATCTTTGACGAGACTATTGATGTGTCCTGTCGTGATAAAATTGATTTTTTTTTCAAACCAGTGTGTCCTTTAGATACTTTAAGGTATATCCATATCCTCAGAAAATCTCTAGTTTTACATTTCATGTAATTTTAACAGTTTGAGCCTTTGTTTGGTTTGAATATTTTCTGTTTCGAGCTCTTAATTTGACCGAATATGCTTGTATATAGTACTTTGAAATCGGAGTCAATGAATATGTATTGTATTACACTGCACAGTTCTGTCCTTAGATTGTTTTGGTTTTACCCGTTTGATCTTTTTTGCATTTTTGAATTTGTTCGTTAACATTTTGGATTATTGTTTTGATTTTTCAACATTTTAGGTCTTAAGCAGTACTGATGAGTCGTAAATCGACAAAATGTGCATATCTTAATGCACATAAAAATGTTTAATCAAAAGAATTGTTTATAGTGTGTTATAAAGGAGTAGAGCCATTTTACCCGGATTTTTCTTACTTTCCTTTGTTAGTTTCAAAATGTCGTCCTGTGTCTTTTAAAATCTGTCATTGTGTGTTTTTAGGAGTTGCTAATAATAATAACAAAATAAAATACTAAGAAATACGCTGTGCATATATAAATAAAATCTAAAAAAAAGAACAGTTACAATATTTGTACAGACAAGGCAAATAAGATTGCCCCTGCAAAGAAAATAATAGAGCGTATTAGACAGTTATTCTACATGAATGACATTCAAAACCAAACTCATTTTTGGTTGTAAGTATATGTACAAACCTCTATCTCCTTTCATGTGATATGAAAATCTTTGGGGGTGTGTATGTCCTTCATGGCAATATTCGAAAAGAGATACACAACTGCCAAAAATTGCCTCTAATCACCTTTATGAACATAGAAAATTTGATCTCACCTCTGATTTAAGAATTTCTGTATTTGTTAAAATTGCATGAAGTACATTATACAACATCGTCTACGATAGAAATTGGAAAGTAGTAATTTTTGTAAATGAATAGTAATAAATGGTACAAATAAAAGGGGCAGTGTCCCTAGTTACTCCCTTTTTAAGATCTGATTTAAGCGGTCTCTTTTTCTTCGTTATGGTAGAACAGTAAATAAACTATAACGCGAAAGATCACAATTTAAAAGCATAGGATTGTATGCAATTGTATAATGGCCCAGCAAGCTTAACTGTGATCATCTGCACATTTGTTTAAATATTAGTATTTAAACGTTTTCGTGTTTGTAAGAAATTCTTCGCCGGAAGTGCTACCAACCCGCAGGTATCCCATAATACCTTATTATCCCAGCATGCTTATCCTGACATCAGTATTGACCGGTGCTGACACTAATCCTATTTAACGTAACCCACGTCGAGAAACAGCAGAGAAAATAATGCTCTCCGGGCCGACCTCGACGGGAATTTCAAACAATATGAATTAAGTGACAATTGTAAACAAGCAATGCTTTGTTATTTTCTTTGTACGAACAGTAACTCACTTTATTTTAAAACATTCTTAAGTAACTACCATGCGCTTTGTTCGTTCTTATAGCAGATTATGAATTATTCAAAATCCTATTCATAAAAATATCTAAATACGGTTTAATTTACTATGCCCCTTAATATAAAAAAAGTATAATTGATGTTAAAACAAAGAAACGTAATAAATGAACGAATTGACGTGTTTTAAGTTGTGAAATTACCCGAGGTCAACCGATACAAAATGCACTTCTAATAAGAAAATATTGATAGCACGCTGATTCGAATGTTAATATACATTTTAAAAAGTATTTTATTAATGATATTTACAATTTTTTGTTTATTTAATAACTTTTCCGAAAAATAAATAGAAGTTTAAATTATATAAAATAGATATAATTCATAACAGATTCTACACACGATTCAAAACAAAATGCCAGACAATCCTCAAAAAAAATATTTTAAACGTGTATGCAGTCTGAAGGAAACATCTAATTTTAAGTTAATTTAAATGATTGATTAATATTTCTCTCAATTTACACTTTATTTCAAAGAATAATGTAATATTTCATACCAAAATTTATAGTTTGCGTGCGGTCTATACGATTACTGTTCATGTGGAATTGGCTTAATTGAAAAAATATAGAATTTGATCATTAATTCATACAAGAACAAAAACTATTCAGGAAACACGTCCCGGAAAAACATTAGCGTGCGGAAAATCTTCCCGTTTTTAGCATGCTTTCCCTGTCATTCTTTGGTAAATTAAGCCTAATTTTGAGCGGATCTGTATTTTAACACAAAATACTTGAGAAGACAACGTCTTCTTAATGAAATATCCATTAAACAAAGACGTTGCTATTATAACAAGCGTATGACAAGACGCTACACATGCAATTATATTGTTTTTGGTTATTAGTTAAATTGTAATAGGCATTACATTGCAGAACCAAAGACAATAAATAAAAATAATAACATAAATGATTAAAAACATAAAAATTAGTTTGAATTTATAACCGTCTTTGGTTTAATTATTCAATTTTATTAAAGAAAGGTAGTTAAACACTGTTTATTAATAAATTTGATTGAACTCGTTTATTATGTGTATACTTTTTGAGTAAACGTAACCGACACCAACATTTTTTTTTAAATATCTTATAAAATATAATTATTTTGATATCTAAATATTAACTAATTTCAAATATTAATTCTTAAATTCGTTTTCAATTGTTATATTTGTCATCGATGTTTGGCCGTTTCGTGTTTCCAACAGTGACGGATGGCTTTATGACAGCAAATAACTATGGCGGAAACGTCTCCGCACAGTTCAAGTTCGCAGTAAATATCAAAAATAATCCTCAGTATTATTTTGATTTGAGTGATAATAGCGTTGTCAAAGTTTTGATACATGATTATAAGCGTATCGTTTACAAGTGCTGTGATGGAACAATAAGTACTCAGGTTTAGTAACATTATATGCGTCGCATCCTACAGAGGTAAGGACTCGCATCGACGAGTTCGTAGATGAAGGGCACAAAATTGCATATGGATTTTAACAAATCAATTAAAATTAATTCTAAATTTATTTTAAATGGGGAACAGATGATAAATTGAGGATTATTTTTGACAGATTTTTTATCTGAGGTTCATGACTGTACATATACATTAATGAAGATCTCAGCAGGATTGTATGTACACAAGATACAGCTCGGAATCAGAGCATATATTATACCAGTACGTGTTCATTGTGACGAAACCAAAGCCATTGCCTAACTTCTTCATAGCAAAAAAAAAAAGTTAACTGATTGACATTAAATGGTATCTATACATTTGTCCGTGTCTGAAATAAAGATTAATTAATCAAGATAACACATATGCACTACCGGACATGATCAAAATACCAAAATATGTTTTGCATCGACAAACAATTCAATACTATTTGAAAGTCCCTGTTCCATATGGTCCAGGACCCTGGAAATAATAGAAAAAGCTCTTAGATTGTTCATCTTTTATAATCGCTTTTATCTTAACAGGCTGCTAATAGTTGATTTTGAAAAATTCAGTTGAGTGCTAAAAGTGAATTGTAAAAATTCAGTTGTTCATCATGAACATGCATGAGAAAGTGCATTCTCCTGTGCATATCAAAACAAATTTAATTCAGCATCTAAATATGCGTGCGTTTATTTCAATCCAGTTCACTTCATTATGGATATAAACATTATATAAATGATCATGTTACTATAAAAAGACATCAATTGATATAATTTTAAATAGAGTTAAGTATGCAAAAAATATATTCTTAAAATTATATCGCATTGTAGACTGTTTGGCAATGTTAAATAAATGTCTTTATTGACGCAAGATTGATTTCGGCTGTGGTTTCTTTTTTAGATACAAATATCTTATTCTTTCTCGGTCGCTTTCATAAAATCCCATTTTATACGTTATGTTTAGAGTCTTTTGACAAAGATAATTGAAAATTTAACATCTGTGCTACTACGCTGACTTTCGCTTTTCATAGTCGTTGTGTGGCGCCACTGGATAGAAAAAGTCGGGAAACCTAACGCATATAAAGAATATATTAGATATAATATAAAACTGAATTTGTAATAGATAATATTATTAATCCAATCAGGGTGGTTTTTAAGTTTTTTTTTGTCCACAACAATTGTAACTATATTTAATTCTTCCGAGTGAACTAAAACTAAATATTTATTTAGTTCGGACTATTGTTGACGAGAAAATATCCTTAAGAACTTATATCGCGGTCCTGAAAAACTACTGGAAACAAACAGATTTAATATTTTCGCACCTGTATTACTAATCCGAAATAAAAATACAGAAAGTCACAACTAATATGTCTCTTGTTACACCTTTTCAGATGTGCAATAAATTCCGTTTAATGCTTCATGCATTTCTTTAATAATAAACAATTCAAATAACGTTTCAAAACTAAAATTGTTATCTTTCCATCAGGCAACCATATTAGTAATAAAATTCCTTCATATCCGAATGATATTCGTCTGTCGTTTGGGGCGGAAAGACTTGTCTGAAGAAGTTAATGAATTCTTCTGGAATTTAAAATAAATTATAGGGCGGGTGGCACACCGGAATAGAAATGCATGCTAAATGTCCGAGCTAATTGACAAAGATATCTAGTTCTCACAGGTGTGCTAAACAAGAAAGACCCGTGTAAATTGTACAGACAAACTGCGCCTACAGCCATCCTCGATTCTTTTATTCCAAGACAAATTATCATGAAAGACTTCCATTAAATAATACAGCGTCCCTGACAGGCAGAACAACAGACACATCACTTAATTGTAGCTTTTACAAATTAAGAGGGTACACAATTGACAGATAAAGACGACACACGGCGATGAAGGTTAATAGATACTACAAAGAAGGCTACTGGAGAAGCGTAATCGCTAACTTGGTCGTATTTGGAGAATAATTTACTTGGTAATTGCCACCAGAAAATTTGATCTGACTGATGTCATCTCTATGAGATGTTTAGATACATCCTTTTAAGACAGATATGGCTATTTATAGCTCATGACACGTTAGGGGGTCAAACTGACATCTTGACTTTTGTCTTTTTGGATGCGGTTTATACATAATACACGATCAATTATTTGTAAATACACCAAATTTTTTAATTCTTCACATGCATTTTCGCTTCATTTTGATAAACAACAAAATGGAGAACAGGTCAGGTCAACAATGACGTATCGAACAATCAACGAGCATTGTTTTGGATTTAAACAATTTAGGGCTTGATCGCCGCCGATGAGATATAAATTGTTGAAATAAACGCATACATTACATCAAAGAATCTTTATTCAAGTTAATTAATATTTTCATAGGAGGCAGAAATTAACATCACTGGAATATAGTACATATTTTCCGGTACCAATTTTGATACAAAAGATTTGCGCATTTCGTAGATGAACCACTCATCAGTTGTACTCAAGGCCAAAAATATTGAAAAGCAAAAACAATAATCCAAAACACTGAAAAGCAGATTTAAAAACCAAAAAGAGCCAAAACCATTTTGGGACAGAGCTAAACACGAAGGAGATATGCTTAATTTTTTTAATGTACATTTTAAGTTTCAGTGCACCCTAGTATCTGAATACTAGCAAATTAACTGATGATAATACCCTTATTGACTTGGAATCCGTCAGCAGATACATATAAAATCAAAAAGGTTTAACTGACTATAGTCATAACCGGTATTGAAATTAAGCTCTGTCGGAAAAAAAACTCTCCGTTGTTACAATCTGTATGTATTTAAGATAACCTTATTCCAATTAAATTTCGAACCTTCGGAAAGATATGATATCGACTGCGTTTTTACATAAATAGGTTTCCTGTTCTGTTATGTGTACCATACTACAGTATTTTACAAATTAAGATTGAACGGGAGTTGGTTTTTCATGACAGGTCTTCTACAATGATTAAGACAAAAAGTGAAAACTTACAAGAAGAAGAACAACAATGAAAGCGCTGTTGACTTGCTTTTTGTATTATGTCCCGGTTTCAGAATCCCCATTTTGGTGAAAACTCAATCAGAGGCGAAACACTACATTTATTGTTTTCACAATAAATCTACAAATATCCAATTAAATTAACACAAACATAAATAAATAAATAAATAAAATAAATACAAAATATAAACTTACTGAGTTACGGAAGAGGAATGTAATTTTAATCTTTTAATAGCCATTATAGTTTTTAAGCTTATATGTCGACCTTAAAGACACACCGAATCTATCCTAAATAGCAATAGAATAATAACGGTGTTCGTTTGCTTCTTGTATCGAGTGTGAGTTTTGAATCCGTTATTTTATCATGTAAAATTGCGTGGTATCACTTTGTTTTCACTTCTTTTGATATACCAGAAATATACATTTTTACTGAAGTCATCCAACCGCCTCGGTGGTGTCGTGCTCGGCTCGAGTGTGGAATCAAAGACATTAAAATTGGTATTTGCTGCTTCTCCGCCAAGCACGCGGCATCTAGGAGTAAGAGCAAAGGAGAGGTCGGCTCGGAGTCAGTATAATGTGTCCTTTTTGGGTGATATGTCTTACTGTGGGCTGTTACCTCGTGAGTTAGCACGTAAAAAAATCTGGCACAACGTGTAGGTCTAGTAATAAGCAGGGAACATATTCATATCATATCAACATGTTCTCGTCCTGATATGCATTTAGTAATTTTCACTGGACGTTAAGCAATAATTCAACCATCCATCCAATCCGTACATATTATAAACAACAATATCAACGTCGTCCATTTGCGTTTTACGTTGCTCCGATGCTACATGGGTTAGTTGCTTATGTACAATTGTCCATGCGTCATCTTTTGCTTGAACCATAATGTTGATATAATAGTAAAACATGTATATGTAACCCATTGGTCAACAACATGTAGTTTGTGTATCAGGCAAAAAAACAGAAGAGTAGATAATTACTGGTATAAATATACCAAAACGGAGTGAAATTTCGTGAAAACAAGAGGGATACAGTATTAAAATGCTGAAAGTATAATAATTTAACGTCTTTCATCTCAAGGATGGTCGCTGGTCTAATAGGAAATAAACAGGATTTGAAATAGGTGTTTTAGTTTGAGAGACCATATGAATAGTAAACAAATAAGCAAGAAAATTATAGGTTCATGTGCTCATTTTAGAGCTATAAGGCCTTGAAAATTTACAGGAAATGGGTTTTCTCTGAATTTTGCATTGTTTTTGTATTGACAACTTCAGTCTCTCAAAGATGTAGGAAAAAATAAAAAGGATTTCATAAAATTTTGTCAAATACCATTTTAAGGTATATATGATTGAATTATAAAAGAAAAAGTGGGAGTTCATGGGCAAAAAATTTCATGTTTAAGAAATGGATAAAACCCGAGAATTTCGAAAATCTGACAAAAAGACCAAAACATGACCAGCGAGCATCCTTACGAAGACTGTAATATTAAAATACCTTTTTAACAAAACAGCCCATGAAACTGAACATGTTAACTAATACATTTAGGTACTCATCAAATTTTATTGTATTTTATATTCCATCTTAAAACAAAAAACCAATGATTTATAAATCCGCCAACTGTTAGTCTCACTTTGTATAGGCGTGATGTGTCAAAATTTACACCGTCTATTTCTGCTAGCTAGTGACATGCTGAATCTCGATTTAAAAGTACAAATTTACACCAACTATTTCTTAATATTTTCGTACACTGACCCAGTGACATGCTTATTCGTAATGCTGAAGTACCCAAATACTAGAATTGACATATATATACCAATTAATATGCACTGTACGTGCACATTTTGATTGACAAGACTGTGATAAAACAGATTAAACAACTTACAGAGCAGTACAGTCTGTCATTGCATGCAAAAGCCACTTGGTCAAAGTGTTGGAGTAGACAAAACTATAATTACACGATTTCTCCGAGTCAAGTAAGACAGGAAGAAGCCTGTTTCTGCTTTCAGTGAAAAAAAACAGTAATCTTCGTTCTGCTTTCAAAAATTGGATATCTTAACCTACTGATATTAAACCGCTTTTCTCTTGCTATAGGTATATACAGAATAATGATAAGTAACCGCAACAATAAAACTGTCTTATACGTATGGTATCAGTTTTGTAGCAACATTACAGCAAATTTCGTTAATTTATGACTTTTCAACAGAGGGCAAGGCCAAGAATGTTTAAACCAGAAACAACAACTCATATTAGACTAAAGCAATGCAGGCATATAAAAAGCGCCGAAAGCCACTTGGTCAAAGTCATTGATTAAATAAAATAGCGCAGAAGCTTATAGGCCAAAACTAAAATTGTTGATATTTCATGATAATTTTTCCGCGTCAGGCAGACAGAAGATAACATTACCTTAATTCTGCTTTAAAAAAATTGTATATCTAAACCTACTGACATTCCAACATACGTGTATATATATTATTAAATTAACACTTTTTGAACTTAAATTGAAGGCGAGAAAGGTTAGAAGTGAAGACTAAAATGTTAATTTGCTAATATGTCCAATCCCACCATTATACCACCTGTTACTAGCACAGTGTGTCAAACAAGACGTGAATGACCAATGAGACAAGAGTAAAGCACGTCACACAATGTAGGTTAAAACAACACTGTTGTCAATCCACTGAATATATATGGAACATTGATGGATATAAGCTGCAACAATAAAATAGACACCTTATTCGTAATCATACTGTTTAGGGTTTTATATTATGTTTTATATACCAGTGTCAGGATAGACAGGGGATACACATAAAGCTGATTTAACCCCATCACTGCATGTTCAGTGTTAGTACTAATTCAGACTTTTTTGGTACTCTTTCATGTTATTTTTGGTCCGGCTTTTGTCTATCGGGCGGAGTTGATAGTTTAGTTTGTCACTATTGACCTTTCCTGTTATCCATTCTGTTGTTAACACATTACCGTTACTATAAAAATTGTGGTCTGATCTGATAAAATATTTCTAATTTTCTAATAGACAACCAAGAGAAGACAGTTTCATATTAATAATATACGCTGTATAATACTTCAATGTAGTTTTGCAGCATTACATATGAAGATTTCGGTCAATGTAAGACTTATAAGATTAGTACTCAAAGCCAAGAATGTTTAAGGCAGAAACAACAACCGAAACATATTTGGTTTATGCTATATAAGCAAAGGTCATTTCTGATATCACGATTCTGATTCTAAAATTATAATTTGTTATTTCCCTTACTTTACTTACTTTTTTTCCGGCGAACGAAACTTTTTCAAGCCTTAGTATGTAACACAATATGGCAGGCTCCTCTTTTAAACAAAGACTTTTCTAAATGATCCATATGTAGAAAATGCACATGCTCCTATAGCGCTCGCTATAAAGGTACATGACATAGGCTGAACAACTTTGCAGGCAAATATACAGGATGGGCGTGAAATGTGCTTTCTTTCACTGCCAATATTATTTTCTATCAGTCACGTAAATTTAATACAAGACAGAAAATTTATAACGTGTACACGTGGAATAAGTTCATATTGGGACTGATTTTAACTGTTTGTCTGCTTTTGTTTAACCACTTTGGAGGGCTGAGTACTCATAAACAAGATTAGGCCACTATCGGGCGTGCTTGTATTTTCAGTTATTGTCTTTTGTCTACTTGCTGTATTTTTATATAATGGAATATGTATTGTGTTTATTTTGTGGGATTTGTAGTTACTTTTGGTCTAGAACCACTATTACGGGAAGTCCCTTTTAGAACGTACACTGAAAATAGTGCATATAAAAAACATAGTTCATTACTCTGCTCAGGTTAATGTAAAGCAATTGGTATTTTGAATTAAATTTGGTATCTATGAGAAGCTTAGGGTCTTGGTAGAAATTTTAAATTGCTGACATGAATCTAATCAAAACTATTGTCGGTGTATAGATTGTCGAAGATGACCATTAGAAATAATGGACACTCAATTTTGAGGTGCCAAATTCATGACGTTGGAGTTCCCAGGCACATTGTTTCTTATACGTGTATGGAAGTAACGTTTGATGAAATTTTGAGGAAAAGAACTGATATGATGCTGTTTTCATATGAATGCCTCTCACTTTATTTAACATAAAATTCCCATAGAAGATTGAAATTTGACAATTTAACATGTAATGCCATGGGAAAATCTAATGATGGTTTTACTCCTTTCGCTGATTGTTTAAACACCACTGCTTCCCGCTGTCTTATAATACTGGCGTTTGCTCCTTGTATAGAGCCATATGACGATCCATATATAGATGTAACAGTCATACATTTATAACTTTCTTAGTTTTTGAATATGTTGGACTACTTCTTGACAGAAAATCTTTACATACACAAAAAACGTATATACTAAGCATTTATCAGAGCTTCTTTCTGTATATATTGAAAATTAATTTTAATTTCCTTGAAACCGTGTATTTAGTTGTATTTGATGAAGACAACTATCATGAACTTTCTGAAACCTTATAGGCAACTTATGGAATCTACGATCCCGCTGCAAAACCCTCTTGATATTCGTTATTATCTTCCAACCTAGAGCAAATCATATAAATCGTACAATGGCGATACAAAACATTCAATCTACTACAAAAATTATACGTGTTTATACATTTGCTATTCCCCATACTTCTGGTAAGATCTTTAAAAGGGTATTATTTACTGTTGTCGCACTGAAATCGGTTTTAGCACGTTTTATAGACTCGTGATTATTGACATCAAGTACCTGCAGTAGCTGTTAAAAACATCATTTATCTTGCCGTGGTCCAGCATGATAAGATATCATTTTGCTATTAAGTAGTTTGGATTTTTTTGCCCTTTCTCTGTTTTATAAGTACCTTTTCGCCTTTTAAAGCTATTAACCTACTGACTACTAATGCAGCTGCATCCATTTACAGTTTAACCTTATGTATTAGATTAATTTTCAGACTTATATTGCTACAACGTCCGCGAAGTGAGGAGGAGTGTTTAATTGTGATAACGTTGACACTAGTTGGTACAATATTTAATATGACATACATTACATGTATAAAATATCAACGGATGCACGAATGTCAATGACCAATGATAAGTTTTGACCTACTGACTAATTACGTCCATTCTTTTCTTCTGGAGCTGTTTCAGACATTGCTTTGACACAGTAACCTCATTTCAATTTTCCATTGTAAAGCTGTTGATGACTGTGTGGTATAACATTTCTGAAATGTAGAAAATAATTTGTTCTCAAGTTTATTTTTTTTTATATAAATTAATTCGAAGTACTTGGAGAAATCAAGCTATAATTAGCAATATTTGAAAGACGTATACATATATAAAAATGAAATATCGTTTATGCATAAATGAGATAATTACCCATCTTTGCACTGGTTAATTGGTAATGCACATGTAAGCTTTTACAACTAGTTCCCATTTCAAAGAAAACGATGACTTTGGATTAAAATTCAACACAGATTTGCATATAAAAATGGAAGGGTATGGAATACAACAGAACATCTAATAAATATGAATCTTATTGTGGTTATAAACGGTCTTTTTTTTTATTTCTTATTTATTTTTTTTTTTTTTCACTTTAAAAAGTCACCTTCACAAGTGAATTAATTTTTCGCTATTTTTTCGTCTAAAATAAATAATAAAACCTCTATCAGCCATTGCATTCTGAACCTTTTTTCATAACAGATTAAAAACAATTACTGGGTGCATCAATATAACAAATGTTTTGGCAACACTCTTGACAATGACACGGCTGTAATCTGATGCGGTTGTTTCGAATCATTCCGCCACCGAACAAAATCTTATTTTATTAAACATCAATTCCTGCTTGTCAAGCAAAATACTATTCGATTTAGTTTTGAGCATGAGGTTTGGATAAAGTTTTCATATAATTTATGGAATCACGAAAAATAATTATTGAAGACGTATCTCCTCATTCTCTGACTGATGAGGGGTTTTTAGTTAGCTAGGTACAATGTATACGTTAGTTCATTTGGCTCTTGCTTATCATTTAGATAAATGATGCAGGCTAGCCTATAACCATCTGATAACACAGCGATTAACTCTTCCTTTGCAGTAAAGAACGGCTGCAGGATTGGGCTAGTAATACATGTAATCTTGTAACCTTGTAACATCAAAGACGAGTCACTCCAGCAGCACTGTGAACATGACAATACTGATAGGACAGACGAATTATAATTTTATTGAAAAAATATATTTTATTTTTCAGTCCCCTGGTTTGTTTTGACATATAGGATGAGACAGTTTAAAGCTATAAGATCCAATAGCCGCATGGCTGTTGTCTAATAAAAGCTCCTCTTTAAAGTATGTAGGCTACTTGTTAATAAGAAAAGCTATATCTGTGTAAAAGTTCAAAGAAATTAACACAATCATTTCATCAATATCATTGAAATTATTCCATTGCTGAAATAAGGATATTACATCTGAAAACGTTTTATAGTTACATAATAGGATATTAGTTCATTATTATAATATTACTTGCATGCAGTACAACTTCACATTACCTCAAGTGTTGTTCCCACCAATTGGGCTCAGTGTAAAAAACTGAAGTAGTCTTTTTTGCATTGATACAAATTCTAGAATACTAGTAATTAGATATTTTTGAAAAATATGTATTTCTTTGTAGACTATGATCCTATCGGACCGGGTATCATCCCTCGACCCATATAGGGCCGCGTCAAAGCCCTCGGTTCGATATGGGTCGAGGGATGATACACGGTCCGATATGGATTAGGTCATGTATCAATCTATTTATCATATACTGTCTAAGTATGTTTGTCCGTACACTCTGTCTCATATAGCCATTTCAGACTGACCACGGGACGCGTTATTAGGCTGGGGTGTGCAAATATGGGTTGTTCACTTCCGGGCGTTACACATATGCAGAAACCATCATATTAAGTACTAAGTAATCCTCTCTTACTGCATGGGTGTGTATGAATTAAATGCGGATTTTGCTTTCATATATACATTATTCAAGCATCATACTATACATGAAATAGGGTATAGACTTGCATTTTCACATGTTTGAATTCATATTCAGATCTGAAATTTTGTATTTTAACTAATCTCAATGATTTCCTGATCATCAGGCATTTTCAAAGTTAATATTTATGTATATATATTCAGTCACTGAAAATTCAGGCAGGTCTTCAAACACAAAAATAAATGGAAATTGGGCATGGAAACAGAGTTTAATAGAGGAACCTTTCAACTTTTGTGAAAATGGTGAAAAAAAGACTGCAGAGTCTTATACGGAATTTTAATGGAGATGAGCATTAATTTTTCTTATTATATTCAATAAAATTCATTACATTTGTTAAGAAACCAGAGGCTCCTAGGAGCCTGTATCGCTCACCTCAGAAATTCTCATTAAAGACTAGCCTGTCTATTTTGCCCTTTGAAGATGAAATGTTAAATCTTTGTAGAAGACCTCAAACACATCATTTGTACCAATTAACAAAGCTTTGGATTTGTTCAATTTGGAAACAAAAATTGCCAATGGCAATGTTTTAGCCATATCAAGAAGATTCAAAACAATGATTTTTACCAAGTTACAAATCATTTGAACTTAGAGTTTCAGAACAGAAGATTTTTAAAGTTTCAGTTAATCAGTAACAAGAATTGCTCATGGCAGCCATGATTTTTGCCGGATCAAGTCAAAAAGAGGGTTCTTGGTAGAAGATCTAAAAAGCCACTTGTATCATTTACAAATCATTTGCACTTGTAGTTTCAGAGGAGGTGATTTTTCAAATTACAGCCAATCAGAAACAAGAACTGCCCATGGCGACCATGTTTTTCGACCAATCAAAATAAAATGAGGATTATTTGTAGAAGACTTGATTAACATCATTTGTACCAAGTTACAAATCAGTTGCATTTGTGGTTTCACAGGAGATGATTTTTATAGTTTCAACCAATCAGAAACATAAATTGCCCATTGTGGCCATGTTTTTTACCGCATCAAGTCGAAATGAAGAATCTGTATAGAAGACCTCACAAACACCATTTGTATCAACTTACAAATCATTTGCACCT
Source organism: Mytilisepta virgata (assembly GCA_028015205.1). Lineage (NCBI taxonomy): Eukaryota > Metazoa > Mollusca > Bivalvia > Mytilida > Mytilidae > Mytilisepta > Mytilisepta virgata. Next base: position 54,457,301 of record CM051518.1, on the reverse strand, counting down.
GTAGTTTCAGAGGAGAGGATTTTTAAAATTTCAGCCAATCAGAAACAAGAATTGCCAATGGCAGCCATGTTTTTTTGCCGGATCAAGTTGAAATGAGGAATCTTTGTACAGGACCTCACAAACACCATTTGTATTAACTTACATATGATTTGTAGTTTCAGAGGAGATGATTTTTTAAATTTCAGCCAATCAGAAACAAGAATTGCCCATGGCGGCCATGTTTTTCGTCCAATCAAAATGAAATGAAGAATTTTCATAGCGAACCTTTAGTACATCATTTCTGCGAAGTTTGGTTCCAATTGGCCCAGTAGTTTCAGAGGAAATGATCAAAATCTGAAATGTTAACGACGACGACGACGGACGCAAAGTGATAGCAATAGCTCACATGGCTTTGCCAGGTGAGCTTAAAAAGACATTTTTCTGGTTAATGTTGACACAATTTAGCATGTCACAAAAAGATTACCAAATTTAAAAATCAAATTACTTTGGGGGTATTATCTGAAACTATAAATAATATAAGTGAAGCCACACCACAATCTAGAGTACACCCATCTGCGACAAAAAAAACTAGTCACTTAAAGTAAAAATTGAAAGAAACAACAAGACATGTGCAGTGTTAATACTTATTATCAACTATCTTAACCACTCATCGATTGGGCTCGTTGACTTATTGTGCTTTCTGATGTGCTCATTTACTGCACACCCTGAAGACCGAATTGATAAAATTCTTTTTTAGCAGTGGATTTTCATTAAATGTGATTTTTATTTTCTGTCATCAGTAAAAATCATGATCGGAGTTCATAAAAAGCAGAACTATTTATTTTTCTTTACTGTGAAAATTGCATGTTAAAAACTGAAGTGAGATGAAATTAACTTTTAAACTAGCCATCTGTCAAATTGAAAAACATGTATTCAGCAGTCCGTCATGCAACAAAAGAAACCGATCTTAACCTATTAAAACTTTTGCACTGTTGATTAAACATCTAACCATGGATGGTCAACACGCCGAGAAACTATATCGGAATCTGGATGTGACACGAATAGTTCTTATTTGTTTCAATTGAGGAGAAATAAGTTGGAAAATCGTCCAGTAAATTAAAATAATTGTTTGACTTGTATCTTTGACTTCTGGTTCAATCGAAGTTTATCCTTCAATATTGACAAATTAAGTCAGTCGTGAGTATATATAATAAGTACTTGCAATAAACAGATCATCCTCCTTAGCTAAAGAAACAATGATATTTGCAATACAGCATTTAAGAAGGGGCTTACTGAAACTTTATATATTCATATACTCAAATTTCAAATCATTTCCTTTGTTCACTGATGACGAGATGCAATTATCCTCTACCATAAACAATCAAAAGAAGTTCACAAAAAAAAGAATTTATACATTTTCTGTCTGTTTTAAGTAATTTGCGTATTTCATCAAATTTAGGTACGACGGGTGCCATTACGAATAACTACAAATAAAAACCAAGTGTAATTTTATACTTGGGTGTTCATGATGTGATTTTTTTATATTTTTTCACGTTTGGCCATACTGACATTTGGGACATGTTTGTATCTTGTCTGAAATATACAGAATAATCAATGGTTTATAGCCATTAGATTTTCATCGACGAAATGTGCACATCTTGAGCATGAAAATTTGTATCAATTAAAGAATTCATCACGAAATAGTTGCAGGGGAATTTTGGACACACGGAAGTAAATTACTGTATATCAAGAACTATGTAATCGGATCATTAATTAAAGAGATAAGTACATTTTGATGTTACCAAAAGTATACACAAAGATTTATCTTCTCGGAATCCAACACTTCACATAACTTTTCGTAAATACGACTTAGAGGGTTTCACTGGAATCTGCATAGATTTATGAAGTCATATGGCGAAATAATTTCATATGTCCCGATTATTTTCCTGTGAAGAATATCAAAGCTTCATAACACTTCTTAACACCTGTGTTTATAGTATTTTCAACATTTAATCCACTTGAACTATGATCATTTTTTCAGCACTGAGAATCACCGAGGAAACTATGGTCGCTCTTGAGGATGCACAGGTGCTATATAGATATCAATCTTACCTTAATTATATATTTTACCTGAGTTTGCTTCAGGTAGATATCTGAAGTGCCATGGGGTGCAAACTATTTTGACGTTTAGATGATAATAAATCGCTTACAAGTAGCCATTTGTCATTTCAAAGTGGGCTGTATTGCATTGTAATATCATCAGAACAAATTGGTATATGTTTTTCGTTTTGATAACGCGCGAATTCCATTAGCCTTGGCTCATCAAAAGACAACCTATTCGTCCGCGTGAATGGTACTTACCTGACAATTAAAGACAAATTTTCGATAATATTTTTTCGTTCATGTGTGTCACCCAACCCATTTGTCCAAACTTGAAATACTGTTTTTGGTATTCAAATTAAGCGAGCTAAGCCGATTTTATTCTATTTAAATTTTACTCTTCAACAAAATAGATATCATATTACTGGATGTATTACGGGAAGATAAATTGCAACAGATTAAATTCATTGTTAAGTTAAGTGGTCTTTAACGTTCGTGTAAATAAAACAAAATACCAAAAATATAAAGGGAGTGAAAAGTACAAATAATTCATTTGAAACTTACAGTTCGGAATGTTCGGCAGTATTCCGCAACTTTGTGTTCGTTTTGTAAACATTTCCAGTATTTGCTAAAAAATACCTACTTTTGATGATGACAAATTTTATCAATATTTGTCATATAAAAAGGATTTATACCCGTGTCCTGAAATAAGGTTTTATAAGGGGGAGGTAACTAGCATGTTACGAAATTTCAGAAACTGGTTGCATGCCAGTGTAATCTGCTGATTTCAAAAGTTACAACAATCACATTATTGTATATAGATGGTCACTATGAATTATGGAACTTCATGAATATTTACATATGAAGCATATTGTGTATCTAGATTTTCCATTGTTACACGGTGTAATTTCTCCAAGCTTTGGGTGTAAAACTTCATACCATAACATAAACTAAGCGGTGAAATATTAAATATGTAGATCCCTATTCTATCAAAAACACTTCGGATTTGTTGGTTGTTGCATCGAACTGCCAAGCCAAGGGTCACTGATGGTTTTTTTTTTCAAATATCAAATTAGCGACGCCGTATCGATATCGTTAACGAGGATTATTTCAATAAACGATTCTAGTTCGCCGGATTGGGGCGAAGAATGTTTAGGAAGGGAAACCCTCTTAGCACGTGAAAAACTCCTCTGTAGATGTCGTAAAGGAGTAGACTAAAATGCCGCTACATGGGCCTCTCTCGCACCCGCCAAGTGTGTTAGCTTAACATGCTCTTGAACCACTATAAATAAATAAGTTTAATTTTTATAATTTAAGCTGGGTACAATCGTGCTGGTTTTGATCATTACAGTTTCATCCTTTAATGTATAAAACTTTTACCCTTCTATAAAGATGTTCTTATTCAATAAAGCTACAAAATTTTATTATTGTGGAGTTGATTATGTCCTCTTGATGCGACAAATCATTTAACCTCATTATTGTCGTACCCTCTCTACGGGAGGCTTAATGGTCCATTATGTCTTAACAATGTAGGGCTGGACAGAAAACTTTAAATATTGTTATGTAACAACATTTCAATGGAAATAAAGCAAACTTACTATTATTGGCAGACCAATTATATCTACTGAAAGTCGAAAAACAGTTCATTTTACGAATATTCTCACAATACAATGAAAGGATTAAAAGATTTTCACTAGGTCTCTATTCTGTCTGTGAAAAGATAGCCCAGCAGGTACGCGAGTCTGAATAAACTTATAATTTTGACCGAGTTGGAAGTTTTTTGTATCTCTCTCTAGGGGTCATTTTGAGATTTATAGTTGGTAACACTATCTTGGAATGTATCTTAATACATTTTTATTTGGTTTAATTGTATTTGATATTTTAATATAAAGGTTTTCTCTAATTGAAATGACTTGTCATTTTTTTTCTAATTTGAATTATTTCGATATGCGTTTACTATATTTGCAGAATTGTAAAAATTGTAACAGAATGAAATTAAGTGAAGCAAAACAAATACACATAATTTCTATAATACTTTTTTTACACGATAGCCTCTTTTTTAAAAACCTTAGGATTATCCCAGATTATATAAGGCATTTTACCCCTGACAATAAGCCTGGGGGTGATAAACTTCAGGGTGTGCCAAGGGAGAGAGAGGGGGGGAGAGAAACGAAAGTGTACGTGTTTTGTTAGCTCTGTCTAAACTGGTTTGAAATAACGCAAACTAAATAAAATGAATTTACAATCTACAAAAAGGACATTGTCTTGATTATTTCAATGACATAAATTTAACTTTTTTCTTTTTTTCTATGTGCTCATCCGTCTTTGTGACAATGAAAACTGAACAGGTTTGATTTACGGTTTATAAATTGAGGAATAATGGATAATAAGGCACCTCCTACAATTTAATCATTTCTAATACCGTTTTGTTCCAATGTTTAACAAGTGTGAGAAGTAAAATGTCTCTGCATGACACATGGGGTATTGTTCATTGATATACCATTTTACAAGTAGACATAGCCGTATTATTATAATGTTAGTTTCGTATAATTGTTCAATGAGTAGTTTTGTTGACAGAATGTCTAAAAAATTAGATGGGAGGATTTACAAAAATATGTCTATTTAGTTTTTCTGATGAATGCATTCAGAAATGTAAATTGATACATAAAAGCTAATATCGGAATTGAACTCAAATCCTTAACTTTAACGAAAAACTTGTTACGAATGTCAACATTGTGTTCGGCTTCTCAAGATTTTTTCAATACTACAAGGATCTGTTTAAAAGTTTAAACACATAAAATAAAATAGATATAATGTATGTTTTAAACGTACTTGTATTTTAAATTGTATAATTATTTAAGTCAACAGTTTTGTTGAAAGTGTCAGATAATTAAACTCAATTTTCCATCGATTAAAACATTGTCTATTGTACTTCTAAAAATTAAAAAACGAAACAAAATTCCATCAATGTTTGAATAAATCAACACGAGATTTGAATGAAAGTGTAAAGCGGAATTTAGGTTAAAGATTCCAGACATACAAACTACTACTCCTCTTAAATTGGTGAGCAGACTGGAAGAAGTGTACGAGAACACCTCTATCTGTTAAAAATCGATTCCTAATCCAGCAACTGTCTAAGAATAAAGCCTTCAAAGTATCGGTTTACTTTGATATACCGAATTCTTATTCGGAGAAGTTCAATTGTCTTTGGCTTTGGTCTTGCTAATTCTGCATGAGTAACTAAATCAATGTATGCTTCGATTGCTGCAAACTATTTACTGTCCCAGTTGTGAAAATTTACTTTGCTAACAATACGTTTACGTAATAACGAAAAGATGGAAGACAACATACTTTCCTTAGCCTGTTTTGTCTTCCATTTTGATTTGATTTGTTTTGGATTTTCTTCTTAGTTTTGTTTGCCCCGTGTTCCGTTGGTAAAAATGCATATGTAGGTTCAATAAAATTTGTTTGGTCATAGCGAGCGCAGCGACTGCTATAGGAGCATATGCATTTTCTATATATGGGTCATTTAGAAACGTCTGGGGGCAGCCATATTGTGCTACATACTAAGGCTAGAAAAAGTTTTGTTGAATTCAAATTATAATTTTAGAATCAGAATCGTGATACAGGAAATGAGTTTCTCGAAAGGGCTATTGCTGTGCTCCCATCATTGGCCACGCCACAGCATATTATGTAATTTTGTATACTAAAGACAAAATGAAAATGAATGGATATGGTTTAACGTCCTATAGATCATACTGGAAACAATTAATAAAACCTATGATAAGTAACAGCCGATAAACCAGACAGACAAGAAATTTCTGCTGTAAAAAAATACTTTTTACCCAAAAATAAAACACCTTCAGAAAAAAATCGTAAACAAGAGATGACCACTCAAACTACACTGTACTGATTTGGGACAATGCAGAACAACAAATGGTGGATGAGTAGCTAACATGTGCTGTTTATATATCCTCGTAATTGTAACCTAATGCATAAAACACCTCTTTATAAGTTATGGATGTATGCTACAGTAAAAAAACACAGTAAACCCAAATTTTAAACTGGACATCATAATTGAACCTAAAAAAATCTAATATAAACATTCCAAAATTGAATGTTTGGTGTGTATGGTGAATACCATGTACATTCATGCTCTCCGAGATAATCTGATAAAAGATGGACACAAACCCAAAACGCACCTGAAAACCACCAAGCAAACTGGAACTAGCTATATATGTATATCAGTTGAATAAGATACTTAACTCAATTATAAAATAAAAATTGGATAAACAATATAAAACATTTTATTTTGTCGTCCTATGATCAATATTGCACAAGACCATAATGTATTATATATTTACATGGTGCATAATTGCACTCTAGAGATAAACAAAAACGTCAGAGAGATTCCACTGAAAAAAAATAAATATCACATTAACAATATAATTAACAACAATAACAAAGTTTATGTCCAATCAAAACAAAATGCACTATTTTTTTTAAAAAAACTTCGAAGTTTATGAAAACTGAAGAAGCGGCTGAGAATGCGCGGGTAGCTGGAGAAAATTGTTCATTGAAAAATGTTCATTATGTTGAGGCACAGAGTTCTGACAGACGTACCACTCGTTCAGCTGAGACAAACTTGATTGCGGAAGTGTCGGCGTTGGATGCACCGGAAGTGAAGGACTAGAAGCAGACGACACAGATGGCTGTTCTTGATGCAAACTTTCAGAATCACTACTACAAGGTGATGAAAGTTCAATTTTCATCGAGTTCGGACTATGGCTTGAGTCACTGTTTTCACTGTTTTCGTCGGTGTTCGAAAAGTCGACTTCGGTAACTGGTGAAATATTACCATGGACTTTCATGTGTTTTCTAAGTGAGCTGGGATGGGTGTAGGTTTTTTCACAACCTCGGACTCGGCAACAATATGGCTTATCACTGGTATGGACATGTGAGTGCTTCTTTCTATCTGAACTGTTGGCGAATCTTCTATCACAACCAGGAAATTCACAAGGGAATGGTTTTTCACCTGAAAAACAATAAAATTGTCTCATTAATCGTTTTCAAATATCTTGAAGACTCAAATAATCTGAATATTTATCTAACAAATATCAAAGGAAGGCTTGTGAAATGTGCATTTATGTATATATATTTTTAAATGTCTACTGCCATTAGCCAAGTTAAATGTTAAGATTTTTAGTACATATTACATATTTTTAACAACAAATGATAAATACTTATAATAATAATGAAATTGATTAAGATGGTGATGGTGATGATATTAACAGTATAATATATTTTTAGTGCATTTCATGACCAAGTTAAAGAAAGTTGAGAATATTTATAGCGAAATGTTGATGCAATTAAAATTCTAACTTCTTTGAAATAAAATTACTGTAGCAACTTGTTGATACTGTACACATATTCTGTTTTTGTAATTAAGACATTTTGGTATTCGTTCTCCTGACATTTATTGCCAGAACGAGTCATAAATTGTTGAATTATCGTGAGAAAAAATATAACAAACTTTCATAATAGTGTAAAATTTTCAAAATTGCATATTTTCAAATATGTATAGCATTTTTGTTTCATATTTCAAATTCTTTTTAAAACTGACTTTCTACTCATTTTGTAATCATTTTTTATTCATTTGAAAATTATTCAGCAACTATTTTAAACTGTATTACTTGTATATATTTTCTGCTTCTGAATTTTAAAAACATAAAATGAAAAAATGATTAAATATATCGTGTGTATAGATACATTACAGACATAAAGATAAACGAATAAAATATAAAGTAATAAAATGCATACCAGTGTGCGTTCTTTTGTGGATTTTCAGGTTTTCAGATCTGGCAAAGACTTTACCACAGCCTGGAAATGGACATGGGAAAGGCTTTTCTCCTGTGTGTACTCTGATGTGGTTTACCAATTTATACTTTGCTTTAAATGGCTTACTCTCTCTGGAACAGTCCTGCCAGTAACAAGCATGGTCGCTCTGTTCGGGTCCACAAACATGGTCTACTGTGATGTGTGTTACGATTTCATGCATGGTGTTGAAGACTTTGTTGCAGGGCTTTTTAGGATCTTGTTGGTCTTTGTCTGTCCATAGGCACGTGTGTTCTTGTTTGATCTGAGGTCTCATATATCGGAAAAAGGCACCAGCATTGTGAGAAGCAATGTTCATTGGATTCATATGTCCCATATGTCCCATACCGAAGTGTTGCGAATGTCCATAATGGTCTTGTCTGGCTAGCTGATTGAACTGGTCGGCCCTGGAGTATATGTCGGAAGCAAACCTCATCTGATCATTAAAATGTCCTGAATGAGGTGCAGATTCGTAACTTGGGAACAACACCCGGTTTGTACTGTCATTGTGCGAAAAACTACCTGTGGACGGAAATATTCCGGAATGTGGATGAGGAGCGCAGCTGCTATCATGGCCTGGAAAACCGATCTCTGGACGGCGGAAAAGTAAGTCTCTAGATGTGTAGCTGTTAACATGATGCGACATTGGCACCCCATATCCACTAGTTGGTGATGTGTATGGAGGACTAGGCTGGTTGTGAATGTTATTTTCAACAATTGGATGCGGTGGACTCAGCTTCAAGGCACCGGGTGGCAGGTGCGGATTGTGTGAAGTATCCACATACGGGCTGATCATCTCGCTTACTCCTCTGTTAATCATACGGATATTATTTTCCTTTCAGTTTCACAATTCCCAGCAGAGGTAATATTATTAACTAATAAAGTCCTCAAAAGTTTATGTTTCGTTTCTTCTCACTCTGTTGAACTTAAGAAAAGCAGCTGCGATCTGAAGCTGTCCAAGAAGTTTTTGAGATAAAAACTCAGTCGGATCACAGTGGCAAGATTCGAATTCTTAATTGTAAAAAATAACAGTTAAATATTAGATACTCCTTCGTTCGTTTCAAACTGAGTCATATGATGATGGATTCATGTGGATAACAGCGGTATTTATTGATCATTTTCAAGATTAAGTTGTGAAAAGGGCGGGGAAAGCAAATACTGCCGTTTTATTGGATTAGGTTCTGATTAGCTGTGAAATCATAACTCCGCCCAATTTTTTTGACACTTTATGCATGATTATTAATAACATCTGTTTTTCATCGCGTCATTTAAAAATATTAAATGTATTTTTTTTTTATTTTATTTGAAATTTGAAAATTAAAAAAATTTCATTTTAATCAAGAAAAAAACATTAAGATTCTGTGATGTTTTGCTTTATTTCATAAGAAAAGAAGTTAAAATGTCTTATTTATATCAAATTGTTATTTTGTTTTTAAAAAAATGCAATATAAATCGGATTTAATTATCCCTATTTTCAGGTAGGATATTATGTTCTTCGTTAAATTCATCTGTACAAACCAGTCATATTAAAAATAAGCAAAATATAAATTCGTCATTTTTCTTGAAAAAATAAATATTTCTTAATGTTATATTTTCCGCACAAGGAAAGATAAAAGACGGTAAAATTACACTTTTCATACTTTTTAATGTAAATATAAAAACTATCTTCGAGCCCTCATTAACTTTCTTATTAGAATGCATTTTTGCACAAATAAAATTTAACTTTGAACAAAAGAATTGCGACTTGTATACAAAATAACATTGGTGATCATTTCTCAATTTAAAGAAACTTCAAATTTCTCATTTGAAACATATTCACTTTTGATTTTCCTTTGGACGTACCAACATTTACTTTCCTTTGAGGTAACTTTTTTTTTAATTCGTAAAATATGAAACTAAACTCTTTGTTATCAATTTTGATGCACAAGATGTGCACATTTCGTCGATTTAAGACTCATCAGTTGTGCTCAGACCTAACTGAATACCAAAAACAATGAATAATCCCAAAGGCTGAAGAGCAAATTAAAAAATGTATATATTTTTATATCAATACATAACTAATTTTATTTCATCTCAAAAGGCATATGAAATACTGGTATGTATAAATAAAGAACAGAGAACCGATTTTTATACAAATATGCATGATATAAGATATATATACGATCAAGCATTGAATAATCTAATAATAAAGTTTGGTTGCTAAAAAAACGTATGTGTCTTTTTCATGTATAAGCTGTGATTTCTATATTAATAGCATATTTATTGAGTTTAATGTGTGTTATTTTCTTCAACTTGGACTTTTGTGCAAATTAAGTTGTTTTTGCTACCAAATATTTCAAACATTTCAATAATTTTTCTCATTTTATCTATGTTGTACAATAACGCTAGACTTGGAAATTTGTATATGGATTTTCAGTACGATGAACCATTCACCAAAAAAAGTTAAGATTATTTAATTTTCATTATATACTACAATTAAATTTGGGAAAGTGTGATTTATTAGCACCCCTGTGTATGTCTACACGGGTATCTCTGTGGCGCAATCAGGGGGAGGGAGGAACAGGGCATACTAATGAACACAATGGCGTAACATTGTATGTTGATAATCAAATTATTCCGCAACTTTATTTTATATATTATGATAACATGTCTTCCATCTTTCTTTTTTCATTCGTACAAATTTCTGTATTTTCTTATCCATTCCCACAACATCGGGTCAGTTAAAACTGTACATCATTATTTTGAATATACAGGAAGTGAATTCGGGTGCGATTCGATAATCGTAAAACTATATCCCTAATCAGTGTCATTTCTAGACAAGTTAACATGTTCGTGTGCCAGAATTCTATACTTTCCAAATATTATTTTGATCATAATCAGATTTTCATGACAATAATCATCTACAAATATTAACATTGCATTAAACCTAACTGTTGTTTTATCATTTCAAGTGTTAAAAGAAAGATTAATAACTGCGATAATCCATCGAAATCTTTGCCTTATCCTTCTTAACGTTCCCACTTCGTTAACGTTAAAGTCTGTGCCATAACGGTAGTAAGCGCATCTCCCTGTCATATTTTTTTCTGAAAAAGCGAAAGCGGATTACAGAAGGATTGTCAAACAGTTATGAGTTGATATCTTTCATATTATCTGGACGTATTGAAGACTGATCAGCTCGTTAGTGTATCTGTCATTTCCAAGGATAAATGTTATCTGTCAAATCAGAATGATTAGTACTATCAAAACAACTGGAATTAATGATCAATTGAAAGTAAACAAATGATTTCCTTGCACGAGTGTCCCTTAATCTGAAGTGTGTTTAATATTTTAAATCCATATTTATTTGTTTAAAAAAGAGAAAAATATATATCAATTTTAAATTTTGTTTTATCGTGGTTTTTTATTTTTGTATTTTAAGGACGTACGTATTGCAATAACTTAAATTAAATTAAACATATTCTTCTCATTTATTTCTATTATAGCCACTTATCCATACAATGTTCAATTGTTGTTTAATTCGTTTGTTCATCCCCAATGAAAAAAACTAGGGATGGGGAATAAGAATACGAGAATATGTTCCCTTAGTAAGTCGTATCTTTGTATGAGTAAAGTTAATTAAGCGAATGAAAAACAATTAACACATTTAAGCAATGAATTTAGTCAGACTTTGTCAACGGTTTATTCGTTTCTTTAGAAGCTGAACTACAACTGTGACCAGGTTAAGTAATAAGAGCAAGCGTACATGAAGTTGCTTAAATATTTTTCGTTTGAAATTTGCCATCCTTTGTGTTGAATATCAGAAATCCCCATGGAAGCAATTCAAATTGAGCGAACGGACATACTACCATAAGTTTTATTTTATGAATTTTGTAATTGAGTGCGTAGAACTATTCAAATTAGGTGACATACTGTATTCGAAATTTTCATGTTATGTCCATTTCATGCATGTCAACACATGCAAAAATGCAGTAAAATACAAAAAAACCCAAACCCATAGAAAATACATATATCTGTTATCATATTCAATCCATGCATGCAAATCCAAAATATATTTTAATACACATTACAGATTCTTTAAGGACATTTCATATTTTTTTTAGCAAAGTCCATTGTAGCAAAGAATATTCTATATATTATAATAATGCTCTATAAAACCACATACACGTCAAATTTTATTCAAATGAAGGAATATATTCGACGTATAAAAATTTTTGTCTATAACAATAAATTCCAGACGCGGAAATTAAGGATTTTTTTCCCAAATTTTTCCAGTCGTATTTATTATTATTATTATTTATTTTTTGTCAATAATAAAGGACTATAGTTTTATTTTATAATAATAATAATATGTTCATCGTTTTTTTTTTTATTTCAATCCAATTCGACTCTTGACATATTTCATAATTTTAAAATGTCATCACGAACATTAATTCTATTTTGTTCAAATCGCGGGAAATTCGAATCTAGAGTGTCATCCCCAATTACTGACAGCGGATGTTTATTGCTTTTGGTAACAGTTCTTGGTTGAAAGTGTACAAAATTGATTTTCAATTGTACATGGCACTGATGTATTTTTTTTTTTTTTGTTTTTGTTTTTTTTTTGTAGAATATGATGAATTAAATTTATTTTCTTTAAATTTATTAGTCCTATTCAATCTGAAAGTGCAAATTCACGTTTTATCTGAATATACATAAATGCCTTTTATTCGAAAATCTACAAATTATTCTGGTATTTCATACAAACTTTTTCTTATAAAGCTGGGAACTTTTCTCTCAACGAAGAAAGACGAAAAACCGTTTTATAAAAAAGGTGCTAATAAGAAACATTCTAGGTGTTAATTTAAACAGGTATATTTGTCTTTGATACCAGAACATTTTTGGCCTTTAATCCTGTTAATTGAAAACCACGATTAAGGAACAGCATCAAATATCAATAGGTCAGTCGGTTGCTGTGCTAATTAGAACGTACCAAAAAAAGAACTCCACCATCTGGACTCTCTAATTTATATTTTTTTCAAAAGGTCTTAAATTTACAACATACATTTTTTAATTTATATTTGAGTGTATTTTAAGTTATTTTCCTGAAAATATAAAGAAAAAAAAACGTGAATAAGTAAGCTGCTGAAAAGTTTTAATGTCTTTATTTATTTATTTATTTTACTTGTTTATTCTGTCCCTTAATTGATTATTTTCTTGAAAAAAACTACTACAGCCACAAAGGCGTGTATTGGAGTGACACGGATGGATTAGAATGAGAGGAGTCCCTGGGGTCCATAAAAGTGTTGCTACTGTATAACATGGGGTCATAAAAGTGTTGCTACTGAACCATATACCACAATAGAAACTCGCACTACATATTATACCGGAAAACAAATTTTGTTTACAATAAACATGTCACCTTTATTTTTTCATTTTTTTTTTCTAAAAAAGTAAATTCAAAACAGACACACATATTGAAATAATTTGATCATTTTAAGTATTTGAACAAAACATATAATAATAAATATTATTAATATGAATACCGTATTCAAATAAACATATAATTATAATATGCCCTGAATATTCTAACAGTTTGTGAACTAAAAACTGACTGATCATTATTTATTTCAATCTGAAACTATTTTGCGCAATATTCAAATACGCTTCGAAATGATGGATTTTTAATTTGACCTAATTAGATTTCCACCTTGCTTAGAGATATAAAGTGTTTTATGTATGTCCAAGACTTCTTTCTTGCTTGGAATTACATTTTTCGATTTTGATTTTTAGAAATTAAGAATTGTAAAACTTGTCATTTACTAAAAATATTTTATAGAAATAAATAAAAAACAGAGTGTTGATTAATAATTAATATTACTAGTTTAAAACTTTATCTATATCTGCTTTAAAGGGAGATAATTACAAAAAAAGCCAACTTTATCTCTGACCTTAACGTTACGCAAAGTATACTTCTAAGGTTCTCCTCAATCAAAATCAATTAATAATTTCAGAAAAAAGGCGGCATAAGAGATGCCGACTATCGCAGTTTTGCACTGGTGTTAATTAAAATATTATCATTAATTGCCCACCTGCTGTAGCAAGGTGGAAATGTTAAAATATTTCATTAACACCTACTAAACTTTAACATGAACTTACTAAATTTTTATTAATAAAAATTATACGAAAAATGTTCTATTTAGAAACGACGGAAACAAATTCACTAAAAAATTTATGATTATTGTAGTTTTTAAATTGAAAGCTATTTGATTCGTCACTGCAGCAAATTTTAATTATTTTTGTATCATATCATACAATTAAAAATTGCATATAAGATAATGCTGCATACAATGTGTGATAAGTGAAATGAAAGCGACGCCACCTCGCTGTGTGTAGCTTTTGTAAAATATTTATGTAATTTTTTTAAATATTGTAATTTCCTACAAATATTATATACTGGAAAAAACCAGCTAAACAATACTAAATACAAATTAATATCGGTCTAGGATAATACCAAAAAAAAAATTGGTACCATCAGAAAAATTAAAACTTCGATCGAGGGAGTTTTTTAACGTCCTTGACTACCTATTTAGGTCTCGCACGGACGGTTTATTTAATACGATTTATTTTGCATTAAGTAACGTAAGTTAAGAGTATAATTTCGAGAAAAAAAAAAAAAAAAAAAAAAAAAAAAAAAAAAAAAAAAAAAAAAAAACTTGGCGTAATCTGGTACTTATATACTCATTATTAGTCCATGAGTAATACATGGAGGGCGCACTGTATTTTGGTTGGATACATTTAATAAAAACGGACGTGCCCAATAAAAAACTAAGATTTGCTCGACATTTTGAAATACAAAGAAATGCAACGTGCTATAAAGAGATGTTGCTTTTAATTTTCGATATAAGAGTTATATACACTTTTAAAATTTAGTTTCATTGTTGACATCGACGAAGTGGTTTCCATTCTGAAAAAGTTTCATTAATTGATTGTTGTTCATACAACCTGTTGTTTTATTATATAAATATAAAGGATATAATTGTTTTTGGTTAGAAACTGGCTTGGATGGTGATATAAATAACAGAGAAACTGACTCCTTTCTAAAATTAAGGTGTTAAAAAGAACTATTATGTACCAAAACTATATAATAATAATGGCAAAACATACACATTATATTAATTAAATCTATAACATACATGTAGGGATCAGAAAGGCCGAATTTTACAGTTTTACTATGGTTTTAATTAAAAACATTCCAACAATTGACAACCTATGGTACAGCAAGCCGTGTACTTGGGTTTACAAAATTAATGTTAATTATACATTATTTCGAAAAAGTAGATTTCTTCAAAGTAAAAAGGAAGTTTACCTGTTAAACCATCGTTTTTCAGATTTTTTTACCAATTGTCTGACAAAAGGGGACCGGGCAAGCCCCCTAAATTATCTTATTATGTTCTAAATCCGACGATTTACGCTCTGCCTATCATTTAAGCTTTTGATCGTATTTTACAAATATCCGTTTTAAATTTTTGTCTCTTACTTTAGAGTAAAATATTGAAAAAATTTTTATATTCAATTGTAAGATTGGCTGATTTAAGTTTGCAGTGCATCACGATAAAAACAACAAGAAAAAAATTATAATGCATAAAAATTCTGTTTTTATTTTGCTTATAACAATGGAAAAAAAAATAATCGAATCGAAGTTGCAAAGAATTAACACCCCCTCTTTATTCAATGAAGCGAAATCGCCGGATATATTAAATATGTGCCAGATGTGACAGGACCATATTTGGGGTCCCTGTAATGATGTAAGACGTACATATTCCCAGATGACTTATTAATTAATATAATTGTTTTATCCATATTTCACATATTTATCTACTCTTCTTTCGTATAATTAAAGTGGTAGTGGTAATTAGAAATATTAATTGACGTTATAAACTTACTACTTAACTGGTAGTTTAGTTTGCACGTGTTAAATAAATATTTCGCAAACTTCTAAAAGTTATACTAAAGGTTATCTCCGACTCGAACTAAATAAAAACGTTGTTTCTTTTATGGGTGATCGCTGGTCTAATAGGAAATAAATAGGATTTGAAATAGGTGTTTTAGTTTGAGAGAACATATGAATAGTAAACAAATAAGCAAGAAAAAAGTATAGGTTCATGTGCTCATTTTAGAGCTATAAAGCCTTGAAAATTTGCAGGAAATAGGTTTTCTCTGGATTTTTCATTGTCTTTGCATTGGTAACTTCTTCTCTCAAAAATGTATGAAAAAATAAAAAGGATTTCATAAAATTTTGTCAAATAACATTTTAAGGTTATATGATTGAATTATAAAAGAAAAAGTGGGAGTTCATGTGCAAAAAATTTAATGTTTAAGAAATTGATAAAACCTGAGGATTCCGAAAATCTGACAAAAAGACCAAAACATGACCAGCGAGCATCCTTAATACAAAGTTGTTATTCCAGAAACTAACTTACAGGGAATTCTGGATTCAATTATATATTACTAATTCAAAAACAAAGTTTCCATTGGGGAATTTGCGGCTCTATTTGATGGAATTTACATTTTAGTTATCTCCCTTGCATCTTCACTTATCGTTTTTTAAAAAGTCCACATTGGAAAGGATATAGATGATTTTAGTCCTTTATTATGGTAGAGGTGTGCGGCCAGCATTTTCAAATCCCATCCTATTCATATATTTGAGATTCCAAGAAAGTCCAACATATTCATATATAAACCACTCTATTCCTGACCCTTTCAGATATGTTCTTACCTTGTATTTTCAGAATTAAAATATAGTTAAATCGGAACTAAAGACCTGTGAATGCAGAGGGAAAAAATAGAACATAAATTTTTTAAATTCTGGGAATATGACCTAATCATATATTATTTTTGAAAATAGTATACCTTTTTCCCAAATTTTAAATGACAAAACATAGACCCTTTTGGGCCGTACATTTGTAGTTACCATTATATATGCAGTTACCCTCCCCCCCCCCCCCCCCCCCCTCCTTGACTTTGAACGGAAAATATCCCTGAAAATTATGTATGACCTTCGGATCTAAAATATGTATGATAAACAGAAAAAAGAAACAAAGAGATATGAAATTATTTTCGTTAATATTTCATAACAATTAGGCAAAAGCTAACATCATCCCAACCTGTACAGACGTCCATATATGAGCAAACAAATTGAACAAAATTAAATAATTCTACATATTTCATATTTCCCTGAATAATCTCTAAAATTAGAAGATTCTAAACTTGAAATCAGTATAAAGAGTTGGTCTGACAAATCATGTACCAACAGGCGGACAGAGAAGCGTAAAACAGTATCCCTCTGACTTTCGCGGGGGGGGGGGGGGGGGGGGGGGGGGAGTGCATAACGAAGGGTAATTTCTTAGTGCCAGGTACCTGTAATATCCTAGGAGAATGACCTATCAAAAAGTATATGTACCTGTGCCGATGACCATATGAAAAATTTATTGGTTATTGTACGGACTATTTGACATGTATGAAGTCATTTTAAACTAAATATGCTATGGTCATTCATAATGTATGGTTGAATAAATTTGCATACGTTAAGAATAAACGACCCCGTCTCCTCAGCAGGTTCTTGATTGATTTTATTGAAGAAGATAATATATATCATAAGCATCGTTGATAATTTAATGCCATATTTTATTTCTTCATCTAGAGATGAAAAGAAAAAGTCAGCAGCAAACTTGGATATTAATTTCTGTTTATCAATAGAGATGTCGTGTTACATTTCTAAAGGAACGGGCTTGGGCATAAACATATGGATTTTATTTCAAAAGTATGGTAATTAAATAATGGACATTCATTCTTTTGTGTAAAAATATCTTTCTGAAAATATCGTTGGCACCACAGAGAAATATAAAGAATATACTTAATTACAAGAAAAATGTAGGAGAAAGAAAACAAACCTACTCACGTACGTAATAATTTGTGTCAATGCGCCATAATAGGTAGGTAGGGTCGTCTCGATTGAAAGTTAAAAATATATAGGGTTCAGCCAATCCTACCAATCCTGGAGCGTTGAACCCTATATTGTCTGAGTACCCTATTTTATCGGGTACAAAATCTCGCAAATTTCCATTTGTACACAAAATTCGAAGAAATTTTAATCAAATTTTTTGTTCCCAGAGATGTAAAGTATGTGTTCATTGTAAATGATAAATAACATTTTATTGGACATTTGTAATTTACAGAAAAATCACTGTGAGACCTGTTACCCGGCGAGACAGGGTAGCCAACCAGTCATTATTTCCGCTTTGATTATACCCAGCAGCAGATACAGGAGGAGGGCAACTAGACTTACTACAAGTCCATCTTTAAGAATTTATTTGTCTTTTACACGTCCATCTGCATTTTGTTTTATTTAATTTTACTTAATACTTCTCAACTGATAAATCCTTTTCCTTTGTTGTGATATAAGTTTTACTGTTTATTCTACCTTCAATATTTTATTTGTAAATAGTCTATTGATTTTAGATACTGTTTTAAATTTTAATGAGTTCGAGACTAATAAGTTCTCGTCGTGATATTATTGGCTGCAATATCGCCAGCTCGGGGTTAAAAAATATTCAATCAATCAATCCTTTTCCTTTTCATTTTCCCTTATCCGACTTTGTATGTATGCATTACCGCAACTCAACTTACATCTAACTCTCGAAATATACAAACTTACTATATCCTTTATAGGGAGACGAATTAATATAAATCTTATGAGTTGTTAAAGATCGAATCCCTTTAATTGATTCATTTGTATCCATGTTTTTGTTGTACTTAATACTTTGAATTAATTAATAAAATATGTTTACACTAAATACCGAAACCGTCGTTAGTATACAAATAGCAAATTGTATTGACGGATATATATTAAGAAGGGGACTTGTAGCCAGTCTACAGAGAAATGAGCGATCTCCGTATTTTGTCACAATTTGATATAATACGAGTTACTATTTCTTATCTTTCTGAATGTTGCAACAGATATAACTTACCGTCGTATCACATATTACAACGCTTATATATTTTGGTATATACATTTGTGACACGATAAACTTACATTTTAATTATAACTTTTTAAATTAATAATACATTAAAAAAGAGCAGGAGGTACTTGAATAAAACAATATGAGATACCAACAATTTAATTTAAGAAATAATTTCAAGAAAAACTTCAAAGTAAAACAAAACTTATTTACTGGAATAAAATTTAAGTAGTTTTTAATTCGCGGTAGGGGACATTGACAACACAAAGAGTGTGAAATTCATACAAATGTAATCTTTTAATGTATGATAAGACTAACATATAGAGCTATTTCATCTCAATAAATGTATAACATGCCGAGTTGCAGCTTAAAAAGCTGGAATTTTATGACAATCGAGAATCATTTTTCATACGTTAGTTATCTGAAGTCAATCTTCTAAACAAACAAAGACCGAACTACTATCCCGTCTCCGTGACAAATACAGAGTGAAGAGCATTTGTTAGAATTCTTATGAATTACACTTCCATACTTGTTTAATAAGCAACACAGGAATTGAAGGAGCATTTACAAAGATATTATTATAGACACTTATGTTATGCTTTGTTTGATTTTTATTAATCAAATAGCAGATATTTCTAACGAAATGATAGATAAAGGAAAAAAATAATAAAATGTTATTAGGTTACATAAGAGCATAAATAAGAAACTTAAGACTATTGAACCAAATTATTATTATTAATTCTTTATTATAATTTTTTTTCTTTTCTTTTTTTTTTTTTTTTTTTTTGGGGGGGGGGGGTCCATCTTGAAGGCCTAACTGTGACTTTAAGGTAAAAACAGCAATAAAAGCGCCGTTTCCTTTGCTCACACTTTGCAAAGTATATGTGGGATTCTGTGTCAAAATTAAGCCACATTATTCATTCTTTCATATTCTTTGTTGGATGAATATAGTTTTGTATTAAACAGTGAAGGATTTAAGAATAATAGCATTATATCTCTGCTATAAACTGGCAATTTTCTTAAATTTTGGCATATTTTTATTTTTCAGTGCTACTGCGAACAATGTAAGAGAGATAACTCTGTTTGGAATTACAATATTATTTTCTCTTGAGTTAATCTCAAATTGTTTGGGATGAGATCAAAAGTTCAAAGTAGGATAAAAAAAAACTTAATTCAAATAGTTGGGGGTGGGGGGGATAAAAATCGCTGCAAGTTTTGTTATCCGACATCGATTTTCGGATTGAAAAATACGGATTCAAGTGATGTCCAAGACAATATATAGAACATATATACATTGTTGAGGAAAAACAGGACCCATGATACAAGAAGTATACTCTCAAAGCATATTCCCAAATTGGTCAATCAATTTTTCCTTAATTAAGTTAAGTGGGGAGGTCAGTGAAGAAACTATGTGAATTAAGTTTTTATCCTACATTGAACTTTTGATCTCGTCCCTTATGTAGGCTTTTTACTTGACGTTTTTCGTTAAGTCAAGGGTGAACTTCATTAAATTAAAACACAAAATAGGAGTTGAAGCTATATGTTTAGCATTGATTAGCAGTTGTCCATTAAAAGACACTTATCTTAAAACAGTATGTTTCAAAGTTTAACTAGATATATTGAGCACATCGAAGTCGACACGTTTTTTAATTAATAACTCCAGAACAAAAACTTACTTTAATAAGGGACGAGCTCAAAAGTTCAATGTCGGATAAAAAACTTAATTCACATAGTTTTTTCCCTGACCCCCCCCCCCCCCCACCCCCCTTTTAACTTAATTTGGGAAAAATTGATTGACCAATATAGGCGTATACAAAAATCGATGTCGGATAACAAAACTTCCAGTGATTTTTACCCCCCACCCCCAAACTATTTGAATTAAGTTTTTTATCCGACATTGAACTTTTGATCTCGTCCCTAAGGTAACAGTACAGAGGAGCCTAAGGATATTTCAGTCTAGTGAGTCTTTTTAGCAACTTCAAACTTTGATCACCGATACAAAGAACTTGGCAGTATTTTGTAACCATTTTTCACCATTTTAGTAACGATTATTTAAGTTTTTTAGAATAATTATGAATATTTACACTGGAAACAATAAGAAAAATGTTTTCATGTACTTATTAATAAAGTTTCATTTTTTTTAAGTAGAAAGGTTATGTTATGGCAGAATGACATGTACTTATGTTATTGTAACACATTGATTAAGAGCTGTTATACTGAGGTTTTAATAAATATGAATAAAATATTTCACTTCATTTAGAATGAATATTGGGACAATATAAATACTAGTAGTTTCTACTTTCTATTTTTATACATGCGTTGAAGATCTGAAAGTAATTATTTATATAAGTTTAGATTCAACAACAATAAAAAAAAATTAAAATATTTCAACATCTTTACCATATTATCATATAGCTCTGATAGTCTTAATTTCATTAAGAAAAATCTGTAATGTGTAAACGCTATGTCTGCCTGATTTCCATTTTGCAAATAGAGACAACTATTATAGCCCCATGTTTAATTTTACTACATTTCAAGAGAATACCACCATTACTAGGTTTGCATATGGATCTATCAATTCACAAGATCTTTGAAAGCTGTATTTTTTCCACTTTCTGTAATAGTGTCACGAGAGATTTGCGACCTATTATCAGAATTTTAAGAATTCGTTACAAAACAGATCAACAAATCCAAATTTTTGTGTTATTATAGTATTAATAAATGAGTGTTTTCATAATTGCCCTGATATATATCCAAGGTCTGTAATAATGGCCTGAGGATTGCTGTAATGGCCCGAGGCAACGCCGAGGGCCATTACAGCATCCGAAGGCCATTATTACAGATAGAGGACATATAACAGGGCCATTATGAAAACACCCATTTCTTAATACTTTTATTAACCAGTTTGTATATAGCATTTGCATTAATCCGAATAGCACAAATATAATGGTAAGTAAGCAAAACTTGTGAGAACAGTTTTAAAGATTAATTTCGGACAGTTTTTTTCAAAAATATGTTTTAAAATGTTCTAGTTTGCTTCTCCTGAAATTTCCAAGTGGAGTATTAAAAAAAAGCAGACATTTTGAAAAAGCCGTAATAACCGGTTATTATGAACAAAATGCTGTAATGGCCCTGCTGCAATGCATTCATTTTGCTTATAAAGGTAAGGCATTTTTAACGTATTTTACCCTACTGGTTAATAAAGTCCGTACAATAACCAATAACACAATCTCATCCTCCCAAGTCAGGGTTTTGTATCCACGTTCGTTCCTACAAACCCCAGACATCACACATTCGTATTTTGCGTGTCGAACATAACGCCGCCTGGTGTGTGACCTAGAAAATTCTACGTACGACGCAAATGAATCCTCTTTTGACCTTGAGAAGTAACAATTGAAAATCGTTCACTTCCGACCCACAAACTATAGATGTGTGATGTCAGGGGTTTGTAGGAACTAACGTGGATACAAAACCATGACTTGGGAGGATGCACAATCTTAAAAATGGGCTTATCACAAGGTACACCAAGAGACGGTGCTAAAAGGAATGTTCCTAATGTTCTTATTCGTCTTCTCAAACGAAAATAAATCATTTATAAAGAAAACAAAACACCGTGTTTGGGATATCAGCTCGCCTAACAGTACAGTAAGCTTTATTTATTACAATAAATAAAAATGTCCAAATATATATAATGTCTGCCATGGCCGCTGCACTTTCAAGTACATCAGAAAAGAAACAACAAATGCAAGTAATATAATCACATAATTGTAACGTTTCATTCAGTAATCTTAATAAACCACTGTACTAAAGGCAAGCGTCAAATGACAAATACCGTGACTTTCATATACCGTTACAACTATTCCCGCCTTTCAATACAGTCATGTACTTCACTTGTTAAATGATCTTAAATAACAAGTCGAGTCACCCTGGTAAACATTCCATTCACACACAAGTACTAACACGTGTTCATAGTAAACAAAAACAATTACACGTGTTCGTAGTAACCTTTACAAATACATTTCTTGTGTCCAATGTCATCAGTGGAAAGGAGATTTCGTGTATTATTATTTCACTATGATAGCTCAGTAGGGAGAAAAAGAAAAAATACATACATGCATACAGAAATATGTTTTTAACTATAGCGAGGTGTGTAAAGATATTAATATCAGTAATAATACACCTACGTCATGAAATTCCAGTAATTACAAATACATTAATGGCCCCAGTTCCCATGCCATAACAGGAGACCTCGACATCGTACAGGAACGAGAGTTGAAAATCATTCCTTAGAAAAGAACCTAAATATCGCCCCCGTCAATTGTTAAGTGGAATGAGTGTCGTAACATCATCCACGACTCACTCCATACTTACTGCAAAAATGGATAAAACGAGAAGTTGACAAAAAATCCTTAGATTCCTTTTTCAATTTAGTAATGAAAATAGTTGATATTCGTATTAAACATTGAACGTTTTACTCCTAACAATAACCGTAATAGCCCTATTTCTCGTATGAAACATAAGATAAAAGAACTCGGAAAAGAGTTTGTTTTCGTCCCAGCTGATAAGGTTGCCAATAATATTTTTTCGACGTAAATGTTATATTGAGGTCCTGCAAAAGGAACTCACAAATTCACCTACATTCCAACTGACTCAATTTTCGGAAAATGTTATCGTTAACACACGCAAACTTATTGCTACCTCTTTACAAGCAGAACCGAATAACATGAAAGTTCCAACTATGTACTGGCTTCCGAAGCTGCACAAAACACCTTATAAATATAGATTTATTTCGTCTTCAAGCCATTGTTCCACCACTAAACTGTCTATTCTACTTACTAATGCAATTGGTACAATCAAAAACCTAGTAATAAATTTTTCAAGTAAGGTATACGAAAATAGTGGTATTAATTACTTTTGGAGTGTGAAAAATTCGTTGGAAGTACTTGTTAAATTACAGTCCTTTGTTAATATATATTGATCACTGTCATTTTGCCTAGTTTCTTCTGTTACCTTTTTTCAACATCGGACTCTGACATCTTTTGAACTGAGTTCTACTGTGTGTATCACTATGTGTTTGTATATTCCAGATTGGCTAGAGGTATAGGGGGAGGGTTGAGATCTCACAAAAAATGTTTAACCCCGCCGCATTTTTGCGCCTGTCCCAAGTCAGGAACCTCTAGCCTTTGTTAGTCTTGTGTGTTTTTTAAATTTTGGTTCATTTTTATGTTTCGGAGTTTAGTGTGCCGTCCATTTTGCTGAACTAGTATACACTATTGTTTAAGTGCCAGCTAAAGCCCGCCTCTGGGTGTGGGGTTTTCTCGCTGCGTTGAAGACCCATTGGTAGCCTTGAGCTGTTTTCTTGCCCTTTGGTCGGGTTGTTGTCTCTTTAACACATTCTCCGTTTCCATTCTCTATTATATATATAATAAACTCTGCAAAGAGCTTCAAGACACGGTATAAGATATGAAATTCACACGAGTTATCTTTCTTCCGACACAGAAATGTTAAAATATTTCTGACGCCTCCAGGCCGATAAACCAAAATTGTCCTAAATATTAATTTTATGGTCGGCAATGAATATCTAACCCAACATCATCTAATATATCAAAGTCCAGTATAAAACTTGAGTGATACAGGTATACATACATGGTTCACTGTTGTCTCTTAATTTTTTTTTGAGAATTTGATTTAAACATAAACGATTATTCTAACTTTGATAAGCCATTTTTCAATATTACAAAGAGTTTTAAAGATATACTAAAATAACATTATTAAAAATAAAAACGAAAAATTAACATTGTCTGAACTCTCAAAAATAAATGATAGTTCCAAGTTATATTTATACAGTAAACTTAAAAAACACTTTAAAATAAGAAGAGTACCTGAAATATGAAAAAAAAAGTTTTATAATGAGACAGCTTTTGACAAGATATGAAAATATTCCCAGAGAAAATAGACTATGCTCTTGATGCAAGGTGCTAGACGATGAATACCATTTTTTCTTTAATTGTAAATAAAATACTCAGTTAAGATCTAATCTTTTTGAAAGGTTAATAGAACTTAATCAAAATTTTCTATTAGCCTGCGAAGGACCACAAATTTTTGATATCCTAAACCCTAAAGTTGAACTTTTACCAATTATTTGTGATTTTATAAAGATGTCATTTGAACTGCATCGGTCAAAGTTATTTTCTCTTTCCTGTAATTTCTCTGAATGTATGCGTTTGTTATTGTTTATTGGGTACAACTTACCAATAAAGATTATATATATATAACTTTATCTCTTGTTCCCGGGTTTTGATATATGTATACATATGCCAACAACTAATAGCGAAGCATTAATATAAATTAAAGGGAAGTCCAAATAGACAAACTAAACCATATAGGAAACGAATAGTACAAAGGTATAATAACCGAATGAAATAAATACAAAGCAAACTAACGAAAACAACCATTCTGAAAGTATTGCTGGGCAATACAATGTCCCCTACCGGCTTGAGCTGTGAGAAAACATATCAAATCTCCTTGACTATATGAATCGGACGAAGACGAATAACTCCTAAAATTCCTGAAACTATGTTTGCAAGGGGCACACAATAATTACCCGATCAAACTTGCTCTGTCGCTCAACATTATAAGCTCATATACCAACAATAAGATCACTTGGTAAAAGGGTTTGAAAAAAGTAAAGAAAACTAATATTTTGACAATAATTCCTATTTCCAAGGGCGGTAAATGGCTTTGCAAAAAAAAGTCCGGAAAGCTAATATTTTGACAATAATTCCTATCCCCAAGGGCAGTAACTCATAATAATTATCCGATTAGCGTGAAACTCAGACTTGATCTGTAACTCATCATTATAAGCTCACATACAAAATGTGATCAGGTTAAATGGTTTCTGAAAAAAAGTCCGGAAAACTGTAGTGCAGCTGACGGACGGATGGACGGAACGACGGACGGTACGACGGACTGACGGACGGACGGACAGGGTGCAAACCTATAGTCCTCTTCGGCGTTGCCGGTAGGGGACTAATAAAACATGATGGAACACAACACCTAAAATACTAACAATGTGAATTCCTACAACAAAAATAGTGTTGACATCTGTTACCCGGACTGCTCTGTTAATCAAATTGAAAGTCCGGAAAATCTAGTAAAACAAGATTGCAACACGTAACCATAGGTCTGTCACCGCGGTATATTATGATAATCTTTATATCATAGGTAACAATCCACAGGTACACGGGTATAGGACCCCTCTTTTTCCGACCCCCCCTAAATTTTATGTGTTCTTCACAATGAACCAGGAAATAAGCCTTGTTTACTATCCAGCCCTAGTAACTATCCATTTTCTTCACAATTATCTGAATTTTCTGAACCAGGAAATAAGCCTTGTTTACTAGTTCAGAAAATTAAGATAATTGTGAAGAACACATAAAATTTAGGGGGGGGATTGGAAAAATGGGGGTCCTATACCCGTGTACCTGTGTAACAATCCTGTAAAATATAAACCTAATTTGCAAAAAAGTTTTAGAGGAGTTGTCTCCACAAGATATTCCTATGATACAATGTGATAAAATACAATAAAGTCCCATAACTCCTATAAGTATAGTTTTCACAATGAGCGAGAATTAGATATCGCTTGATATCAAATCGAGTTGTTTAATTTGGATATAATAATAAACGAGCCTTTGGCGAGTTAAATAACGAGAGCTGATATCAAGTGGTATCTAATTTTTACGAGTTGTTCAACCTATTTCTCTTATGATTCTTCAGGAATATTTGTTTGTTTGTGATTCGGCGTCCGACCCGCGAGAATCTTAACGTTAATTTTTCTGTGACGTCAAATGTTGCTAGGCAACGCTGGCTTTCAACGATGACCGCACAGATTTCAACCAATCAGAAAACAGCGACGTTTGAATCAAGGCCAATCAAATAAAAGAATTTCTGGTAACAATTATTCATATCATATCATTGGGAATTAGTTATGACAAATAATTCATCGCGCGAGAAATAGATAACAGCGCACCATCATAAGAGAAAAATCAATAAATCAAAATAGCACTATAGTATGATAATCTTCATATAATAGGCAACAATCTGGGAAAATATACACCAAATCTGCCGAGTAGTTTCAGAGGTCTTGTGTCCACAATGTATGCATATGGTACAATGTGATGAAATACAACAAAGTCCCATAACTCATGTAAAAATATCCAAACACTGGTAACAATCCTGCAAAATATAAATGATATATGCCCAAAGTCCCATAACTCATGTAAAAATATCCAAACACAGGTAACAATCCTGCAAAATATAAATGATATATGCCCAGTAATTTCAGAGGAGTTG
The DNA here is from genome assembly GCA_028015205.1 of Mytilisepta virgata. Classification (NCBI taxonomy): domain Eukaryota; kingdom Metazoa; phylum Mollusca; class Bivalvia; order Mytilida; family Mytilidae; genus Mytilisepta; species Mytilisepta virgata. Next base: position 54,429,999 of record CM051518.1, on the reverse strand, counting down.
TGTCCACAAGGTATGCATATAATATAATGTGATAAAAAACAACAAAGTGCCATAGCTCCCGCAAAAATCGCTGACGGTATAGTGTGATCATCTTCATATCATAGGAAAGAATCCTGAAAAATATTAATGATATCTGCCGAGTATTTAGAGGAGTTGCGTCCACAAGGTATGCATATGGTACAATGTGATAAAAAAACAACAAAGTCCCATAACTCCTGTCTTGAAAAATAGCTGAATGAAAATGGCGGTATAGTGTGATCATCTTCATGTCATAGGTAACATTCCTGCAAAACATTAACAAACTTTGCAAAATAGTTTCAGAGGAGTTGCGTCCACAAGGTATGCATATGATACAATGTGATGAAAAACAACAAAGTCCCATAACTCCTGTAAAAATCGCTGATTAAAATGGCGGTTAAGTGTGACCATCTTCGTGTCATAGGTACCATTCCTGTAAAATATAAACCAAATCATTCCAATAGCTTCAGAGGAGTTGCATCCATAAAGTTATTGGGACGTATGGACGGACGCAGACCATTACTAAGTCCCTCCGTCGCGTTGCGGCAGGGGATAATATGTTTATTTAACTGGAATGTTAATTCGATAAGACATGAAATATAATAAAAGATACACGTATCTAGTTTCACCGATGAGATAGAAACTAAAAGGACATGTGAGCTTTTGCCATGACTTGACGTCCGTCATCCGTCCGGACGTCCGTCCATCTGTCGTAAACTTTTTCAAAGACATTCTCCTCTGAAACCACTTAACCTGTTCCAGCCATACTTAGTCTGAATGATCCTTTAAGTATCTAGAATAAAGTTTGTTTTATTTTCTTGTCCGTTGAGAAACATGACCGCCATGGCTAAAAATAGAACATAGGGGGGTAAACTACAGTTTTTGGCATATATCTCGAAAACTAAAATATTTAGAGCAAAACTGACACTGTCAAGATCTACCTGCCATGAAATTTTCAGACGAATCGGTCAACCTTTGTTGGGTTATTGTCCCTGAATTGTTAATTTTAAGGACATTTGCAGTATTAGGTTATCTTGAATATTATTATAGATAAAGACAAACTGTAAACAGCAAAAATGTTCAACAAAGTAAGATCTACAAATAAGTCAACATGAAAGATTATTTACATGTAAACATTAATTATCAATAAAAATAATGGTCTGATATATTGTCACAGTGTTTAGAGCATAACTTGAAATAAATTAAATTGTAGCTGTACAAGTAAAATGGGGGGTCAAGGGTCAAGGTCATTGAAAAAATTCATAGAAACCGATGGCAAATGCCCTAGCAACCAGACATATTTGTGTTCAGGACCCTAAAATTTACCTGTTCAAGTCAAAATGGAAGGTCGAGAGTCAATGCCATTGAAAAGGTCCAATACTATAGCAACCGAAGAAAAAGTCCCTAGCAAACATATATATTTGGGTTCAGGATGCTATATTTTAGCTGAAGAAGTCAATATGAAGGCGAAAAATGCTACGGTATACATTTAAAAATAATCACTGATTCAAGATCTACACAAAAAATAACAGGTGAGCGATTCAGGCTCTTGGGAGCCTCTTATTTTTTATAAAAAATAATGAATAAAACATTTCAATAAGTGTAAATATATCTGATAAATAAATTGATAAATATAGTAAAAATAAAATAATACATAAATAAACAACGACTCTGTTTATGGTATACTTTCTATAACTGACAATCTCTAACATAAATTTAATTGAAAAGCGATATACACGTGTTTTAAAAGTGCAATTTTTTTCTATAACATTTTATAGTCCGTTTTAATTACCAATAACCTTAATTAATAACCAACGTGTTATAATGTTGTAAAAATATTAAATGATGCGATGAATGGCATGGCGACTAAATTCTTATCTAATTTTGTATTAATGTATAAGTTTTTGTTGTAATACGTTGTTATAAGATATTTTTCAAAATATAAAATTTTACTTGAGTCTTAGGATTCATACTTGGGGAGTAGACATCACATAAAGTTACTTTGCATATCTTTTTCTGTACAATTCAATAATTAGAAATTAAGGTTGATAATGGTGTTTAGTGATAATAATGCCTGGAATATCTATGGTAGCAGCGTATAATTGTTTGTGTCTTTGTATCAACATGTAAATCGATTTCATTAATGTTGACAGGTGTGGTCAATAAAAAACACGTCATAACATGGACTTATAATCCGTTTAAAGTGGACAAGCAACCGTGAAATAGTAACGTAAATAAAAATTGAAACGTTTCATAAAGAAATTAAAGATGGACCCTTCAAAATCAGAAATTCCTCCCGCATTTACGTACAATAACGTACCGAACAGCGGAATTAACAGTGCACCTCAAGGACCCCCACCTGGTAAGTTTCACTCAAGAGTTTTTCAGAAGTTTTTCTTTTAAATGATAAAGTAAACCAAGTGTAACATAAAGACATTGTCATCATAATCCATTTCTCATGGTTTTTTATCTACGTATATATATGTGTGTGCACTCAAATGGTGTTATATTTTAACGGAAGGCTAATGTCACGTTAACGGTTGGTTGTCTTTTGTATCTGCAGATCTGATCCAAAATTAAATTGCGATCCGGCTGCCTCCAAGATGAAGAGAGCGGATTCATAAACATCAATTAAATATGCATGATTAATCTATTCTATTCTATTTTATTATAAAATTTTATTTCTCTTCTAAAAATATCGAGGCAATCTGTTTTGTTATTGAGAGTTTATTATTTGAAAAAATATTATGAACAATATATAATGGTCAGTTAATCTTCTTTAAGCGGACAAAAATATTTCATACAAACGATAATTCCAATCCCTATTATAAAACTGAAGTCAAATAAAAATCCGTTTAAAAAGAGATTATAGAAAAATGATCTATCAATGATAGCAAATAAAATAGGTTGTTACCATTCAGGAGAAAGGCCAGTTCTTGCGGTCGTTGGTTATTTAAGATTATGGTTTTTAATGTTTCGACACTAAAATTTTAGTACAATACAGTTTGAAATATTACTCGGATAAGATGATAATTTTTCAGCTCAGTGAAGTTTTCTTTAAAGCATCAGTGGTAATTCTTCCGATAAAAACGTTCTCATCCACTGTTCTCAGCACAACGCAAGGACCTAAGCTTCCCCAGAAAGGAATACTCTTATTATCGACATATCAATCCAAAATTCCAAGCTCCCATTTATATGCATTTATATGCAGAGAGAAAGAGAGAGAGGGTACAGACCTGTAAATCTGATCCCCGTCTTTGGACTTGCAAGCCTTCAGCACAACACAAACAAAGGATTATTTCCTTCGAATATAGCTATATCCTTAAATGGTTTTTACTTTAAATTTTTCAATCGTTTTGGCGTTTGAATTTATACTCTTCAACATTTTTGGATTATAGTTTCGGCTTTAAACATTTCTGGCCTTCAGAATAACTTATGAGTGGTAAATCGTGGAAACGTGCAAATCTTGCGTATCAAAACCTGTATTACGGATATTTATTTTACAAAATTTTTGTAGCTGTTATAAGGATTTTTTGTTACAAATAAGTTAACATAAAAAAAATATAAAAAAGGGAACTTCCCAACCTACATGATTGTGTATGGTAATCATAACTATAAGGCAGGTATGTTCAAGGCATGTTCTTTGGAATGAACTTATTGAACATGCAACAGATAAATTTACCAATTTTACAGAACATTTGGATTATGCAAATTATCACAGAGTTGAACATTTTCAAATAATATCTCTTAGTGTGGTAAAATTTTAGTCAACTTACATGGTAGATATACAAATGTATATATCAGTTTAAATATTTTATTTTAAATCTATACCTTTACATATACTAAATTAGAATTTATTAACTTAACTATTTACTTAACTATTCACAGCATACTCAGCATGTCAGTCAACAGTTGTCGTTCATACACAACCCGTTTATGGCGGACATGTTCAATCGTTTGGAGAGATGCCGGTTAGGATGAAATGTACAAGTTGTCAAGCGGATATTCTGACATCCACACATTATGAAGTAGGAACTATAACATATGTCGTATGTGCTGTTCTGTGTTTTGTTGGGTAGGTGTTCATTAGCAGTGAATATAGAACCTTTTAATATTGGTTTAAAAGAATTAAAATATGATACCTCTCCCAATAAATGCTGTCTAAGGCGTTAGACGGTTGATTATGAAAACTGGCAAACGTAATCACCATATCAATATGAAACGAATTTTTAGTTGCCATCAACATCTTTAATCGTTTTTAAAACTGAAATTATCATTCCTCGACAAAAACGCAGTAAAACCTGAAAACGATTGCACGTGGGAAACATTTTTTTACATAATATAAATGAAAATAGTGTACACTTTTGTATTACATCAAAGTCCTCAGAACATCGACAGGAAAGAATCAAAATGAAAACCAAACCGATCAAAATCCAGAGACAGAATGAAATCCTGGGAACAGGAAATAGTAACACGGAGAAAGGATACTAAAAAATATGAACTAAAATACATAACAGACATTAGAAAAATAAAACAAGACGACGTAAAAACTGAAATATATTACATATATTGCTGAAATATAGTATAAATTTACTATATCTAACATTAGTATCTTTGGATTGTTATTTTGAAACTCCTGGGACGATGCCTCTGCATGGTGGACGGTAGGTCCCCGAGGGTATTCGCCAACCCAGTCGTCAGACTTGTCTGACATGAATATTCATTGAATTGTTACAGAAATTACCCGTATTTAGCAAAATTCAAAAATAGTAGAAATACTAAGGGGTCATTCCTTGTATTGCACATGGTAGATCGCCTTAGCTGAAATTTGGCTTCCTATTTCGGTATTTTTGGTTATGAGTACTTCTTGTTTAAAATAAGTTTGGTTTTTGGTTTTCCAAATGTTTCGGTTTTAATGCTGCTGATGAGAGGTAACTCCTTGAAATGCTTCGAACAAATGCGTCGTATACAGCATAGAATAAATTTACTATATCTAACATTAGTATCTTTGGATTGTTATTTTACAGTGTGAAGATGTTAAGAAAATTAACTTATTGTTAAAATATTTAATTATAGATTACTTGTTATTACTGTTATAACTTATCAATTGTTATTGTTAACTGGCAAAAGTACAAACAACGGTTATGTTCTTTGTGGCAATTTACGAAAATCAGCCATTTTATTTTCAAACATTTTTGTAAAAGTGTCCCTCGTGACATTACAACTTTTCTGCTCCCTTTTTATTTTTATAGTCACTTTTACTGATCAGCTGGATTATGCCGTTTGAAATAACAATTTATGTGTTAAATTCGTTGTAAATCATTTCATAAGGGACCTAATAATACGTACTTTTTTCAGGTTGTATCTGTTTTGCTGTCTGATTCCATTTTGTTTGAACTCATGTAAAGATGTTGTTCATACCTGTCCACATTGCAGATTCACCGTAGGCCGATACACCAGGATGTAACGAAATAAACAAGGACAAATATCTCATCACCAGAAATCAACTTGGACGGTTACCCCCTACCTCAAGATCCTGGCATTCATCTTAACATACATGTACGCTGCGAACTTAAGTAGAAACCGATAATGGGTCAACATTGAGAGCATGCTTTAAAGGACATAAAACAGATAGAAAATTATAAAGAAGGATACTTTCAAAGATGTAAATATAAACTCTTGAATTCGGACGTTTAAACGAGAAGCTGGATAGGAACCATACTTCCCAAGTCTAAATTTTCTCCTTTTCTTCGACATTTTTTTATGTATTAATTACTTTTTGTTGTTGAAATGTTTTTGTATGTTTGCTTTATTTATTTTATTATTTATTTATCTTAGTTATGATTTTTAATAGAAATTCCATTTGGTAGATAAATGTCATACAAAGACATTTGTCACGAAATGCTTTAAAATATATGAAATAAAGCCCTGCATGATATTTATCTTCTTATGATTGCGCCACATTGAGTACGACGGTAGTTGTCATATTTTCCAAAAAAAAATATGGTACATGTAAGCATTTAGAAGGAATTTTAAACACCTGTATCGTGCTATTCCTTGGAACTATTATACTTCGCACTCCCAGAATTTAAGTGAAGTTAATTCCATTTTTATGTAATTATTTATGAAGAGATCAATAACTATTTAAACAGTCAATAATCTGGCCCATATACAATCTATATACCTCAATGTCGACCTCTGCATTAATAACTATTATGTAATAAGCATTCTAAGAGTATTGCTGAGCAATACAAAGTCCCCTACAGGCTAGAACTGTGAGAAAACAAACCAAATGCTCAAATTGGAAATATTTCTGTTCCCAAGGGCAACAACTCTCACAATTATTATCCGAATAGCCTGAAACACTAACTTGATCTGTAGCTCATCATTATAAGCTCGCATACCAAAAATGAGATCATTTGGTAGAAGGGTTTGGAAAAAAGTTTCCGAAAACTAATATTTTGGCAATAATTTCTATTTCCAAGGGCAATAACTCTCATAAAAATTATCATATTTTAACAATAAAATTGTTTCTTCATGGAGAATATTTAATATTTTAAAGCACAAAGTTCGCATATATATTCGACGATACAACCGTCTTCTTCAGATGCTGAACGAAAAATGTCTGGAGACACAAGTTGTTTATCACGACGTCATAGTTACAATTTTTCTTTACAACAAAGTTAATCCATATTTTAACAATAAAATTGTTTCTTCATGGAGAATATTTAATATTAAAAAATTATCCATAAAACTCAAAATTGAAATAAAGAAGGAAGGACCAGGATTTTTGCAAAATAAAAAGACAGGATCACTTTAGGCGTGAAAACAAATGCATGACCTGGGTCAATCAGGAAATTTAGGCTGCAATAGTGGCGAAAAAAGTCCAGGACTAAAATTTCGACAAAACAAATGGCAGGATGAAAACGTGAAATATGGGTCATTTGACCTCCATTTTTGGGCAGGAAGCACGTGTAAGGTACTCTCCATACCTAATTAGATGATTGTAGGTCAACTGGCATCAGAGATCTTGCTGCATGTTGACTACGAAATACTTCAACAGTTCTTTTCAACTTCGTTGTCATTATATTCGAAACCTAGGAATATTTCGTTTTCTTTGTGTGTTTGATATATGCAATATGGAAGAAATATTTTTTTCGTCTGCATTTTTCAGTTACTTAATATGAATTTACATTACTTTTGAAAGATAAAAGTAGTCAAATATAGGTCATACGGTGTCTCATATTTAAGCACATTGCCTAAAAGATTGTTTTCCTCGACTTGAAAGACCATTGCATTTGTCTTTGCAATAAACCTCTACGATATTAAATCTAATGTGTAATGTCTAATTTTCTGTTCTATTATCATTATTATTTGAATGTTCACCCTTAATTAGTATGTTAAAGTGTACCCTATTGGAGCCCAATGCCTGCAGCAATTGCGAAATACCCAAGATGTCTACTTTAGCTACAGGTCAATAAGTAAGTCGAACGAGTTATTATTAAACCTACGTCATAATGTATTGTAGATGTGATAATCGATGACTTACCTGTGTAAATAAATATTTACCTGTAGTTATCAAAGATTATTACAAAATGAGCATGGAGCCACCGCCACCATATAGCAATGAAAAGGGGTCGTTCCCTCAGCAGACATTTCCTCAACCGCCGGGATTTAATGAAAGTCCTCCAGGTATGACAAAAAAATATTATTTTTATTTAAAACAGAAAGAAACTTCCATGTTGTGTGTTTAGTAAACTGAGAAATTTCGTTCCTGGTTTTCTGAATTCATAGACATCAGAATAATATTGATGGAAAAAATAATTAATTGATAATGTAGTTTACGTTATACGAAATTAACCTTTCTTTATAATTGTTTAAACGCACGTTTGTTCAGTTGTTTATTTATAACATACGAAAACAATATTCAGAATATTTTACTTGCCTCACGGTTCTTAGGGAAACACCAATTGAATTTTTAGGGGGTTGGGCAAAAAGAAGAAAAAGACTTGAGGTTCCAAAATTTGGTGTATTGATGAATAAAACCAGTATATTTTGAAATAAATTGGGTGCCATTGTCCCCCCCCCCCCCCCCCAAACAAGAAAAAACAAAAGAAAGTTCGTGGATGCCGCGATAAATAATTTGAAATAAATTGGGTGCCATTGCTCCCCCAAACAAACCAAAAGAAAGTTTGTGGATGCCGCGATAAATATTTCCAGGATCCAAAATAAGTCCCCTCCAATAAACATAAAACGGTCACTCTCTTACTATAAGCCAAAGCTATATATTTAAAGTCTTTAATATGTGAAACTGGAGTAAATAAAAAAAAATATAATTAAAAAATATCCCTTTTCAGCATATTCACAGCAAAGTGTGATTGTTGTTGCACAGCCGACCTTTGCAGTAGGTTTCCAAAGATTCAACGAAACGCCAGTCCGGACAGTATGTCCATCTTGTAGAGCTGAAGTTTTGACATGTACACACTACGAGACTGGTACAATGACCTGGATATCTTGTTTAGTTATGGTTTTTGTTGGGTAAGGAAATCCTATTTTGGAATAAACCAAGGCGCTGATGCTGGATTGCAGTATATGCAGTTTAATATATAAATGCCATGTATATCAATATACTGGGATTGATTTGCGTTTTGCTATTGGGTCATGGTCCGACTGTTATTCGATAGTTTACTACCTTATAAAGATCAGAAGAGGCCCAATTTATATATCTATGCATTTAAAGAATATGTTTAAAGCTTTATTTTTTCAAGCTTATTTTCAAAAATATAACGCGACAATTTTGAGATTGAGATTTAAAAAAAGAATGATACATTTTGTTTTTGTACAGAAAAGTTAGCACGTTTGAACAGTATTGCTGTAAAGGAAAAGAGGGGTTGTGTATGAATAAATTCTTTGATACAAATTTTGATGCATAATAGGTGCACATTTCGTCGATTTACCACCCATCAGTTGTGCTCAAAACCAAAACAATAATAAAAAAAAGTTGAAGAAAAATTTCAGAAATGTCAAAATGACAAAAAGGGGTCGAAACCATATTAATTCTTTTCACAGAACTTCAGTATAAGTGGGGGTTTGTTCCTTCAATTTCAAAAACTTTAGTTGTTTGATTTTTTTATATTTAGTTTAACACGTCTGTTTATTGTTTTAGACTATGGCTGTTCTGTTGCCTGATTCCATTCTGTCTGAATGCCTGTAAAGATGTGGTACACACTTGTCCGAATTGTCGACACACCATAGGACGCTACAACAGAGCAGGGACATAAAGATAAACAGTGCTGTCTACTCCTATTCCGCCAAAATTTTTATTTTGTATTACGAAACAATTTGAATACCCGAAATTATTACATTTACCCATTACGACTTTTTCTAGATCGATCGCTCTTTGCGACGGAGGTAAAGAATGACGTATCACGTGACGTTTTGTTAGGCATAGAAACAATAACAATATAGCAGCCCCGGTAAATTTTGCGACAATTTCTGTCCCAGAGGGATATATCATACCATGAATACAGAAAGTTAAAACTCGCCCGACTTGCATTATCCTTCAAATTTACCTTCACTGTCGTAACCCGGAAAGCGCCACCTGATGCCTAACATAGATTTATACCCGTCCGTTATTTTACAAGATTGACAAAACGTTAGCTGATACCGACCGTTATAATTTGTATATGACGTAGCTCATACTGAATATTAAGGCGAGGACCAACCTATGCCTAACAATAACAAAAGTCACGTGGTCGGAATAATAATTTCTGCCCCCGATGCAGTAATTCCAGACTAAGTCGGAATTCAAGTATACAAGTTCGAGCAGTTGGAAACCCTCCACTTGGTGGGACGGTCTTTGCAAAGTATACTATTATTTGTGATCTTTCATGTAAAAAAATCCCATTTTAGTGGAACCTCTGAGCTATCTTTTTTAATCCCTTTAGATTTCAATTTTTTAAAGTGTCTTGATTCTTCAACTTCGTTATATTTCTGATAATTTTATAGTAATTTTTATGTTTTAATGCATGTTTATATTTTAATACTATACAATGTCTTTTTAATATTAAATTAAACAACCATAAAACCGATTGCTGAACTTCAGTGAATTCTTAGAGCTTTAAAATTAAACTTACTTTGAGGATATCCATACAAAATGGAAATGTAAAAACCTTTATATATATTACATAACAATTACTGACCATTATGTTTATACACGCATATAAGGATTCTTGCTTTACTGTGTATTTGAATTAATATGTTGCCTTTTAAATCCGATATGCTCATTTTAACATTTTTTAATGTAACATAACGCTTTTTTAATGTAACATAACGCTTCTTTATTAAATTTATAATTGTTGTCACAACCAAATATTTATACTTGTTACTTGTTACTTGTTTTACTGTTCTCTTGATGTTTTACAGAAGTTTGAAAAATAAAAACATAATAAATATGAAATGTGTCATCTAGGTAATGCAAAGTTCTAGTTCTAAACTGGTTTGGAAAAGGAAAGGTGTGTTTTGCGAAATCTTAATTCTTGACATGTGAGATTTTGTCTCAATTTCTTAATAGAATTTTGGGTATTCGCATTAGATGTATTTTTCAAATGAGCAATTACCTTATTGGAATATGTTATACCCAAACTATTTTTTGTGTTTTTAAAGATTTGTTGTAAAATTACCTTGTGATAATTATAAGAGGTTCCACCTTTACAATAATCATATATTTGTTCTATCTTACTTCGGTATATTGCTATAAGTGAATCATTTAATTTTATCTGTAATAGACAATTTGATTGGTTGTTAATGTTTGAGCAAGTTAGAATATATCGTATAATCTACTTTGGGTACTTCACCAAGGTATTACTCCGCAATCAGGAAATTTTTGAAATTTCAATTATGAGGCTCGAGTGCGGAAGGTCGCGGGTTCGATCCCCGACCGGGTCAAACCAAAGACATTAAAATTGGTATTTGCTGCTTCTTCACCAGGCAGGCGGCATCCAGGAGTAAGAGCGAATGACTGGTCGGCTCAGAGTCAGTATAATGTGGGGTTATATGTCTTCCTGCGGACAATTTCCTCGTGAGCTAGCACTTTAAAAATCCGGCTCAGAGTGTTGGTCTAGTACACAGTAGGGATTCATATCATAACAACATGTTCTCGTCCTGATATGGACCTAATGCCTGCCACTGGACGTTAAACAAGATTCATCCATCCATCAATTATAAGGATTGATTTAAATTTTGGAACAGGTTATAATTGTACGTTTTAACCTACTATGGTCAGTTTACGCTTAAAATAAGTATTATAATATAATCTGTTCCAAAATTGACAAAAAAACTTAAGGACAATGATTAGCTCCATTCCATTTACTGGATATCAAAACCAAATAAACCCAGGTACATAGCTTAGTGCACTACTAAACCTCTTTCAAAGGTCCTTACTGCTTTACATACCGCAAGTAAGGATGGACCCCAGAGCTACTGTGATAAGGCCTACTCAACTAAAATTCTGAATACTCACAAGAATGTCTCTCTTTCAGTTACCTTGCATATTGCAATTTATACATTTTTTTATTTTTCTACGATTTATACTATTCTCTCACATGATAAACTAAAATCTGTTTTTATGAACCAATTCACCAATGTGTCTGGGCTTAATAAGGAATTTAAAGCTATGCTTATCTTGTACTAGTTGTAATAGGTAAAGAAGCGGCTTAGTTTGCCAAAAACCCCCCAATGTAAAACAAAAAAAAAATTGTGATGTTAGTAACGTGCTGAAAATTCTCAATCTTTGTTTAGTTTGGAGGATAGGTTTTTCAACAGATGGTCGGAATTCCAATGCAAAAAAACTGTTGGTCTATCCTTTCTTGTTTTCATATGGAGCTAAGCTTTTACAGGATCTATATCGGAAGTGAAAAGAAAAGAAACTAGTCCAGTACCTTAATTTCAGTTTCTACTACTTAGATCCCAGTTAACTATTAAAGAGACCATAGACTCGACCTCTTCTGATTGAAATATCTAGACTTGTAAATAGAAAAAAATGGGCGAATAAAATCAAAATCTTATGACAGACGTGATGATTTTAGCTTTTCAATTGTGAACTTCCCCTTTCTTAGGAGTAGCATACCTAAATCTCCACACAATGACCCGGACATTTCACATCAATTCGTAACTAAGCACGATAAGTAGGTCAGAGGGACCTTATTTTGATGGGTGGTTGTGTTACTCCCCGGGATGCATCCTCCCATCAAGAAATAAGACGGTAGGTCTCTTGGTATCGGAGAACTGAACTCGGACGTAAAACTTAACCTTAGTCGATGAAGCACTATAAGTAGGTCAGAGTGGCCTAACTTTAGTGGGCGGCTGTGTTACTCCCCGAGATGCACCTTCACACCAAGTAATATGATTGTAGGTCCCTTGGTATTGGAGAACTGAACTCGGATGTAAAACTTAACACAAGTCTATGAAGTGTGATAAGTAGGTCTGAGTGACCTAATTTTGGTGGGAGACTGTGATACGCCCAGAGATGCATCCTCACACAAATTAATATGACTATAGGTCTCTTGGTATTGGAGAACTGACCTCGGACGTAAAACATAACCTAAGTTAATGAAACGCGATAAGAAGGTCAGAGTGACCTAATTTTGGTTACTCCTTGAGATGCACCCTCACACCAAGTAATATGATTGTATGTACCTAACTTAACCTACGTCAATGAAGCAAGATAAGTAGGTCAGAGTGACCTAATTTTGGTAGGAGGCCGTGTGACTCCCTAAGATGCACCCTCACACAAAGTACTATGATTGTAGGTCCCTTGGTATTGGAGAACTGAACTCGGACGTAAAGCATAACCTAATTCAATAAAACGCGATAAGAAGGTCAGAGTGATTTTGGTAGGAGGCTGTGTTACTCCCTGAGATGCACCCTCACACCAAGTAATATGATTATATGTACCTTGGTTTTGGAGAACTGAACTCGGACGTAAAACTTAACCTACGTCAGTGAAGCGCGATAAGTAGGTCAGAGTGACCTAATTTTAGTGGGAGGCTGTGTTACACCCCGAGATGCATCCTCACACCAAGTAATATGATTGTAGGTATCTTGGTATTGGAGAACTGAACTCGAGCGTAAAGCTTAACCTAAGTCTATGAAGTGTGATAAGTAGGTCACAGTGACCTAATTTTGGTAGGAGGCTGTGTTACTCCCTGACATGCACCGTCACACAAAGTACTATGGTTGTATGTACCTTGGTATTGGAGAACTGAACTCGGACGTAAAACTTAACCTAAGTCTATGAAGTGTGATAACTAGGTCAGAATGACCTAATTTTGGTGGGAGGCTGTATTACTCCCAGAGATGCATCCTCACACCGAGTAATATGACTGTAGGTCCCTTGGTATTGGAGAACTGAACTCGGACGTAAAACTTAACCTAAGTCAAAGAAGCGCGATAAGATGGTCGGTCAGAGTGACCTAATTTTGGTAGGAGGCTGTGTTACTCCCTGTGATGCACCCTCACACAAAGTAATATGATTGTAGGTCACTTTGTATATCAAAACTGATTTTTGACATAAAATTTAAAAGCCAGTCAACCGTGCAATATGGGTCATGTGACCTTCATCTTATGTCACATGGTCAGTCTCTGCATCATACACCTGCACACAAAAATATATGACCCTATGTCAACTAATAACTGAGAACTGGCTGTGGACGCTAACGCGCACGCGCACGCGCACGCGCACGCGGACGTGGACGCCGGGGAGACTCCAATTGTCCCCCTCAACTTCGTTGAGACGAACTTAAAATGAGACTAGATATCTTCAGTTAGATTTCAAGTCTTCCAGAATTTGACATCTCACCGGACTTGACACTTCACACGATGTTGCTCACTGGCTGTGTGACGGGTGTCATTAATGGAGCAGGAAATGCTTATCCTTACGATCACCCGATGTCGTAGCGGGAGTTCACATTGCCATAGCTTAAGTGTCAGTGCTGTCTTATTCTACTTCTGTTTAATTTAATACAATGTATGTTTTTATTCTTTGGCTGTTTTGTTGAATTCTCATGTCGTGTACCCTGTTATGGGGAACTTGTAAACAAAAAGAACGATCGTAAATCAACGATATTTTACTTTCTAAAATTTCATACAAATATACACAGTCAGACGACAATCAAAGTTAGCGGGAATATTACAAAAACCGGGATATGCTCAGTTATAATGAGTTGTGTACAACAGATCCGATATCCAGAAGTTCAAAGGGAAGAATATATAACACTCATGAGTTTATGTTGATTTTGAATTTCGATCTTACGGACATCTTCTACTATTTTGTCTCTAGGTATTCTTCGTCGTTGCTTATCAACAAGTTTCAAATGCCTTGAGTGCGTCGACATATTTGCAATATATGACAGAAATCGCCGCAGACTAAAGATACAGCATTTAAGTTAATGTAATCTCTATTTGTCAGGCTTATCCTAACATACATTTCAGTTTACCTTGGAGTAACCATAGCAGTACAATCACACCAAGAAAACATGTATTACATCACTACATCATATTCCTGTTAACGTCAGCTTTGAACAAAAACATTTAGTTTTGGTCATACGGAACTTGCTACTCCTTTCTGTCTTTGTATGTAGCTTATTGTCAACCACAAACCAAATAAATCTATGTCATTATGAAAGTAACAGTTTACAGTTATTATTATATCTTATATTAACTAATGTAATAAATGCGGAAGTGACATTAAATAGCTGCAAAAGTGTAATAAAAAGTAACTACCTATTGACAATTTTTTATATAGTATAGTTATTGAAAAGTACTAAGTGTACATACATTTGTATCTATAGCTAATAACAACGTCAACTAGAATATGAAATGTCCACGATTTAAATGTTAAAATTTAAATTGATTATCGGATTACTTCGTATTGATAATAGTCAGTCGCGGAATAATCTGGCTAACTGCCAATTTATTTCGTCACTTTAAACTACAGGACTATCTCGGAGTAACATGTCAATATGTATCAAATCTAGCACTGATTGTTGTTGTTTAACGTCCAGTGTCATATATTTCGTGCTTGTTCAGAACGAGAACCAGTTCAACAATTTATCAAACACAATTCAAATAGGGTTGATACGGGACACAAAGGGGAACCAATTTTGACTGCCATTGTAAAAGGTTAGACGGCTGGGTAGGGTCGGATAACTTAGCCTTCTGTAGAGGCAATTTGTCTAATCTTTTCGAAAACTACAGAAGGGGTCTTTAGCGCGCATGGAGCCTGGCATTCTTCCAACACACCTTGATCAGTATTTCCATATTATGACCTGACTACACCCAATCTAGGACATTTTCTACGAATGAAAAGGGTCTTTTAAATATTATTGTCAACATCTCTATTGAATGAATAATATTTTAACACAAGCAAGTAGTCTAGAAAAATATTTTTAAAAATGACGAGGATCAGACTAGACAGCACAAAATCTAAAGCACTTACAATAGGAACTCACAGGAAAACGATGTAGTGACATCCGGTGTTCGGGAAGGGTAAGCATGTTTTGCTCCGCTGAAGCATCCATCATATTGCAAGTCAGGAAAATATGGTAGAGTGTCAAGTCGGGTGAAGAGTCAATTCCAGTGAGACGTGAATACTAACTGAAAATATCTATTCTCTTTTGAGAAATATGAACTGTCAATCAAGTCGTGATGACGACTTTAAAATTCTGAAGTGTTGATATGAACAGAGTTTAAACCTTAACTTGTCTCGAATTAATAGTGATATTTTACATTGACTTCTGACCCTAGGTTTATAACGAACTCCAAATTTATATGTGCTTATCATGGTCACATTGCTAATACATTTCATTAAAAAATGTTAAAATTAAGTTTTTATATACTGAAGATACGGCGTCTCAACAGATGGGGAAAAACACAAAAATAAAAGCATGTTCGATGACTCTTATCCTTTTTATATTTTCAGAGAGATAGTACAACTTTTAATGAAATTAAAATTTATGAAGCGTTTCAATTATACTTAATTTTTCAGATTATTCAGTTCAAACACGAGGATATGACTCAAAGTAACGCTTTTGTTTGTAAAAAATATGCCATCGTCAGTTCAATTTTTTGTTTATTTTGTCTAAACCGTTTTAGAGAAATTTATGCTACCTTTGTTCAAAAGTTATAGTGATAAGCAAAGTAGACAGTAACTAGAAAATAATAAAATAATAAAAATTGATTTCGTGAATATTTATCATGGTCATGCAATACAAAACATAATCGTAAAACTTTTCAATAATCAGAGATTTTACATTCTACTTTGCCACTAAATCAATAAAAGATGAGAAAAGTTTTAAACATATGATATATTGTATTATTTTTCAGGGGCGGATCCAGAGAGGGGAGGCACAAATTTTTCAATGAAGATTTGACGACGTTCATTCATAGGTAGTACAACATCTTATTAATTCATAGCCTTTCTTGTCTCAAAAATACAAAATTTTGTAACTTAACGTTACAGTAACCAAATTGCGACAATGTATTAAATTCAGAAGCATCTATCGAAAAAAAAGAAAGCTATCTTTTTATTGCTGTCGTTGTAGACATTTATATCTGGATATTTAGTTTGAACTCTGGTCTATCATGGTCTTTGTGGACGATGATTGAATGTAACAATGTTCGCACCATGATAGAATTGAAAAGGGCACCCAAATAGCCATTCATTAGATTTTCAATAATTCTTTTCAGTGTCGTAAAAAATATATTGCGAAATCATTGAGGTAGCAGGACGTCATCACTGTGGTGCAATTTAGAAAAAAAAATATGTTATGCATCGTGCATAATAATGAGCAAACGGAAATCTGTAATTCTTAAATTGGCTTTAAATGCACAAGAAGATGGCAGTTTTCTGCTTGAAGGTCACAGTATAATGAATGCAGTGGCCGAATTTTTGGCATTTTCCTTTAGATTCTCTGATTTTATGTTCTTGCTGTCATTCATAAAATTTTAAAATGGATCTCACACTTTGGTTTTTACACGGTCCCGGAGGTGATCAAAAATACAATCAACTGAAAGAAGACAAGATTTTTTTTTTTAAATTTATTAAATTTCTTTCAAGTTATAAACAAATAAAATAAAAAGTTATGAAACAGAAGTTTTAAAATTCATTTTGATGTAAACATAAATAAAAAATAACGGAACATTTAAAACAAAAATAAACAAAAATGCAAATTATATGAAAAAGGAATCATGGTAGTAAAGTTTTTTTTTAAATATTATAAATGACCATTCTCTCTCAAAACAAATTTATAATGAAAAAAACAATGACCAGTAAGAACTCAGATATATTTAATTACTAATGAATTTCAAATATATTAATTTAGAAAAAGATAGACATCCTTTGGTAATTTGTTTGCATTTAAAACAATACATGGGAAATTGTATAAAAATGCGAGTCAGTGGCTGTGAAGTAATTAAACAATTGCAAATCTTCAAGGGTCACTGATGGAAAATTAAATTTTACTTTCTTCACCGTGATACACTTCCATCTCATTAACTCTTTTTATATTTATTATTGGATTGTAAAAAGTTACATATATCTTAATTTTCACAACTTTTTGTCAATCATTATAAAAGATCACATGTTACGGTCACTTTGAATTCGTTTAATTCGCTTTTGATAACTATGAACATATTCAACAATTCGAAGCTGTGTATTTAGAAGTATTAGGTATAAAAAAAAATTGATGACCTCATCTGGGGGACCCCTGCCCCCTGTGCCCCCTGCCCCCCCCCCCCCCCCCCTCCCCCCCGGTAAATCCGCCTCTGATTTTTTTTTTAGAAATAATCAATTAATATAATATTTAATGGAATGGTGTAGAATAACATCGTCTATGTTAACCATATATAAGTATTCATGTAAACAGGTAAATTGGTTACGTTTGAACTGAACAGTACTGTAGGTTTAATTATAGCTGGGTATTTCGAAACTGGTCGAGACATTATATCCTGGAGTTGATCTTTTGAAATAATAGTGTTTCCTACTTTAATTCAATATGACGGATAAAACTCAGCCGCCGCCTCAATACAATCCTCCACCCCCAGGTAAGTCAAAACACGGTTAACTAAAAATTGTACCGTAATTGATTTTATCTTTCATACGTGATAAATATGTGGTATTTAAAAAATTTTCGCTGACCACTGGCAAGAATTATCAAAATAAACTAAGGAAAATTTAAATGAAAATAAGAATAGTTTGTTTGTCTTTTATATTTTTAAAATTATTTTTGTAGCAGTAAATTATAGAATATGGGGATTTTTTGCCTTCTTGTCAGCTTCCTTTTATCGTACACAATTTTAAACCAGTTATAAAGGGGATGTTATTCAGTAAGGATAATAATTACATTAACAAGTTCATTTCTTTCTTTCTTTCTGTATTATTTATTTATTTCTAAACGAACAAAAGATTTTTTTTTTATTCGTTAAAATTCACAATTATTAAGATAGGTGTGTGTGTATATCTTATTTTTAAAAGCACTGTTGGAATTTTCTTTGTCATTTAACCTGTGTAAATATGTTCCAGTTTTTAAACCTGGTAAATTTGTATTCTATTATTTGGTCATAAAGAATCAATAATATTGACATGTTATTGTCATGGAAACAAGAAAACAAACACATTAATATATACCTTTAATACGTTAATACAAGTGTTTGGTATATTCTGCAAATCGTCTGAATAAAATATATTGATATAGACAAAAGGAAATATCAAATTTAAACCAAAGAGTGTTCGATTTTATTGATATTTCGCATTTAAATTATGAGTGTCGTGTTAAGTAATGATATACAACTTGACAATATTCGTGGATCAAATATATATATTACTTATTCTCTGAATTTAATAAAATAAAGCCACATTTCGTCCAACATCAACCACTACATAAACTTAAAAATATTTTTTCTCCCGAATTTGAACTTTTGCCAGCAATATGCGACTTTATAAAGCAATCATTATACGATAATGAGGTCCGTGTCGGTCAAAAGATTTGAAAAAAGCTACTAATCATCCGAAATTAAATAACAACCTGAGAATGTGTGTGTAACACTGACAGAAGCCCGTGACTTGCTAAATGCATAAACATATGTGGCAATGTTTAACTAGTTTATTGCCTGTGACAACCGTACACATATTCAAGCAGTATTTCGGACCGTAACAGTTGAATTTATTTAATTCAAGTATGGCTTTGTCCAAATGAAAAGTTAAAAAAATTAAACTTCGTTTTTTGTGAATCTAAATCCATAATTGTAAAAAAAATATGAAATAAAAGACTTTTTCTGACCACAATACAATCACCAAAAGTACCCTGACATTTACAGCTCGTATTATTAATTTTAAATCATTTTGAGACTCTGAAAAGGTAAATATTAAGATAATTTGTCCCCGAATAATTCATAATATTTGAAACTTATGGTATTCCACATGTCATACATAACAATTAATTCACAGTATCCCACACTTGTATGTCCTTTCATTTCTTTGACGAGCTAACCTAGATTAGTTTTTCTTACATAACTCATCAAGACGAACAACATCGAAAAAACATCAAAATGTTGTCATCACGCAAATGAAAATAGAATGTTCCAAGCCGCCACAAAGGTACATGTATTGTGAAGTGGCAATAAAATTTGAAAAAAAAGTTTTTGATGGACAGAACGACCTTTAGATGTCATTCCTCCAATAAACATTGCTTCGGAAGAGCCATGATTTTCAAATACATGTATTGCAATTTTCGGCCGATATTCTTTTGTATTTTTTTAAGACAAAATTGTCTTCCATCTACACATGATGTATAAGCCAATTCTAACGTTACGACTAATTTTTGGTTTTTCCAAACTTTAAGTATTTAACACAGAAATTCCCAATTTCCCAAGAAATTTAGTATACGAGTTTTAAAAACTACACCGAAGAAAATAGTATAATAAAGTATTCGAATTAAGAAATGCAGCATGTTTTATTTATAAAAATTACTAGTATCACCTTAACAGCAGACACTTTCCCGATTGCGCAGTGCTATCATTCTTTAACGTTACCATTACACTTACAGCCTATCCTGGAAACTACAACCAACAACCTGGAGGTTACCCCGCACAACCTGGAGGTTATCCCGCACAACCTGGAGGCTATCCCGCACAGCATGGAGGACAACAGAGTAGTACGACCGTTGTCATGACAGGACAGCCAACAGTGCTTATTCAGCAGTACAGAGAAACTCCAGTTCGTACACAGTGTCCATCGTGCAGAGCAGATATCATGACTTCAACACATTATGAAACCGGAACAATGACATGGGTTGTCGCTGCAGTACTATGCTTTGTTGGGTAAGTTACATGTGTTTGCCCTTTGATGTGTGATTTTTTTCCGTTTCGGATTTGTACCGCTGCTTATAAGTTAATATGAAAGAAATGAAGCTGTTGAATGATATTTGTGACAGTGCTATAAGTTTTACATTAAAGATGTTGAGTGAATTGGTAAATACTTTTGATTTTGTTTTTAATGCCAGATTTGGTAATCAATGCTGAAAAAGCACTGCTGATGAGTTGTCAGTCAACTAAATAGCCATACAGTACACCAATTTATTTCGGTATTTTGTGATACAGCTAATTACTACCACTGGGTCTATGTCAGTGCTGGTGGACTGTAAGTCCCCGGGGGCATTATCAGCCCAGTAGTCAGAATTGTTGACCTCACATGATTCATTACTTAAATGCCTTTAAAAATTTTACGTTCAAATTTTAACAAAAATTTCTATAAATTTCTATGGCTCCTCCTTTTGATGCAGAGGTAACCCTAAGCTGATTTTGGATTCCTGTTTGTTTAAATTGTTTGGGTTTTTTATGGTTGTGCTTATTAAATCATCATTATATCTTTAACTGGTTTTCCAACATTTTGATCTCGAGCACAGCTAATGAGTTGTCAGTTAACGAAATGGCCATACAGTGCACCAATTTATGTCGGTATTTTATGATACAGTTTATTATTTATATACACTTTAGAGTTCAAAAATTTATGATATATCAACATTTTGAAGTTAACTTGAGAAGATTTTAAGAAGAATTTTAAGCTTATTTATGGGACTGATTTTTACTTGCTCCTTAAAAAACCTTATCGCCCTATTTGTTGGTGCTATAGAAACGAATATATGTAAATCGGCATCCATCCTTATTAGGTATTACGGGTGTCAAACAAATGGATAACTACATAGTTTAGATGTTGAACCTTTTGAAAAATGCGTGTTTAATGTAAATGAAAAAAGTTCTTTTCATATTCTTCCCGGATACTCCGTGGACAAAAAAATCAAAGGAAAGCAGATTTATAACTAAAATATTTCATCTTATATTTTCTTGATTCAGCTAGTTTTGTTAAAATAATATACTCTTGTCTACATATGCAACAGATAAAGAACAATTCTGCTAAACATTCTGTTAAACTTTATCGTAAAAGGTTTTATTTGTATTATACCGCCATTTACAGAGTTCTGTAAGACTGAACACAACAGTTTTATGATAATTTAATTTTATTATTTTTATCATTTTTTTTTTAATTCAACTTGGTCGACGTGTTTTTATTGTATTAACGCATATCCGACATCCTTCCGTTATTAAATTATCGAGACTGGAAATAAGAGCTACGAGATTGCTGGATTCAAGAAGAAAATAAAACCATTCTTAGTGTTTTAGAACTGACACATAACTTGGAGTTAATAAGAATTCTGTTTGAATTAATACGTTTGATTTTACGTGGCATCGATCGGGTTTATCCTGTCTTATATGCAGTGTACTAACACTACATGTATATACTATACACCAGTTTGGTACAGCTAACACTAACATGGATTAACAAGAGAACAAGGAAGCATATTACGGTGTAAGTATTTATAGCATAGCTTACGATAAAATACATCTGTACTATATCCATGTCACTGAACAGTATTGAAAAAATGTATCTGTTTAAATTTAGAATTTACAACATTTACACGTAAATCATATGTAAACAGGATCTTCTCTAATGTATAAATCTATTTACACAATGAATTTTCATAATTATTTAAATTTTTACCACTAATTATGGGGTGAACGTTAGACATCATCATACATTACTGTGCACAGGAAATACTTAGTTACATTAAAGGGTCTGATGGCCTTCAACAAGCAGAAATAAAAGACAAGCCATTAATGGCCTCGTACATGGTATCATAATGGTATCACGAGTCTATAAAATAACTCCATATCCGAAATATACATTATATTCCATACAAACATCATACTACAATAAAATATATTAGAAAACAGATTGCCATTGAAAATACAGGTTCCTGGTTTAGGAAAGGAACGTATAGAAAACTGTGTCTCACACTTTTATGAGAAATCTCTCTAAATCCTAGATTACTGTTTCGTATCAGTAAGAGTTTCAGCAGTTGATCGATGATCTCTTTTCGTCGCCTATCAAAAATCTGCCACACTGCATTTATATGAAGTTGATCACGATGCTCATTTAGCTAAAATTGTACTTTTTTTTACAGATTGTCGTTGTTTTGTTGCCTGATACCATTTTGTATCGACAGCACCAAGGATGTTATTCATACCTGTCCAAGATGTCGAGCCTACATCGGACGTTTCAATAGGATGAACTAAATTACTGGTCGAATATTGTGACATTTATAACATACATGCTACCTGTTTTTGTTATGATATGTTTATATTTAACCTTAACCCCTTCTTTATGTCTTTATGTATACAGCTCCATTTATATTATCAATATTAAGTTTTATTATACCTTTATATACCTATAGAGGGTTTTGTCTATTCAAGAAGCAAGTCTTTATTTCAGAGAAAAACCTGGGCAATACCACTTCTCTTTGTCGTATATGTGTACAAGGTTATTATTTGCTATAATATAGGACGGGTCATTCTTAAAACAAAGGATCTTCAACCAACAATGTACGATGTATAGCCAGACGTACATGTATAACAGTTACACACATTTCCTGAATACTTATTATAACAGAGTTGTTTGGATAAATAAAAAAAAAGTATGTTTATGGGGTGTGACAACATGGGGGGGGGACAGAAATTCTGGAAGTAAAAAAGAAAGATTATGTAATACATGCAACTGCCACCCAGAAGTTAAATGGGGGGGGTGCATATTTTACCAACTGACCCCAACCCCCAAAACTTCATATGTAAAATTTTTTTTGTAGTTTTGTGAGGGGATACTTTGCATTTTTTACACAAAAATAGTTCGTAAAAAAAACAATGTTTCAAAACCTGTTACTTTTTAACTTAAATAGATTTTAACTCGCATAATGGTCTTTCACATTGCCAGTATTTTAATTTATGACAGTCCACTAGAATTTAAGTGGTTCTGAATAGGGTTATTCCATCATAGTTCAGGTGTAAAACAAGCTAGATTTTTTTAATAATTTAAACTTTCATTTAATTGACGTTATATAAGTTACAGAAAGTATATTTGTAGGTTTTTCTGGTATTAGAATACACCTCGGGGTGTCAGGAATTGGTCGATGAAAAACCTCGCTATGCTCGATTTTGCAACAATTCCTGACACCCCTCAGTGTATTATTATACCAGAAAAACCTACAAATATACTTTCTCTGTAATTTAATAAGACAATTTTGATGTTTTTTTTCTGAAAATATAAGACTGCATGTCGACCGGGCGACAAATATGATGCCATTCGACTGTCCAGAATTTTTCATCTTCAATGCGGGATATTTATCTTTGTAACGTCATGAAACAATAGTGATGTCCACAGGGTGTCAAATGTGATGTCCTATGGCTGTCCAAAAATAACCGTCTTTGGTTCCGAATGTATACATTTGTTGTTGTGAAATGTTTCAGCGAAGAACTGATATAAAATTGAGTGTTTCAGAATACGTAGAGTGGCTGTGTATTTTCGGTATGATAAAACAATTATTTCCTCCATCTTAGATAGACATCACAATTGTCACCCTTGAGATTTTACCTCGAGCTAAAGCCCTCGAGAATTTTCTATCAGTAGATAAGTTTTGACATATTTTAATCATTATGTAGGTTAATTTGAAAATTTTTGTTCTGGGTCTTGAAACACTATAACTTTTGCTCTTGACATACATGTCACTTACTTGTCCATTGACCCATAATTATTTAGTTCTCACGTTCATTTATTAACGAGAGGAAATGAGAAATTATTGGGTTTCTTTTTCTTCTTTTTGAGAAGCAAAACGAGTACCTTTAAATATAAAGAAACTACCAACAAATATTGAATATTTTGGATAGTGAACTGCTTTTACATGCATACAATTTTAAAGTTCATTCTCTTGTCCTTAATTTTACATAGATAAATAATGTATCAGTGAAGCAGGATCAATGTCTCTTGTATTTATTTCATTCGCAACTGATGATTTAAAAATTTGTAAATATCCAAAAATTTCTAACGAAAACGATGGCATAAAATGTTAACATACAAATACGTAATGCTTTATTCATTTATATTTTTTCTTAACGGGAATTGTTGGTCAATTAATAAACATTATCTCAGTCGTGCATTGCTCTGTAATTAGATGGTTTTGGCTTTATTCTTTTGGTCATTTTGGCTTTTTCTTCACGTTTTGGATTATTGCCGTTTTGTTTTTCAGCATTTGAGGCATTGAGCTGGGGGGGGGGGGGGGGGGGTAACTTGACCATTTTATGACACGGGGTGCGTCGGTGAACTTGAAACCCCTACCTGATATTATCCACGTTATATCAGATTCTTGACCTGAAAATGTCCATGCAGGAAAGCTAATTCACATACCCAAAATTATCCAAAAATAATAAAAGGCAGCTATCATGGTGAGACATATTGATACATTTAACATTTATATATTGAAACATTTGTTATGATATCAAAGAAAATTCATTTTCTTTTAATCCCGACCGGTATTCTCCAGAATGTCAAAAAATCCCCACCTGAAATATCCGCCGGTTTTGTAAAGTCTTGACGCGAATTTGCCGCACGTCCCGTATCTAAATATCATTGAGTTACCCCTTCCCCCTCCTAGCATTGAGCACAACTGGTGAGTCATATGTGCAAATCTTGTGCATCAAAATTGGTATAAAAAAACAAAAACAAAAGAATTGTTTAAATTACTTTCTTTCAAAAGATTCAGAAGGTATCATTTTACTGTTACACGAATGGATATACTGTTCTTAGTTATTGGTTCTGGTCGTCTTTCATGCATCAATTGTCTGAAAGACCCTAAAATGCCAAATTGTTATTAGTGTAAACCATGAAATTGATTTCGTGCCGTTCATTTTCATCGAGTTTGCAAATGAATTTAACTACACGGTTCCTAGTTTTAAGTATTAAATTAATTATTGTTTTTTGTCGCAAAAAGTTCCCTTTTTACATTGACACTGTCTCCAATGTAAGATATTTCAATATTTATTAAGGATTTTTTATCAACAAATCTTGAGAGGAGACATGTACCAAGCTAGAGTTTGAAAGATAGTAGACGAATTTTTTTAAACTGGTCTAGGGTGTAAAACTTTGCTTAAAAGCAGTTTTTACAAACTTGGGACATTTACTCCGTGTGCTTACTAGCACCATTGTATTTTGTTGTCTTGTACATGTAATGAGTGTATATGGTATTAAAATATTAACTAATAAAATTGTTTGTTCTTAATTGTGTTACATCTTCAATTTTTAGTTTAGGGGCTACTACAGAGAAAAGAAAAGAAACTAGCCTAGTCCCAGATGACGTTCTGTCACTGAATCTCCTAACTTTAAGGATTACATGTACCTACATTTCATCTAACCATGTGAACTTGAAATTCACGAGATCACAGACACACCTTTCTGAACTTTTCTAGACTTACAAATAGATGATAATAAGCGATTGAAATCAAAAGTTTATGATAAAAGTGATTATTTTAATTTTCCGATTGTGAACCCCCACTTTATTGGCACTTACAAACCAAGTCTCCAAGATGTGTTCATTTCACAGTTGATTCGTTACTGTCGTGTATGTAATATGTACGACGACTTTCTTGACAGAGAGAGATTGCTGTCAGATAAACCTCGAAGACAGGGTTATGTTCAATCTTTTTTAATTTCATCACCCCATAATTTTACGGTTGTCATCACGAAGTGATTGGCCGATATGAAGTTTCTATCTACCATATGACACTAAATATCTACAGTGATACTGTGATATGTCACGTCCTTCCGGAATTGACGCGGCACGGGACCTGTCACTCCACTGCATTAAATACTCACTGGCAATGTAATGGGTGCCGTTAACGGAGCAGGACATGCTTATCCTTCCGAAGCACCTAGTGCCACTCCCGGATTTTAGTGGTATTTTGCATTGCAAGTGTTTTAGTTTCTGTCCTGCCTTGTTCTTATTCTATTTACTGTATTATATGTTTTAGTTATACATGTATCCTTGTGGCATTTGTTTGTTATGTTCCATTCTTATGAGTTTAATCTTATAAAATGTTTTCACGGTTTTGTTGTTTCGGTTTTCTTGCCGATATTTAGTTTAATTAGTATTGCTCTTACAAAACATGCAGTTTTATGTAGAATCATAGAACAGTGAAGTGTCTAGAACCAACCCTGTGCCAAAAGGTATGTGCCTGTGACATAAAACCCCATGCTAGCAGCCTCATAAGACTCAGGGATGGTAGTAGGGTTTTCACTGAAGATCAACACCTCTCAATCAAAGACAAGCACTAATGGTCCCTGAAAATGTTTGTTTTCTGAGCAAGTCATTTGATGACTGAAAAACTATTGTCTACAACTTCTGCCTGAGCGCCCCATAAGGGATACAAGCAATTTGTTGTTATTGTGTCTCAGTAAGATGACAAACTATTTTACAGGGTGTAAATATCCATGTTTTACTTATAAAAAGAACATTAGTAACTCGTTTCGGTAACATTTTACGGGCCACTATACAGTCAACTGACAAATATATAATTTAAGTATCAAATAATTCAAATAAATTCAAAGAAACACCAGAACTGCAAATACAGTTATATTTGCTTGTTGTTTCAACTTCTTTCTCGAAATTGACGTTTGAAGACAAAACATTACGACAAAATTGGTGACGATGACTATCCTGTTATTTCCCTTTCTTGAGTTGCAATATAACAACAACTTCATTTCTTGTTTTTATTCGACACACCAGGGCATGTGCAAGTTAATATGACTTCCTATTATAGATGTCATATAAACTTCTCAGCTAGGGTTTTGTCAAGGATATACTGTTGTCATCTCTACAATCGCCATGAATCGTTTGATCATTAGTGTTCCGATAAGTCCTAAATCGACAAAATATGCACATCTCGTGCATCAGAATGGTCATTAAAGAAGGTATTGTAACACATTATGTGTTTGATATTTGAATTACCGGCTTAATATTTGTCCAAACGACGGGTACTTACACTTCCGGAGTACCTGGGTTCACTCCCGGTTTTTATAGGAATTTGTTTAGTATAAGGCATTGGCCGTTGTATTTCCTTGGTTGTCTTTCCCTTTAAAACAAGTTTTTTTTAGACTGCTCCTTAAGTTTTTTTGTCCATTTCAGTCTTAGATTTATTTCGTTAATAAATTTTTGTAAAATTATTTTATTTTGTATATTTATTTACTGATATAGAATAATAAATAGCTTTGGACAGTTAAAGTCCCATACATTTGCTGTAACTCTGGAACAGCTAATCTGTAAGTCGTCGCAATCAATGAGGTATACATATTTTAGGAAAACGGATAAAAAACAAACTTCAGCTATTGTACAAAGGTTGGACGGACGGAAAGCGATATACCATAATACTGTCCGTAAAAGACCTGCTTGTTAAAAGTATTGTATAATTATAAACGTTATTACACGTTAAAACTTGTTTGAATTGATTAAAAAATGATATGATGTATTCCTGAAAAAAAAACTTATATGACAAGACCATTATTGCTGAAGTGTTATACTATATATGAATACAATTTTAAAAAGAACTGACATCGAGAATTTTTTACTATTTTAATTATTAGTAGAGCCTTTTATAGACTTATAGACAAGTAAAAAGACCTTGCATACACATTTCAGGAAAATTGATGAAGGCAAACATTAGTTGGTTCCCGTCGTTATATTCAGTATGAACTCCGTCATATACAAAAATAATGGCAGGTACTTACGTTTGCACATGCCCTTTCTGCGGAGTGACTGGTTCCCAGCCTTTAAATAGAACTTCGGTGTCAGTATATATGCTTCTTTAGAGAACTATGCTACTAGTATATCCTGTGAAGCGTTGGCAGACAGACAGCCGGGTGTACCATACTACGCCCTGCAAATGTTTGTCAACGTATTAAAAGTATTAACGTTTACACTTATGTATATTGACTAAAATACAATGTATGTCTTTTTCAGACTATGGCTGGGATGTTGTCTTATCCCATTTTGCATTGATGGATGTAAAGATGTTGTACACACGTGCCCAAGTTGTCGCCATACTATTGGTAGATACAACCGGATGTAATATCCAGCAGTTACAACCATATACAGATGGGACTGGACAGGCTTCAAATAATTCGTGTTATATCTAATACTTATTATTTTGTAGTTTTTAATTCATGTTTTAGTGGATTGTAAACCGAGATGAAATAATTTAAAGATTCTAATAAGATAATCTTAATATACACAAGTAGATGTTTTTTCTTTGCCGTGTTGGATGTTTTTTTACACAAATTTTCTATGTAAAAAACCCTTTTCCTTTAAGTATTAACAAATTATGACGACAATTTTAACATGTCTAAAATTGAGCGACTTGATCAAATTATTTTAGAGATTGTATATGAACTGCTATGTTTTTATTACTTCTCTGATCGTATTCATGTTTGTATTCATAATTAATGCACTTCGTGATGAATCTATTAGTTTGTATCAAGTTTCATGAAATATCTCTCTTTTAATTGACCAAACTATGTTTGTTATACATCCATTATTCTCTGCTCAATTGTGTTTTATCTTGAATCATTAGTTCTGTGATACGACATAGTTTTCATAAGATATCTTTACTATATCTGGTTTTCTACAAACTTTATATAAACTCTAATAAACTCTATTTTTCGTTATTTTTATTTATCTTTGCAAAAGACGATACCATAATTGACTTTTGAAGCCTATCAAGGGAACAAATGTTATTGATGTTATCATTAAATTTCGCAGAAGTAGGTAATCATCATACAAATATGTGTTGAGACAGAAAAGATATCATTATCCTACATATAGGCATAGTCGTTTTGAAGCAATTTATGGTGTATAAAGGAGCCAAGTTCACTCACAAGCTGAAAAAAGTCCGAAAGGTAGAATTTATACACCGATAAAGTGCACAAAAAAACAACTCTTATTACTTATAATTCCATAATAACTACACATTTCGGCAAAATAAGAAAGAAATGAGCGGTTTAAAATTGCACTCTTCTTCTGGGTCACATATTCATACACTGAACGTCATTTATCGGAAAATAAAAGACCCCAGACGCTACGTTGTTGGCTAATCAGAATCAACAATACACACCGTACTGGAATTATTTAAACTTAAAGGAATGGAACCACAGTTTTATTTCTTTTCTACATCTAAACGTCTCATCATAACCTTATTTTTTTTTTATCAAAACCTAAATTATTAAAGTATGTGTAAATTAAAGAGTTCACTAAAATAACATCATTAATCAGAACCCTATTATATGGGTACTTGTAGTTATTTTGAAACGTAAGTGCTTTAAGAAAGCTCGTAGGTCGTCATTGTCTCTACCAATACACTCTGAGCCGAAAGTTTCTCAAGTCAGTTTATCGGTACGATCCAAGTTGGGATATTTATTTAAGGGGCATGAGAAAGGGGTGATGGTATCGATATCATCACGGTAGAAAATACAACTGACAATGTTCTTTCAGTATCTCATATGCAATTTTCCTTTATTTAGTACTAAGTATATGATAAAACAGATGGTTGAATGGATTATTGGTTAACCTCCAGTGGAAATTAATATCATGTCGAGAACACGTTGATTTGATATGGATGTGAACCCTAATTTGTATAAGACAGACCCACTTAGCCAGACTCTACCTCGTGCTAGCTCAGGAGGTAAGAGACTGAAGGAAGACATGATACCCCAACCGGATACATTATTCTAACTCCTAGACGAGAAGTCTTTCCTCTCACTCCTAAACACCGCGTATTTGACAGAGAAGGAGTAAATACTCTTTTCTAGTCTATGGTTGCAACAGGCCACACCAATAAAACTGAAAAAGACCAACTGCTAAACGATTTCGTAACGCAGTGTATCTGTAAAGAGAAAATTATAATAGACTGTAGCGGACTGTAACTTAAACTGGAATGAAAATGTAAGAATATGGGTAGTAGACAAAAATCCGTAGAACTGAACATCATTGAACACTGGGGGATACTGATTAAATCTAGGAGGCCCTCCGAAGAAAAACTGGTTACACCAAATTCTCCAAATTCAAAGAGGTTAAACATATGACAGTGTTGTTACTAGTTAGAGGAACATTAAAATAATTTTCCCCTCCGCAGAACCCAATGTAACTCCACTGATGGGAATGCCTATATACATGTAGTACACCAGAGAATATGAACTACTTACCCTTCTGAAGCACTTTGGTTCCCTAGTGGTTTTTACTGATCCTGTCAAACAAAATCACATGTTATTTAATGAC
Source organism: Mytilisepta virgata (assembly GCA_028015205.1). Taxonomy (NCBI): domain Eukaryota; kingdom Metazoa; phylum Mollusca; class Bivalvia; order Mytilida; family Mytilidae; genus Mytilisepta; species Mytilisepta virgata. Next base: position 54,399,220 of record CM051518.1, on the reverse strand, counting down.
TGACTGTAATTTTTTTTCAGTCTATGAAGAAATAATCTCAAACACATGGTGCACACTGCGGGTTATTTGAAAGTGTGCACCATGTGCATTGAGGTTATTTCGAATAGAATGAAAACAAAATTACAATCCTTATAATTTAATTCCAACGGTTGTTTTAACGTCTAAAACGCCGGGATTCCCTTAAATGTCATCATAAAAGAAAAGAAAATTTAGTCTATGATATGATAGACTAATAGAATTTACGTTACTTTATCGTATTTCCCCATGCCTATATCGACCTGCTGAGGCCTTCAGAAATTCCCGTATTTCGGCACTGTGACGTCATAAAGAGTTGACCCGACCCTAATATGAGCTGACCCGAATATATCAGCGACGTCATAATGTTTGACCCAACGTTGACCCGAATATATCAGGAAAACATCCGGTTATAGGCAGATGGCCATTTAAAAGTAAGAAATTCCATTAAGATTGCTAGTTAAAAATACGATAAATTTATCATCAAGTTTTCTTCAAACAAATATTGTAAAATATAAGCCGCTCGACACAATATGAAGCTTTTTAGCTCGTTCGCTACGCTCACTCGCCGAAAAAGCTTCACATTGTGTCTCGCGGCTGATATTTTACGATATACGTTTGCAGAAAACCTGATAATATGTACTTATCATTTAGATAGGTTATTTGTTATTGTATTCAAGGGTGAAAGACGAGCCCACCAAGAAGAGACCAAGAAAAAAATCCTAATACCCATTTTATAAATACTGTTGTCAATTAACAGCAGATTTGTAAACATTATGACGTACAGAGGTACAAATTTCCTTGTTTTAAAATGGTGTGTAAATATCACATGTATCTGAGTAAATAAACCTTAACCTCGTGATATCAATACACATAGTTTTTAAACTTTAAACAAATGGCCAGCATTTAAGTGTTTGATAAACAAAGGAAAATGTCCGAGGAACAAACCTCTCTTACGAAGAATGGACCACCACCTGCTTACAACGAACCCCCTCCAGGTATGAAATACATTTTCAATACTAGTTTCATCTCAATATTTATTTCAGTTATAAAAGTACATGCATGTCAGAACAGATGAAACATATAACAGACTTAACGTTGTAAGATAGACTGATACGAAACTTAATTTCTAAAACATTTAGTAAACCAAACTTTCAACAGAATCTTGGGATTTTCTGATATAATGATAAGATGTTTTCTACTCATTCTCCATTTTCACTCTATATTTAGCTACCAATTTAAAACATTACTTAATTCGCATCTTTTTATGTTAAAAAGTATACTAGTATTCTGTTTGACATGTCTTGAAATGGTCAAGACTTCATCTGGCAGAGAAGTTACATGCATGAATTTTGTTTCTAGTTGGTGCTTCTAATAATTCAGATCGGAAATTAAATTAAAAATGAACATACTTCATACACATTACCAAAATGCAAAAATTCATAACGGTATGCCCATTTAAAGATGTTATGCAACCATCCTATGAAGAAATTAAATCAATAACTCCAATTACAAATGAAGAAAGTTTAGGTCACAACCTTAAATTCACCCATCCCTTTTTTTAAATTCACCCCTATGGGTCCAAAGTTTTGAAATTCAAAATTTTAAAAGCTTATTGCAGATCTAAATATAGATAAAATGCATTAATTGTAAAATGAAAGAGGAGTTTACGTCAGAAGCTTAAGTTGACAATATTCGAAATTAGACCCCTGTGGGCCACAATGTAGAACATTAAGATTCTTAACCTTATTGCGCATCTACACATTGTGCATGACATTACAGAGTAGGAAAAAAATCCATATATTGGAAAATGAACAAGTCTGTCACAAGCTTAAATTGACAATTTTTGAAATTCGACAAAATCTTATTGGACATCTACATTACTGTATAGAAATAAAATGCAGAAAATGAAAAAATAAAAAGTTTACGTCCTAATCTTGAATTGAAAATTTTGGAAATTGCACATGACACTACTGTATATAAATAAAATGCATAAATTGAAAAATGAAAGAGAAGTTTATGTCATAAGCTTAAATTGAAATTTTTTCAAAATTCGACCCCTGTTGGTCCCAATTTTTAAAAATAAAATTATAAAACCTTATTGCGCATCTGTAATAGTGCACTGCAATAATGTAAAAAAGTTCGACCTCTCTGGGCACCTTGTTTAGAAAATAAAAATTATAAAACCTTATTGCGCATCTACTGGTGGTATGCAACCATTCTATATAGAAATTAAATTACGTTACCCAAAAGTGAATGAGGAGTTGATGTCACAAGAAAGTGTGACGGACGGAAGGATGTACAGAGGACAGCTACACTGTGCAAAAAAATACGTTCTGGGGTTAACCCCATAAAACAAAGAAACCCAACAACTCCATGTTCAATAGATAAATAATCTCACAAGACCTTTTCTCATAAAAACGGACGGGACAGACGGACGGAGACAATCGCTATATCCCCGGAATTTCTTCGAAAGTACAGAGATAATTACTTGGAAACATTTTAAAAGTCACTCCTACATGAATCTATAAATTTTCTGACAGCTTATCCTGGTCCGCAGCAAGTATACGTGTCTGGACAGCCAACAGTTATACTTAGACAAATGTTTCATGAAGATCCAGTACAGATTAATTGTGTAAACTGTAAAGCTGACGTGATCACATCAACACACTATGAGAACGGAACGATAACATATCTTGCTTCTGGATTAATGTGCATAGTTGGGTAAGAATATAGTTTTGCATATGTGGACAGAGCTACTAACGCATTTATTTATTATACAGACTATCCATGCGTACAGATACTTAGAGAAAAAATTATATACAGTTTCACTTTAACATTCTAATTAAAACTGTTGAAGGTTTATGCTCAGAAACGAATTTGTCAAACTAGCAGTAGTATTTATATTTGAAATTTACTGACTATGGGATCTTCAACGGAAAATCCATTTATAACAAAGCAATGACAAAGCTGATCCTCTGTGTTAATCCTAAGGAAGGAGATTTTAAAGTTATCAAAAAAAAGGACAAATATACCTAAGGAGCAATAAAAAAAAAACGTAATCCATTGGACAGACAAACCCGCGAAGACAAATGAACAACAAAAATAAACACATAAAACTAAAAAAACAATGAACAAAACGAACTCCTATAAAACCACAAAAATATTGTTTTGGAATCATTTTTTTTTTTTTTTTGTATTTCCTAAAAGTGTGAAAAATGGATGTTTCCGTGCCCTTTATTGGATTAAAAAAACTCCAAGAAAATCCTCTAAAATAGGATATATACACGATTTACTGAATCAGTTAACCGGCTTACTTACTTTAAATGTTACTTGCAGCATTTAAAAAAAAATTCCTATTATTGTGAATTGTCCTATTAAATGAAAAGTTTCCAATTATTGTGAAAGGTCTTATTCAATAAGCGGCGTGAATAAAATGTGGAATCGGAAAATATATTACAATATATGATATTAAGAATTTTGGCAACTTGTTTCTAAAATAAAAACGATCGAGTTTTAAAAATTGAAATGTTGATAGTAAATAAAGAATTTAACGGACATAACAAGATTTGGATAGACATGATTTTTTGGGGTAAAACCCTGTTATTGTTTTTAAAAAAATGTATTCTAAAGCGTCATTTATAACTCAAATGACTTCCCTACAATATATTAGTTGAATTTCTAGTTTGTTGTATATGTTGTATACGATGAAATTCCAGGGATCGAATTTGTTACGCCAATTGCAAGGTTGCTCTCGGTCTTAGTCCTTTCCATGGGAACGACAGACGGTTGTCCCATTGTCCCATTCTAAGGCATAACAACATTCTTATAATTTTTAAGACTTCTCTTTAGATATCAAATAGGAATCGACTGAAAGGCCACTACATGGAAACGTCTTGCACCCACAAGGTAGATAAGGACTTTTATAATTCACTATAAATATATAAGAGAAAACAAAAATTATTATCTAAAGTCAGAAAGCTCATGGCTATTTATGAAGTTTTTTCAGCAACGAATATACATTTACGAAGATAATAAATTAAATATAACGCGTACATAAATTTACATTTTTTTAGATTATGGCTTGGTTGCTGTTTAATTCCATTTTGTCTTAAATCTGCCAAAGACGTAGTACATACGTGTCCAAGTTGTGGAAGTGTGATTGGACGATATACACGTATGTAAGAAGAATCCTCTGTGGAAAAACACTTGTACTGATAAACAGGATATATCATCATCTGTACCAAAAATTCTATCTTGTGTTACTATTTATTTTGCATTAATTTTGAATGTGTTTTAATTTTCAACGGAAAGAGACAAATAATAAAAGGATGGTATGATTGAATAGTTACCATTTCAATTAGAAATTTTACATTATATAAATTTTGACCAATACGAAATTTGAAGTTATCAGTTTTAAATTCAAGTTGTAATCTACAATTTTCTTTTAAAAGAATGATTGCTATAACTGTGGAATGAGCCTTTGAGAATAGTTCTAACTATGCTACTAACGTGTGGATACTTTATCGATATCAGCAGCTCAATTGTTACATGAATTATTTCGATGGTTGGTAAAATGGATAAAATAATTGACTATTTTTAATGAATTATATCAATTTCAATGCATTATTTCATATTTCAACGAAATAAAGGTTCTCTGGTACCAACTGTGATGCAAAGTATCTGTACTAAATGTTAAAACCTCCTAATGTATGAGAGAGATACTGTAAATTGTTGGTAATTTCAGATTGGAATTTCACACTCTCCAGCAATACTCTGAGACATTATTTGTTGAATTATGTACATATATAATGTAGAATGCAGCAACAATTTTACCTTTACCATACATGTAGCAGAATGTTTGTTTCTTGTAACACCTGCAGTAATACCTCTGCTGCGGGACTCAAGTTTCGGTTGCTATTAGATCGGTACTAGCATGAAACTTTGTATCCGGAAATTATTAAAGTATCTCCATCAAGCAAATGCGTAAAAGTAATCAAGTTTTCTTAATTCTTTGATACAAATTTTGATACACAAGATGTGCAAATTTCGTCGATTTACGACTCACCAGTTTTGTTCAAGACCTAAAATATTGAAAATCAACACAATACTCCAAAACATTAAAGAGCAAATTTAAAAAGTCCAAAAATACCAAAAGGGTAAGCCAAAACCAACTAATGACAGAGCTATACAAGAGGAAGATACCCCTTAGTTTTCACAAAATTTAACATTTTTGTAACTGTAAATTGAAAGTATCAGTTTTGAAGCATGAGATACCATCAGGGGCTTAAAGTCCACCAGCAGAGGTATCGAATCAGAGATAATAATTCTTTGATACCAACTTTGATGGACAACATGTGCACATTTCGTCGATTTACGACTCATCAGTTGTTCTCAAGGCCTAAAATTTTGAAAAGCCAAAACAATAATCCAAAACATTGAAGAGCAAATTCAAAAAGTCCAAAAAGTCCAAAAGGGTAAAGCCAAAACCATCTATTGAACAAACCTTTCCCCCACCAACATGAAAATTATTTTACTGTGCGAACTGTTTAAGCCCCATATTTATTTAATCAGTTTATGTCTGCTAAAATAAAGGTTATACAACGTACCGTCTGGTAATTCGGTCGTTTTATTTCCTGTTGACACTCCCGCTTGCTGCTTGTATATATCTGTAGTTTGAACCAAAATAATTAATAGGTTCTTACACGAGTTCGAAGTGAAGACCGGAAAATCTTCAGCGAGTTTTTAAATTCACTTCTTTCCAGCGTGGAGCGCAGTGAAACGAAGGAAAAGACTCTGAATTTTAAAAACGAGTTGAAGATTTTCCAGTGTATAAGTACCTATTTCTTCCGTAAATACTCGATTTTTAAGTTTTCCGTACCTAGGTAAATTAAATGAGCACAGTCGACGAAGTTAAATATCGTTACGCCTGATTGGTCAAAAGGTATGTGCATTTGTGAACGGCGCGATTTGATTGGTCTAAAAGTAATGGAAGATGAGGCCTCGTGCAGTGGGAGATGAGGTCGCGAGAACCGATCTTCAACAGTTCATCTCACACTGAAAACAGCCATTTACGGAAGAATGTTCGATCTTTGTTCTTGAAATATCTTGACAGTAATCGAATCTGTTTCTTCCTCGGGTGTTTGCTTCCACCAAAAGTAATTATTTAATAAATTACATTTGATTGGGCAGCCTTCCAAAAGAACCTTTCAATTTATCAGAACGTGTTTCTTTCTACATCTACATCATGTGTGCATCTTCCTGTATTGCTGTTTAACTGTGTTTGGAGCTGGATATACTTACCAAAACCAGATCATCAGTTATCGCATCTTGTTTTATAGAAGTTCACAGTGAGGTAGCTGAAGTTTTGGGAGACCATGTTTTTTGGATGTATGAATTTGTTTAGTGGTGCCATGTTTTTATCTTGACTTTCCTTTTCGGGCAATTGAGGAAAAATCAAAATTTCAAATATATGCTGCTTCAGTCATGTCTGGTACCCGACCACGAAAATTAGACATGAATTTTACTCTGGAAAGCGACCCAAAAATTGGTTATGGTATTTTTAACATAAAAATACGGTACTGTATTTCAGTAAAAACCTTATATTATGATTTTTGTAAAGGTCAGTATGTTATCAGAGAAAGGTAAATTAACGGGACGAATTCTTTATGGTGTATTTTGTCAGTCAATGAAATGGCCATAAAGTGCATCAAATTTATTTCGGTATTTTGTGATACGTTTTATTACCTTAACGGGATTTCCTCAAGGTCAATTTTATTTTGAAATAGCATGTCACAAGATATATGCTATAAATATAAAATCATTACCTTGTGACTGTAAACCTCTGACGTAAACGGGTGTTATAAATACACTATATATGATAAGGTAAACTATAATATTTTCGACTTAACAGAATGATGGACGAAACATATCCAAGGAAAAGGGTATTTATCCAGGAAACATATGACGAACCCCCTCCTCGTAAGTACACATTTGTAATTTTTTATTTAAAGTTATAAAAAATTCTTTTAATAATGATGAACATTCACAATTTTATTTCTGTTATCGTACTTTTTTTTATTTTATTTATTTATTTTTATTTTATTTTATTATTTTTTTTCACTTTTCCCAAAATTGTTTTATAGTGCATTTTTTATTCGAAGTACAGTCATAACTGGAAATTACATCTTGGGAATTTACAATTGAAACCACAATATATTCAGGGGGTATAAATTTCATTCATTCAGCCCGCTTATTTCTAGAACTTTGACTTTGACAGTCACCAAATTAAAGCTTCTACATACACCTGACCAATGAACTATGTCTGATCAATGCACTGTGCCTTATACACGTATTTGTATATTGACTTCTTAATTTACAAAATCAGTTTAGGACACTGTTGGGAAGGGGAGAAAAACGACGAATAATCGAATCAAATTGTTATAACGTTACCATGACATCATATATCATTTTATTTTGCAGCTTATTCAGAAACCCCTACACAAGTTTTGGCCATTGGAAGTCAACCTATTTTGTTAAAACATATTCTACATGAGGAACCAGTGCGTTTGATATGTCCGTACTGTGATGCCGATGTACTTACATCCATACGTTTCAAAAATGGAGCAACCGCATGGCTGGCATCGGGACTAATGTGCCTTGCTGGGTAAGTCTAGAAACTTTAGTGTTTTTAAACATTTTTTGTAAAGTTAACTTTTATTGAATGTGTTAACGGAGCACATTGACAGATATTAGATTAATTTTTTGGGAAAATATCAATAATAAAATACATTGTGATTTTGCTTGGATCTAAATAGGAACAAAGTGAAAAAGTTATAATATTTATTATCATGCATTTTGTGTTATAAGCTGGAAGGAACTAACTGTTACTGTCCTATATGAAATATTTGTATGTATTCACATAAGATAAAAAAAACAACAATACAATGAAATCAAGATGGTTCTACCCTCGAAAAGATTTGCTCTACCCGACCAAGAATATTCATTTCTTTACTAGAGCAGCTCTGTAACGATTTATAGCATTTATTGTCAGATCTGGGTGAAACTGCAGATTGATAATTTTAGAAAATTCAAATAATTGAAAACTACATTGTAAAAAATGGAACAACTTTAATTTGTCTATTTTATTTTATTTCAGGTTATATCTGGGTTGCTGTTTGCTACCGTTCTTCATTAAAGGATGTAAAGATGTCGTACACTCATGTCCAAAATGCAAGACAAAAATTGGAACATACACCAGAATATGATTCATTCGTTTTGAATTTCGAAGTGAAGAAGATTTTTCCTCCAGCTGCCGACCAGGAACCATTCTCAGGTCTTACCTGATCCAACTTCAATGGAAAATGTTCTTGCGGATAAATTCAGCATGGACACGATGTGTTAGTAGAGGAGAAACCGCCGTAGTCTTCTGCAAGATGAAAGATGTTTAATTATATTTTTACTGGTAGTATATTTGTTCAAAGATGCACTGTAACGGTTTGATAAACACCTATACACATTATGACAGTATACCCGGTATAGGTAAAAATTTTGAAAGTATATATGAATGTATTTATTTATTTCATAAATACTGTATAGATTTTATTCGAAATAAATGTTATTGCAGATTATGTGTATTCTAATAACAAATGCCATTGTGTCGCCTTTGTAAAGGTAGAAGAGTCGACCCATTCCGAGTTTCTTTTACCCACATCTCCTTCTGGGCATCAGTCTTCAGGAAGTAATGACAATGTGCCAAACATATTCTATTATTAACTATAATTATTTTTTTAATCAGAATAATTTTCTCTGTGCCGGTCTTCAGGAAAATATCAATTGGCGTGAAAAGAGAGAAAACTCAATAAATCGTGGATACCTTGTGTTTAGCAATACTTTTTTTACCCTGGTTTATCGTGTATTTTAATTAAGTTAAGGCCATTGTTAGGACTTTAATTCTGTAAACTTAACCGACTGATTTAGAGAGTAGACATCCCTATCTGCAAGTTCCCAATAACTGTTGATTGCTAGAAGCAGGCGACACCCATGAAACACTCGTTTTAAAATATTAAAGAAAATGCCCCTTTCATGAACAGTGTTCAAAATTAACCTCTGTATAAAGCCCATATGTTTTCTCGTCCATTGTCTGCCCTTTACGCGCAGTTTTGACTGTAAAACGGTTACGTTGCATGCGTGTGATTGACAGAGATTTCTATTACACGGAGTAAAACGGAGTATAAAAGGTAGAAATCTAATGAAAATTTGTAGTAAATATCAAGTTAGATTTCTGCTTGTGGTCGACTTACCACTAATAATTGAATTCAAACTAATTTACATGTGTAAAATATTTTATTTTCATGTTTCTCATTTTTTGCACCTTAAAACTAACATATTATAAACATGATAGTTGCGACAAGTTGTTTCTTATAGCACCATCTGGATCATGACTTTCTCTAAAGTTGCTACCTTTCAAATATGATTTCCGAATGTAAGCCTTTTCGAACTCATCACACGAGATAGTTCAAATACCAATTTTACCGAACGACAGTTCTTTCTTGTAAATGTGTGGTTGCTTCATGGAAAAAACTCTTTATTTCTGGTACGGAAGAACTGTAAGGATCACGGAAGAATCATTGCAAAATTTTTTCCATGAATTCATATCTGTCTATGGTTTGTTGGATCGCTCCTTCTGTATTTAATTTTATCTGTCTATGGTTTGTTGGATCGCTCCTTCTGTATTTAATTATTTCATATCGGCAATGTGGACAGACATGAACCACATCTTTGCATCTGTCAATGTGAAATGGAAGAAGACAACAACCTAAAACGCACCTGAAAAAAAGAATTTAAGAAATCTAAACATTTTTAATATAATTTCTATAAACAACCGATGTCACTCACGGTTTCGTTCTTATTTTGTTGGATTTAATTTTTTTTCTTCTTTTATTTTTGGTTGCTAGTACTTGGTTCTTATCCTGTAAACCTATCGCTTTGGATTTTTTTATGTCTTTCAAAGGGAAAATATTCCAACTGTTATGAGATTGCCATTTTTTTGTTAAACGAATTTCTTTCAAATTTAACAAACTTTACAAAACGCTGCTAAAAAAAACAAAAGCATTGCTTGATAACAAAAATAAAAAGGTTTATTATTAAAGAATTATTTTTACAGCTGGATAAGAAAAGACTCGACAGATTTATTTTGTTTCTATTTCGACTTAACTTCGTTGAACCCAACTTACCCTATTAGAAAACAACAAATACACCATGACCAAGATGTTTCTCCAACTTCAAACTTTAATTCTGTTGTTACATGTTTATGACAATTTGGACATTTCATTTGTTTAGGGTCAAAGTTCAAAAATCTAAATTTATCTGCTGGTGGAATATCGTCTGTATGTTTTTCATTTTCATTTTCAGTAGAACATTCAAGCCTAGATGACTGTGGTTGTTGTGTATTGACATTGTTCGTCTCAAATGTATTTGGCGGTGGATATGAAGTGGGTGGAATCGCTGCATCTAATAACAAAGAATAAATATTTAGTTAAATACGTTACTTTGCAGGATGGAATTTTTCTTTTCTTATCCCAATTGTTTCCCTGAGTGTGTTTTCTGACACAAAGAATTTGTAAGAGTTTATAAAATCACTCTGTCAAATACATTTCTCAGACCCTACTTCCTGAATGTAGAAAGAATATGCCGGTATATAAATTCTTGACACAAAATCCCTCCATATGCACGTGACAAAATCTGAAGCAAAGAAAGTGTGCTTTTTGTTTTCAGTCTTTTAGGGGCATTCAACACGGAGAAAGATTTCATCCATAAAGGTCTCTAGTACAAGACGGTCCCATCGGTTTAGTGTTATTTGACTGGATTGTATTCTGGTCTGAAACCATATATGATGACAAGCAATACAAAAAATAATCATATACAACTTATGACATCTGAAAACCTGTGTTTTTGTCTACTGCAAGAAAATGCAACAAACTAAGTGACCACAATAGCAACTGCGAAATATGGCTACAGTTTCAGCAATGAATGCATAGAGTTAGTACGACCCAGAATAGTATTGAAAAGTATATATGCGCCCGTTTGTTCAAAGTGTTAAGCAATCATGGTTTCTATGAAGTGTTTTGCTATGCTATAAGCAAATAAGCAAATATTTGGAAATGAAAAATTTGGCTGCCTTTTGAACAACTAGCCCCTGATGAGGATAAATTTCAAAATATCCTTAAACACTTTCAGAGCTGCAAAGAGAGAAGGTTGAATACCAGTTTATTTCTGTACATGTAAGGGTTGCTGTTTATGCTTTTTGTGTGATATTTTTTTCATACCGATTTGACTATTTTCACAAAGTTTTATATGGGAATATAGTAATAAAAAAGTCATTGGTATGCAGCATGAGTCCTGTGATTTCTGAAAGTTATCTTCCCATATCACTTCTCGTCTCTATCCCATAACAACACAAATTATAAGCCTGTATATAAACAAACATCTAAATGAACTAATAACCCAATTAGACTTAGGGCATTAGAAAATTTTTAGCACATGTTATATAATAAATTGGTTTATCAACGAACAAAAATCGGATTTTAGGCATGACACATCAAGCAGTAAACTTGAGATGAATGTGGCCAATTAAAGAAATTAAAAAGATTTAGCGTAATGACATGACATTTGAAGTAACACCTTTTTGTAAAAAATTAAAATTAAACATCAAATGCGAAAAGGTCAAATATTATTTCAGGACTTGCTTAGCTGTACCGAAGAACAGCCTGCAGCAGCATAGAGATGAAAAAAGTTATTAAGTCTTTTGAGGATTTTATCAATTTATCACAGTTAAAACCATTCAAATGAGTTTTTGATTGGTCGTAGCTGTGTGTCTTAGAAAAAATGTTAAGACTTAAGTATGCCTTTAATCCCACAATTTCCAAAAAAATAAATTTCTAAGATCTGTAATGTAAAAAAAGCTGTATGTGACCATTTCATTATTACAAAAACAATGCTACAATAGGCTGTGTACAGACGGGCAAGGTTAGGCAATTACTAGACCTCACTGGAAAAGTAACACAGTAAAATACGCACATATTTCAAATCTGCCCAAAATAGAATGAGCACATCTTCATTCTCTTTTGAATGAAAATCTTGGAGTTACATACACTAAGTACCCTCTATAGCATGTACTACCAGAAAAGACTAATGTCCACAATATGTAAATCTTAGAAAGATACTTCTAATCTGTCAAATATTAGAGATAACTCTCTTCAACCTGTGTACAATCACTGTACAAAGTCAGCCAAATCGGTGTACAAAGTTACAAAGGAACATTATCAAGTGAATACTCTTGGAATTACAGATAACAAAATTAGGTACCTTTTGCAGCATGAGAGAACAAGAAAGGCTTAGTTCAACATGTATATACACGATATATGAAAGGTGACACAAACCTGGTAAATGAATTGCATACGATATTACATTCAACAATGGGAAATCCACGAAAAAATAAACCGTCAAAAATAAGAGGCGTGCGTCTGCAACCACTATGCAAAAATTTCAATAATGTTGGTGCTACAGATCTTGATGACACAATATAGGTACACTGGCGAATGGAATGCGACTGTTAGTAGAGCCGCTCTTGGGGTAAAAATAAAAATAATTTTCAATAAAACGTCTTTTTTTTAAAAAGGCCATTTTAATTTAAAATAAAATACAGAGAAACGCATGGATGAAACTTGTACAAAACGAAGTAATTCAAAATACGGTTATTTGTTAGACAGTAAATAATAATAAATGACTGCATTTACCCCTGTATACAAATATAGCATTTTAAATGCAAGCCATTATATTGAATCTCGTTTTTCTTATTGACAAAGCATGTTTAAATTTAATACATATATAATATATACTTACTTTATGAATTATTTATAAAATATCAGTGTGTTTTGCACTAAGGATTATAGATCGTTTTATTTTTAGTAATATGAGCTAAATTCGTAATTTTTCTCCTATTTTGGATGCAGTTTGTCTTGATACACTATTCTATTCAAATAAAACACTTGTAGGTTAGTGTCAGGCTGATCTATATTCAATATATAATACTGTTATTGTTTACACTTCATTAATTTGAGCAGTACTAAAATGTAAAAAAAAATTTGAGAAGTATACATATGTAATTCATGTAAATTGGTATTAGATGTATAGAATGTTTATTGTTTTATTATTACGTTAACTACTCTTTCAGAAAATATTTAGAACAAATGACGAAATTTGTATAGTATTAAAACTATGAGTGAAAAAAAGAAAGCACGGCTTAGCAAATGAAACCAACAGATTTTCACCATCTTATAAATAAACTGACTAAAATTTACATCTATTTTGTTGACGAAAAAGAAATTAGAATAGAAAAAACTTATAAGATCTTACCTGATCCCGGTTTGAGCATTGTGTTTATACTTCCTTCGAGTAAAACTTTGTTTATATATTTATCTCCAGACAACGGCGACCTGGTATAGAAATGGACATTTAAAAGTAGAATTACAGTACCATTGTTGTATACGAAACCGTCTTATATGAATATTTTTAACGATTAATCGATTGACTAATCATACAGAAAATACGACACAAAATCAAAAACTGGTAATAGCATTTTCTGATTTAATACGAATATATCAATAAATATTTAAAGACCACTTCACCTGTAGTCCTGAAATAACTTTTAGACGTAAGAAGATCACCGACTTATACATGTCCTAATTTTGCAACAGCATTCCTAGAGATAGTGAACTTATGACCTCAGAAATGACTAGAACCTAACAAAAATATATAAACATTTTTTAATGTAAACGGATTGCATTTTTTGAGTCACATCTTATTTATAACGTTACATTCTTGCTACCTCATAATAACATTTAGATAAAAGTAAAAGGCAGAATGATTACTATTAAAATCCACAGTCATTTCTTACCAAGTTCGTCTTAACGGAGCGAGACATGCTTACTCTTCCGGATCATCTGATGGCACTCCCGGTTTTTAGTGGGAGTTCACATTGCTAGTGCTTTAGTTTCCATGCTGTCTTGTTCTGTTTTTTGTTTTTTTTTATGTTTAGTCTATTATATGTTTTTTATTATTTTATTTATTTATTTTAGTTATACATGTATCCTTGTGGCGTTTGTTGTGTTCCATTCTCATAACTTTGTCCTTTCCTAGAATTCAGAATTTACGGCCTTGTTCCCACTGTTTTGTAGCTTAGATATTCATTTGCCAATATTTTAAACCAAATGTCTATTAGGAATTTCATTTTAGTAATTTCAAGGTCTAATTAAACTCAAAAGCAGAAGAGTTAGCTTTCCTGAATTTTTGAAAAAGAAAACAACGGCAACTTTAAAGTCACAAGATACTGATTAATCTCAGATACCAGAAATAAGGCAACTTCAAAGACTCTTTGTCAAAGAAATGTACTCCGTAAATGACAAACATCCGAATAACATAATTTTTTAATATTTTACTATTGTAAGTAAGCGAACACTTGGCGACCATTGAGGCAAAGTCGGTTTCAGTTTGGCTCATTGTTTCAGATAACTATTATCTTTTAAGCGAATACGTCGATAGAGTTGTATGAAAGACTAATAGGTTCTGACAAGAGTTCGAAGTGAAGACTGGGAAATCTTCAACGAGTTTTTAAAATTCACGTCTTTCTCCATGTCTTTGGTCAAAAGGTATGACAAAAGAAATCTGATTGGTCCGGAGAACAATTCCATGAGAGACACGGTCGCGTGCATTTGTCTGTCATAGAAAATGCCCCAAAATGGAAGAATAATTCAGCTGTGATGGATGACGTCAATCTGAAAGAAATTTTGCTAAGGCCCATTGCTGCTTAGTTTGGTTTCAATAGGTTTAGTGAATCCACATGACAAGAATAATATTTAAGCAACATTTTTTTCACGTCTCATGGTTTGGCTGTGATTTCAATAATAGTTTTCAGATAATATCAAATAAAACAACCGGGAGTATTCGCTACACTTTCGTGTAGTAGCTCTAAAAAAATTGTTTATTCATTTGATTATATCTTGCTAGCATTTGTTATCTACGTTACTGTCCTCAGAAATTCGCATTGTTATTTCATTTAAATCTTTTGAAATTTATACGAAATCAAGCACATACCGAACAAAAGCGTTTTGTGCATATTGATACTCCAGTTGTTTTTTTAACTGGGGGTTCAAATGAAACTGAAACACTTACCTGGAAAATGAAACAGATAACATACTACATATTCCATATTGTTTGTGTTTCAATCCTTATCCGATCAGTACCTTCCATTTATTATTTCCGGTAAGTTTCGTTAATATTGGCTTTGTAGTTTCAGAATAACTTCAATGTACAAAAGGATTCAATATGAACATATGCGCCACCGTAGCCGCCATAAATGTCAATCAACCAACACCAAATAAGGAATCTGTGTAGAGGGTCTCCCAATCATCATTCCAGTAATTTTTTATAGATTTGGCATTGTAGTTAGAGGATAAAATTTTGAAAATTTGACCAATCAGATTTAAGAATTACCTCTGGCGGCCATGTGTTTTATCCTATCAAAATTAAATGAGGAACATTTATAGATATTTTTCCATATAAATTATTCCTGCAATCCACACCACAAACACCTTCTACGTCTTCTTCTACTTCAAATAATCAGTCATGACAGAAGTCCTCATCATCACAAGGAAAATCCTCATGCTCATCTGCAATTGAAGAAAAGAAATCTAAGATTAAACTAAATTCCAGTAGGGTTAAAAAAGGCGAAAAACATTATACAAATTTTCATTGTTATCATCAGAAATTATTCATTATACAGCACTCGTGTTGGAAAGGATGAGAGAGCTGCTGGCTGTTCTTTAATCCTTGTTTAAAATATCATTATTCACAGTCAAATTAAATTAACAACAGATTTACAAGCTGTTACTGTAAGAATTTCTCTTGGAAAAACAGTTACTTTATGTGCAGTATGTATTCCCCCAAATTCAGCCTTAGACATTCATGAGCTAAGATCTTTAATCAATAATTACCTACTCCTTTTCTCCTACTTGGAGACTTTAACGTTCATAACCTCATAACCATGTGTAGGGTAGTAATTTACAAAATGACAAAGGAAAAGAAATAGAGGATTTCTTAAATCAGGAAGGATTGTGTATATATAACTATGGTTCTGATACCTATCTCCATCCGTGGAATGGTTCTTACTCGGCTATCGATTTATCTATTTGTTACCCTACATTGTCGCTGGATTATTCGTGGCGAGTCCATGATGATTTGTGCGGAAGTGATCACTTTCCAATAATACTGGAAAACCTGTTTCCCTCGTCTTCTGAAAGAGTTCCTCGCTGGAAATTTGACAAAGCCAATTGGTCTTTGTTCGAGGAACTCTGTCGAGATGAACTTAAAACAGGAAAGTTCAATAGGGTTAGCGATTCAGTCCTTAAATTTACTGAAACGTTATTATCGATAGCTGAGAGAGCCATTCCAAAACAACCAAGCAAACCCTGGTTCGATGATGACTGTGAGGAAGCGGAGAAAAAGAGGAAAAAGGCCTAACGAGGGTTCAAAATGAATCCAACCTCCGATAATCTCAGTAATGTCCGTATATTCCGTGCGAAAGCACGGAGAACATTTCAACAAAAGAGGCAAAAGTCTTGGCAAAACCTTGTCTCTAAAATAAACTCTCGTACACCTATGAATAGATTATGGAATTTCATCCAAAAAATTAACGGTAAAAACAGAAAGGCCAATCTTCACCATTTAAAAGATGGTCAAACTCTTTTGACTTCAGAAAATGATATACCGAATAAACTCGGCGAAACTTTTTCAAAACATTCTTCTTCTCAGAATTATTCCCAGGAATTCCAAAGGATTAAAAACCGAACTGAGAAAAACAAACTCAATTTCAAATCGAACAATTTAGAAGATTACAACCGCCCTTTTTCTTTGGATGAACTTAAAATCTCTCTGTTGAAAGTTCATGACACAGCATGTGGCCCTGATGATATTCACTATAAACTTTTGAAACATCTTCCCGACAATTCTCTTGAAACACTTTTAGATCTTCTCAATAATGTATGGGAAACTGGAGACTTGCCTTCCATTTGGAAATTTGCCAGTTATCCCTGTTCCAAAACCCGGGAAAGATCATTTTGAACCGTCGAATTATCGGCCAATTGCCCTCACAAGTTGCATTTGTAAGACACTTGAACGGATGATTAACGACCGCCTTGTTTGGTTCCTAGAGACGAATGGTCTCCTGTCCGATATACAGTGTGGGTTCCAGCAGGACAGAAGTACGTTGAATCATCTTGTTCGCTTCGAATCCTTTATACGCAACGGGTTTGCTAAAGGTGAACATGGGTTTGGTAAAGTTGAACATGTGGTGTCTGTCTTTTTCTATCTGCAATAGGCGTACGACACCACTTGGAAATATGGTATTTTAAAGGATTGAAACGATAAGGGGTTGAAAGGTAGGTTACCTTTATTTATCCTAACTTTCTATCTGAAAGGAAGTTCAAAGTCAGGATGAATACAAAATGTTTGATCCGTTTGAACAAGAGATGGGTGTTGTCCAGGGAGGCATTCTCTCAGTTACTCTCTTTAGCATTAAAATTAACAGTCTTGCAAAAACCTTACAAAACAATGTTGAAGGCTCTTTTTATGTTGATGACTTCTTGATTTGTTACAGATTCAAAAGAACGTCAATTGTAGTTATCTCTTAATAAAATTGAAAAATGGGCAACACAGAATGGATTTAAATTCTCTGAAACAAAAACTGTCGGCCTGCATTTCTGTAATAAAAGAAAGTTACATCCAGACCCTGAACTTAAACTCTACAATGTACCTATTAAAGTAGTTAAAGAAACGAAATTCCTGGGGTTACTTTTTGACAGTAAACTTACCTATCTACCCCATATCAAAATGCTTAAAGCTAAATCCCTGAAAGAATTGGATATTTTAAAAGTTGTTTATAACACTGACTGGGGTGCTGATAAAAACATTTTGTTAAATCTATATCGATCGCTTGTACGATCAAAACTTGATTATGGTTGCATTATATATGGATCTGCTGGCAAATCCTATATAAAAAATTTAGATACTGTTCACCACCAAGGCCTACGATTGGCCTTGTGGGCGTTCAGAACATCTCCTGTGGAGAGTTTATATGTAGAGGCGAACGAGCCCTTTCTTTATAACCGTAGGATAAAACTTGGTTTACAACATTTAACCAAGCTAAAAGCATATCCTTCAAATCCTGCCTACGACTGTGTTTTCAATCCTCTCTATGAGAATATATTTGAACAACATGAAAATAAAATTCCTCCATTTGGAATTCGGATGAAACCACATATTTCTGGTTCTAACTTACATCTTGATGAAATAGTCCCTATTAATATACCTCATTCGCCACCTTGGCTTGTACCCTAACCTAAATTTATTTTAGACCTCAGAAAACATAAAAAATCTGAAACAAACCCAATTATAATTCAGCAACATTTTGCTGAAATAAAAACAAAATTTGCATTTCATGGCTCAATTTATTGTGATGGATCCAAGGACGGGGACAAAGTGGCTGCCACAGCAGTCCATGGGCAGCAGGAAGCAACTCTCCGTCTTCCGTCTTCCAGTTCAATATTTACTCCAGAAGCTAGAGCCATCATTCTTGCTTTGAAATTTGTCAGAACGTCTGATAAACTGAAATTCCTTATATGTTCAGATTCTCTTTCATGTTTATTGGCTATAGAAGGTCAGAAATATAAAAACCCTTTAATTGCCCATGTTATTGAATTCTATAAAAGACTTGTCCAAATGGGCAAAGAAATAGTTTTTATAGGGATACCAAGTCATATTGGTATCCGAGGATACACAGTCGTAGATAGTATAGCGATGGATGCCTTATACGGATTTTAAACGTTTGATTTATAAATATGTTTTACGTATGTGGCAGTCCCAGTGGGATCTGCTGACAGAAAATAAATTACATGCTATTGAGCCAACTGTTGGCAAAAATGTTTTTTTCTTCGGCAGATCCCAAGAGAACAAGTGGTTTTAACTAGATGTAGCATTGGTCACAACAGGGCGACTCATTCTTTTATTTTAGAAAATGAGCAGCCTCCTGTGTGTATCCCGTGCCAATGCCGACACACTGTGAAACACCTTTTAATAGACTGTGTGGATAAATCCGACATAATTTGACGGTACTACAAAGTCAACAATATGAAAGATTTATTTACAGTGGTATTTACAGCTGGCGACCGTCTTTTACAATACTTGAAAGCCGTAGGAATGTACTCCAGAATATAGACTATTTTACTATGTTCTTGAGTATAGTCATTGGTCATTATCTTAAGCTTTGTTATTGTTAATTGACGTGTTTTTATATAAGATGATATCGTTTATTGAATATTTTATGTATATTGATATTGTTTGATGAACAGTGTATCTGTGATATTATTTCTAAATGAAAGTTCGACTGTGATATCAGTTTTACTGTTTATTCTACCTTCAATAATTTATTTGTAAATATTCTATTGATTTTAGGTATTGTTTTACATTTTAATCAGTTCAAGTCTAATTAGTTCTCTCCGTGATTTGGCTGCAATATCGCCAGCACGGCATTAAACTACAATCAATCAATCAATCAATGCAAAGCTTGATTCAAATGGGCCTAGTGGTTTCAGATAAGATTATGAAATGGTCTAACGACGAACAGTTTTTGAAAGGTATTTATTTGTTAGTATGTGGTTTGCACACAAAAGTATTAAAACAAATAAAATCATAATTTAAGAACAGCATAGAAAGTCCACAAAATGCAAGTGTGCAATTGTAACCTGTCGCCAAGGAAACTTCATTAAAAAAATTGGTGAGGATTACTTTGTAAATCATAACTTTATAGTTTTCTTTTGTATTAAGATGTGTATATACAATTTCCTTTTTTCATATTTATTTTCCACTTGCTCTCAAATGCCTTTATTATTGGAAGAATGTAGATATTAACAATGTGTCCAGAGTGTAATCAGATAATTTTTTTTCATGTTCTGTAAAACTGTGATCCGCGTCTAATTGCTTGACTTTCTTCCAACATCTGAAAAAAATAAAAATGGATGGAATAAATCATGTATTAACAGTGTCAAATTCATGTAAATTTAATAACGTGTTAAAAAGGAATTTGACTGGTTTTCCGACATCCACCATTTTCCCCTGAATCTAGTTCATATATCGGGTCATTTTCAAACCTTCGACACCTTTAGAAAATAGCCTGGTATGTGTCCTCTTAAGGTGTGTTAATAATGCCTACCAAATATATAAGTAACTAAAAATCACTACAAAAGTAAACATAGTTTTGGGAGAAATACAAATGTACAGTTTGAGGTATTTCAGACAGCTGTTCAACATGAAGGACATCAAAACCGAATTTTGCAGTAACTGAGAACAACGATGTCCATAACGTGTAATACTAGTACATAGTTGTGTGCAACTTCGCACAATGTAAGGAACCATTAACGCCTGTAAAGGCAGTTAATTATTTTTGTACATAGACAGAGAAAAGTCTATCCACAGATAGATTTACCATTAGTACTAAAGATTACAAGTCTATAAACACTAACGTTGTGTCAGATGTGTTTGACTCAGATTGACAAGATTTTCTGTTTTCTTGTGATAGGTCGGTAGTTTTCTCCTGGTTCTCCGACATCGTTGATGGACAACAACGCCGCAACGATACATCTAAAGCCAGTTGCATCGAGAGTAGAGTAAAACGCGAATACATCATACTGTAATAATTCACAACTCTTACATATAAGGTGAATTGGTTTTCAAAGAGTATACAAAATATATACTTAATTCTACATACTAATTACTGTTTTGTAATCTTTCCTTTATTTTCTCTGCTAAAGCTTTTCTATCCAGTTTACCACTGTGTGCTGCTGGAAATGATTCAAAGAATAAAAATCTCCGTGGAACATATAGGTTCGCTAAGAAACTTTCTGCATACTGTCCCTTTTGTATTGTGACAAATTCTTTGAGTTCTTGTTCCGAAACACTGCTCCCTTTCTTCAACAGTATCGCAGCGTATGATTGCTGAAAAGTATCTCTATCTTTTACAGGGTGTACGTAAGCATTGACCACGGATTCGTGTTTCTTCAAAATCCCTTCGATATAAGCAGGCGAGACTAAAAAATCTCCAATGATCATCATGTCTGATTTTCGCCCTGTGACGACTAGACTTCCATCCGATTTAATGAATCCAACATCGTCTGACTTGTACCATCCCGTTCTTTCGCAACACTGTGCGCTCTTTTCCTTTGCATTAAGATACCCTAGAAATCTTTCTCTAGCGCGGACATATATCTCTCCTGCTGTACCCGGAGGAACAATCATTTCTTTATCGTCCACGATTTTAACTTCTACTCCATGAATTGGGTATCCAACAGCGTAGTTTTCATACTTCTCTGGCGAATCTACCACTGTTAAAGCTATGAAACCAATTTCTGTACATCCATATGCAACACCAAAAGTTTTAGTCACTTTGCCCACTGACTTAGCACATTGTGCATCCACTGGAAGTCCGGCGGTGATGATCGATCTAAGTGGAAAAACGGTCATACCTGAAAATGGCCTACTGATCAAATCGCATATGCACGGTGTCAGAAGAAAAGCAGATACGCAACGTTCTTTTTCTAAAACTCGTAAAGTAAATGTGTTCATTTGGTCAACTGACTTCAACGTCATAATATCACATGCCGTAACACGTGTAGATTTGCTGCAAAGAGACATTGTAGGATAGCTTCCTTGCCAACTAAATGGTTTGTCATTATAAAATTTTTCACCAGGCTTCAACTGCAGAAGCTTCACGCCCCAATAATAACCCATCTGGAGCATTTTTATGTGCGTATGTGGCACCGCCTTTGCCATGCCAGTACTACCGGATGTAAGAAAAATTCCACAAATATCGTCCGGCGATACGTAAGGCAAGTAACATTCTGCGGACTGTCCAATTTTATAAATCTGTTCAACAGTTGTGTACTTGTGTTCATGGTAATTCATGAGAAATACATTTCTCAGCGATGAAATTTTTTCACTTATGGATTGTTTTTCAACACTATTGTAACTGTTCAAGAATTTTTCACAAACATCGATATTGCATGGTTCAATTATCATTGCGCTACAGTTTCCTACTTCATTGACCAGGCTGACTATAGCGTCACTGGTAAAACTAGCAAACGAAAAATGCAAAGGAGTTAGTCCTGCCATTTGTGTTCCAAAGGTAGAAATGAGCCATTCCGGGCAGTTTTTGTTGGCTATAGCCACTGTGCTGTTTCTTTCTAACCCAAAAGTGACAAGTCCTCTTCCAAATTGTTCCGCTTTGATGTAAAGATCTGAGTATGTGATTGCATTCCGCTCGCCATCCGTTGTCCAGAAAACAAAGGCCTCTCTTTCCGGACATTCTAAAGCTAGTTCCTTCAACTTCGTATGTATTGTTATATATGGTATTATAGAGGTCTCTGGAGAATATATGTAGCTTTCCAGTATCGACGACATTATGTTTACAATATCATAAACACATACCTTGAATTAACAACTGCGTGACCTATGTATATGTATTTAAACGTGTACGTACACTAATGGTCACTAATGTCAGGTATAAAGATGTTCAATGAAATGAATATACTATTTCGGTCACTTATTTTTAAAGGGGTGAAAACAGATAATTGTTGATTAAAATTTTGATTTTGATATTGATTTTTAAATAGTTTTATACATACATGTACGATTTATGATCTAGCCAAACTTAAAAGTGTTATATAGATATAAAGTACTCAAAGAACAAATGAAGAATGCACCTTTCATTCAAGATCATTGTGGATACTCTAGAATTATACCATCCTCCCAAGTCAGTGTTTTGCATCAACGTTCGTTCGTTTGTAGGAACGAACGTGGATACAAAACCCTGACATGGGAGGATGGAATTATACATGTTGCGCAGAAGTTTTTTTACAATTGTTTAGTTATGTGGTTTTAAATTAATCGAATTTTGCCGCAAGAATTATATATAAAATTTTAGTCTAATGTTTTATTATAAGTACGTCATCAGAATATTAAGTGAAGAAAACATTTGGCAGAAAAAAAATATATTCCCTTTAGCCATGAAGGATAAAATCGTAGATCTACATTTTGACAAATCTGTGATCTTGTACGTAACAGTAAATTTCGTTCCGGCGAAGTAAAATGTGTCCGGACTTCATCAGAATATTAAGTGAGGAAAACATTTGGCAGAAAAAAAATATATTCCCTTTAGGCATGAAAGATAAAATCCTAGATCTACATTTTGACAACTCTGTGATCTTGTACGTAACAGTAAATATAGTCCCGGCGAAGTAAGATGTGTCCGGACTTCATCAGAATATTAAGTGAATAAAACATTTGGCAGAAAAAATATATTCCCTTTAGGCATGAAGGATAAAATCGCAGATCTACATTTTAACAACTCTGTGATCTTGTAACAGTAAATTTCGTCCCGGCGAAGTAAAATGTGTCCGGACTTCATCAGAATATTAAGTGAAGAAAACATTTGTCAGAAAAAAATATATTCCCTTTAGGCATGAAGGATAAAATCGTAGATCTACATTTTGACAACTCTGTGATCTTGTAACAGTCGTCCCGGCGAAGTAAAATGTGTCCGGACTTTGTTTCCTAGTACAGTAAGTCCATATTTTGAATTTGATTAGAAAATTTAGTCCCAGGAATAATTTTCCTAGGAAAACAATTCCATAATTAAAATTGTACGACAATACCCCCAGCAAATCTATTGAAAAAGTGTACTCTAACCCTTTTTACACGGACACTTTTTGTGAACTGTTTTAACTGCTAAAAATAACTAAACGCCAAAGAACCCTGAAAGGATTTGTCGTTAAGTTTATTTTTAGCAGTTAAAATAGTTCACAAAAAGTGTCAGTGTAACTAAGATTTTTCAAACAAAACTTTTTTTAGTTTGGCTACAAGTTTTAAACATTGAATAACGAATTAATGCCTGCTAAATGTTTTGCAAATCGTTTAAAAAATGAGAAATTTTCTAACAATTAATTTTTATTCTGTAAAAATAATATCGTTTTATTGCCAAAATAATGGAATAACGGTTCAAATTATAGTGCAAATGTGCAAGGAGTTTCACAAAGAACTTGGCCTTGGTCATCGAGAAAATTTTGAAATCCTAATTTTACGCTAAATACAAACCGTAATTTATCTTTTTTTATATAAAAACAATACTTAATAGTTTGTTATCTTGTTCTTTTAATTTCACATGATTATGTTGCGATGGCTATTTTGAGTCATAATTTGTAAATTATGTGCAAACTCGATCGATACCTTTCCTCTAGGGGGTTATCCCCACCCCCGAAGTCGATAATTTTGAAAAATTTCATATGCAATTAAAATCCATAGCTTTAAATCATATATTTTATTATTCTCCGTAACAGGACGCATTAAATGACATGTACCTCATTAATTCTTTCAGTATGGTGAGCCTCACCCCCATAAATATATAATGTGAAATTATCTCATAAAGCTTTAAAACCCCCACCCCTATAAACCATATATTTTCTTATTCCCCATGGTAAGACGCACCAAATGACACATACCTCGCTTCCCCGGGTTGTTATCACCACTCCAATCAAATCAATAATGTTCAATTATAAGCCGTTAAAATCCCCACCCCTAAACCATATATTTTCTTATTCCCCATGGTAGGACGCACCAAATGACGCATACTTCGCTTCCCGTGGGAAAATGAGCCGCCTCCTGTATGTATCCCGTTCCAATGCCGACACACTGTGAAACACCTTTTAATAGACTGTGTGGATAAATCCGACATAATCTGACGGTACTACACAGTCAACAATATGAAAGATTTATTTACAGTGGTATTTACAGCTGGCGACCGTCTTTTACAATACTTGAAAGCCGTAGGACTGTACTCCAGAATATATACTATTTTACTATGTTCTTGAGTATAGTCATTGGTCATTATCTTAAGCTTTGTTATTGTTAATTGACGTGTTTTTATATAAGATGATATCGTTTATTGAATATTTTATGTATATTGATATTGTTTGATGAACAGTGTATCTGTGATATTATTTCTAAATGAAAGTTCGACTGTGATATCAGTTTTACTGTTTATTCTACCTTCAATAATTTATTTGTAAATATTCTATTGATTTTAGGTATTGTTTTACATTTTAATCAATTCAAGTCTAATTAGTTCTCGCCGTGATTTGGCTGCAATATCGCCAGCACGGCATTAAACAACAATCAATCAATCAATCAATGCAAAGCTTGATTCAAATGGGCCTAGTGGTTTCAGATAAGATTATGAAATGGTCTAACGACGAACAGTTTTCGAAAGGTATTTATTTGTTAGTATGTGGTTTGCACACAAAAGTATTAAAACAAATAAAATCATAATTTAAGAACAGCATAGAAAGTCCACAAAATGCAAGTGTGCAATTGTAACCTGTCGCCAAGGAAACTTCATTAAAAAAAATTGGTGAGGATTACTTTGTAAATCATAACTTTATAGTTTTCTTTTGTATTAAGATGTGTATATACAATTTCCTTTTTTCATATTTATTTTCCACTTGCTCTCAAATGCCTTTATTATTGGAAGAATGTAGATATTAACAATGTGTGTCCAGAATGTAATCAGATATTTTTTTTTCATGTTCTGTAAAACTGTGATCCGCGTCTAATTGTTTGACTTTCTTCCAACATCTGAAAAAAAATAAAAATGGATGGAATAAATCATGTGTTAACAGTGTCAAATTCATGTAAATTTAATAACGTGTTAAAAAGGAATTTGACTGGTTTTCCGACATCCACCATTTTCCCCTGAATCTAGTTCATATATCGGGTCATTTTCAAACCTTCGACACCTTTAGAAAATAGCCTGGTATGTGTCCTCTTAAGGTGTGTTAATAATGCCTACCAAATATATAAGTAACTAAAAATCACTACAAAAGTAAACATAGTTTTGGGAGAAATACAAATGTACAGTTTGAGGTATTTCAGACAGCTGTTCAACATGAAGGACATCAAAACCGAATTTTGCAGTAACTGAGAACAACGATGTCCATAACGTGTAATACTAGTACATAGTTGTGTGCAACTTCGCACAATGTAAGGAACCATTAACGCCTGTAAAGGCAGTTAATTATTTTTGTACATAGACAGAGAAAAGTCTATCCACAGATAGATTTACCATTAGTACTAAAGATTACAAGTCTATAAACACTAACGTTGTGTCAGATGTGTTTGACTCAGATTGACAAGATTTTCTGTTTTCTTGTGATAGGTCGGTAGTTTTCTCCTGGTTCTCCGACATCGTTGATGGACAACAACGCCGCAACGATACATCTAAAGCCAGTTGCATCGAGAGTAGAGTAAAACGCGAATACATCATACTTTAATAATTCACAACTCTTACATATAAGGTGAATTGGTTTTCAAAGAGTATACAAAATATATACTTAATTCTACATACTAATTACTGTTTTGTAATCTTTCCTTTATTTTCTCTGCTAAAGCTTTTCTATCCAGTTTACCACTGTGTGCTGCTGGAAATGATTCAAAGAACAAAAATCTCCGTGGAACATATAGGTTCGCTAAGAAACTTTCTGCATACTGTCCCTTTTGTATTGTGACAAATTCTTTGAGTTCTTGTTCCGAAACACTGCTCCCTTTCTTCAACAGTATCGCAGCGTATGATTGCTGAAAAGTATCTCTATCTTTTACAGGGTGTACGTAAGCATTGACCACGGATTCGCGTTTCTTCAAAATCCCTTCGATATAAGCAGGCGAGACTAAAAAATCTCCAATGATCATCATGTCTGATTTTCGCCCTGTGACGACTAGACTTCCATCCGATTTAATGAATCCAACATCGTCTGACTTGTACCATCCCGTTCTTTCGCAACACTGTGCGCTCTTTTCCTTTGCATTAAGATACCCTAGAAATCTTTCTCTAGCGCGGACATATATCTCTCCTGCTGTACCCGGAGGAACAATCATTTCTTTATCGTCCACGATTTTAACTTCTACTCCATGAACTGGGTATCCAACAGCGTAGTTTTCATACTTCTCTGGCGAATCTACCACTGTTAAAGCTATGAAACCAATTTCTGTACATCCATATGCAACACCAAAAGTTTTAGTCACTTTGCCCACTGACTTAGCACATTGTGCATCCACTGGAAGTCCGGCGGTGATGATCGATCTAAGTGGAAAAACGGTCATACCTGAAAATGGCCTACTGATCAAATCGCATATGCACGGTGTCAGAAGAAAAGCAGATACGCAACGTTCTTTTTCTAAAACTCGTAAAGTAAATGTGTTCATTTGGTCAACTGACTTCAACGTCATAATATCACATGCCGTAACACGTGTAGATTTGCTGCAAAGAGACATTGTAGGATAGCTTCCTTGCCAACTAAATGGTTTGTCATTATAAAATTTTTCACCAGGCTTCAACTGCAGAAGCTTCACGCCCCAATAATAACCCATCTGGAGCATTTTTATGTGCGTATGTGGCACCGCCTTTGCCATGCCAGTACTACCGGATGTAAGAAAAATTCCACAAATATCGTCCGGCGATACGTAAGGCAAGTAACATTCTGCGGACTGTCCAATTTTATAAATCTGTTCAACAGTTGTGTACTTGTGTTCATGGTAATTCATGAGAAATACATTTCTCAGCGATGAAATTTTTTCACTTATGGATTGTTTTTCAACACTATTGTAACTGTTCAAGAATTTTTCACAAACATCGATATTGCATGGTTCAATTATCATTGCGCTACAGTTTCCTACTCCATTGACCAGGCTGACTATAGCGTCACTGGTAAAACTAGCAAACGAAAAATGCAAAGGAGTTAGTCCTGCCATTTGTGTTCCAAAGGTAGAAATGAGCCATTCCGGGCAGTTTTTGTTGGCTATAGCCACTGTGCTGTTTCTTTCTAACCCAAAAGTGACAAGTCCTCTTCCAAATTGTTCCGCTTTGATGTAAAGATCTGAGTATGTGATTGCATTCCGCTCGCCATCCGTTGTCCAGAAAACAAAGGCCTCTCTTTCCGGACATTCTAAAGCTAGTTCCTTCAACTTCGTAGGTATTGTTATATATGGTATTATAGAGGTCTCTGGAGAATATATGTAGCTTTCCAGTATCGACGACATTATGTTTACAATATCATAAACACATACCTTGAATTAACAACTGCGTGACCTATGTATATGTATTTAAACGTGTACGTACACTAATGGTCACTAATGTCAGGTATAAAGATGTTCAATGAAATGAATATACTATTTCGGTCACTTATTTTTAAAGGGGTGAAAACAGATAATTGTTGATTAAAATTTTGATTTTGATATTGATTTTTAAATAGTTTTATACATACATGTACGATTTATGATCTAGCCAAACTTAAAAGTGTTATATAGATATAAAGTACTCAAAGAACAAATGAAGAATGCACCTTTCATTCAAGATCATTGTGGATACTCTAGAATTATACCATCCTCCCAAGTCAGTGTTTTGCATCAACGTTCGTTCGTTTGTAGGAACGAACGTGGATACAAAACCCTGACATGGGAGGATGGAATTATACATGTTGCGTAGAAGTTTTTTACAATTGTTTAGTTATGTGGTTTTAAATTAATCGAATTTTGCCGCAAGAATTATATATAAAATTTTAGTCTAATGTTTTATTATAAGTACGTCATCAGAATATTAAGTGAAGAAAACATTTGGCAGAAAAAAAAATATATTCCCTTTAGCCATGAAGGATAAAATCGTAGATCTACATTTTGACAACTCTGTGATCTTGTACGTAACAGTAAATTTCGTTCCGGCGAAGTAAAATGTGTCCGGACTTCATCAGAACATTAAGTGAGGAAAACATTTGGCAGAAAAAAAAATATATTCCCTTTAGGCATGAAAGATAAAATCCTAGATCTACATTTTGACAACTCTGTGATCTTGTACGTAACAGTAAATATAGTCCCGGCGAAGTAAGATGTGTCCGGACTTCATCAGAATATTAAGTGAATAAAACATTTGGCAAAAAAAATATATTCCCTTTAGGCATGAAGGATAAAATCGCAGATCTACATTTTAACAACTCTGTGATCTTGTAACAGTAAATTTCGTCCCGGCGAAGTAAAATGTGTCCGGACTTCATCAGAATATTAAGTGAAGAAAACATTTGTCAGAAAAAAATATATTCCCTTTAGGCATGAAGGATAAAATCGTAGATCTACATTTTGACAACTCTGTGATCTTGTAACAGTCGTCCCGGCGAAGTAAAATGTGTCCGGACTTTGTTTCCTAGTACAGTAAGTCCATATTTTGAATTTGATTAGAAAATTTAGTCCCAGGATTAATTTTCCTAGGAAAACAATTCCATAATTAAAATTGTACGACAATACCCCCAGCAAATCTATTGAAAAAGTGTACTCTAACCCTTTTTACACGGACACTTTTTGTGAACTGTTTTAACTGCTAAAAATAACTAAACGCCAAAGAACCCTGAAAGGATTTGTCGTTAAGTTTATTTTTAGCAGTTAAAATAGTTCACAAAAAGTGTCAGTGTAACTAAGATTTTTCAAACAAAACTTTTTTTAGTTTGGCTACAAGTTTTAAACATTGAATAACGAATTAATGCCTGCTAAATGTTTTGCAAATCGTTTAAAAAATGAGAAATTTTCTAACAATTAATTTTTATTCTGTAAAAATAATATCGTTTTATTGCCAAAATAATGGAATAACGGTTCAAATTATAGTGCAAATGTGCAAGGAGTTTCACAAAGAACTTGGCCTTGGTCATCGAGAAAATTTTGAAATCCTAATTTTACGCTAAATACAAACCGTAATTTATCTTTTTTTATATAAAAACAATACTTAATAGTTTGTAATCTTGTTCTTTTAATTTCACATGATTATGTTGAGATGGCTATTTTGAGTCATAATTTGTAAATTATGTGCAAACTCGATCGATACCTTTCCTCTAGGGGGTTATCCCCACCCCCGAAGTCGATAATTTTGAAAAATTTCATATGCAATTAAAATCCATAGCTTTAAATCATATATTTTATTATTCTCCGTAACAGGACGCATTAAATGACATGTACCTCATTAATTCTTTCAGTATGGTGAGCCTCACCCCCATAAATATATAATGTGAAATTATCTCATAAAGCTTTAAAACCCCCACCCCTATAAACCATATATTTTTCTTATTCCCCATGGTAAGACGCACCAAATGACACATACCTCGCTTCCCCGGGTTGTTATCACCACTCCAATCAAATCAATAATGTTCAATTATAAGCCGTTAAAATCCCCACCCCTAAACCATATATTTTCTTATTCCCCATGGTAGGACGCACCAAATGACGCATACTTCGCTTCCCGTGGGAAAATGAGCCGCCTCCTGTATGTATCCCGTTCCAATGCCGACACACTGTGAAACACCTTTTAATAGACTGTGTGGATAAATCCGACATAATCTGACGGTACTACACAGTCAACAATATGAAAGATTTATTTACAGTGGTATTTACAGCTGGCGACCGTCTTTTACAATACTTGAAAGCCGTAGGACTGTATTCCAGAATATATACTATTTTACTATGTTCTTGAGTATAGTCATTGGTCATTATCTTAAGCTTTGTTATTGTTAATTGACGTGTTTTTATATAAGATGATATCGTTTATTGAATATTTTATGTATATTGATATTGTTTGATGAACAGTGTATCTGTGATATTATTTCTAAATGAAAGTTCGACTGTGATATCAGTTTTACTGTTTATTCTACCTTCAATAATTTATTTGTAAATATTCTATTGATTTTAGGTATTGTTTTACATTTTAATCAATTCAAGTCTAATTAGTTCTCGCCGTGATTTGGCTGCAATATCGCCAGCACGGCATTAAACAACAATCAATCAATCAATCAATGCAAAGCTTGATTCAAATGGGCCTAGTGGTTTCAGATAAGATTATGAAATGGTCTAACGACGAACAGTTTTTGAAAGGTATTTATTTGTTAGTATGTGGTTTGCACACAAAAGTATTAAAACAAATAAAATCATAATTTAAGAACAGCATAGAAAGTCCACAAAATGCAAGTGTGCAATTGTAACCTGTCGCCAAGGAAACTTCATTAAAAAAAATTGGTGAGGATTACTTTGTAAATCATAACTTTATAGTTTTCTTTTGTATTAAGATGTGTATATACAATTTCCTTTTTTCATATTTATTTTCCACTTGCTCTCGAATGCCTTTATTATTGGAAGAATGTAGATATTAACAATGTGTGTCCAGAATGTAATCAGATATTTTTTTTTCATGTTCTGTAAAACTGTGATCCGCGTCTAATTGTTTGACTTTCTTCCAACATCTGAAAAAAAATAAAAATGGATGGAATAAATCATGTGTTAACAGTGTCAAATTCATGTAAATTTAATAACGTGTTAAAAAGGAATTTGACTGGTTTTCCGACATCCACCATTTTCCCCTGAATCTAGTTCATATATCGGGTCATTTTCAAACCTTCGACACCTTTAGAAAATAGCCTGGTATGTGTCCTCTTAAGGTGTGCTAATAATGCCTACCAAATATATAAGTAACTAAAAATCACTACAAAAGTAAACATAGTTTTGGGAGAAATACAAATGTACAGTTTGAGGTATTTCAGACAGCTGTTCAACATGAAGGACATCAAAACCGAATTTTGCAGTAACTGAGAACAACGATGTCCATAACGTGTAATACTAGTACATAGTTGTGTGCAACTTCGCACAATGTAAGGAACCATTAACGCCTGTAAAGGCAGTTAATTATTTTTGTACATAGACAGAGAAAAGTCTATCCACAGATAGATTTACCATTAGTACTAAAGATTACAAGTCTATAAACACTAACGTTGTGTCAGATGTGTTTGACTCAGATTGACAAGATTTTCTGTTTTCTTGTGATAGGTCGGTAGTTTTCTCCTGGTTCTCCGACATCGTTGATGGACAACAACGCCGCAACGATACATCTAAAGCCAGTTGCATCGAGAGTAGAGTAAAACGCGAATACATCATACTTTAATAATTCACAACTCTTACATATAAGGTGAATTGGTTTTCAAAGAGTATACAAAATATATACTTAATTCTACATACTAATTACTGTTTTGTAATCTTTCCTTTATTTTCTCTGCTAAAGCTTTTCTATCCAGTTTACCACTGTGTGCTGCTGGAAATGATTCAAAGAACAAAAATCTCCGTGGAACATATAGGTTCGCTAAGAAACTTTCTGCATACTGTCCCTTTTGTATTGTGACAAATTCTTTGAGTTCTTGTTCCGAAACACTGCTCCCTTTCTTCAACAGTATCGCAGCGTATGATTGCTGAAAAGTATCTCTTTCTTTTACAGGGTGTACGTAAGCATTGACCACGGATTCGTGTTTCTTCAAAATCCCTTCGATATAAGCAGGCGAGACTAAAAAATCTCCAATGATCATCATGTCTGATTTTCGCCCTGTGACGACTAGACTTCCATCCGATTTAATGAATCCAACATCGTCTGACTTGTACCATCCCGTTCTTTCGCAACACTGTGCGCTCTTTTCCTTTGCATTAAGATACCCTAGAAATCTTTCTCTAGCGCGGACATATATCTCTCCTGCTGTACCCGGAGGAACAATCATTTCTTTATCGTCCACGATTTTAACTTCTACTCCATGAACTGGGTATCCAACAGCGTAGTTTTCATACTTCTCTGGCGAATCTACCACTGTTAAAGCTATGAAACCAATTTCTGTACATCCATATGCAACACCAAAAGTTTTAGTCACTTTGCCCACTGACTTAGCACATTGTGCATCCACTGGAAGTCCGGCGGTGATGATCGATCTAAGTGGAAAAACGGTCATACCTGAAAATGGCCTACTGATCAAATCGCATATGCACGGTGTCAGAAGAAAAGCAGATACGCAACGTTCTTTTTCTAAAACTCGTAAAGTAAATGTGTTCATTTGGTCAACTGACTTCAACGTCATAATATCACATGCCGTAACACGTGTAGATTTGCTGCAAAGAGACATTGTAGGATAGCTTCCTTGCCAACTAAATGGTTTGTCATTATAAAATTTTTCACCAGGCTTCAACTGCAGAAGCTTCACGCCCCAATAATAACCCATCTGGAGCATTTTTATGTGCGTATGTGGCACCGCCTTTGCCATGCCAGTACTACCGGATGTAAGAAAAATTCCACAAATATCGTCCGGCGATACGTAAGGCAAGTAACATTCTGCGGACTGTCCAATTTTATAAATCTGTTCAACAGTTGTGTACTTGTGTTCATGGTAATTCATGAGAAATACATTTCTCAGCGATGAAATTTTTTCACTTATGGATTGTTTTTCAACACTATTGTAACTGTTCAAGAATTTTTCACAAACATCGATAGTGCATGGTTCAATTATCATTGCGCTACAGTTTCCTACTCCATTGACCAGGCTGACTATAGCGTCACTGGTAAAACTAGCAAACGAAAAATGCAAAGGAGTTAGTCCTGCCATTTGTGTTCCAAAGGTAGAAATGAGCCATTCCGGGCAGTTTTTGTTGGCTATAGCCACTGTGCTGTTTCTTTCTAACCCAAAAGTGACAAGTCCTCTTCCAAATTGTTCCGCTTTGATGTAAAGATCTGAGTATGTGATTGCATTCCGCTCGCCATCCGTTGTCCAGAAAACAAAGGCCTCTCTTTCCGGACATTCTAAAGCTAGTTCCTTCAACTTCGTAGGTATTGTTATATATGGTATTATAGAGGTCTCTGGAGAATATATGTAGCTTTCCAGTATCGACGACATTATGTTTACAATATCATAAACACATACCTTGAATTAACAACTTCTTGACCTATGTATATGTATTTAAACGTGTACGTACACTAATGGTCACTAATGTCAGGTATAAAGATGTTCAATGAAATGAATATACTGTTTCGGTCACTTATTTTTAAAGGGGTGAAAACAGATAATTGTTGATTAAAATTTTGATTTTGATATTGATTTTTAAATAGTTTTATACATACATGTACGATTTATGATCTAGCCAAACTTAAAAGTGTTATATAGATATAAAGTACTCAAAGAACAAATGAAGAATGCACCTTTCATTCAAGATCATTGTGGATACTCTAGAATTATACCATCCTCCCAAGTCAGTGTTTTGCATCAACGTTCGTTCGTTTGTAAGAACGAACGTGGATACAAAACCCTGACATGGGAGGATGGAATTATACATGTTGCGTAGAAGTTTTTTACAATTGTTTAGTTATGTGGTTTTAAATTAATCGAATTTTGCCGCAAGAATTATATATAAAATTTTAGTCTAATGTTTTATTATAAGTACGTCATCAGAATATTAAGTGAAGAAAACATTTGGCAGAAAAAAAAATATATTCCCTTTAGCCATGAAGGAAAAATCGTAGATCTACATTTTGACAACTCTGTGATCTTGTACGTAACAGTAAATTTCGTTCCGGACTAGTAAAATGTGTCCGGACTTCATCAGAACATTAAGTGAGGAAAACATTTGGCAGAAAAAAAAATATATTCCCTTTAAGCATGAAAGATAAAATCCTAGATCTACATTTTGACAACTCTGTGATCTTGTACGTAACAGTAAATATAGTCCCGGCGAAGTAAGATGTGTCCGGACTTCATCAGAATATTAAGTGAATAAAACATTTGGCAGAAAAAATATATTCCCTTTAGGCATGAAGGATAAAATCGCAGATCTACATTTTAACAACTCTGTGATCTTGTAACAGTAAATTTCGTCCCGGCGAAGTAAAATGTGTCTGGACTTCATCAGAATATTAAGTGAAGAAAACATTTGTCAGAAAAAAATATATTCCCTTTAGGCATGAAGGATAAAATCGTAGATCTACATTTTGACAACTCTGTGATCTTGTAACAGTCGTCCCGGCGAAGTAAAATGTGTCCGGACTTTGTTTCCTAGTACAGTAAGTCCATATTTTGAATTTGATTAGAAAATTTAGTCCCAGGATTAATTTTCCTAGGAAAACAATTCCATAATTAAAATTGTACGACAATACCCCCAGCAAATCTATTGAAAAAGTGTACTCTAACCCTTTTTACACGGACACTTTTTGTGAACTGTTTTAACTGCTAAAAATAACTAAACGCCAAAGAACCCTGAAAGGATTTGTCGTTAAGTTTATTTTTAGCAGTTAAAATAGTTCACAAAAAGTGTCAGTGTAACTAAGATTTTTCAAACAAAACTTTTTTTAGTTTGGCTACAAGTTTTAAACATTGAATAACGAATTAATGCCTGCTAAATGTTTTGCAAATCGTTTAAAAAATGAGAAATTTTCTAACAATTAATTTTTATTCTGTAAAAATAATATCGTTTTATTGCCAAAATAATGGAATAACGGTTCAAATTATAGTGCAAATGTGCAAGGAGTTTCACAAAGAACTTGGCCTTGGTCATCGAGAAAATTTTGAAATCCTAATTTTACGCTAAATACAAACCGTAATTTATCTTTTTTTATATAAAAACAATACTTAATAGTTTGTTATCTTGTTCTTTTAATTTCACATGATTATGTTGCGATGGCTATTTTGAGTCATAATTTGTAAATTATGTGCAAACTCGATCGATACCTTTCCTCTAGGGGGTTATCCCCACCCCCGAAGTCGATAATTTTGAAAAATTTCATATGCAATTAAAATCCATAGCTTTAAATCATATATTTTATTATTCTCCGTAACAGGACGCATTAAATGACATGTACCTCATTAATTCTTTCAGTATGGTGAGCCTCACCCCCATAAATATATAATGTGAAATTATCTCATAAAGCTTTAAAACCCCCACCCCTATAAACCATATATTTTCTTATTCCCCATGGTAAGACGCACCAAATGACACATTCCTCGCTTCCCCGGGTTGTTATCACCACTCCAATCAAATCAATAATGTTCAATTATAAGCCGTTAAAATCCCCACCCCTAAACCATATATTTTCTTATTCCCCATAGTAGGACGCACCAAATGACGCATACTTCGCTTCCCGTGGGAAAATGAGCCGCCTCCTGTATGTATCCCGTTCCAATGCCGACACACTGTGAAACACCTTTTAATAGACTGTGTGGATAAATCCGACATAATCTGACGGTACTACACAGTCAACAATATGAAAGATTTATTTACAGTGGTATTTACAGCTGGCGACCGTCTTTTACAATACTTGAAAGCCGTAGGACTGTACTCCAGAATATATACTATTTTACTATGTTCTTGAGTATAGTCATTGGTCATTATCTTAAGCTTTGTTATTGTTAATTGACGTGTTTTTATATAAGATGATATCGTTTATTGAATATTTTATGTATATTGATATTGTTTGATGAACAGTGTATCTGTGATATTATTTCTAAATGAAAGTTCGACTGTGATATCAGTTTTACTGTTTATTCTACCTTCAATAATTTATTTGTAAATATTCTATTGATTTTAGGTATTGTTTTACATTTTAATCAATTCAAGTCTAATTAGTTCTCGCCGTGATTTGGCTGCAATATCGCCAGCACGGCATTAAACAACAATCAATCAATCAATCAATGCAAAGCTTGATTCAAATGGGCCTAGTGGTTTCAGATAAGATTATGAAATGGTCTAACGACGAACAGTTTTTGAAAGGTATTTATTTGTTAGTATGTGGTTTGCACACAAAAGTATTAAAACAAATAAAATCATAATTTAAGAACAGCATAGAAAGTCCACAAAATGCAAGTGTGCAATTGTAACCTGTCGCCAAGGAAACTTCATTAAAAAAAATTGGTGAGGATTACTTTGTAAATCATAACTTTATAGTTTTCTTTTGTATTAAGATGTGTATATACAATTTCCTTTTTTCATATTTATTTTCCACTTGCTCTCAAATGCCTTTATTATTGGAAGAATGTAGATATTAACAATGTGTGTCCAGAATGTAATCAGATATTTTTTTTTCATGTTCTGTAAAACTGTGATCCGCGTCTAATTGTTTGACTTTCTTCCAACATCTGAAAAAAATAAAAATGGATGGAATAAATCATGTGTTAACAGTGTCAAATTCATGTAAATTTAATAACGTGTTAAAAAGGAATTTGACTGGTTTTCCGACATCCACCATTTTCCCCTGAATCTAGTTCATATATCGGGTCATTTTCAAACCTTCGACACCTTTAGAAAATAGCCTGGTATGTGTCCTCTTAAGGTGTGCTAATAATGCCTACCAAATATATAAGTAACTAAAAATCACTACAAAAGTAAACATAGTTTTGGGAGAAATACAAATGTACAGTTTGAGGTATTTCAGACAGCTGTTCAACATGAAGGACATCAAAACCGAATTTTGCAGTAACTGAGAACAACGATGTCCATAACGTACGTGTAATACTAGTACATAGTTGTGTGCAACTTCGCACAATGTAAGGAACCATTAACGCCTGTAACGGCAGTTAATTATTTTTGTACATAGACAGAGAAAAGTCTATCCACAGATAGATTTACCATTAGTACTAAAGATTACAAGTCTATAAACACTAACGTTGTGTCAGATGTGTTTGACTCAGATTGACAAGTTTTTCTGTTTTCTTGTGATAGGTCGGTAGTTTTCTCCTGGTTCTCCGACATCGTTAATGGACAAGAACGCCGCAACGATATATCTAAAGCCAGTTGCATCGAGAGTAGAGTAAAACGCGAATACATCATACTGTAATAATTCACAACTCTTACATATAAGGTGAATTGGTTTTCAAAGAGTATACAAAATATATACTTAATTCTACATACTAATTACTGTTTTGTAATCTTTCCTTTATTTTCTCTGCTAAAGCTTTTCTATCCAGTTTACCACTGTGTGCTGCTGGAAATGATTCAAAGAACAAAAATCTCCGTGGAACATATAGGTTCGCTAAGAAACTTTCTGCATACTGTCCCTTTTGTATTGTGACAAATTCTTTGAGTTCTTGTTCCGAAACACTGCTCCCTTTCTTCAACAGTATCGCAGCGTATGATTGCTGAAAAGTATCTCTTTCTTTTACAGGGTGTACGTAAGCATTGACCACGGATTCGTGTTTCTTCAAAATCCCTTCGATATAAGCAGGCGAGACTAAAAAACCTCCAATGATCATCATGTCTGATTTTCGCCCTGTGACGACTAGACTTCCGTCCGATTTAATGAATCCAACATCGTCTGACTTGTACCATCCCGTTCTTTCGCAACACTGTGCGCTCTTTTCCTTTGCATTAAGATACCCTAGAAATCTTTCTCTAGCGCGGACATATATCTCTCCTGCTGTACCCGGAGGAACAATCATTTCTTTATCGTCCACGATTTTAACTTCTACTCCATGAACTGGGTATCCAACAGCGTAGTTTTCATACTTCTCTGGCGAATCTACCATTGTTAAAGCTATGAAACCAATTTCTGTACATCCATATGCAACACCAAAAGTTTTAGTCACTTTACCCACTGACTTAGCACATTGTGCATCCACTGGAAGTCCAGCGGTGATGATCGATCTAAGTGGAAAAACGGTCATACCTGAAAATGGCCTACTGATCAAATCGCATATGCACGGTGTCAGAAGAAAAGCAGATACGCAACGTTCTTTTTCTAAAACTCGTAAAGTAAATGTGTTTATTTGCTCAACTGACTTCAACGTCATAATATCACATGCCGTAACACGTGTAGATTTGCTGCAAAGAGACATTGTAGGATAGCTTCCTTGCCAACTAAATGGTTTGTCATTATAAAATTTTTCACCAGGATTCAACTGCAGAAGCTTCACGCCCCAATAATAACCCATCTGGAGCATTTTTATGTGCGTATGTGGCACCGCCTTTGCCATGCCAGTACTACCGGATGTAAGAAAAATTCCACAAATATCGTCCGGCGATACGTAAGGCAAGAAACTTTCTGCGGACTGTCCAATTTTACAAATCTGTTCAACAGTTGTGTATTTGTGTTCATGGTAATTCATGAGAAATACATTTCTCAGCGATGAAATTTTTTCACTTATGGGTTGTTTTTCAACACTATTGTAACTGTTCAAGAATTTTTCACAAACATCGATAGTGCATGGTTCAATTATCATTGCGCTACAGTTTCCTACTCCATTGACCAGGCTGACTATAGCGTCACTGGTAAAACTAGCAAACGAAAAATGCAAAGGAGTTAGTCCTGCCATTTGTGTTCCAAAGGTAGAAATGAGCCATTCCGGGCAGTTTTTGTTGGCTATAGCCACTATGCTGTTTCTTTCTAACCCAAAAGTGACAAGTCCTCTTCCAAAATGTTTCGCTTTGATGTAAAGATCTGAGTATGTGATTGCATTCCGCTCGCCATCTGTTGTCCAGAAAACAAAAGCCTCTCTTTCCGGACATTCTAAAGCTAGTTCCTTCAACTTCGTAGGTATTGTTATATATGGTATTATAGAGGTCTCTGGAGAATATATGTAGCTTTCCTGTATCGACGACATTATGTTTACAATATCATAAACACATACCTTGAATTAACAACTGCGTGACCTAAGTATATGTATTTAAACATATACGTACACTAATGTTAGCTATAAAGATGTTCAATGAAATGAATATTACTATTTTTAAAGGTGTGAAAACAGATAATTGTTGATTAAAATTTTGATTTTGATATTGATTTTTAAATAGTTTTATACATACATGTACGATTTATGATCTAGCCAAACTTAAAAGTGTTATATAGATATAAAGTACTCAAAGAAAAAATGAAGAATGCACCTTTCATTCAAGATCATTGTTGATACTCTAGAATTATACCATCCTCCCAAGTCAGTGTTTTGCATCAACGTTCGTTCGTTTGTAGGAACGAACGTGGATACAAAACCCTGACATGGGAGGATGGAATTATACATGTTGTGTAGAAGTTTTTTTTTTTCAATTGTTTAGTTATGTGGTTTTAAATTAATCGAATTTTGCCGCAAGAATTATATATAAAATTTTAGTCTAATGTTTTATTATAAGTAAGTCATCAGAATATTAAGCGAAGAAAACATTTGGCAGAAAAAAATATATTCCCTTTAGCCATGAAGGATAAAATCGTAGATCTACATTTTGACAACTCTGTGATCTTGTACGTAACAGTAAATTTCGTTCCGGCGAAGTAAAATGTGTCCGGACTTCATCAGAATATTAAGTGAGGAAAACATTTGGCAGAAAAAAAAATATATTCCCTTTAAGGCTTTAGGCATGAAAGATAAAATCCTAGATCTACATTTTGACAACTCTGTGATCTTGTACGTAACAGTAAATTTAGTCCCGGCAAAGTAAGATGTGTCCGGACTTCATCAGAATATTAAGTGAAGAAAACATTTGTCAGAAAAAAAAATATATTCCCTTTAGGCATGAAGGATAAAATCGTAGATCTACATTTTGACAACTCTGTGATCTTGTAACAGTAAATTTCGTCCCGGCGAAGTAAAATGTGTCCGGACTTCATCAGAATATTAAGTGAAGAAAACATTTGTCAGAAAAAAAAATATATTCCCTTTAGGCATGAAGGATAAAATCGTAGATCTACATTTTGACAACTCTGTGATCTTGTAACAGTCGTTCCGGCGAAGTAAAATGTGTCCGGACTTTGTTTCCTAGTAAAGTAAGTCCATATTTTGAATTTGATTAGAAAATTTAGTCCCAGGATTAATTTTCCTAGGAAAACAATTCCATAATTAAAATTGTACGACAATACCCCCAGCAAAGCTATTGAAAAAGTGTACTCTAACCCTTTTTACACGGACACTTTTTGTGAACTATTTTAACTGCTAAAAATAACTAAACGCTAAAGAACCCTGAAAGGTTTGTCGTTGAGTTTATTTGTAGCAGTTAAAATAGTGTAACTAAGATGATAGTACTCTTTTTCAAACAAAACTTTTTTTAGTTTGGCTACAAGTTTAAACATTGAATAACGAATTAATGCCTGCTAAATGTTTTGCAAATCATTTAAAAAATGAGAGATTTTCTAACAATTAATTTTTATTCTGTAAAAATAATATCGTTTTATTGCCAAAATAATGGAATAACGGTTCAAATTATAGTGCAAATGTGCAAGGAGTTTCACTAAGAACTTGGCCTTGGTCATCGAGAAAATTTTGAAATCCTAATTTTACGCTAAATACAAACCGTAATTTATCATTTTTTTATATATAAAAACAATACTTAATAGTTTGTAATCTTGTTCTTTTAATTTGACATGATTGTGTTACGATGGCTATTTTGAGTCATAATTTGTAAATTATGTGCAAACTCGATCGATACCTTTCCTCTAGGGGGTTATCCCCACCCCCCAAAGTCGATAATTTTGAAAAATTTCATATGCAATTAAAATCCATAGCTTTAAATCATATATTTTATTATTCTCCGTAACAGGACCCATTAAATGACATCTACCTCATTAATTCTTTCAGTATGGTGATCCTCACCCCCATAAATATATAATGTGAAATTATCTCATAAAGCTTTAAAATCCCCACCCCTATAAACCATATATTTTCTTATTCCCCATGGTAAGACGCACCAAATGACGCATACTTCGCTTCCCTGTGGGGTTATCACCACTCCAATCAAATCAATAATGTTCAATTATCTCATAAACCGTTAAAATCCGACCCTTAAACTATATATTTTCTTATTCCCCATAGTAAGATGCACCAAATAACACATACCTCGCTTCCCCAGGGGGTTATCACCCCATCAAATCTGCAGTAATGTTCAATTATCTCATAAACCATTAAAATCCCCACCCCTAAACCATATACTTTCTTATTCCCCATGGTAAAACGCACCAAATTACACATACATTGCTTCTTCAGGGGATTATCACCACTCCCATCGAACCAATAATGTTCAATTATCTCATAAACCCTTAAAATACGACCCCTAAACTATATATTTTCTTATTCCCCATGGTAAGACGCACCAAATGAAACATACCTCGCTTCCCCATGGTTTTATCACCACTCCCATCAAATCAGTAATGTTCTATTATCTCATAAACCGTTAAAATTCCGACCCTAAACCATATATTTTTTTTATTCCCCATTTTACTAGTAAGACTGCATATATGATAACACAAACATGAAAAGTGAAGCTCAACTTTCGATTATAGAAGTGTCTAAAATTTCCGGTCAAAGGGACACAATTCTTAAATTTTTAATTAGAAAGGGGAGGTAAACATCGTATCACGTGACCTGTGTTTATAGTGGACTAACCCGCCAAGTAAAACAAGAAATCGTGGAAATATACATGGTAATTAATAATTACATATGGTTTTGATATTGATTTAATTCTACATTCTTTAATGTTAATGGATGCAGAGTAGGATTCAGTACCATATTTACAAGAAATCGGTGCTTATTTGCTGGTTTCTTTGTTCTGCGTCTCCTCTGCTTTTTGAATGGCGATTTTTGCATTCTTATTTCGAGCGTTACAAGTAAAGATGAAGTTTGAATTTAAATACACACATGCGTTCAACGTACATATCATTTTTAGACCATTTAGATTTTATTGAATTTACATGTATTGGTGTAAGGGGAATAACTCTCATTCATCAGCTATTTTAGAAAAAGGGGGGTGAAAATTAGTCCCAATTACAATGTGCCTGTCTGAGCACATTATCCAAAATCACATAATCCGGAGCAGCAGTTACAAAATGTATATTTGTTTAACTTTCTCTGCATTCAGTTTTAGTAAGAATAGTCAAATTATGCTGTATTACATTTACAACTTACAAGCAATGTCTAGTGAGTGTTCAAAGGGAAGTAACTAAGAATTTAACAAAATGTTGTTTCCCACAAATTACTGAAGACATTGAATGACTTATAAAAATTGACTAAAGATCAAAGATATTATTCATTTACATCTAAATTCTTTCACTTGATGTATCACCGTCACTTTTAATTATTGCTCAATGGAAGAAACATACCTTTTTAAAATTTGAGCCAAAACATAAAATTCGATATCAGTTCATTACAAATGATTACTACATAGATTACAGAATTTACAATGATCAAGATGAAAAATTTGGCAATGTAGTCAGAGAAAATAGATAAACCATCCAATTTGTCCAGATTCATCTTTCCAAGTCAGGGTTTATGATCTACTTATACTTCCACAAACCCCTGACATTTCATTAATATTTTCCATTCACAACTGCCGAATTTTAACAGAAAAACAGCAATTAATAAATCATGTGTCCAAAAATTTCTGCTGGCTGTTTCCTTAAATGAAAAGTTTTTAGAAAAATGGATCTTTTTTTATCCACTAGATTAAACCCACAAAATTGCATGCACAAAGTTATTATATTAATTATTTTTATCACATGTTCGACTTGTTTATCCAACCTAAAGTGCAGCCATTTTTTTGCACACACAAAAAAGATGTAGTTGAGGCCTAAAATAAAATTTCATTTGTTTGGCATCTGAAAAACTTGCCACAAATTTTATTTGCGTTTCAGAATTTTTTTAATTTTTTTTTTTGGTATTAAAAAAAATCGGAATTGTGCCACAATTTTGATCGCATCCGTGGAGCTTGTTCCGGGCTTTACATATTTCAAATTACAATCGATAAAGCGCTTGCTGTACACTGTATTGAGAGCAAACGTTTAAATGACATCGAATAGAAAACTGTCTGCCAAAAGTAAGTAATGTCAAAGAGGCCGGCAGTGGAAATCATCCTCCTTTGCTGCAATACATCAGTTAAAGGAGGTGAACATTTTATCAAAAATAAGATTTAAATGTAAAAAAAAATTCCTTACGTAACTACCCACCTGCTGATAGTGTGGGTCGGCATTGCCAAACAACAATTTTTTAAGAGTGGCCTGAGCAGGAAGACAAAAGGAAAGATTAGTTTTTGATAACTCCCATACATATGTCTATAGTCAGGCCAAATAACAGATCAAAATTTAAAATTACAGTCAAACCTGCTTCAAAGGGCACCTCTATATAGCAAATCACTGTCTATAAAGGGCACAGTGAAAAAGTCCCATTCATGAACAAAATATGTAAAATTAACATCTGTATAAAGGGCACTTTTTCTGGTCCCTTGGGTGCCTTTTATAGACAGGTTTGGTGTAAACCATAGAACGGTTTATCAAAATGCAATTA
The DNA here is from genome assembly GCA_028015205.1 of Mytilisepta virgata. NCBI lineage: Eukaryota > Metazoa > Mollusca > Bivalvia > Mytilida > Mytilidae > Mytilisepta > Mytilisepta virgata. The sequence goes on along the minus strand of CM051518.1, from coordinate 54,354,920 downwards.
TCTGGAAGTGGTAGATTTTGTTTTTGACATGTACTTGTTCAGTGAACTGATTTGACAACGTGTTTCGTTGATCTCCACCGGAAAGAAATTTCAGAGTGGGGCGACGGAAAGGTCGGTATTTATATAACCGAACTGGTTATTTTACGTTTTCCCCAAAAATACCCCAAAACAGATTTTCAAATTCAGTGATGACAAATTAAACTACACAGTACGTTGTTCATTTATGTTAAAAAAAGCAAATTTATCAATTTTACCCGAAAGAAGAAGCGAGACACAAATCTCTTTATTTAGTAAAATAGATGTACAAAACAACTATTATTGATCACTCGTCAGGGGTTTAAGCAGATCATAAACCCTTGACTTTGGAAGTTTACAATCTTTCTCTTTTAACTTTAATACTGATCTTTTGAAATGTACAAGATCCTATTTTCGGATTGAAAAAAGGGTCACTGCTGTCCAAAATAAGTATGGGGGGGGGATTTTAGCAGAGTTACATGTACATTTGCAAAAACTGAGCTTGGTGAATGATAAGCAGCTTTTGTGTTGCCCAGCTACTGAATATAAATTTCAAGCATCCTAATGTTATAAATTTGCTCACCAGTCACCTATCATAAAAAAAACTTGAAAATTTATTGCACCTGGTTCTGGCTACAAAAAATATCTGGGGTTTTTATTCAAGAAATAAGTAAATATATGTACTTCATGCTTCCCTCTTTTCAAAATAAACAATTGCAATATTACGTTTATGATTGCATCACATTCTTGACCTTGTTGTAGATTTAGTTTGACAAAATATTGAAACAAAATGGTTGGAAGACCAAGAAAGGCAAAGACAGATGCTGAAGCATCAGTGGCCAGGTCCATGGCTGAACCAACATCAGAAATATCTGTGTAAGTTTATGTAGATATATTCATATGTTATTTTATGAGTGTGTTGTATGACAATACCACCAGCAAAGCTATTGAAAAGGTGTACTCTAACCTTAGTTACATAGACACTTTCTTGTGAACTATTTTAACTGCTAAATATTAACTCAATGACAATAAACTCTGAAAGATTTTGTCATTGAGTTTATTTTTATCAGTTAAAATAGTTCACAAAAAGTGTCCGTGTAACTAAGATTAGAGTACCCTTTACAAACCAAACTTTTTAGTTTGGCTACAAGTTTTAAACATTGAATTACAAAGTAATGCGTGCTCAATTTTGTGCAAATTATTTAAATAAAGGAGTGATTTTTGATTATTTTTTTCTGTAAAAATGATATTGTTTTATTGCCAAAATAATGGAATAACGGTTCATATAATAGTGAAAATTTGCAAGAAGTTTCATGAAGAAAGCAGCAAATTTTGAAATACTAATTTTAAGCTAAAGACTAACAATAATATTGAGCCCAAAAAATATATTGAAAAAAAATGTTTTCTCATTTTTTATGTAAACACAATTTACTAAATAGTTTGTAATATTATTTTTTAAAGATATTACGTATACATGTACATCATGTTACAAACTACATTTTGACAATGTTTGAGTCATATAATTTGTAAATTATGTGTAAACCTGATGGTTTTACGGCACTTTGCTCTGCGTTGTAACTTTTTGAAAGTCTCCATACAATCGCATGAATGCATAGTAAGTAAATAAAATAAGAAAAAAAGAATGGTTTTTTCACAGAGAAACATTATTTTGTTGTTTATATGAAATTCAGTAATTCTATTCGCCGGTTTGACTTTTTCTCTCTGTTTTTGTAATATTACAACTTTGTATCGGACTTTGAAAAGACAACCGTTATTTTGGTGAGTTTTATTAAGTTTTACAACCTATGCATTGCCAAATGAATCCATTTTAAAGAAGCATTCCTGTTTGTAAAATAATTAAAATACACAATACCTTTTGGCCAGAAAGTCACTTTCTTTTACCAAATACATGTATGTTAACCAGCGTGCACATACAAATGTATGTGCCAAGGAATTCTGAATTGTGTGGATTGTCATACAAGTCACATACAGTACAATGAGAACAAAAAAAGTTTCCTTAATTAGATGAAAGTGAATACTTTTTATGCACGAGGTCCGAGGCGATAGCTGGTTACTCGTGAATAAAAAGTTCCTCTTTCATCTTATAAAGGACACTTCTTTTGCTCTCATTGTACTGTGTCTATTATACAAAAATTTACTTATTATTGAGCTTTTCTTTGATCTCTTATTTTGAATACAATGTAATGAAAAATTCTTTAATTACTCGAACACAGTGGCATCATGTATGTTAGAAAAAATGTCTACAGTACTTTAAAGCAGGATGTGAAATAAAACATCTGGTTCCCAGACAATTTATAGTAGATAAATGTATATGTTTTTTGTCAGGATAAAATGCAGAGAATCTAAAAAAATTTGTTGGCCTTATAAAATCAGGGACCGCGCTGGGCTTCGCCAATGTCAACAAATGCGATTTTTTATTCAATCTGGCGACAGAATTTTTAAATCTGGCACTTACTGAAAACATTTTTAAATGGTGACTAAGAAACATCATTTGTAAGTTTTATATAATTGTCTATGATAATTGAACAGTTTTCACCGGGCCAATAGACACAGCAGGTGTTTTAACAGTAAATAAACACAATCAATAACTCGCACGTGCTGAGATTGTTTACACTTGACTGCTCAATTGATTGACCACTCTGAGGACAATTCAATTTATACACTAAGATAGTATTTATATTATCCAAATTTTATTAGGTAATTTTATTAGTCATGAAATTAAATAAACATGCTTTTTAACACCTTTAAAAGGTGTTTAAAAGAATATATCATAAAATTTCCAATCTTCAAAGATTGTGATGTTAACATCAACAAACACATGTGGAACAATCGATGTTTTATTAGGCTTGCCATCAAATTAAAGGTCATTTCAGATGAAAGTTAACTGTCATTAAAACTATTTCATCAAAAATACTTTTCAGGCCATGTTATTTCAAATAGTAATGAATAAAAGAACAATCACGTTTGGCAGAATGCTTCCAAAAGGGGGAGGTTGACTTTGAAACTGGCGAAAAAAATGATGATTTGGCAATTTTTTTGGCGACAAGTTTCTGAATGCCAGCGCGACCCCTGTAAAATATTGTTGAAGAAAAATCAAATCCTACATAATATAACTCGATTTTCTAATTTTTCAGTCCAGAAAATGACACAGACAGTGATTTTGAGGAGCCACCAGTAACTAAAGGAAGAAAAAGACAGAAGAGAGGAGATGGAACAGTAAGTATATATATATAAGGAATTTAAAAAATAATATTATTTTGGATAAATGTTTAGCGCAAAGACCATACTGTGGCATACATGTACATGAAATTGAAATTTTTGTAACTGATACAGGAACAATTATTGAGTTCAGATGAGTGATGATGTATAAAAAAAAAATACAGATTTCGGATGATTCTTTCATTCCAAACAAACTACCAACACTCATTACCAAGATTTACTCATGAATATGGACCATAATCTGGTATTCGAACCTTTGGTTGCTTTGGTTTCCAAATTTTTAATCACTTGAATTTGAATTTTTGATCTTTGGAATATGTATAAAACAACATTTTATAAGAGAATCAGATGGACAAAAGATTTTCTTTAAACCCTGTTTGCTCAACACCTTTTTCGTGACAAGATACCATGAGATACCGAAATGAAAATTAGAAAATTGTGTAATTTTGTGTTTATAATAGCATTATCCAAGACCGGTTTTGTCTTTTTCATAAGTTTTTATGCATGCATGATGCATTTGTAAATGCTGAATTTATACTTTCAATTTTCGACAGGAAACCAAAAGAAACCACAATGAAAGATGTCAAGATATTTCTCCTCAAAAGAACCAATATTACAATGTATTTGCATTCTATCATGTTTTGTATACTCTAATAGATGGTCAAAATGAACTTATTGATGAGACATTTTTTTTTATTATCAGATGAAGGATCAATAAAGCCAAACATTCTATTTTTATTTATAAGGGTGACAGGAAACAAAAAGAAACAGCTTTTAAAATATCTCTCTTTTTTGTAAAAATGGCATGTATTTATGGCAAATGCAAGATAAATTGCAAACTACATGATGCAGTTGGTAGGGAGAATTTTCAGATTTTTCCCTGCTCAATTTCTGGACTGCAAATATTGATATTTAGAAAGACATCGTAACGGAAGAAACAATGTCTGTTGTTTCCTAATTAAAAATATTAAAAAAATTGGTATATACAAGCCCTTTTCTCCATTTTTTTGGCTCTTTGAGTAATATCTCTCTCACATACACTGTATTTAAAAAGATTAACATAAGGTTCATCACATAAACGATACTTGAAAAAAAGTTGTGACAGGAAACCAAAAGAAACTAAACAAGTATGATCTATAATTTACCTATTATGTGTGATTACTTGCAAGTTGTTGGACCATAGATCATTTTCTCAACTATTGAGCAACAAGAAAAAAAACTTTGTTTTCTTTGAACTTTTGTAATTTATAGCAAATTAAGGGACAAAAAGATGGTGTTACAAAATAAATGAATGTTGCTTCTTCAAACTCGATTTCTCAGATTTCAAAATTTAATTATATTTCACCAAATTCAGATGGCAATTTTTGGGTTCTTGTATTGTGCTTTTGCACCTCCTGTTAGGAATGCATTTCTCCAATATTTAGAAAAAAAAATCTGGTTAGCGTTATTTGGAAACCAAGTGTAATATAACAAACAAAGCATTTGAAACTGCTGTAAAAAATGTTAGGGACCAAAATTTGAATTTCAATTACTTGTATTTTTGTAGTGTACAGACAAAAATAACTATCACTTAAATTGTTTAAGCTTAAACAGGCTATCTTGTTCCTTAACATGACAAAAACTCCTTAAGAAAATGATCTTTTTCTTGGTTTAGGAAACAAAAATTACGTTATTACCTACAAAGCAACTTCAAATTCACAAAGTGCCATAACAAGGATGTTTAACTGTTGATGGGACTTCCATGTGATGGGAGTTTTTTATTATTCATATTTATATACTTCTTGAAATAACTTTTTCTTTTTGTGTGACATGTAACGCATAACGGTTTAGTTGGACTCTAATGAAAAAAAATGAAAAAGAAAAAGCTCAAATATGAATATCTTTGTCTCATTGTTTAAAACATAGGCAATAGTTCAATAATCCTAATCACTGTTTTGGAAACTTTTTTAACACAGTCAATTTTTAAACTTTAAAATACCGTGACAAATAGGAAACCAAATGTAACGCGTATTTTAGGGGATCTATGAAAGAAATACATACATTTTCCAAGATTTTCTTTTTTCCATTCTACATTATAAATGTTTCTTAAAACTTTAAAAGAGACCTCAAAGTTTTGTAAGAAATAGATGTGATGAAATACCATAGCGTTATGCACTAAGGAAACCAAAAGTAACGGTAAGAAACCAAGGATAAAAACACAAATATGGGCAATAAAATATTTTTTTTTGAAAAAAAAATTAGAAAATATTAATCGCAACTATAAAAAGAACACACAACCAATTATTTTGCAACTTAATTATAGTACATATCAGAAGAAATATGCAATTTTGATACTTTTTTATTGTTACAGGAAACGATTCGAATACCAAATTATTGTCCATATGCAAGATTAATATAATTAATACAATTTCCTCAATATTATTTAATAATTAAAATGTGAAGTAGATCATGACTTTCCACCCTCAAGTCTGTGCGACTGTCATTGCCCAGGAGATGAGATAAAAACATAAGATAACAAATTGGCAGTGTGTTGTTATTAACTAAATATGATACTAATACCTTCTAGAACAGTGCTCAATGATCAAACCATTGTCTTTCCAGGGCTTTATCAGGGTCAATTGGGAAAATTTATCGACATTTTGGGAAAATTTGTTCATACCTAGCGGGGCAAAATTTTCTTTGATCCAAAGGACTACTAGTACTACTAGCTGACTCAGAGGTTTCACTAGTTTCAGTTGGTTCTGGTGATTCTGAGGCTTGACAATTTTCACTGTCGTTTATATTTTCAATAATTTCTCTAACGGACTCTGACTCTGACTGACAAGTCGCTGAAGTGTCAACGATAACAGGGCAAGGTTGACAATCATCATTTTTATAATCAGTCGTTTCCATTTGTACTTCATGTTCATCTTCGTAGATTAACTGTCCAATTTACTAGCAGTTTCTTTACTTTGTTTTTGTGAAAAGGTTTAATTTTTGGGGTTCCCTTTGACATCCGATTTTGTTATTTTCTTTAGGTAGTATTTACTGTTATGGGACGCCATGCTTGAAGTTCATTTTTACATTAATTTTTAGTATTTTTATCCTACTGACGGAGCACTGCCAAGTTTGGTTTGCTTTTACAGATATCCGAACTTTGGTTGTGTTATATCTGACTACATTTTTGTAGATCTTTAATGAAGACCATAAAACACTGGAAATATAAACATCACGGATTATAAACCGGATTAACAACTAACCTCCGTGGGCACTTTCCATTCGGAAAATTGAACCTTGGATTGGGAAAATACATGGGCCCACATTTGGCCCCTGACAATACCCAGATAAAATCCTTCTTTCGTAATATTGATAACCTAGTACTGTTACATGAATATTATAATAAGCATCCATAAATTTACATTGTTAAACAGTATGAACTATAAACATTTCTTTATCATTATATAATAAACACAAGAAGAGTTAAAACAAATTATTCACTTTGATATATTATAATATACATGTACATAAAACATATACAGAACAAGTATAACGGATTGCGCAATGCCCACGTTCTTTGACGGAAGCCCACCAACTATCCGATCCACGTTGGCTAGTTATTGTCCACGTTGAACGTGGGCATCCGTTATCAGGTGAAAGTTCGTTTTTGACTGTGGAAAAACACGGTGGACGGTCAGCAGATCGATATAATAAAACGGGTTAAAAATTTACGTTATGTGTTCTTTAATACCAGAATTATTAATTTAGTTCCAATCCTTTTCATAATTATATAATTTTATATGCAGTCGGGAGTTGTTTTATGTTCATAATAACAGATTTGTCCAATATCGGTGTCAGCATAAATAAATGGGTCATCCTGTAGACTAGACAATGATTGACAATAATCTTGACCGCGGTATATTGTTTGAAGTAACAGGTCAAGGTATTATGGATTACAAGGAAGGCGTGGTATATCGATGATTTGTAACATGTATTGACAAGTGTCAAATTATGTACCTGTGACAAGACCACACAATTCTCGTGCAAAAACTGGCGGGAAAGTATATGACAGTACGATAAAATCTTCAATCAATACAATTTGGAAAAATAACTTGTATGGTACATGTTATATTGATTTTTTACTGTGTACTTCTTAAATAAAAAACAAATTAAGATACATGTAGTTTTATCAAATATTGCGGCAGACGAAATTTTTTGTTTTTGCTTAGGACTATTTTATAAATGGAGCAACAAACCGCATAAGATCGTTAGAAGATAAAATAAGTTTTAGTTTTTCAAAAGTTGAATAATTATTTATACTTGGCTGTATTTCTATGATGTTATTGAAGTATTAAAATAAAAAATAATACATTTGTTCTATTACTAATCCTTGTGCTCTCTCCTTAACCCATTGTCGGAAACTCACGGCCAGTCGCGCTTACGCTTTGCTTCCACTTCCCGAAAGTGGAAGGAAAGCGTAAGCGGGACCGGCCGTGGGTTTCCAACGATGTTCTTAACCTTATTTTTTCTTTTATTTCATACCGTATAAAATATTGTTCCTTTAAAATATTAGAATGAACTGCAATCTTTGCATGTTTTTTTTTAATGAGAATTAATGTTTAGAGATTCTCCTTTCCCTCCTTTTTATGTTATATTTTTCTCTAAACTTTATGTTTCCATCGTCTGGCAGATAAGGGTAGGTATACACATCTATAACAAAACCCTTGGTCTGGTAAATGTATAATAAACACAGGTGTCAAAAATTAATCTGTCCATTACCTTACAACAATTCAAGCGAATCTCCTATATATTACGTTTGAAACAACAACTTGTTGATTAACATGTGAATAATTAAATGTACACGTGTATAAAACATTTTAATCCAAAGGATATTGAGTTTTTTGTAATAAATATCTGTATTTAAAAATCACAATGTTTTTTTTATATTAATACAATGCATTGAAGAATTACGCAATTAAGGAAAAAACTAGTGTTGACAAAGTATTGTGTATTAATTTATAATTTCGAAATTATAGTTTTGAAGCGTAGGCAATGTTTTAATATTTAAAGTTCTGAAAATCCACTTAAGACCTTCAGCATCTATTCCATATTACATGTAGATTTATATAATTACCGGTAACACAATCATACTCTGAAATCACGCTTTAATCATAAGCTAACAATTAACCCCTTCAGTTTGAGTAACAGGTGTGTTGTAAGGAAGAAATACATGTTAATAAACAAAATTATTTTTTCTTTTATTTCATACCGTATAAAATAGTGTACCTTTCAAAAATTAGAATGAACTGCACACTTTGCATATTTTTTTTAATGAGAATTAATATTTAGGGATTCTCCTTTCCCTCTTTGTAGATTTTTATTTCTAGGTATATTTTTCTCTAAACTTTATGTTTCAATCTTCCACAATACCAAACAGCTTGACATCTGGCAAATAAAGGAAGGTATACACACCTACATGTATAACAAAACCTTGAACACAGGTGTCAAAAATTAATCTGCCATTAACTTATAACAATGCAGTGAATCTACTATATATTACATTTGAAACAACAACTAGTTGATTAACATGTGAATAATTAAATGTACACATGTATAAAACATTTTTATCAAAAGGATAATGAGCCTTTTCTAATAATTATCTGTATTTAAAAATCGCAATGTTTTTATGTATTAATACAGAAATGCATTCGTTGAAGAATTGCACAATTAAGGAAAAACTAGCGTTGACAAAGTATTTTTCGTGTGTTTTTATAATTTCAAAATTATAGTTCTGAAGGGTAGGCAATGTTTTAATATTTAAAATTCACTATAGATCTTCTATGACTATTTATTCCATACTATATGTATAAAATTACTGGTAACACAATGTTACTCTGAAACCACGCTTTAATCGTAAGCTGATAATTAACACCTTCAATTTGGAATAACAGGTGTGTTGTCAGGAAGAAATACTTTTAATAAACAAAATTATATGAAAACTCACTGCAACTACGCAGTATTTGGACATTCCAAATGAGAAAGTATACCTAGTTGTATTTACGATTGACACTGACATTCTCGGAAACGTTTTTTTTTTTTTTTTTTTCTCAGAAACTTTTTTTTTTTCTTCTTAGAAACGTAACTCACCTGAACAAGAAAAATAATTAGTATGTAGGTACATGTGTAATCAGTGCACTTTATTAAAAATAAATAATTGATCATAATTACATTGAAAACAATTGAAGCAATGAACTCTGTTGTTACCGGCGTTTAAGGTAACAATGGATAAATTACTAATACCGCAGACGCCAGAATAAACAATGACACATTTTTATGACACACCTGAACACCTGTTGTATTTACCCCCCAAAAATATCCGATTTTAAACGTAAAAAACACGGGATTGTTAAAACAATAATCGCTTTAAAAATACGTTCAAATTGATAATATTCGTCCAGTTAACCCATATGTTTTTGCGTCCGTGATCGTATCTAAACTTTATGTTTCCGTCGTATGGAAGATAAAGGTAGGTATGCACCTACATCTATAACAAAAACCTGTCAGATAATAAACACAGGAGTAAAAAATTAATCTGTCAATTACCTTACAATGACTATTTATTCCATACTAGATATATATAATTACTGGTAACACAATCATACTCTGAAACCACGCTTTAATCATAAGCTGATAATTAACACCTTCAATTTGGAATAACAGGTGTGTGGTCAGGAAGAAATACTTTTAACAAACAAAATTATATAAACACTCCCTTCAGGAACTACCCAGTATTTGGACATTCCAAATGAGAAAGTATACGTACATGAATTACATACATGTATTCACAACACATAAGAAGATGTATTTACGATTGACACTGACATTCTCAGAAACGTAACTCACCTGAACAAGAAAAATAATTAGTATGTAGCTAATCAGTGCAGCACTTTATTATAAATAAATAATTGATCATAATTACATTGAAAACAATTGAAGCAATGGACTCTGTTGTTATTGGCGTTAAAGGTAACAATAGATAAATTACTAATACCGCAGACGCCAGAATAAACAATGACACATTTTTATGACACACCTGAACACCTGTTGTGTTTACCCTCATAAAATATCCGATTTTAAACATAAAAAACTTGGGATTGTTAACACAATAATCTCTTTAAAAATACGTTCAAATTGATCAAATTCGTCCAGTTAACCCATATATTTTTGCGTCCGCGATTGTACCAATCTGCCCACCGTGGTTTTCCTTGTTCAGTGAGAAGTGCCCTTGAAGGGAAACGGGATTTAGAGGAAGAAACACTGGCTGTACTGTATTGTTTTATTTAGGGGGCGAAAAGAGGAGGTGCAGCTGGCGGAAGAGGACGGGGGAGGAAGAAAAGTGGTGGTGATGATGATATGGACTCGGGAACAGGATCTATATTTGATGTAGTCAAAGGAGGCAGGTCATCATTACAGGTAAATAACTATTGTCCAATAACTGATGATGATGATGAATTATTGTTTATCATCCAGTGGCAAGCATCACACAATGTGCGCATCAGGACGAGGACATGTTGATACGATATGAATGTGAACCCTGCTTTGTACTAGACCGAAGTGCTAAGCCGGATTTTTAACATGCTAGCTCACATGGTAACAGTCTACAGGAAGACATATCACTCCACCCGGACACATTGTACTGATTCAGAGCTGAGCAGGCCTTTGCTCTAATCCTATATGCCGCATGGTTGCCGGAGAAGCAGCAATACCAATTTTAATGTCATTGGTTTGACCCGGCCAGGGATCGAACTTGCAACCCTCCACACTAGGGGAGGGCGTGAGACCACGGAGGCGCTCCAATCCAATAACTGACAAACTAATGTACATACATGTAATCATTTTTGACATCACAGAGTTATTAGAGATTATTCTTCAATTTTTCAAAAATATGTTCTTTCATACCCTTTATAGTAGTAAATTATATGTTTTCTGATATAATAAACTCTTTATAGTTAAAAGTTTTAAAGTTGTTTGTAGGAGGTTTAATGTCCTAAACTTAGATCTATTTTTATTTTGGTGAAACAAATGTGAAAAAAAACATTCATGCCAGATATGTAAAGATATCTTGTGCTTTTGCAGATTTGATAACAGGAATTTAGAACAACAAAAGATTTACTAAACATACTATTGTCAAGTTGATGACATTCTGGTATCTAAAAAATTTTGTGTTTTTATTTTAGAGTCTTGTTGATGACTGGATAGAATCGTACAAGAATGACAGAGATATGGCACTTCTAGAATTAATACAGTTCTTCATTCAGGCTTCCGGGTGTAAAGGGAAGATAACTCCTTACATGTATGCTAATCAGGAACATGCTGAAATCATTAGAAGAATGACAGAAGAATTTGATGAGGTTAATATATTATTTCGTGTTGAGAAATATACAAAGGGGCATTACACTTCAGTTAATATGCATTTTTTCAAAGCTACACAATGAATATACTTAAAACTATAAATTATGGTATTTAATCATTAATGAGTCATACTACATGTAATCATGAAGTTTACTTTTTTAGTGTGATCAGTTTGAGGAAGTAACTCTCCAAGGCATATATCATGAAATTTAAATGAGATTAGGAGAATTTAGATGGCAAATATTAAAACGTTTGTTTAGAAAACCCTACCCTGAAAAATTTTATGCCATTCTTTTTCTATGTCATTAGTACTTTATTTTCTTTCACAGGTTTATTTTATTTTCTGTTATGTCATTTTTTAAAATTAAATTTTTTTTTTTTATTTCTTTACAGGAAAGTGGAGATTACCCACTGATTATGTCAGGTCCAATTTGGAAACGATTCCGTTCTAATTTTTGTGAATTCGTTCAAGTTTTAGTTAGACAATGTCAGTATAGTATTATATATGACCAGTACATGATGGACAGTATTATATCACTGTTAACGGGACTTACTGATTCTCAGGTCCGTGCTTTCCGTCACACAAGTACATTGGCTGGTAAGTTCTTTGAAATTAAAGGAAAATGAATCTGAAGTAATTTGACAGAAATTTTAACGCTTTTCCAAAAAACAGGGATTTGACTACGGAGAATGTATGTTTTTGTTTCCAATCCAAAGTACTGTTCGTGCTTGATATGTAAATTACTTTTTCTGTACCGGAATCGTTACCTTTTTACAAAAATAAAATTATTTTCTTTAACAAGGAAAATTTGAGATTGAAAAATACTTATTCTTTGATCAAAATTAAGATATGTGGTAATTTAAATAACATTTATTTATATGCATTTTAGCAATGAAGTTAATGACAGCTTTAGTAGATGTTGCTCTGAATTTGAGTATTAATCTGGATAATACACAACGTCAGTATGAAGCAGAGAGACAAAAACAACAGATGAAAAGAGCTAATGATAGATTGGATATGCTGCTGACAAGAAGACAAGAGGTAATGTAAAATAAATAAATTAATGTGGTGTTTCAATTAATGCCAAAAATGGAATTGGAAGAATGAACAATTTCCCAATAATTTTAACTTTGAAATTTATATCATGTTAGTGATATTTGATTCAACATGTTCTTGCATTAATTAACCAGATTTTCCAACAGAAAAATTTGATCATTAGATTGCTGATGGATGGGCTGACAGTTCTAGACAGTGAAGAAGAAAAATTTGGTTTGATGTGAGTTTGACGGCTGATTTCATGTTAATCTTGCACCATTATCTCATGTCAGAGAATCTAGCTAAAATATGAAGGAAACCTTGCAATTCATCCAGTGAAACAAAGGCCACTGGTGTAAAATTATTTTAATTTTTAAAACAGAATTTGTAGAATTGAATACTTTGCTTTTAACAAGCTACAATTTTTGTTTTTTAGTTAGAGGAAAATCAAGCTGAAATAAGAAACATGTTAACCTATATATTCAGAGGAGTGTTTGTACACAGATATAGGTAAAGTAGAAATCTAAATCTAATATATAAACATTTATACTTTTGTAAGTCAAAACTCTTATATGGTACAATAGGACCTTATTTGCCCCAAAGAATATTTGCTGAACTAGTGCGGATAATTGCTTAGGGGTCAATTGAAGTCCGTGTGCGGGATTTTCTCACTGTGTTTAAGACCCATTGGTGGCCTTGGGCGGTGTTCTGTTCTTTGATCGGGTTGTCTCTTTGATACATTCCCCATTTCCATTCTCTATTCTACCTAATAAGTAAACATAACTAACCAGCAGTTGCTATTACTTTCATAATGTTATGCTTGTTATACTATTCTTAATACCACTTTTAATTTTCCTCTGAGATTTTGTGGCAAAAGTTTATTATTTCTCAGAAAATATTTCAAAATGTTTCAAATCTTTTACATTTTACACTTTTATTAGCTCACCTGGAACAAAGCCATCACTTCCGTTGTCCACCGTCGTAAACTTTCCTTTAAAAGCCGTGGGTCAATTGGGACCAAACTTTTGTGGAATGGTCCATGGGTGACCCCCTTCCAAAATTTTGTCTGGTATCCAAGACTTCCAACCAACATGGCTGCTATTACACAAAAAATGTGGGATGAATTTTTAAAATCGTCTTTTATGGAACTGCATGGCCAAATGGAATCAAAATTGGAATAATAGGTGGTCCTCTATCAGAAGTATGTCCGATGACCAGGACTTTCAACAAAGATGGCTGTCACAGTCAAAAATAGTTTAACATAGGAGGCAATGGTAAAATTCATTTAAATATCTTCTTGTCTGAAACCACTGAGCCAATTGGAATCAGAATTGGCAGATATTGTCCTTAGGTGGTCCTCAAAATTGACTGTGAATATATTTTTTAACATCAAGTCTAATAGATCAATTTGAATATTTGACTTGTAAGCTTTTGACAAATTTTATATAAACCAGAGCAGTCCCCCTCGTATTTTGATGTAACAATACAGATATCCTTACTTCATACTGTTTAATGATGCAATACTCAATTGACCCCAGATCAAGTGGATAATTTTCAGGCAGTTGTCCATTACAGTTTCTTTATTATACATGTACATAGTAAAATGGCTGCCTAAGTATCATTTCCACTCTGTTTCCCCTCTTGTCAAAATCACGTTAGTATTTTATCCATAAAAATAAAATAGAAAGTTTATTGATATGCCTAAAAGTTTGCTGGATTTCTAGATTTTGACCATTTAAGTCCCTACAGTATATATATTTCTGTAAAAATATTGAGTTCTTCCCAATTTCCAGATTTTTGCACCAGCACTTTCACCATTTTATGAAGAACAAACATTTGTTTTTTAGGGATACACAGCCAGAAATCCGTGCTATATGTATGACAGAAATTGGAGTATGGATGAAGAAATATCCAAACATGTTCTTAGATGATGCTTACCTGAAGTATGTTGGATGGACACTGTATGACAAGGTCAGATTATTATATTCGTTGTGTCCGTTCGTTTGTCCGACCTTCGTATCCGCAACTGCTTCTAAACTGCTGAATGGATTTTGATGAAACTTTCAGAGAATCTTCATCTCATGATGGCATTGTGTACCTCCTATATAAGAATTTGATGAGACCAATTTTTGGGGTTTCCCATATAAAAGAAAGGACTTTGACTTTCAATGTGATGCCCTCAGCAACTCCTCCTAAACCACTATATGGAATTTGATGAAACTTTCAGAGGATCTCTATTACATGATGCTGTAGTGCACCTCCTATTGTAGATTTTGATCTGCCCAACATTTGGGGTTTCCCATACCAACACATGGACTTTGCCATTCATTGTGATAGGGGGTTCCAGTATGCCATCCGCAACTCCTCCTAAACCACTGAATGGAATTTGATGAAACTTTAAGAGAATCTTTTTTACATATATAGTGCACCTCCTGTTTAAGATTTTGATCTGACCAACATTCGGGGTTTTCCATACCAAAACATGGACCTTGCCATTCCTAATGATAGGGGGTACCAGTTTGCCATCTGCAACTCCTCCTAAACCAGCGAATGGAATTTGATGAAACTTTCAGAGAATCTTTATCACATGATGCCATAATGCACCTCCTATTTTAGATTCTGATCTGACCAATTTTTGGGGTCTCACTTGGCAAAACATGGACTTTGTTAAACATTCATTGTGATAGGAGTACTACTATGTCATCTAGAACTCCTCCTAAACTTATTTTATGAATTTTCAGAGAATCTTTATTACATGTTGCCACTGTGCACTTCCTGTACTTTTTAAAAATTTCATCTCACTGCTGTTGGAGTTTTCCTATCCAAAATATTGACATTTCCTTTCATGTATCTTATGTAAGGCAGAGGAATCAAGTAGTGAGCTTTGCTCACAGTATTTCTAGTGTCTATAGAGTATTATTGAATGTATACGGTTTTCGTGTGCAAATTGGTCATAGCTCTCAAACATATTATTAGTTATAGACCAATGACAGACTTTTATTTGTGTTCTGGTAATACTTTTGATAAGGACAGTTTTTAAACAGATGTATAATTATTGGGAAGGATATTTGTAAAAAATACTAGTCAAGAAATGGTAAACTATCCCTACAAATGTCCCGTTTAAGGGAAAATTCTTTGCAATTGTCTCTTTGAAGAGAGTGAAAAACGACAAATCCACATTGCAAACACCTGCTTGTTGTGATAGTCTTTACTTGAAATTGATGGAAGATAAAATAATATGTGAAATACACTATCAACGAATCAGAATCCTTGATTCCGATAAAAGGTGTAATTATGTTATAAATATGTTAGCCCAAACTAAAAACATACCTGGTTTTATTTTACCCAGAAGGTTTTCTCTCTAATCCAAGTCAATTTGGAATCTGACAATTTTGAAACATTTAAATATCATCAAAGTGATAGTAGTATTTGTACTGAGGTATATTTTTCAACCGTATACCTGTTCCACTTTGAACATGTTGGCATTCAGTATCTAGAGTGTTCTAGTTTGTATTGTTATAATTAACATATGTATGTGTACATTGTAGGTTGGAGATGTCAGATCATGTTGTCTTAGAGCTTTATATCCATTATATGAAACAGAAGATTTGTCACCTAAGTTAGAATTATTCACAAACAGGTTTAAGGTATGTATCTGAATTTCCTCACTTCAGTAATTTGAAAGTAAATCTCCCAAAAAAATGATAAAAAGAATTAAATACAATTTGTTAAACTCCTCAACGAAGAATCAAATCTAGTTGTGATAGGGAACATAGGATTGGAGAGGCTTGTAAATATTTTATTTAATTCATAACTCTAAAACCAGTGAGAAATGTCAGTTAACAAGGGGAGATAATGAAATAGCCTACCTAGTCCTGAGGATTAAAGGGAGACAATTTCGGTTATTTTGGTTAAGGGAGATTTCTGACCAGTGTTTCTCATTGGCATTGTCGGTTCAATAAAGTTAAGATAAGTTAATTTGAAAACTTTATTATGTTATCAGTTGGTGTTGATAAATTGTTGTATATTGGTGTGTATAAATTGTTGTATATTGGTGTTTTCTTCATTATTCAGGACAGGATAGTAGAGATGACATTAGATAAGGAATATGATGTAGCTGTACAGGGAATCAAACTTGTTATAAGTATTTTAAAGTAAGTCAGGCTACATAATCACATCGATTCCCATACCTACTTACCCCTTCATTTACTACTGTCACATTTTATTAACAAAATTTTCTAACAGATTAAATCTGGTTACTGGTTTTGTGGTGTATAATGTGAGGGCAGGCTGGTTGATCCAAACAGTTATAACGGAAAATCTGGTTTGCTGACATTCAGAAGTCCTCTCGTTACATATCTAATTTTTATGACGTGTTTATTCTCTGTGGTAATACTGTCAAAAACAGTTCAATAAAAATGGAAAATACTCTGCCTGTATCTTTAAGTTTAGATGTGATTCTAGAAACAGCAGTTGTCTCGACCTCATACATATATACATGTAGGTAGCAGTCACTCAAAATTGACTCTCAAATTGGCAAATAAACAAACATTGTACAATACTGAACTTTTACTTTGAAAAGTTACAATGAAAGCTGTTCATAGCTGTAATAAAGAAAAAGAAGTGTATCTTCCTCCAGGACCTTACACATGTTAAACTTGTACGTGAGACCAATGACAAAACTGTTTAGAAATGTTTTACCACCCGAAAAGTGGAAACCAGCGGTGGATTCTAAAATTTAACCAGAAACAGTGCAACAAATCCCGAAATTTATTGTGATTCTGAAGTGGCAATACAATGCATGTACATGTATTTTTGGAGTGTGCAATCAATACTGTTGTTGAATCAGTGAATAGATACGCCCCTACGAAACACTATATATTGTAGTATGGGATTATGATATTAGCAAGGAGTTTCTTGATACTTTAGTGTGGATGGATGGTACAAACAAGTTAATAACACTGATAAACCTAATTTTAAGCCTGTTGTTGTATTGTTTTGAGTTTGACAGACTTTAGTCAAAAAATATTTGGACTTAAGCAATTTGAGTCAAAGGTTTATCTATATAAGATATATATTTTATTTCTTGGTGAAAACAAAAAAAAAATATATTATGAAATAGTATACTCTAATGGAAACTTCTTTTTTTGGAATTAGGTTATTTGAATATTAATCCAATGATCCTAATTTTACAGAAGGATC
Source organism: Mytilisepta virgata (assembly GCA_028015205.1). Classification (NCBI taxonomy): domain Eukaryota; kingdom Metazoa; phylum Mollusca; class Bivalvia; order Mytilida; family Mytilidae; genus Mytilisepta; species Mytilisepta virgata. The sequence continues at coordinate 54,337,039 of CM051518.1, read as the reverse complement.
AGGTATTAATTCAAGGTTTATTTGCAGATTTAATGATACCATTTTGAGTGATAAAGATTGTGAAAATGTCTATGAGTTGGTTTACTCTTCAAACAGACAAGTAGCTCAGGCTGCTGGAGAATTTCTGAACACAAAACTCTTTCTTAGAGATGACGAAGGTCCAAAGACTCTGAAGATCCATAAGGGAAAGAAACAGAGCTTAAATGCACCACTTATTAGAGATTTAGTACAGTTCTTTATCGAAAGTGAGGTAAAGTCGTGGTTTTGATAAAATAATCTTCATTTCAATGATGGAACACAGGATATTTGTTATTCCTTTGGACTTTAGGAATGAAAATTTAATTTGACACAAAGATTAACTCTTGATGCATAATCTCCCCACACTCCTAATAAAAATCAAATAAAGTACCACTTTTGCATTTTCTTAGGTTCTGTTGTTTGTTGTGCATTAATGTCCGCTGCTAAACAACTACTAGATATTGATAAATCATAACTTGTTAGTATGTCCGTCTAGGATAGCAGAAAGAATCACAAATACTTTGATCCTTTGACCTGTATTTTAGTCATAATTGAAGTTTGTTAGTTTCGACTTCATGTTTGATCGCCAGAAAATATTTCTCAAGCCCATCAGCCTGATCTTGAGCTCTGGTACTAGCCAAATAATATACTTACATAACATAAACTTTTTTTTAATTTACTTGACAAGGATGAAATAGAAGCCTTCCTCATTAACTTCATAGTTTCATGAATACGGACATGCAGACTCAAATTTTATCTTACTGTCACATAATGAATAAATCACTACCGTATTTTTCTGCCTATAGGTCGTGACTTTTTTACTTTAAAATGACCATTTTACCATTATAAGTCTATGGAGAAAGTATCAATTAGACCTATAGTCCACATAGACGTATAGTCTAGAAAATACAGTACATAATTTCTATAGTCTTCATAGATGTGCTTCCTATCACTTACTGGGATAACAATTAAAAACATTGCATTATTTTATAGTTGCATGAACATGCTGCGTATCTGGTGGACAGTTTGTGGGATATAAATGATATGATGAAAGACTGGGATTGTATGACTGACTTATTGTTAGATGAGCCACAGAAAGGAGAAGAACGTAAGTTATTGAAATCTTTTTGAAGGTAGTAAATTAGATCTTGATCAGTGTTATTGAATAAATTTGCATTTTGAGTTTCTACTAGAATGTGAGAAACAGAATTTAGGTATTTGGATATTAAATTTGTTGTAACACTTCAAAAAATCCAATTATTGGTTTAGCAAAATATGATGGGCTGGCTAGCAGATAGCTCTAAACGTGATAAAGGAAAAATCCAGCTTGCTGTCATTCAGACAGCCTTTTGTATTTCCCTCTAATGACAGAAGTTTTTTACAGGCCATATACATGTATAGGTATAACTAGCACTTTTAGACAGAAACCCCCTTGCATATAAATGATTTGTCTGTGGTATTGTTCATGTTATAATTTACAAGCCCTATCACAAAGATCTAGTGTCAATGTAAATTTTATTATGAAAAGTTGTGAATTTCTAAAATATTTCCTTTTATCTGGATCACAGATGTGCAAAGCTTGTCTTGGACAAAACAAAATTTTACAGCACTTAACATAAGCGTACAGTGTGTTTAAATAAATATTTTTCCTATATTTTAGCACTTGATGACAGACAGGAAACAAGTTTAATAGAAATTATGGTGTGTTGTGTAAAACAGGCAGCAACAGGGGAATCCCCAATAGGAAGGGGACATAACAAAAAGGTATTAAAAATGGAAGTAATAAGTTTCGTTTCTCTCTATATATGTTTTCTTTGTATGCCCCTTGTGGGCCCAAAATCAGTCAATAAAATTTGCTTTACTTTATACTTGAAAAACTGTATTAAAATAAGATTTTTGTACCAACAGTATAATATCCAGGAAGTTTTACATCATAATTTACAGCAATTGACAGAATGTTTTGTTGGTGAAGATAAACAAAACTTCATTGAACTGTATGACAGCTTGTTTAAAGATAGTTAAACAAATTAGCATACACAGAATATGTTTTCTTTGAATTTGAATAGAAGAATTACTGTCTGGTGATATAAAATCTAATGTCTGTAACTTTACAGCTGACTGCTAAAGAATCCAAAAATGTAACGGAAGACAAGACCAGACTAACTGAACATTTTATCACCACTTTACCACAGTTACTTCTCAAGGTAAGATCTGAGAATATTTTATCTCCCCTTTACCACATTTGCTTCTCTAGGTAAGGTCTGAGAACATTTAATCAGCAATTTACCACAGTTCATTCCCAAGGTAAAATCTAAGAACATTTTATCACCACTTTACCACAGTTGCTTCTCAAGGTAAGATCTGAGATCATTTAATCACAAGGACTAGTCTCAGTTTTTGTAGAAAAAATTATCGACTTAAGAAACAGTGGTGCTTTTACTTTATAGAACTTTTTAGAATTTTAAATATAATATATTACAAAAGTATGCTAACGTTTGATGCAATTTCAATGTAAAATAAATATTGGTTGTACCATTGGATCATTATGTTCAGTTTCTGAAATACTTCTACAACTGAATCAAATTTATTGAAATTTTATTTTCATTTTCAGTACCTTATGGATTCAGAAAAGGTTGCTAACTTGTTACTTATTCCACAGTATTTTGAATTAGATATTTACACAGCCAGTCGTCAAGAAAAGGTACCGTGTAAATTCTGGATATCAAATTTATTTCTTTCAGATTTCCTTTAAATTTGAATACATTTAGTTTAATGTTCAGTTATACAGTTACATGTTTGATAATAGTAATGATCTATTTTAGATTTTTGTGTAAGATTTCTTATTTCTAAAATTAAAATGTAATATACATAATTCAGATTAAATAATTTACTGCATGGTTTTTTTTTTTAAAATTGAAGTTTTTACATATACAAATCTATAGAATAATTATTAAAGTAAATATTGAACTTTTGCATAAATTTAACTCTTGTATGCAAATGAATATTCATTGCAAGATTTCAGTAAGTATATGCAGATGGTTTGTATTTTTGTATACTGTTTCTTTGGTTAAGGTTAAGGTCCAGATATTTTTTTTAAATTGTAGATCATGTGAAATATTAAAACTTTTCTTTCAGAATTTGGAATCTTTATTGAGATACTTGCATGAAATTGTTGAAAAACACACAGATACAGAGGTATAATGATATGTCAAGGGTTTCTAAGGAATCATATCTTACCAGTGATATGAATTTTATATTAAAAATGCCAGTAATTTTATAACCCCCCACATATGGAAAACAATGAAATTTGATATTTAACTAGAAATGACTTCTTGCCATACCTCCAATGGTAACAAAACCTGGATCCCATTGGATGTAGTTTTAAATGAAATAGCCCAAATAACTTTTGTTGTATATCCATGGAAATAAATCTGTTATATCTTTAAATTTCTGAAAGATTTTATTTATTGTTAGGTGATTATTTCTAAGCATAACAAAAATTAAATGTTACATTGCTGAATGAGTGCAATAAAAGATTTCTTTTCACAACTTCATCAATAATTTCAATTTTCAGTCATTTTTGTCGAGCCTGCGACTTTTGTCGCGGAAGTGAGACATAATGATCCTACATTCCGGCAGCGGTGATGTCAACATTTACATTCACTCTGTGGTTAAAGTTTTTAATACATTAATTTCTTTTTTAAACCATCCTGGATTTTTAGTAAACTTGGACAGAAGCTTCTTTGTGATCAATAAATAACGTGGAGAAAAATTATGTACAATGTACATGTACATTCAACTATTACACTGAAAACATAGACAACAGTGAAATCGGGCGAGACACTGGGTTCATGGAACCCGTACAAATTTTTTATACTCAACAGGTTTTAGAAGCTTGTTCCAAATGTTATGAATGCTTATGTTGTGAGGAATATGCCATTGCTGGGAAATGTGATGTAGCAAGAAAAACATTGATTGACAGTTTAGTGGTAAAGTTCAAAGAAGCAATGCAAGATTTCTTTGCAGAGGTTGGTTAAAAATATTTTACTTAAGAAATACCCAGTACTATTATCAAAAAGATTCATTTAATAAAAGTCCTATTGGTCGATAATATATTTTTAGATTCACTTATCGGTTTTTTTACAAAAATACTTGTTAAATTGCTTGTTTGGAACTAACAAAGATATAGGTATCAGTTTCAGGAATAAATTGGTATTATACTCTTATTTTCAAATTAGCTTGTCTTGTCACAAGATGCCTAGTTTTAATGGATAATATAGGTGATTATGTTTAAATTTCCAAGAGAGAAGTATGTTAGTCAATTATGCTTTTACTGTTGCTTTTTTAACAGGTAGTTGGTTGTAATATATGTTTGTACATATAGCAGATATTTCTGTGTAGACTTTTATATGGGCACTTATTGTCTCACAAATTTTTTCTTTGAGATCATGTAAATAGATGACTATTATTAAAAAATTGAAAAGCCAAAATTCTTTCATTTGCTAATCCTTAATGCCAAAAAATGGAAAACTGATTTTATACCCCCTCTCCAAAAGTGGGGGCTATATTGCATTCACCTTGTCCGTTCATTCGTTCGTCCATCCATTCATCGGTTCATCCAACAAATATTTCCGTAATACTTTTCTCAGAAACTGATGATTTGTAACATGTTAGCACTTTTCAGATTTATTGGACACCTACCTCCTGTTTGCTTTTACTTTGAAATTTTAATATGTTGAGTGAACTCAAAATTTTTCGTCACATTCAAGTACTATTGAACAGAACGACTTCATACTTGGTCGGCAGTTTGACAGTGATGAGTTGTAACGTTGTGAACTTTTTGAATTTGTCGGACACCTGCTGCCTGTTTACCGATACTTTAAACTACGAGTGGGGGTATTCTTAGCACGACATCAACTGCATTCTTGTTATTATTATTTTGTTGTATTATTCGTAGGGAGAAGAGCCAGATGAAGATGAGATATTTTTATTAACAGCCTGTCTGAAGAGGATCTATGCTTTTTACAGGTAATTTGCTACTTGCATAGGAAAATTCTGGAATAGTTAAAGGGAGACAATCCAGTTTAATAAACAAAATAATTTAAATATCTAATCCTTGAATATTATATTAACAAATGTAAATTTGCATGAACCAAATTATGAAAATGAAAATATATGAGGTTTACATTATTTAGGTAACATTTCATAATATTAGACATGTTAAGGAGTCATTGACTATTAAGTAATGAATTTGTACTTTGTAGACTGCAGGTCGCAAGATTAAAAATGGGTCATATAGCAAAGTTTAAAGCCAAAAGATATCTTATTCACTGTTTATTAATATGAAAAGCTCTGTAAGACTTACTATTATTTTAAATTAATTTGCCTTTAATATGATATGTTTTTTATATCTGTTTCGTTGTATTTATAGAACTAGACACTTTTCACTAAATAATTTATATTTTCACTTACAGTTGTCATGATTTAACAAGCTGGGATTTATGGGATGATATATTTAGTATTATTAAAGGTGGAAATGAAAACCAGACCATCCCAGAAGAGGTAATATTATGAGTTCATATCTTAGATAATACATGTACTTTGATTTTTCATCCAGTGAAGGAGTAGGAAATAAAATCAGTCTTGAAGTGCTTGAACAGTTGTTTTTTTTTTAAATTGGCAGATTTGTTAGGTTGCATCATTCAGCAAACACATTTCTTTCGGCAGCCATACATTATGATAATATATATTTATTGTATTTAAAAAGTTTGCTTATTACAACAGAAGATATTTGTGGTTGTATTATGGTATGAGCTTGTCGTACTGGGACAGTTAGATTTTCGCTTGTTTACTTTTGTTCTATTATGTTATTTTGCCACAATGGTCCCCCATAAGAAATACACAAAAATAAACAAATCCAGTTCTACTAATATTTACACATTTTATACGTACTTTCTCACACACGCTTGGAAATAAGCTTTTTGTCTCGCCTTGACGGAGTCAAAAGGCGAGACATAGGTATGCTGTTTCCGCCGTCGGCGGCGGCGGCGGCGGCGATGGCATCAACAATGTATTAGTTTGTGATTAGCTCAGTTTTATGGGGATCCACTAGTGGTAGGTCAATGATAATTGGTATGCAGATGTATTACCATTGCCACATCTCATTGCCATGGAGATTATTTGGCTCCGCCCCCTCAGTCATGGTCTATTGACTTTGAATGGTTTGCTTACTTTACATGTATTAGTTTGTGATTAGGTCAGTTTATGGGGATCCACTAGTGGTAGGTCAATGATAATTGGTATGCAGATGTATTATCATTGCCACATCTCATTACCATGGAGATTATTTGGCTCCACCCCCTCAGTCATGGTCTATTGACTTTGAATGGTTTGCTTACTTTACATGTATTAGTTTGTGATTAGGTCAGTTTATGGGGGTCCACTAGTGGTAGGTCAATGATAATTGGTATGCAGATGTATTATCATTGCCACATCTCATTACCATGGAGATTATTTGGCTCCATCCCCTCAGTCATGGTCTATTGACTTTGAATGGTTTGCTTACTTTACATATATTATGAGTCTGGTGAAGAGGAACCTTGAGGGATCCTGTACTGGAAATCAACTATAAGTAACTATAAGTAACTATAAGTAAACAAACAAAATTATATTTTATTGGACACAAAGCCAAGCAAAAAGGTTTTTGTCTCGCCATGATGAGGTTGGGTTGAAAAGCTACACATAGGTATGCTAATTCGTGCATATTCATTGACTGAATATTTGCATAACTTACATGTTAAAGTATTGCTATCAGTGGCGGATCCAGAACTTTTTGTAAAAGGGGGGGGGGGGGGGGGTGCTGACTGACCTAAGGGGGATCCACTCCAGTCACGCATCAGTGATTCCCTATATAATCAACCAAATTTTTCCCACAAAATTTTTGTTTTTAGGTTTGGGAACGACTTATAATAGGTCAATGGTATTTGGTATCCAGTTGTATTAGCATTCACACATCTCATTTAAATGGAGATTGTTTAACCATGTAACTCAGTCATGGTTCATTGACTTTGAATATTTGCATAACTTGTGTAAGCTGTTAAGGTATTGCTATTATGATTTCAACATTTGCATAATCAAAATTACAAAAAGGCGAGACATATCTCTGTGATAACAGTTTATATATTTTTGTATCTTTTTAGATTGTAAGTAAAGCCATGTCATCAGCTTCTATGGCTGTTTTGTGGTATCTGCAGAAGTTAGATGAAAATAATCCTAACAAGGTATGTCTCAGCAAAGCACATAATTACCCTTTTCAATTCATGTAAAATTGATAAATAGATGGATCTTAAAACTTATTTGATAGTGTCTTGAAACTATTTATTAGGGTGTCTTAACTTAATTAGAGCCTACGGAACAATTTTATTTGAACTCTGAAAATCTAATTGCTGCAGTTCCGGTATTTTTCCGTAAAAATGAAATTAGAAATTTTGCGTCAAAAGTACTTTCAAGCATCTGCTGGACTCTAGCGTTAGATGGACATTGATCAAGTCAAAATGAAAGTAAACACTCAGCTGATGAACGATTATGGCAGAGAGTTTAACTTGAATATTCACTCCAAATAAGTCATTCCATGGACTATACTGCCTGTTTAGTCTATAGTTACCATGGAACAGCTCTGCAGAAGAAATGGAGAAAATTGAGGGCATTGGAAGCAGATGACCCATTTTTATACTGAAAAGGTCATAGAAGTGAATGGATTCAAACAGCTACATGTAGATTTGTATGTCGCCAAAATAAACACCTAAACTGAAATAAATACCTTGCCTCTTTTGTCAGGAAAATAGAATAAAAAAATAAATTCCCTACCTACATGTACCTTGCCATTTTTGTCTCGCCTTGACGGAGTCAAAAGGCGAGACATAGGTATGCTGTTTCCGGCGTCGGCGGCGGCGGCGACGGCGTCAACAATGTATTAGTTTGTGATTAGCTCAGTTTTATGGGGATCCACTAGTGGTAGGTCAATGATAATTGGTATGCAGATGTATTACCATTACTACATCTCATTGCTATGGAGATTATTTGGCTCCACCCCCTCAGTCATGGTCTATTGACTTTGAATGGTTTGCTTACTTTACATGTATTAGTTTGTGATTAGCTCAGTTTTATGGGGATCCACTAGTGGTAGGTCAATGATAATTGGTATGCAGATGTATTACCATTGCCACATCTCATTGCCATGGAGATTATTTGGCTCCGCCCCCTCAGTCATGGTCTATTGACTTTGAATGGTTTGCTTACTTTACATGTATTAGTTTGTGATTAGGTCAGTTTATGGGGATCCACTAGTGGTAGGTCAATGATAATTGGTATGCAGATGTATTACCATTGCCACATCTCATTGCCATGGAGATTATTTGGCTCCGCCCCCTCAGTCATGGTCTATTGACTTTGAATGGTTTGCTTACTTTACATGTATTAGTTTGTGATTAGGTCAGTTTATGGGGATCCACTAGTGGTAGGTCAATGATAATTGGTATGCAGATGTATTACCATTGCTATGGAGATTATTTGGCTCCACCCCCTCAGTCATGGTCTATTGACTTTGAATGGTTTGCTTACTTTACATGTATTAGTTTGTGATTACCTCAGTTTTATGGGGATCCACTAGTGGTAGGTCAATGATAATTGGTATGCTGATGTATTACCATTGCCACATCTCATTGCCATGGAGATTATTTGGCTCCGCCCCCTCAGTCATGGTCTATTGACTTTGAATGGTTTGCTTACTTTACATGTATTAGTTTGTGATTAGGTCAGTTTATGGGGATCCACTAGTGGTAGGTCAATGATAATTGGTATGCAGATGTATTACCATTGCCACATCTCATTGCCATGGAGATTATTTGGCTCCGCCCCCTCAGTCATGGTCTATTGACTTTGAATGGTTTGCTTACTTTACATGTATTGGTTTGTGATTAGGTCAGTTTATGGGGATCCACTAGTGGTAGGTCAATGATAATTGGTATGCAGATGTATTACCATTGCTATGGAGATTATTTGGCTCCACCCCCTCAGTCATGGTCTATTGACTGAATGGTTTGCTTACTTTACATGTATTAGTTTGTGATTACCTCAGTTTTATGGGGATCCACTAGTGGTAGGTCAATGATAATTGGTATGCAGATGTATTACCATTGCCACATCTCATTGCCATGGAGATTATTTGGCTCCGCCCCCTAAGTCATGGTCTATTGACTTTGAATGGTTTGCTTACTTTACATGTATTAGTTTGTGATTAGGTCAGTTTATGGGGATCCACTAGTGGTAGGTCAATGATAATTAGTATGCAGATGTATTACCATTGCTACATCTCATTGCCATGGAGATTATTTGGCTCCACCCCCTCAGTCATGGTCTATTGACTTTGAATGGTTTGCTTACTTTACATGTATTAGTTTGTGATTAGCTCAGTTTTATGGAGATCCACTAGTGGTAGGTCAATGATAATTGGTATGCAGATGTATTACCATTGCCACATCTCATTGCCATGGAAATTATTTGGCTCCGCCCCCTAAGTCATGGTCTATTGACTTTGAATGGTTTGCTTACTTTACATGTATTAGTTTGTGATTAGCTCAGTTTTATGGGGATCCACTAGTGGTAGATCAATGATAATTGGTATGCAGATGTATTACCATTGCCACATCTCATTGCCATGGAAACTATTTGGCTCCGCCCCCTAAGTCATGGTCTATTGACTTTGAATGGTTTGCTTACTTTACATGTATTAGTTTGTGATTAGGTCAGTTTATGGGGATCCACTAGTGGTAGGTCAATGATAATTGGTATGCAGATGTATTACCATTGCTACATCTCATTGCCATGAAGATTATTTGGCGCCACCCCCTCAGTCATGGTCTATTGACTTTGAATGGTTTGCTTACTTTACATGTATTAGTTTGTGATTAGGTCAGTTTATGGGGATCCACTAGTGGTAGGTCAATGATAATTGGTATGCAGATGTATTATCATTGCCACATCTCATTGCCATGGAGATTATTTGGCTCCACCCCCTCAGTCATGGTCTATTGACTTTGAATATTTGCATAACTTGTGTAAGATGTTAAGGTATTGCTATTATGATTTCAACATTTGCATAATCAAAATTACAAAAAGGCGAGACATATCTCTGTGATAACAGTTTATTGTAAAATCAATTGTCTGAGAACCAGAGAATTAATTTTAGGTGGCCTTAGATAAAAACAGATATAATATATTAATTCTTTAACAACTTCTCTCTATGCAGGTGACACAAATTTAAAGTGAAAAAGAAACAATTTTGAACTGTTGAATTACTTAAAATTGGTATACCTCGTACAAAACGTTAATATTTTTTGGAGCTTGACCAGTAATGTATATTCTAATGCAATGTTGAATTTCATTTGATGACGTTTAAAATTTTATGCCTTCAATTCCAAAATTGATTCTGTCAAAGATGATGGAATTTGCAAAACATTATTTCAGGAATCAATAATCCTGCTTATACTTAAAATCTTTAAATGTGCATTATAATGGAGATAAAAGTGTAATATTTTTCAACATTTGTTAGCATGAATTTTTTGATTTGATGGTTGCAAATATCCATTTACTAGCTCCAATTACAGGTGGCCAGTAAAGTCAGTTTGCAACCATCATATTCACAATAGATGCAGGCAAATATCAAATTCAATAGTTTTATCTCCTAATCTACATGTCGCTTGTTAATTGATATTTTAAAAATTGTGTGTATCATATTTCAGGAAGAGATGATGGCTTTACGGAAACGTCTAAATGATCTCCTAAAGTACTGTCATGAACTGATGTACCATCCAAAAGATAAAGTAAACGAAGAGGCATTTATAACAATATGTGACTTATTAATTGTGTTCAGTAAAAACATGGGAAACAATGATGTGATGAAACCATTGATTTATGAACCAGACAAGAATCTCCAACAACAGCTTAGTAATTTTCTTACAGATAAAGTCTTTGTAGATGATGAGGATGGTATGTCTTTGTAACATGTGTATAGTAAAAATTTTAAAATATATACTGTGGATTCATTTATTTTCGTGGATACCAATTTTTGTGGATAGAGAAAAAAAGGCATTTCGTGGGATACGTAAATTCGTGGATTGCTGGCTTAGAAAAAAAATATAAAAAGTTGTTGAAATACTGAAATTCGTGGCTTGGCACATCAGATATCATGAAAATTCCGCGACAAAACGTGCCAATCAGACATTGATATTGTACAGTAAAGTACTGATTTTAAGCACTTATAAAACAAAGTCTAACAAACAGATTCTTCAAATTTTGAACCGAAAAGAGCTTGTCATGAATTTAACAAGATTAACAAAATCCATAATTATTTACTTGTTAGGTTAATCCGGTTAATCAGGTGTGAAATATATATTGACAAAATGGCAATCACATGTAACCAAATACCTTGGGGCATATACATACATATTTTTAATCCGATAACGATAATTTCAATAATTTCTGCTTTATTATCTTTTTACAAGATGTTATTACTGTAATTTATGAGAAAGTCTGTATTGTTTAGGCCTACTTTTGATTAATATTTTTCTTGAATGTTTGAATTAAAAAAAAAAGGAAGTGAATTCTGCGACAATTTACACAGTCAAAATATTTTTAAAGAAAATTGTTTGAGCGTTTATATGTTACCAAAGACAAAATTACATGAAACACTGTATCCTCTGTGGATATAGCTGACTCATCATATGTCAGTATCCAAGTACATGCTGGATCAATGCAATTGTTCAATGTTGTCTCGGATAGATACATCAAAACTCTGTGGTTTCAAACTTGAGTGCATTTAATCTCAAGTAAAAATATTATTTTTCGTTGGATATTTAAATTCGTGGTTTACTGGGACCCACGAAAACCACGAAAATTGGTATACGACGAATTTTAATTAATCCACAGTGTCCAGGAAACAAAAGTTCTATATTCCTTGGGTTCATCAAAATACTTACATGTAATAGAGTATCCTCATAGTTTTAATTTCTAATTTTAATAGAAAGAAATGAAATATTTCTTATAATGATGTTGAACACAATTATATTGCACCAAGAAAAGTTCTCTAGATAAGCTATGCATTTTAAACATTTTCATGCTTTATTAAAAGTATATGCATATAATTACTTAATAATGTTTCATGTGGGTAAAATATTAAAGAGCCAAGATGACAAAATGTTGAATGACACATGGGGAAGTGCTATATCTCACATGTTCAATCCTATATAGGTACAATGTATCAATGCCAAAATAACTTCTGTCTGAACAAGTATTACAGGATAAGTTTACAGAAAGCATAATGATTTTAAATAATGTGTTTCAGTACTATGCTTAGTTTGCTGTAATCATCAATGATTACAAACCTTTTTAAATCACTAATGGTTACCAACCTGGCAATTCTTAGGTTGCAAGCTTAATGATTGGGAATGATAGCATTCCTGACAAGTCGAATGAGTTACTTAGAAATCAATAATTAGGTCATATTTATGTCTCCCAAACGAAGTTTTTTCGAACACTTGTGTGCACCGTTTCTCATAAACCAATAGACGGAATCGCTTGATATCATACGACTTGCTAGGCCCATATCCCTAGATGCGCCTCCCGAAAAAAATTTTTCAATCTGTGGGAGGGAACATATATTTTGGGGGTCTCAAAAGTGGGTGGGGTTTTGCAAAATTTTACTATAGAAGTCTATGGGAAAAGTGATATAACTTGATCATTTGTGATCTTAACTTGGAAATACTACCTGTTACCTTGGATATTTAAGTTTTTATACCCCGCCACACGAAGTGGCGAGGTATTATGTTATACCCTCCATTTCGTTGTCTTAGGAGGGGGTCATGCCCCACCCCCTCAAATAACAAAATACTTAATATTTTGAAAACCATTGTGATCCCCACCCTATAACCATATATATTATTACTCCTTATGATAAGACAAATCATTTGGTACCATAGAGGGGTCTGAGGGGGGTCATGCCCCACCCCCTCAAATGATAAAATACTAAATATTCTGAAAACCATTGAGATCCCCACCCTATAATCACATATATTATTACTCCTTATGATAAGACGAATCATTTGGTACCATAGGGGGTCTGAGGGGGGGTCATGCCCCACCGCCGCAAATGACAAAATACTTATTATTCTGAAAACCATTGAGATCCCCACCCTATAACCATATATATTATTACTCCTTATGATAAGACGAATCATTTGGTACCATAGGGGGTCTGAGGGGGGGGGGGGGGGGGTCATGCCCCACCCCCTTAAATGATAAAATACTTAATATTTTGAAAACCATTGTGATCCCCACCCTATAACCATATATATTATTACTCCTTATGAGAAGACAAATCATTTGGTACCATAGGGGGGTCTGAGGGGGGGTCATGCCCCACCCCCTCAAATGATAAAATACTAAATATTCTGAAAACCATTGAGATCCCCACCCAATAACCATATATATTATTACTCCTTATGATAAGACGAATCATTTGGTACCATAGGGGGTCTGAGGGGGGGTCATGCCCCACCCCCTCAAATGATAAAATACTAAATAGACGGAAGTTTTTATACCCCGCCACACGAAGTGGCGAGGTATTATGTTATACCCTCCATTTCGTTGTCTTAGGGGGGGGGGTCATGCCCCACCCCCTCAAATAACAAAATACTTAATATTTTGAAAACCATTGTGATCCCCACCCTATAACCATATATATTATTACTCCTTATGATAAGACAAATCATTTGGTGCCATAGGTGGTCTGAGGGGGGGTCATGCCCCACCCCCTCAAATGATAAAATACTAAATATTCTGAAAACCATTGAGATCCCCACCCTATAACCATATATATTATTACTGCTTATGATAAGACGAATCAATTGGTACCATAGGGGGGTCTGAGGGGGGGTCATGCCCCAACCCCTTAAATGATAAAATACTAAATATTCTGAAAACCATTCAGATCCCCACCCTATAACCATATACATGTATATTATTACTTCTTATGATAAGACGAATGATTTGGTACCATAGGGGGGTCTGTATATTTTTTATTTATATATGTTGGATGAAAAGGCATGGCTAAAGGGGAGGTGGAGGCCATTGCACCTTCAATAATAAAATATTTTGATAAAACATCTGTTAATCATGTTAATACCGATTACAACATATAAAACTGCAGATATTGAATACCATATATCAAACATTTTGCATATACTCAATCTCTTTGTACACTTGCCCAGTATTTCAAACACTAGGAATTCCAAAAATACCCTGAAAGAGAAAGAGCTTCGTTTGGGAGACATTCGAAACTGCATCCAGTTTCAATTATACCTTATTATTATTATTTTTCTTCTTTCCGGGCACGTTTTTTCGAACACTTGTGTGCACCGTTTCTCATAAACCAATAGACGGAATCGCTTGATATCATACGACTTGCTAGGCCCATATTCCTAGATGCGCCTCCCGAAAAAAAATTTTCAATCTGTGGGAGGGAACATATATTTTGGGGGTCTCAAAAGGGGGTGGGGTTTTGCAAAATTTTACTATAGAAGTCTATGGGAAAAGTGATATAACTTGATCATTTGTGATCTTAACTTGGAAATACTACCTGTTACCTTGGATATTTAAGTTTTTATACCCCGCCACACGAAGTGGCGAGGTATTATGTTATACCCTCCATTTCGTTGTCTTAGGGGGGGTCATGGCCCACCCCCTCAAATAATAAAATACTTAATATTTTGAAAACCATTGTGATCCCCACCCTATAACCATATATATTATTACTCCTTATGATAAGACAAATCATTTGGTACCATAGGGGGGTCTGAGGGGGGTCATGCCCCACCCCCTCAAATGATAAAATACTAAATATTCTGAAAACCATTGAGATCCCCACCCTATAACCATATATATTATTACTCCTTATGATAAGACGAATCATTTGGTACCATAGGGGGTCTGAGGGGGGGGGGGGTCATGCCCCACCCCCTCAAATGACAAAATACTTATTATTCTGAAAACCATTGAGATCCCCACCCTATAACCATATATATTATTACTCCTTATGATAAGACGAATCATTTGGTACCATAGGGGGTCTGAGGGGGGGGTCATGCCCACCCACTTAAATGACAAAATACTTATTATTCTGAAAACCATTGAGATCCCCACCCTATAACCATATATATTATTACTCCTTATGATAGGACGAATCATTTGGTACCATAGGGGGTCTGAGGGGGGGGTCATGCCCCACCCCCTCAAATGATAAAATACTAAATAGACGGAATCGCTTGATATCATACGACTTGATAGGCCCATATTCCTAGATGCGCCTCCCGAAAAAAAATTTCAATCTGTGGGAGGGAACATATATTTTGGGGGTCTCAAAAGGGGCGGGGTTTTGCAAAATTTTACTATAGAAGTCTATGGGAAAAGTGATATAACTTGATCATTTGTGATCTTAACTTGGAAATACTACCTGTTACCTTGGATATTTAAGTTTTTATACCCCGCCACACGAAGTGGCGAGGTATTATGTTATACCCTCCATTTCGTTGTCTTAGGGGGGGTCATGCCCCACCCCCTCAAATAACAAAATACTTAATATTTTGAAAACCATTGTGATCCCCACCCTATAACCATATATATTATTACTCCTTATGATAAGACAAATCATTTGGTACCATAGGGGGGTCTGAGGGGGGTCATGCCCCACCCCCTCAAATGATAAAATACTAAATATTCTGAAAACTATTGAGATCCCCAACCAATAACCATATATATTATTACTCCTTATGATAAGACGAATCATTTGGTACCATAGGGGGTCTGAGGGGGGGTCATGCCCCACCCCCTCAAATGACAAAATACTTATTATTCTGAAAACCATTGAGATCCCCACCCTATAACCATATATATTATTACTCCTTATGATAAGACGAATCATTTGGTACAATAAGGGGTCTGAGGGGGGGGGGGTCATGCCCCACCCCCTTAAATGGCTAAAGGGGAGGTGGAGGCCATTGCACCTTCAATAATAAAATATTTTGATAAAACATCTGTTAATCATGTTAATACCGATTACAACATATAAAACTGCAGATATTGAATACCATATCAAACATTTTGCATATACTCAATCTCTTTGTACACTTGCCCAGTATTTCAAACACTAGGAATTCCAAAAAAACCCTGAAAGAGAAAGAGCTTCGTTTGGGAGACATTCGAAACTGCATCCAGTTTCAATTATACCTTGTTAAAAAATATTTTTTACAGTACTGGTCAGAACATGGAATTTTAAATTTGGATAATGGCATTTCATGATAGTAACAAGCCAGATATTTCTACACTCAAACTGTAGCTATCTAATTTATAATTATCTATGTTAGCAGTCTGTATATAATGTTACATTTATATCCTGTGGCGGTCATTTTCGAATCATCTCATTTTAAATGTTTTTTATACATGTATCTGCATATATATATATTGTACATTTTCTGGTAACAGCTCCACTGATTCTGCTTTTTTCAGACGATGTTGATGAAAATGTAAAAATAGAAGAATTACACAAAAGAAGGAATTTTCTGGCTTGTTTTTGTAAACTGATTGTGTACAACATTGTGGGGATACGAGTAGCAGCAGATATGTTTAAACATTATATGAAGGTATGTTTCAGAATATTATGTGTCATCTGCTGTCCATAATGAGGTTTTAGTACTGTTTCTAGATACCATACATACATGTACATATGTGTTAAACTGATATTATTTTGCTGTTTTTATTGTTTTTGTTTGTTTCATTTTTTTTTTTATCTAATTCACATTTCTATAAGTCTTGAGAAGTGAGTAAGTATCACACCTCATTGCAAATTTAAGATGAATCTTGGCAATAATATTGTTTAATTATACACAATAACATTGTGACACCAAAATGAATAGAAGACCTTTAAAATTTAACTTTGTCAGCAAAATGTTCTTTTTTATAGTTTTACAATGATTATGGAGACATAATAAAAGCTACCTTAAGTAAAGCCAGAGAAATAAACAAAGTTACCACAGCAAAAACATTAGCTCTCAGTCTTACTCAGGTATAGTAGTTTTTTTCATTATTAAAATGCAATAGCTTATGGTTATTTCAAGATATGATTGTCTTGGCGGGTGCAAAGGCACTTGTTGAATAGTCATCTTTTTTTTATATGAATCAGGATTTAAATAGGAAAGGTTAATGAATAGAAATTTTATGCATAGTGGGGTGAAATCAAATGTGCCTTCCAACACATTAAATCAATCAACACTTTGGTGAAAATACACTGTTTTATAATTTAATTAAGATTCATTCTTTATCAAAAGTAGAAAATAGGAATGTCTTATTTACCTGTAATATTGTAATTACATGTAATTTGATGAAATAATGTGTTAATATTTTTAGCTGTACCGGGAGTTGTTTGCAGATGGTGGACCTATTGACAGATCTTCTGATTCATTCCAGTCATTAAAGGTAAATAATGTATATAGAGGCCACCAAACACTTAGAAAATATTCTTGTGATATACATGCATATGGATTCTGTTTATAGAAAAAGTTACATATACAAAAGGATTGTTTTCAGGGTACATTTAGATTGTCCTTTTCTTGAACTTTTGTCAAGTATGTCTGTGGTTTACATGAATTTATCCGTCATATCCTTATCAAATATTATAGCTGAATCCCTAAATGAGGCTCTTAGTTTGATCATTTATTTATTATACCCCACGCAACGAAGTTGCGGAGGGTATAATGTTTTTGACCCGTCCGTCCGTCTGTCCGTCAGTCCGTCCGTCCGTCAGTCCGTCCGTCCGTCAGTCCGTCCGTCAGTCCTGTTCTTGTCACTGCAACTCCTCTGTAACCGCTTGACGGATTGCTTTCATATTTAGTAGGATTGTTGGTTATGATGTGTATATGTGCATACTATACCACCATATTGATTGGATAATTTTTGTGGGAGTTGTGGGACTTAGACTATTTTCAGTTAAAATACCAAAGTATCATCTTGTCACTGCAACTCCTCTAAAACCGCTTAATGGATTGCTTTCATATTTGGTAGGATTGTTGGTCATGATGTGTAGATGTGCATACTTTACTGCCTTATTGATCCGATTTTTTTTCTAGGAGTTACACCCCTTTGAACTTATATACTTTAATGTACTACTACAACAGTTTGTCATCGCAACTCCTCTCAAACCACACAACAGAATTTCATGAAACCTTTTCAGATAATAAGGGCATACTACGTAGATGTGCATATCGACAGGAAATTGCGATTCAATTTTTTTTCTAGGAGTTACACCCCTTTGAACTTATATACTTTAATGTACTACTGCAACGGTTTGTCATCGCAACTCCTCTCAAACCACACAACAGAATTTCATGAAACCTTATTAGATAATAAGGACATACTACGTAGATGTGCATATCGACAGGAAATTTCGATTCAATTTTTTTTCTAGGAGTTACGCCCCTTTGAACTAATTTACTTTAATGTACTACTGCAACAGTTTGTCATCGCAACTCCTCTCAAACCACACAACAGAATTTCATGAAACCTTTTCAGATAATAAGGACATACTACGTAGATGTGCATATCGACAGGAAATTACGATTCATTTTTTTTTCTAGGAGTTACACCCCTTTGAACTTATTTGCCTCACTATACTATTACTGTTGACTACTCTCGCTTGGAATTTAAATTTCCCAATATGCTGCCATTCAAATTAGGATAAATATGTGAAGGTAAGCATTTGATTGTGTTCATTTTACTTGTGAAGTGAGATTTTGTTTCTCCAGTGACAATATGAAGACGTGGGGTATGTGAGCGTGCTCACAAAGGTTCTTTAATTTTGATAAAAAATCTAAGGACAATTTGTTGGGTTCTTAAATTTATACAGTGATCATTTATCTAGACATTAACATTGAGGTTGATACCAAAATGTTTTATATGACTTTTAAACACTGTAATGTCCTGAAATTATAGGACATTAGTAATTGTAATTGATAATGATTCATACCTGTATTATGTAGGTTTTCCCCATACTGAAAGTTCTTAAGTAGGAAAAAGTTTATAAATGAATCACTCCAAATGTACCCTCAGAATCATAAATATGAATTGCACTAATGTTTAAATATACAATTTTTGTATGATATATTGTAATAAAATGCTGTTTTACAGGAATTGGCCAGAAGATTTGCTCTTTCATTTGGTTTGGACGCTGTCAAAAACCGAGAAGCAGTGGCTGCAATGCACAAGTAAGACCATTTTTCTTTTTATACCCCCACTCTACGGAGTGGGTGGTATACTGGATTCACCTTGTCCGTCTGTTCGTTCAAACTGAAATTTTTCATCACACTTATCTCGGCTTCTGTGCAATGGAATGTTTTGATATTTGGCCTGCAGCTTTATGACCATGAATTGTATCGTCTCTCCTATTTTCAGGTCGGTCAAGGAACCACTTCCTGTTTGCCGTTACTTAGAAATTTTACAATACCTTATGTTTACATGAAATTTTTCATCAAACTTTTAAAGTCTGTTTTCCCAATTTTCAAAATTAAAAAAGAGTGGGGGTATACCTTGCACGATAACATGTGCAACCTCATTTTTAAGTTGCATTATATGAACAACCATGATATCTGTTCAGTTCTCAGATACAGAATGGAGTATATAGGCAAACTATAACCGCTGGAACTCAAGTTCATGTTGACTTCTGAAGGTCATAGTTGGATATGAACATCAAGTCATATCACCTTGTACAATATGTACACTATCTAAAATTATCAAAAGAAATTTGTGACTTATGTCATGATTCATGTATCACAATGGTGGACAAAAAATACATTTTTTCTATCTTCCTCAAATTATTCCAAATTGCATGTAATTTTGCATGGCATTAAAGATGTTTTGTTATAATGAGACGTTTTTCATGATGTGAATATGAAAATAAAGATATTCATTTTAAATTGCAGAGAAGGTATCTTGTTCAGTTTATCAAGACCAGAGGATGCTGCTAATTTTTCTGGACCACCACCACATCTAACATTCTTAGAAATTTTATCAGAATTTACCAACAAACTGATGAAACCTGACAGACGAGTTGTGTAAGTGTTGAGTTTATCTAGAATGGAAATTTTTATCAACCTTTATAAACCTTTGTTTGAAATCAAGAAATTACTATCATAATAAAAATGGACAGGTATTAAATCTGGAAATCTGATTTTTAACCAGAATTTAAAAAGTAAAAGAACTGGTTATTAGTTTTGTGAAATTCATGTACATGTGTATATGGTGGACACTGCGAAAAGTAATGATGACCCAGATGTATACCAGTCACATCAGTTAGTCTCAGAATAACATCAGTAACACTGTAAATATGCCGAAATACTGGAATAGGATAAACATTGCAATAAATACTGGAATAGGATACACATTGCAATAAATACTGGAATAGGATAAACATTGCAATAATTAGATAACTTGCATTATTAATTTTTCTAACTTTTTTGACAAGCTCAAAATTATTTCATTAATATGTTTGCATTATTTTTTTAACCAGATTTGCCAATGGAAATAATCTGGTTATTAGTTTTGTCAAAGTATCATTGGAGGGCTTTGGACAGTTGCAGTTTACAAATCTTTTTTACTGTCAAATTTCTTGTCTTATATTTGCATTAATACATGTAATTTCAGAATTTACAGTAAATGCATGCAAAAGTTTCTGAGTTTACGGTGTTGATATTCTCAAAATATGTGGGACATTAAATTAATTTTCTGGTCCAAGTATTTAACTCTGCAATATATTCCTGCTCTTAGGATTGGTAATCCCTTCAAAAGGAGTAACACTTACTGTGTGGCAAGTGCTAGAATTTAAAATTTAGAAATTTGGTAACATATAGCAACCTATTATTTTTGGAAGAATCTCAATAATTTCCCTATCTTGATTTCATGATAAAATCTTATACATGTATATCTGTATCATTGCAGGTTAATGTATCTAGATAGAAATTTACCAGAGGGGGGAATCTCCAGCACAGAAGATTGGCAATCATTAATAGCTTACAGAAACAGCTTACTTCAAGGAGAGAGTGAGGTTCATCCTGTTACTCTTAAGCAAGCTTCCGCTCGAAGATATGGCAAACGGAAACAGCAAGATGGTATGTTTTGGTTATAAATAGTGATGTTTATGTTTTATCAGCTGTTTGGCAAACATGAACAAATTTACTTGCCAAATGATTGGTCAAATACGAAGTCCACTTCTGAATGTCTTTATATTTTTGTATTAGATGTCATTGTCATGACAACATTTAAAAATATTTTTAATTAATTTGTCTTGTGAGACATGAAAAAAAAGAAGATTAAAAGTTTATCAAAAAATTTAGATTCTAATTTCTTGGAATGTAATATAAAAAGTCAAAAACTTTTTATATTTTAAAAACTCCCAGTTGAAGTCCTGACTTTTGACAGTTTCAGATCATGATTCTAACACTGGAGATTGGCAGGAAGCAATGACTCCTGCACCAGGATTAGGTGGACCTCAGTTGACATCCACGGCAGTTAAAAGGAGACGAGTTGATGAAGAGAGTCTAGGAGGAGCATCAGAACCAGGCTCAGAACAAGACTTTGAGGGATCGTAAGTAGAGTGTTGTTAAAATTACTTGTTTCTCTGTAGATTTTGTGTTTGTCTTCTTTTAATTCTTTAGTTTAATTATTATTGAATTAGCATTTTCTTCAGATTTAATTTCCATTGTTTCTTGATGTATTATAAGAATAGCAATTTTCTGATGATAAATATTGTATGGAAAAAATTGCCATAGAAATATTTTGATTTATTACCAAACACCTATAGTTGAAAGAACTGATTCCTGTCTCGTGTATCATATAGGAAATATTTGAAATTCATAGAATCTGGTATTTATGGAGTAACAAGGGCTTATAAATAAATTGCTGCAATGAACATTTTATTTATGAATGACTTGGGTAAAGTTTTACCATGGGGAGTTGAGAACTTTGCAACTGGAAATATTTTGTAAGTACCCAAATTGTGGGACAATAAGAAAATGTTATTGTAAAGTTGTGTCACCTTAAAATAATATTATGTGTGAATTACTGGTTTTATGTTTGTACGAAGGAAAAACATTTCTTAGACATTTTGTCAACATGCATCTAGAATAGATGGCAGTTAAAGAGACAAGGGAATTAGCTGTTTCTTGTGCCCAGTAGTGGCTTTATTTTCTTTATCCATGTTGAGCAAACTCTTGTATTGACAGAAAATTCAGTTTTGTTGTAATATGCTTATTTTTTACTTTGTTTGTTTGTTTGTTTGTTTTGTTCTATAGACTATAATTTGTTTATTTTGTTTTAGTTTATGATTAGATTTTGTTCGTTTTGTTTCTTTGTAGACTTTGGTGAAGATCTTCAGGTCCAGTAATATTTGACAATACTAGTGCTGTTTTATAAAGACAACATAATGGAATATAAATTGCATAAAGTTGTAGTGGGTTCTAAATTCCACAAAATATTTATTTAGATCAATTATAGAGACTGGCATTAATAGACTAGTGAATTTGAACCACTTAAAACTGTCATCAAAGTGAATTGTGCTCCAAGCACAATTGAATGTACATATTCACATTGTGTACATATTGTGTAAAAATGTACATGTATGTACAGTGTACATGTACAAATAGATATTATAAATATGTGTAACTGTATATATTAAACCAAAGATCTGAATGTTTGATACATGTAAAATTTTGTTTTAGGTTAAAAAAAAAGCTGTCATATTTCTAGTAAAATGTATACAGTAATTTTGCATAAAAAATGTAGAATATAGGTAACATTACAGTAAATGTGTGAAAGCTTATTTGTTGCATATTGTAAAGGTTTTTCATTAAAATTATAAAAGTACAGAAGATTTAGAAGCATTTAAAATATTTTGATTAATCTCTGATGGATATTAAAAAAGTAATCATTACTGTAGTTAATGTTTAAACTGAAAAAAATCATCACACATACATGTAGATCAGTGTCTACACTTGCTTAAGTGAGTACAATAATATATAATAATAATATAACTTTTAATGTTAGGTTCAAATATTTTTAAAAATTGTATGAAAACGTAAAAGATTTGTGCATTTCATAAATTTGAAGAATGAAAAGACAATGAAATATTAAAAATAAGCAATAAAAAGATAATACATTATATTGGACTTGTTCTTTACCTGCTTATCCTTAGGCCACTTTTTTTTTTTATTTGTTGGTTTACGGATCCGCCGACTCTGTTTTTCCCAATTTTGAAATAAAAAAAAAACAATTTTGAAGATTTTTTATAATACCGCCGACCCTTTTCTGTTTGAAGAAGTACAAATAAAAATAAAAACATAATAAAAAAGATCGGCCTTTCTTCCTCCAGTCGGAATACCCTCGGAGTGGATTTGAAAATCCCGTGCGGTTCCCTGTTCAGTCAACGTTTCATCATGATCTAATGCGGTGAAAAGGAACCAGTTGAAAATGGAGATCAGATAGATATAGGAAGATGTAGTATGAGTGCCAATGAGACAACTCTCCATTCAAGTAACAATTTATAAAAGTAAACCATTATACGTAGGTCAAGGTAAGGCCTTCAACACGGAGCATTGGCTCACACCGAACAGCAAGCTATAAAGGGACCCAAAAATTACTAGTGTAAAACCATTCAAACGGGAAAACCAACGGTCTAATCTATATAAAACCGAGAAACAAGAAACATGTATGAACTACATAAACAGACGACAACTACTGTACATCAGATTCCTGACTTAGGACAGGTGCAATCATTTGCAGCGGGATTAAACGTTTTTAATGGTACCAAACCTTCTCCCTTTTGTGAAACAATAGTATAACATCACAACATAGAAAGACACACTATAAAATATCAATTGGAAGGCTTAACTCAATCAAAAAATGTAAATTAATACACAATGAACGAATAAATTTGATCTGTCATACCTGAATGCAAATACATAGTTAATAAAAATTATAAGGGATAAATAATTGAGGTCAAAAGTAAATAAACAGGTTTATGAACAAAGTTAAAGTATGATACCACTGTGAAATGTTAAACAATTTTTAGAAAATCGTCACTTTTGAAAAAACCTGCGTCATATTATACACATGTATTACTGTCATAGAATGCCTGACAATATCACTTCAACATTTATAAAAAGGGACAATCACAGGACACTTTGAGATATAAGTTAATACTTAGCAGTGTAAAATAGCACAAAAAGGACAAAAATGGTATTTTTATATGTATCCACATATGAAGGCATATGACATGCAGAGAGCATGGTATTTCCTCAATAAGATTGTATTATGATATGAGGAATTTTGTCACTCCCTGATTTAAATTTGATAAATAAATTTCACTTCCATTTCATCAGAGACATATATATTTATCTGCTTTCATCAATCTACATTGACATTGGACTCCTTGTAACACATTAATTAAAACAGCAAGAATTAATACCAGTTCATGAAACGATCTGCATACATGGTTAGTATTATACTATAGAGTAATGTCATTGTTTGTTTCTCAATTTTTGGTTTAAAAAAAACGTATTAATTCCAATTTTTTTTTTTTTTTTTTTTTCGACACCTACCTTTTTTTAGAAGAATCCCGTAAACCAACTAATAAAAAAAAAGTGACCTTACATGAGATCAACCCCCAGGACCAAAGTTGGTCAAAAATTGATGTTCATGTTTGGTTAGAAGTCACTGCTGTCGATGAAAGGAGTTAGTTTTTATTTGGGCAACTCTCATCTCGCACTAGGATAATGAGAAAAATTATCTTTAAGATGTTGGTACACATACCAGTAAATAAATGTCTAGCATATCCTACACTAGCAATGTTAAAAGGGTGAAGTGCAGCTTCAATAATTTCTTAAAATGATTTTAAAAATGTTAAATTTCCTGTTTTCTTTCAAGGCTCAGATTCAAACTGATACCTAGACCAAAATCCATCGTTATATTTTGATGTTTTAATCTCTTTTGTAACAGACAAAGATGTTAGTTTGACCAAATTCGGCAGAAAGAACTGTTTTCTCTATCCTGCTAGCAAAGATGGTTTAAGCTTCCAGACTTAGTTTAACATGGAGACCTATGGTATTAGGTAGTAGTTTAAAAATCTTCTTGTATGAAACCACTTAGTTGGTTGGAATTAAATTTTAATGTAATAGTCATTAGCTCCACAGCTTCTAGAGACCTTGTGTGCCAACACTCCTAGGATGCTGTAAGAAATTTACTTGAAGATACTATCTAGTGTGAACACCGAAAATCTAAATGTCTCTGAACTGCTGGAATCAAAAAATGAAAGTGATTGAGTAAACCTCTGTTAGAAGTGTTTCAATAACTGCTGAAGATTGATGTGACCACACATAAGAAATTTGGATAGAAGTTTGACACCACTTTGGACCAAACTTAATATACCTTACTGATGCAGTGATGGTTTCTGCTCAGGACACCTGCCAAAGCCAAAGTTTGTTTAACATAATATCTTGTAGAAATTTTTGTTTATAGTCCCCAACCGGCAACGCTGAAGGGGACTATAGGTTTGTACTCCATCCAACCGTCCTTCAGTCACACTACAGTTTTCTGGACTTTTTTCACAAACCGTTTAACGAACTGATCGTATTATTGGTATGTCAGCTTATAATGATGAGTTGCAGATCAAGTTTGAGTTTCATGCTGATCGGATAAGTATTGTGAGAGTTATTGCCAAAATAATAGTTTTCCTGACTTTTTTCGTAAACACTATTACCAAATGATCTTATTTTTGGTATGTAAGCTTATAATAATGAGCTACAGATGACATTTGACTTTAACACTGATCAGATAATTATTATGAGAGTTATAGCCGTTGGAAATAGAATTATTGTCAAATTATTAGTTTTCAATACTTTTTTTCAAACTGTTCTTCCAGTTGATCTTATTTTTAATAAGTAGGCTTATAATGATGAACTACAGATCAAGTTTGAGTTTCAGGCTGATTGTGTAATTATTGTGTACACCTTGCAAACATAGTTTTAGGATTTTTAGGAATCTCTCTGTACATATGTCTGCATCCGATTCACATAGTCAAGGAGCATTGGTGTGTTCTCTCACAGCTCAAGCCAGTAGGGGACATTGTTTTGTTCAGCAATACTCTCAGAATGCTTGTTAGCTCTTGTTTGTTAACTGAGATGGAAAGGTCATTGGTAGGACCATTTTTAGAATTATATCCCTATAATGCCTACCAACCAAGATGGCCAAAAACAACTTAGTTCAGTATTATGTACAGTTGAATCTCATTATCTCGAAATCGCTTGAGTCGAAATTTTGGTTATATTGAATTTTTTTTCTGATCCCGACCAGCCAACGGTATAATTTATGTATTTCAATTCCGTTTATTAGCTCACCTGGCTATGCCAGGGTGAGCTTTTGCCATCACTTTGCGTCCGTCGTCCGTCCGTCGTAAACTTTTCATTAAAAAATCTTCTCCTCTGAAACCGCTGGGCCGATTGGTTTGAAACTTAATAGGAATGATCTATGACATGTCCTCTACAAACCATCCTAAATTTATTTTGATCTGACAAAAAACATGGCTGTCGTAGCTAAAAATAGAATATAGGGATGCTTGTGTTGTTTTTGGCTTATAACTTAAAAACCGTTACAGATATCAAAAATCTGACGGGGTAAAATTGATCAGCATGACAAGATCTGCCTACCCTGAAATTTTGAAGGAAATCCCAAAACCCATTTAGGAGTTATTGTCCTTTGTTGTCAAATTTTCAAAATTTAACATTTTTAGGGTTAGGTTGCTAAGCAACCAAAACCCTTATGCCGTCGGTCGTTTGGTTGGACAATGAAGGAAACTTTGGAAATCTGGTGTTTTGTGGAAAAAGTTGGACCAGAAGTTTTTGAAACTATGTTTTTATGAGTAAATATGCAAGCTTATCTAGGATTGAAGCTTAAGCAAGGCTAGTTAAGCAGCTTTTTATTTCGATTTTGAGATGACACATGTGCAAAGAAACCTCCATATTTTCCGAATTACGACTATGTTTATATTTGAATATCATATAAGAAAATAAACATTCCGCGGTAAAATAGTCCTAATATTTGTTGTTGCTGTTGTAGTTGTTTTTTAATAGAAATGTAACTGAAACACACCGAGAAGTGTAATTGTCCAGTTATTTAATAAAAGATGTGTGTTTTATTGACGATTTCCTTTTTGTTTTGAAAGCCGTATAAAGTATTCGCGCCTTTTAAAATGTACAATGCTATCGGCGTAAGGATTTTGAATGTTTACATTTGCACGGATATCTTGGGAAGGATTACAATCAGGTTTATTTTCAAAAGATTTCAAAGGTAAGTTCCATTTTTGTTGTGAACGTGATTGTTAACTTATACAGAACATATTTTGCACATTATTTGCTTATTCTTCTTGTAATTCTGATGGTATTTTGTGTATTTGATTAACCTTTTGACCTGATCATCGTGACTTCATTTTGTCAAACCTGTTGGTCAGTGATAGAATTGCATACAGGTTATTTGAAATGCCGACAACTTGCACATTAAGATTGAAAAACAATGTGTTTATAATTAATTTAGAAAACGGTATTATCGAAAGTATAATGGGTTTATTTTAATTGAAAGCTTGAATGTTTACGTTCTGATCTACCTGCACATGCGCAATGTAGTGTAAATATATTGTAGAAATGACCCCCTTCTACAATTGTCCAAACTTTGTCTTTTTATATAACCTTAATAACTTGAAGACCTTTGATTTCTGTTTATTTTAATTCATCAAATCATTATTATGCGTTTGTCTTTTTAAAAAAATTCAATTTAGAGTGATAATTCAAGAAGCGTTAGCCGACTCGTGCTTTCTTTGATTGATTAGTGCATATTTATTGAAATAATCATCAGCAATGTTTGTACAAATAAAAGTCAAATGCTAGCAACCTAACCCTAGCAGTGCTATGCACTTTGATTTGTCATTTATCTCCAAAACTATTTGAGATAGAAGTGAAATGTAAATTTGAAAAATGTTTGCCATGTTGAGATCTACATACCCTGAAATTTTAAAGGAAATCCCAAAACCCATTTAGGAGTTATTGCCCTTTTTTGTCAAATTTTCAAAATTTTTACATTTTTGCATTTATCTCCAAAACTATTTGAGATAGAAGTGAAATGTAAATTGAAAAATGTTTGCCATGTTGAGATCTACCTACCCTGAAATTTTGAAGGGAATCCCAAATTCTATTTAGGAGTTATTGGTTTGTGTAATTTGAGGTCGGGTTCTGTTACATTTATTTAAGGTTCACCCTTATTCCTGGTCAATTTTATCAACTTTCTGTTGGTAGGTGCAGTTACACAAAGACAAATATCCTTTCAGTTTTTTATTTTGTTAATACTACAAACGTATAAAGCAGCATACCATTATATCTTTTACCCTTTTTAAATATATGAACTTATTTATGAGACAAGACAACAGATCTTCCCTGAACAATTGAACCAATTGCAACAAACTTGGTCAAATAGTTGATTAATTGTCCAATGAAAACCAGACTCCAGGTGAGCGATACAGGCTCTGGTGAGCCTCTTGTTTTGAAATTCAATGAGTCAAAATTTCGGTTGTGTCGAAATGATATGTACAAAGGAAATATAAACTCATTATGTCAAATTTTTTAATCATCTTTACAGGTTAACAACAATTTTTACACCTGGCAAACAGTATGTAGGCAATCGATAATGGAAATGTCATACCATGTTAATTATTTTTTGATAACAATCTTGTTAAGACTTAAATATCAGCAAAATAATACCGAAGTAACAAAACAATGGGAAAAGTCCACCAATTCAAAGTCCAAGGAAAAGACAATGTCAGGAGAATGAAACACAACAAACAAACGCGACAATGTTTTATCATGTTTTTTTGATAAAAATAAATTCTACGGTATGTGATCGTCCTATTTATTCCCACTACATTTGTTATAAAATTTGGATTGTGTTAATAAGGTGTGACTTGCCGAAAAAGAATATTTATAAAATCAATATTGGTCAACATAAAAGGATTATCAATTTGTGATTTCAAACAAATTGTAATTAAGAAACAATAAGAATTTATGAGACAATCATCATTAATCAAAATCATTTTTACGCTAACAAGTAAAAACAATCAGTGAATGCATGGAAAGGAATATAGAAGTCATATAATATTTATCTCCCTTGTCCAGCTCCTTTTTAGTTGAACTTCGGCTATCTCAAACCCAATCCCATGGTCCCTTGCACTTCGAGATAACGAGATTCAACTGTGTAACAGTTCTTTAATACCTTGTCTAAAATAACTTGCACTGGAACCAAAATTATATGTTAAAGCCATTCGATGAACACTTTTAGAAAAATCTGGTCCAGTGACCCTGCCTACAAACCAAGATTGCCATTTGAGAAAAAATTTGAAATAAATCATCTTCTCTTAAACTGCATGCCTATTTGAACAATTGGATTGAATTGGAGGAGAAAACCAAACAGAGGGACTTTGAAGAACTGATACAAACAATGAAAAAGTTTCCTGTCGTGTGACGTACATCCTTCATCCAGACAGCTAAGGCTAACTGTTTTCCAATTACCAAGGAAGAAATGACCAGTGATGGTGTATACAATATAAATAGTCAAATAAATACATGTATGAAGAAAAATGGTTCGCCACATTAAGCAATACATAGTAACATTAGGGGTCATGGTGCAGCAACACAGCAATCAGTCTCATGATCATTATTTAAAACAAGAGATAATATAAAAAATAAAAAACATTTTCATAAAAAAAAAAAAAAAAAAACAGATGTGCTGGTAATAAAAGCCAACTTTCTTTCACATGACTGAAAAATTGAGGTATACAACAAAATGTATTCGTGTCTGTAGGCCTAATACAATGTTAGTCATAATTGTCTGATATTTTATGGCCATTAAATGAAATTTAATGATGTAATAGAATGTTTGTTTTTGCCAAAGTATAACAAATACACATCATTATTTGGCTAAAACTATGATGTCCCAGTATTTTTGCATTGAAACAGTTATTAAGAAATATTTATAGGTCGTCTGTTTTCTAAAACAATCTAAATGTTGGTGTCTGTTATAAAACTAGGGTTAAGTGTAAATTGTTGATCACATAGGTACAAAGCTAATCTGAATATATAAGGATTACCACATTTTCTGTTGACATTCGTTAGTCCTTTAAAGCTACATAACTGCAAATTGAATCATCTCTGACTCTTTACAGAAAGATCATAGTTAAGTTCACGATTCAGACATTCTTATATGGCTGCAAAGTTTATATCATGATGTGTGTGTTTATACCTATTCATACATATGTGGTCTATAGATTTTTTCTGTTGATTGATATCAAATGTTATGAATTGCAGAAGAAGTTTTTTAGCTGCTGTGATATCAGTTACTTTTCTTACACTGGTGGTTAAGGGGGTAAAGAACACCTAAGGGAGTTAACTCTTTAAAAATCAGCTGAACTTTTTAATCACATATTATTAGTAAAGAGAAATCAAGCTTCTCAGTGATCAAAATTAGTGTTTGTCAAACTGCTATATATCAATGAAATTATTCCCGTAAATTGTGTGGTTCAGATTTCTTGAAATTTTAAAATTTTTGTCAACAGGTCAAAGTAAATATTTCGTCAAAATTTTATGAAAATTAAACCATCCAAATCTATTTCAGTCAAAGGTGTTGTTGGTACCCCCTTAATAGGGCAAATAAAAAGCATGCCTGCTTATCTCTTGCATGCATAACAATTGGTAATGTTAAATATTGTCATTATTATGTTTTATTTTAAAAAATCCAAGAATGTGATTCACTTGTAATATTATTTCCTTGTGTTTGTTTTGTTCTAGTTAATTATAAATACGAGTATAGCTGCAAAATCTGCTCTGAACTCATTTTCTATCTCTTCATAGCCAATATTACATTGGAACAGACTTTGTTAACCATAATTGTATGTATCTAAATGGGGTAGTATACACAGATTTTTGGTTTGATCAATTGATGAACCCACCTTATATTTTTTCATGCTGTTTTATTGCTGAGATTTATGACAAAAGTAATGACTTTGTCTTTTTGTTGTTATATAAAAGTAAAACTAGTTATTATATTCCTTGAATAAATAAATGAACTTTTCATCAAACTCTTTATCAAACCTGGATGTCAAAATTCTGTAAATAAGTACAGTTAGAATCATATGGGACAAAAGTTTTCCCGATTATTTCAATTCTTCACATTTCTTAAGAAAATGAATGATTTCCAGATTTCTGGTTTTTGACAACATTTTACTTTCACCCATGTATAAATATCACATGTACAATGTATACCCACAAAACCTGTTGAGTTCAACTTTGTAAGATTGATATGAAATAAAACTTTGAACAAAATTTCAAAATGTATAAACTGTTTCATAATGATCAATTTAAATAAAAAGATACTCTTTGCAGAGGAAATGTACAACAAATGTCCCAGATATCATGGTTAAATGCACAGAAGAGGGAACAACTAGAAGCTACATATCAGCGGATGAAACAAGCTGCAACCATGTATGTATTTGAAGTGCACTGTTTTTTTTTTATAATATTCAGTTGGTTTTTTTTGTCAAGCCAGTAGTCACATAGTGTATTCTTTTCTTTGTCTGGAAATTAAGAAGTGTCTCATTAATAAGCTAACATGTTTTCATTTTTCCAGAACATTCTACTTTGATTTCTTACTCAATGTTACAAAGGTTAATATGTTCTTTTACGAGTCCATATTTATGATTTGGATATCTTTCATTAGAAATGGACTTCTTTTCATGAGTGGAGCCTTAAACATAGTCATATACAACGATGACGTCAGAGACATTTGAATTTATCACTATTGGAACAAATCTTGCCGTCTTATATATATGGTATAAGGCATTCTTTGAAAAGATTAATTATTTTTAGGCAACAAATGGATAGTGAAGGTACTGAGGAGAGAAGTATTAGAGAGTTCGAGAGTCCACAACAGATAATGCAGCAACAGCAGCAGTATTATCAACAGGGTTATTATGATAACAGTTCACAAAATATTGAAGATTCTTCAGTAAGATATTCATTCAATTTTATATTATCTATTTTGGTTGTCTGTTCCGGTCTACGTACATGTCCCCACACAAGTTTTACGTCCGAGTTTAGTTCTCCAATACCAAGGGACCTACAGTCATATTACTTGGTGTGCGAATGCATCTCAAGGAGTAACACAGCCTCTGTCCTACTTATCACACTTCATTGACTTAGGTTAAGTTTTATGTCCGAGTTCAGTTCTCCGATACCAAGGGACCTACAATCATATTACTTGGTGTGAGGGTGCATCTTGAGGAGTAACACAGCCTCCCACTAGAATTAGGGCACTCTGACTTACTTATCACGCTTCATTGCCTTAGGTTAAGTTCTCTCTTACCAATGGACCTACAGTCCTATTTCTTGGTGTGAGGGTGCATCTCGGGAAGTAATACAGCCTCCTTCCAAAATTAGGTCACTCTGACCTACTTATCATGTTTCATTGACTTAGGTTAAGTTTTACGTCCGTGTTCAGATCTCTGATACCAATGGACCTACAAGCATATTACTTGTTGTGAGGGTGCATCTTAGGATGTAACACAGCCTCCCACCAAAATTAGATCACTCTGACGTACTTATTTCGCTCTATTTACTTAGGTTAAGTTTTAAAGTGGAACTAAAACGCTTATAGAAAGTTATTTTCATTTTATAGTACTAAAAAAACGTATAAAAACGCAAAAAACCCGATGAAATTCGGTAACTTAGTTTTCGAGATATTAGCAAAATACTGGCCGATCGTCATTTGCACACCTGAACGATTTGTTAAAAAACTCGAATATTACTAGTCGCCGGAAGTGACGTACTGTGCGGTTCAGATCTTGTACATAAATAGGTACAGGTCATTTGCAAAGTGAAAGCAGATTTAGTTGATTGTTTATACGTTATTGGTGACAACTATCGATTGACAGTGCTTCTTATATATTCACCGACACTTGTTTGATGAAACATTGTACTTAATTTAAATCTACAATTCAACAATGGGAAGGAATTGTGCAGTTTCCAAAAGATGACCGACAACGTAACTTGTGGGTTCGTTTTGTAAAACTAACCCGTGTGGATTTTACTGTGCCAACTAAACACTCAGCCATATGTTCAGAACACTTCTCAGAAGAATGCTATGAGGTTGAGATTCAAGGAGTTATTTGGTTTATCTGCTCATAACGGCAAGAGACTATTGCCAGGTTCAGTGCCAAGCATTTATCCCAACCAGCATGACCAGTATACATGGTATAGTGACGGTCTGCACCAAAATACTTTTGAAAAAATAATTCTAACATGTCTGATCTTATTTGTTTTTATATACCATGCATATGTCTTTATATATACATCAAATTTATGTGTATATATGCACATGTTTGAAAATGAATGCATTATCATAATATTGTGAGAATAAGCCTACATTAAGCCTATGCAGCCTCTCCTGTTGAATCAAAATTTTTTATGTATAACTATATTGTACCTTTACATCATACATAGGGTATATTTAAGGGTATTTTTAGAGTTATTGTGTTTGATTTACACCCCTTCTTTTCAAACCACGGTGACACAGTTACCAACATCCTGAACATAGGGCTATTTAAAAATATTATTAATGGAGTAAGTAGAAGGTACATGTAAGGCCGCTTATATCAAATGCAGAGCCTTGACAGGCATGACTTTGAAAAGATGTAGCCAACAAGCTAACATAAGTTGTAGTACAATAAGAGGCTATTATAGCGAAATGTGTAGCTCCATAAAAAGTTATTCTGGTCCCATGTCCCTCTGAATTTTTTTCTCTTTCTATGAGCATAAAAGTTATACATTTGTAACCATAATAATTTCAAATATTAAGAGTCTGCTGACTATGGTAAAATAATACAATATAGAACAATACATGTACTTCCGTGATATAACTACCTCTCTATTTATATAACATGTTCATGATCATAATCCTGATAATGCAGAAAATAATTTGGGTAAAAATATAGCTTTTTTTAAAGACATTCTATTTCATTAGCAATGTAAAGCTAAAGCAAAGTTTGAATGTCTAATTATTTATTAAAAGAATATGTATTTATTTATTTATTATTTATAAAAAAAATATATATATATGACACTTCCAATCGTGCAAGAAATAGTATTAAACACCTGTGAAAATTAAAACTAGTCCATGATATAAAACAAATTAGTAAACATGTGGATGGATATTTATCACCTTTAATCCTGGTAATTAAAACAGTTAAAGTTTTAGCACCTATTAATTAACATCCTGTTATGTTGTAATAAAGATCAAACAAAAGTTTTAATCCCTCCAATCAGGTAAATAACAACTTGGCCATGCACCTACCACCTGTGGAGTAAATCAATATACCTGTAACAAAGTCATTAGAAAGGTGTTATGAAAACCAGTTCTGACTGGTATTATAATTCAAATTTCACAAAGAGCATAAAGTCCCATAACCAATATTAACCAAAGTATAACTCTACAAATGTGGGAATTATTTCATAAGTTGAATAATTTTTTTTTATTAAAATCCATCAAAATCTTTTATTAAAGTTTTAGGTGTACAGTGCAGTTTCTCCAGTGATTCTCTACATATTTTTATTATAACAACAAGGATTGTAAGAAATTACTTATCCCTCTCTACATATATGTCTCTGATTAAACTAAGAAATTTATTATATTTTTATAAGAAAATTCTGAAATTTTATGAATCTGTCAATTCAATAAAAAAAACACATTACAATTCTACATCAAAATCTATATTACTATTCAGTAACTTATATCACTATTTGTAAAACATCTGTTTTAAAACTATCAATTAATATTGTGTCATATATTTGC
Organism: Mytilisepta virgata; assembly: GCA_028015205.1. Classification (NCBI taxonomy): domain Eukaryota; kingdom Metazoa; phylum Mollusca; class Bivalvia; order Mytilida; family Mytilidae; genus Mytilisepta; species Mytilisepta virgata. Next base: position 54,301,930 of record CM051518.1, on the reverse strand, counting down.
TTGTTTAAAAAAATAGTGTTTGTTTTTTATTCCTATAAGATGGTCTTCCATTTGTATTTATGTTATACACACCTTTCAAAATATCTTTCACTTTCATTCTTTTTATATATATGTATATGGGGGCATTTTTGAAATTTATTGGCTATACTATTATAAATCACTAGCATTGCTGTCTTCATCCATAATATATTCCTTCTGGTCAATGTAAACAAGTTCAAGAGTAGCCCGCACTGTACGTCATTTCCGGTCAATCGGGGTCACTCAGCGAGGAAACTCTGTTTCCGGAAATAGCGCTGATTGGATTTCCCACAGGTAAAAATAATCCAACTTCACTCGCTATTTTCTCCGTTATTACTTGACCAAATTTCATCGTTTTTTTTGCGTTTTTATACGTTTATTTAGTACTATAAAATGAAAATAACTTGCTATAAGCGTTTTAGTTCCACTTTAAATCCGAGTTCAGTTCTCCAATACCAAGGGACCTACAGTCATATAACTTGGTGTGCGGATGCATCTGGTGGGAGTAACACAGCCTCCAACCAAAATTAGGTCTCTTTGACCTACTTATTGTGCTTCATATACTTAGGGTAAGTTTTATGTCTGAGTTCAGTTTTCTCATACCGAGAGGCCTACACTCCTATTACTTGGTGTCAAGGTGCATTTCGGGGAGTAACAGCCTCTGACCAAAATTAGGTCACTCTGACCTACTTACTGCGCTTCATTGAATTAGTTAAGTTTTACATCTCAGTTCCATTCTCCTATACCAAGCGACTTACAATCATTACTTGCTGTTATGGTGCATCTCAGGGAGCTTCACAGCCACACACCAAAATTAGTGGGGGAACGAGGTGAACTGTATAATTGTAGATTTCTGGTTTAGTATTATTCTTACTTTATGATATTATCTTGTAATTTTCAGCTCAGTGACCATGAACCTGAAAATCTAGGTATTGATTTTCCTCCCAATCAAACATACTGTCATCCATACATCATATAAATAATGTATATAATACTGTTATCTGTTAATTCTTAATTTCTTTGTCTCAATTAAAAATTTGATTCCATATTTTTTATTCCTCATATTGATATGTTAATTAAGATTATCTCACATGTTGAATTATTATTTACCAAGAAATTCCAAAATTATGGGTGTAAGCATTGTAATTCCTTTTAATACTTAGCACTTTGAAACAAAATTTCAGTTTCTATTTTAAATGTATTACATATTTATGTATATTTTTAGCAACAACCACAAACTCCACAAATGCCTCCTCCTCAACCACAGGTATAGATACATCAATTTTTTCATCAATTAAAATTTAATGCATTTAACCCCCTGCATGGCTTTCCAGCCCAGCTGCTTTAATTGTTAAATGCAGTCCCAGATTTTGCTACATTAATCTGTTTTATTCAAAGTACCAGTATGTCAATTTTAAATGTATCAGTCAAATTGTTGTTACTGTGTGTCTTTCTCAAAACTGCAAGTGGTTTTTCATGAATATATCAAATATTTCATTCAAGTAAAAAGTATTACACTATATTTTGTTTCAAAAAGTCATAATTAATCATTGTCTTTTCCACTACTGAAATACCTCAAGTATTTTACAAGAGCAGATTTTCCATTTTTTGTGTGCAATTTGTTGATTTTTGCATTAAGTATGATGACACAACAAACAAATGTGACATTGCTGAATATGTGTAAGTTTTGTTTCGATGTTGACTTTTAGGATATACAGAGTGCTATTTGAAATAATTATGTTATCTCTGCAGTTTTTCATCAAGAAATGAGTTGCCTAAGTTTGTGTGACACACAGTAGTGAATTTTGTGGATGTAAAACTTTTCGAAGATAGAAATATTTTAACTTGTAAATATTATACAACCATTTCTTTTATTTTGTAATTTATTTTTAACCTGATTTTCCAATGACAAAAATATGGTTATAAGTTTGGTGATGTTTGGTTGGCAAGCGGCTTGGTGGGTGGGCAGTTGTCTCAGAACTCAGGCACCTGGGGAATGGATTTAGTGTGTTGCATCCCCCCTTTTTTCCTGTCATTTTTTTTTATTTTTCACCATCTTATGACAGAAATAACTCAATATCATAATATTATAGCATAAATCAAATGTTTAAATTTTGTTGACTGACACAGTATAGCTTAAATCAAATATCTAAATTTGTCGAATGACAGTATAAATTTTAAAAAAATATGACAATAAAGGTAGGAGTGTTGCAGAGAAAAAGGGGGGATGGAACACACTAAATCCATTCCCCAGGTGCCTGTGTCTCCAAACAGTAATGAAGAAAAATCCAGTCTGCTGTCACTCGGTCAATTTGTAGGATAATTCGATCATTTATGTCTCGCCTGCAACAAAAGTCACAGAGTGAGACATAGGTATTACTATCAGGTGACGGGGCGGCGTAAACTATTTGTATAAAGCTTTATATTTCAGAAGGTAGAAGACCTGTATGCTTCATACCTTGTATGCAGATACCTTGTGTTATGAACTTTCTGTATGTCATATGTCCATTGTCCTTGACCACATTTTCATGGTTCAGTGACTGCTTGAAAAAAATGTACAGTTTTTTGGTCATGTGAATTTCTCAATTATTATGAGTAATATGATAACTATATTTGGTATATAGGTTCCTTGCAAGGTTTAAATGTCCGTCAGACACGGTTCACTTGACCTTGACCTCATTTCAGTGATCAAGGTTAAAGTTACTATATGTGTTGTATGGAATGATTGTAAAGGATACATGTCAGTCTGGCAGGTTTATTTGACCTTGACCTTATTTTCATGGTTTATTGGTCAATGTTAAGTTTTTGTGTTTTGGTCTGTTTTTCAAATACCACAAGCAATAGGTCAGCTATATTTGGTGTATGGAATGATTGTAAGGTGTACATGTCTATCTGAGTGGTATCATTTGTCCTTGACCTCATTTTCATGGTTCATTGGCCAATGTTAAGTTTCTATTGTTTGGTCCTTTTCTCAGATACTGTAATTTATAGGTCCACTATATGTGGTGTATGGAATGATTGTAAGGTGTGCATGTCTGTCTGGCAGATTTCATCTGACCTTGACCTCATTTTCATGGTTCATCGGTCAATGTTAAGTTTCTCTTCTTTGTCCTCTTCTCAAGTACTATATGACTGACTCGGTGGTCTCGTGATAGCGTGCTCGCCCCGAGTGTGGAAGGTCGCGGGTTCTATCCCCGGCCGGGTCAAACCAAAGACATTAAAATTGGTATTTGCTGCTTCTCCGCCAAGCACGCGGCATCTAGGAGTAAGAACAAAGACTGATCGGCTCGGAGTCAGTATAATGTGTCCGAGTGAGGTGATATGTCTTCCTGCGGACAGTTACCTCGTGAGCTAGCACATTAAAAATCCGACTTAGCGTGTCGGTCTAGTATAAAGCAGGGATCATATTCATTATCATATCAACATGTTCTCATCCTGATATGCACCTGGTTGCCACTGAACGTTAAACAATAATTCATCCATCCATCTTAAGTACATGTACTATAAGTTATAGGTCAACTATATATGGTGTATGGAATGATTTTAAGGTGTGCATGTCTGTCTTGCAGGTTTCATCTGACCTTGACCTCATTTTCATGGTTCATTTGTCAATGTTAAGTTTCTGTTGTTTGGTCTTCTTCTCAGATTTTATAAGTATATAACTATATTTGCTGTATGGAATGTATTTTATTATTTAACTGCTGATTACTTATATTGAAATAGTTTCATAATTTTATAAAAGTCTTTAAATAACATTAACAATGATAATAAATAATAAAAACTTTTAAGGGATCATTACTAAACAGTGATTAACAAAAACATTGGAAGGTGTGAAAATGTTAAAATAAATTGTCACCCATGCATGAATGTTTAACATAAAATACAGTTCACTCCATTCCCTTCATAAAGATTAATTGACCTCATGTTCATTCATCATTAAAATGTTAATTTAATGTAAAGATAATATATAAACTTTTTTTTTACTTTCAACATAAATTCAGTTATGAACACTAAAACAGGCGAGAAATTTCAATGTGTCCACTCTTGTTTATTTTTTGAGACTATGCAAGCTTGTATATGTGTGTAGTATGTATATATTTTGCTTTTTGTAAGATGCAGTTTTGTATGTAAAACATATTTTTATACTTTTAACAGAACTAACTGTATTATAAGTAGCCATTAAATCATTGAAATATTTGATTAGTTCCAACAAAAGGATATCTTCTTTATTTTCCTAAAGTTTGACAAGAACATTCACCTAATTGAAAAAGGAAAAATATTTTCACAAACGAAAACTACTTGTAATCTCAAAAGACAATTTTTTCTTCCTGATCAATCCTATTTTCTTCTCCTGAACAAGCAAATTTTTAGTGCCAGAAGGGAGACAACTAAGGACAGTTAAACTACTAAAATAATTTATAGTTTCAGACTGAATTGCCCAATCTTCCTTTAGCACAAGTAAGATAGTTAAGAATAATTTAAAAAAAACCTATTACATAATGCAGTTGAGAGTGATTATTCTCCTTAATATCTGTTGGAAATATTATACAATATTTATACAATTTCTCACTGAGAGGAACTTGATGTTTATGAGACAACACAAACAAGGCACTCAGTTAAAGCAGAAATCTTGAATTGTCAACACGTGAGAAGTTTCAGAAGAAAAAAGTTTTGAAAGATAGAACCTGCCAGTGGTTGATTTATTTTTCTTAATGAATTTTAATAAATACGAATTTATATGAAGAATAATTTTTTCTATGTAGTTTAGGAATGCATATTAGCTTGACTTTTTCTTTGCTGAAAAATTGTATGAGATAATTCTAAATAAAAATGTGCAAATTGTTCAAAAATCCTAAATAAAAGATCCCAGAGGCATCCTGGAATGTAATAGAGGGAATAAGTTTTGTGTGCGATTTGTTAAACAAGTTAACAGAACTATATTTCAGGAATGAAACACTCTGTATAATATGTAATTTCAAAATATCTGGTGTCATATTTGAAAAAAAAACCAACTAGACTTTGCAATCACATAATTATGTATGGGGGTGCCATATATACCCGGTATATATATTTTCAACAGCTTGAACAGCTTACGGTTAAAATGAAACAAAACTTGAAAGATGTGTAATTATGAAAGTTATAAAGGATATTGATTTTTTTGCCATTTTCACTTATCTTTGGAAGACAGGAATTTTTATTCTGAACTGGTTGATTTCTGAGAATTGCACAAGTCGTTTTATTGTCAGGTGTATTTATTACTTATATGATGTTTTCTATTGTAAGCATCATATTTCCATTTAATGAAGAAAAGGAAAAAAGAGTGAGATATGTTTCTGTGTCAAAAACAAACTTTAATTTAAATAAATGTTTTCAATTTTTCAATATAAATTTAAAAACACAATGCACAACAATACCAGCAATGTACGTCATGTACATGAAATTTTAATCATTACAACAAATTTAATCCAACTGTCAGACTATCAATTATGGAAAATATTCACTTCATACATGGCCTTGGATGACCCTAACCATTATCTTGTTGAATCTGTATGGATGGTTCCTTTTGTCTTAACAAGGTTAGAGTTAAATCTGATATACACACAAAATACCATTGTGTATAATATTTCAAAGTTTTCCTGAAAAACAAAAAATATTAGTACACATATTACCAACAGGTTAAAATACACTGTGAATGCACATAAATATGTTATTTCTGCCCTTCCTTTGACGCAAAATTACTTAAATGGCTAATTGAATATCTTTGGTATTAGGATATATTTTGCTGACATTTTTGGTATCCAATTTGCTAGAGTCTACTTTGCCATAAAAGTTTGCATAACATTAAAAATATTCTTCTGTAAATGGACGTGAGATGACCTGTTGAAGATCAGGTCACACGACCTCACCTCCCACTGCACAAGGCCTGATCTTCCACTGCTTTTAGATCAATCAAATCACGCCATTCACAAATGCACATACCTTTTGACCAATCTGGCGTAACAATATTTAACTTCCTCATTGAATTTACCTAAGTACACGAAACTTAAAAATCGAGTATTTAAAGAAGAAACAGGTACTTATACTCTTAAAAGTGAAGAACTGGAAAATCTTGAATTTGTTTTTAAAATTCAGCATCTTTTTCCTCGTTCTGTTACGCTCCACTCGGGAAAGATGTGAATTTTAAAAAATCAAAGATTTTCCATCTTCACTTTGAACTCATGTAAGAACCTATTAATCTTTTTGTCCTGCTTAATATGAACATTTATCTTTTCAGTCTGATATGAGCCATCCAGGATTTTAGCTAGAGTGGATACCACACAGAGATACATTTCCAAAAATTAAAACAGACAAAACAAATTTTTTTATTAATCATATTCATTGTTGTGCATTATTTGTGAGCTATAATTAGTTGTTGTCCATAGCAGATCATGAAATTATTCTGTTCTTCCATGTTTTGACTGTTTGAAAAAAATCATTGATATATATGTATATTCACAGATTTAATCTGTTAATTCTAATATAGGGTTTGTAAATGTGAAAAACAAGTCATGTGGAGTGTACATTAAAAGAGGTGTGGAAGTAGAGTTTCTAATAACATGTCAATAATAAGATTAGTTTGAGTCAAACTCATGGCTAGGATTGTTAGACTCCAATCTTAATTGAGAGGAATTAATAGTTATCATGCAAAAGATATCAGTATTTCTGGCTTCTCGACCTTCCTCTGCCTGCAAAAAGTCACCATCCTGATAAAGCACCCACCCCCTCCCCCAATAAAAAATTTAATAAACAAAAGACTTAATGTATAGATACTGCTGTTGCAGGAGATTTTCATATTTATATCTTAGACAGTATTTTACTCTTTGAGTCCCTCTAATTATTATGTATAGAATATAAATCATGTGACAATAAAGTTTTCAAACTGATTTTTATTGTCTCTTTCGACAAAAAGTCATGAAAGATACATTATGATCTAAACTTTGCAGCAATATACATGTACTTTGACATTTGTAAAAATCTACACCCAAGTTTCATTGTTAAATCCATTTCTTAGCAAAGGTAATACCTAGGCCCAACATATTTGGCCTGTAGATAGTTCTTAGTGGGTACATGCCAGTCTGACACCTGACCTTGACCTTTCACACTTGACTTGTCACATTTTCATGTCCATTTTTCGATAGCTGTAATACTTATGTCCACCATATATGATCTGTAGATCCTTCTTGACAAGTAGGTATCAGCTTGCAGATAACCTTGACCTCAATTTCATGCTTGAGTGACTCTCATTACATTTTCACAAATAAGTCAATTTCTTGACAAATGTTATATTTAGACCCATCATTTTTGGACTATAGATACTTTTTGTCGGGTACATACCAGTTTGAGACCTTTAACACAATTTCAGGCATCATATTTTTCATATAAATGTCACCTGACCATAACTGTTTCTTTAAATGCTAGTTTCTTGGAGTTACAATGTTGGGTATCAGATAGTTTTTATTCTGTGTCCATGTGCATACTCAGGCGAGACATTTAATATGTCCACTCTTGTGTTACTTTCAATTATTTTGAAGAATTTTGAGTAATAATTATTTAAATTACTATGAAATAAAATGTTCATGTGTTGATAAATTAGAATATCTGGTTATAATGGTAAGGAAGTTGTCAAATGAAAAGAAAACCTTCAAAAAATCTCTTCAATATCATTTTACATGTGACTAATCATGACTTTTATGGCAGAAGTTTATCATTTCATCCATAATTATGTTATGTTACAATGATTTTTCAGATAGAAAATTGAAATAGAATTTGAAAGAAATTTAAATGAAATGACTTGACCAAGTTACCGCATATACAAAGAATATCCATTTTTTTTTAAATGAAATTTTCAATTTATTTTTTTTTTAACTGGTTTTCTCAGAAAGGCAGATTTATACAGGAAGTTTTAAGTCAGTTTATATTCCTTTATAGAATATATTTAATTAATTATGGATGTAGTTTCAGATTTATTTACTGTTCCTTACATATATTTATAATCAGGTAAATACTTGTGACTATATGAAAATAAATGAAGTATATCTTAGGTGTAGAATATCATGGCAATAATGTTAGACTTTAGAATTAAATATTCTTATTCCAAGACCTAATTAAACAAGCAGAAATATGAAAATTGTGTACATAATAAATTGTTGTCTGCTTTGTCCATTGTATTAGCTGGTGTGTTTTACATGTATCAGATGTATTTTTAGCTCACCTGACCCAAAGGGTCAAGTGAGCTATTCGCATCACTTGGCGTCCGTCGTTCGTCATCGTCCTTTAACTTTTACAAAAATCTTCTCCTCTGAAACTACACGGCCAAATGGAACAAAACTGGCCACAAGCATCATTAGGGTATCTAGTTTTAAAAAAATGTGTTCGATGACCCTGCCTGCCAACCAACATGGCCGACATGGCAAAAAATAGAACATAGGGGTAAACTGCAGTTTTTGTCTTATATCTCAAAAACTTAAGCATTTAGAGCAAAACTGACGGGTTAAAAATGCTCATCAGGTCAAGATCTACCTGCTATGAAATTTTCAGAAAAATCGTTCAACCCTTTGTTGGGTTATTGCCCCTGAATTGTTAATTTTAAGGAAATTTTGCGGTTTTAGGTTATTATCTTGAATATTGTTATAGATAAAGACAAACTGTAAACAGCAAAAATGTTCAACAAAATAAGATCTGCAAATAAGTCAACATGACCAAAATCAGTGATTGATTCCTTAAAGGAGTTTTTGCCGTTTAAAGACCGCGTCCAGCGTAAACTTCCCTTTAAAGATCTCCTCTGAAACCACAGGGCCAATTGGGACCAAACTTTGGTGGAATGGTCCTTGGGTGGCCCCCTTCCAAACTTATGTCTGGCATCCCCGACTTATACCGACATGGCCTTTGTTACTAAAAATAGAAAAAAGGGGGGATGAATTTTTAAAATCTTCTCTTATGTAACTACAAGGCCAATTGGAAACAAACTTGGCAGTAATAGTCCGTAGGAGGTTCTCTTTCAGAATTATGTCCAATGACTGTTAACCAAGATGGCTACCCCCAGCCGAACTTAGGGCCCTATGGGAAAATTCATTGAAAAATCTCCTTGTCTGAAATGACTTGACCAGAACTAGACTTGGTAGCAATGGTCATTAGATGATTCTCTTCTAGAAATGTGTCCATTGATCTGTTCTGTTAACCAAGATAGCTCCCACATCTGAACTTTGGTTAACATAGAACCGTATAGAAAAAAAACAGCTAAATTGACTGAAACACTTAAATTTTTAGTCCTGCTCAAGGTGAAAAGTGAAATCCAGGTGAGCGATACAGGCTCTATAGAGCCTCTAGTTTATAGCATTACCTTTGTTATGATATATATGTTTTTAATTATATATGAATTGATTTTGTTGTTTATTTTGTTATTTAATTAAAACAAGTGATAAACAGAATTATATTGTTTTGTATTTAGGAATGCTCTAGTTTGATTTTTTTTATTTCACCAAAAAATTACCCATAAATATGACACCTTACATCAAATTGACCTCAGTTTTGGGGGAAGATCAATATTTGATTTTGCAATTGTTGCATTCAAGCAATCAAGATCTCACAATAAGAAATACACTTAATTTTTATAAAAGGTAAAAACGAATATTACTGAATATGGTTCATACTTAAATTGTGAATCTTGTCAAGAAATTTTAAAATACATTATTCACGATTTCTGCTCCCAGCTTCTTGTTTTATGTTTTGATTCTTTTCCTTGTCTCATAAATGTACCATTCTTGTTTTGAAGAAGTTGATACCAAGTAAATATTAAACTTTAAATGTAAATATTATTCTTGGAAACTGAAATTATTTTTTAAGGAGATTGAAAATAAAATAAAATACAACAGGAACTATTTTCTGGGAATTTGAATTGTTTATCGTTTATCATGTCCCCCACCCTCAATTTTCATACATACTTCTTCAGATACACTGATATTGTTGTATATTTAGGAGTGTGAAACAGGGGATTAATGTTTGAACATTATTAGAAAAAAATAATTCCATTCATGACATATTTGGGATGATATACTAGATGTTCTGAGAAGAAAATCTTACCATTTTGTGCCAAATACAAAGTACAAATTATACAACCTCTTTATCACACCTGCTTATCCCTCTTATTCATAGCAATTGATAATATTCTCATTATTCTTTTTTATTTCAAGAATTCAAGAATGTGATTCGTTGTAATATTATTTCCGTTAAAGATTGTTTATTTAATTCTAATTAATTACATGCAAAATCGGCTCTGAACTAATTTTCAATCTCTTTCAAATTATTTAACAAAAATTGTATGTATCTAAATGGGGCTATACACACGCATCAAACGGGAATTATTTCAACAAATCACATTCCACCAAATTTTGCAAAAATGTAACCATAACCAAGTGAGCGTGTGTATATAGCGTGTAACTTATTCTGAACATAAAAAAGGGGTTTAGTAGGTCTATGTATATTTTAAATCAAACAGATGAACTAATTATTTTAAACAGTACCTCGTGCAATTGGGTATTATGTCATTCATTATATATGTCTTTCATTTGAATACAGAGTAGGGATAAGAGAAGGTTCTTCCAATTGCACACATGTAACATAATTAAGAAAAAATAGAAAATGTCCGTCTCCATTCTGCAATGAAGAGGCAGAATTTTTTCTGTGTGGAAGACGTAGAACAAACTTTTTTTTCACCGACCTGTTTAGATTGAATACATAAAATGCCGTATCTTTTCAGAAGATGTTTTATTGTAAATAGCAGGAAAACCGAATTCCAAGACATTATTTTTAGCTAACCTGGCCTAAAAGGCCATGTCAGCTATTTTCGTTTTTTGTGGTTCGTTGTAAATCGGCGTAAACATTTCTTTAAAGATCTCATAAACACTGTAAACCACTAGGCCAATTGGGAAAAAAGAATTAGTGGAGTGGTCCTTCATTGTCCCCATCCACAATTGTGTCCAGCATCCACGAATTCCAACATTTTAAAAATGTTTTATGAAACTACATGTGTACATGGCCAGGTGGAACCAAACTGCAAACTTTAATTGTCAACCGGCTTGGTCGCCACAGTGAATTTAGTTTAACATAGGACCCTATGGGAAAATTCATTTAAAACTATTGTCTGAAACCGCTTAGCTAATTGGAACCAAAATTGGCAACAATGCATATATATGGTTGTACATATCCGATGACCCGGATTGTCAACCAAGATGTCCACAACAACCTTAGTTTAACATAGGACCATATGTGAAAATTTTCTTGTCTGAAACCACTTTGCCAATTGGAACAGACTCGACAATAGTGGTCCTTAGGTGTTCCCTTTTCAAAATTAATTCTATGACCTTTCCCTATCGTCAAAGATGGCCGCCAAAGCAGAACTTAATTTAACCCTCGAAAATCTTATTTCCTGAAACCAATAAATTTCCCAGAATTAATCATGGCAGCATGGGTCCTTAGATGATCCTCTTTCAAACTTGTATCTAGTGACCTGGATTGTCAATCAAGATGGCCACCAGTCAAACTTAGTATAACTTAGAATACGAGGAAGATAAATGGAAATGGTGAGCTGTTAAAAGGGGCATAAAACGACTTAAATGTACAAAATCCACATGTCGAAAAAAAAAAAAACAAATACAAAATCATAATAAAAAAAATTATTAAAAGTCAAAATTTCCCCACGTTACGACCAACATGGCCTTGGATCACAAGCGATGATAATATGATATTGACTTAGAAACCCAATGCAAGTCCGTACGTAAAAAGTAAAAAAAAATATCTCTTGTAACTGCATTTCCTCTATTTCTTTTAGACATCCCTGCTTTACAAACCATTAATTATTTTTAATAATACTGACAGCAAACAGTACATATGCATTTTAAAATCTTTTGCTGAGCAGAGATAGGCATTATATTTTTTTTGTGTGTTATAAAAATATAATTAGAATAAATAAAGTACCGGAAACTTTCAACTTTTTCTGGTCCTGACATTAACAGTTTAATTGGTCCTGCTGATAAAGTGGAAAACGAATTAAAAAATATTACTTTTGTAACGGAATACAATCGTTATAGTTGGTAATTATATGCAAAATAAAACGAAGGAAATGTGGCAAAAGGAGAGACCATGAAGTAAAATCAAAATTCAAACAAAAGGCAAACAGTAACACAGATGAAATACTACAAAATCATACACCCCCCCTCCCCTCCTCCCCCCCAAAAAACATAAACCATAGAGAATTGGAACAAGGTAGCAATCTAAACCCCTACAAGTACTCCCTAAAGATCAAACATAAAACAGAAGTTACAGCATATACAAAGAATATCCAGTTTCCCTTACGAAGTTTGAGGGAAACATTATTATTATTGGCCAACTCGGTCACAGCATCTCCTCCGAAACGGCTTCATCGTGTGTATGAAACTTAGCAGACTTATAGATTGTGGTCAAAGCTGAAGTCTGCTTTTCCGAGAAAACGGCTGACCGGACCGAACAGTGCAATGGGGGCGTTTGGGGAACCTCTGTTTCGGTGTCCAAAACAATCAGTACTAATTTAAGTTGATTCTCCAAACTTGGAAACGAAATTCTAAGCTTCCCGACTATCTACAAAGGCGATGATTTGTTAAACTGAAAGACAAGTAGAGTATCTTCGAAGGTCTAATTCGCCTTTACTGCTTTCTTCTGAATAAATATCTAGTTATACAATAAAAAGCGAGAGATACATCCCATCTTAACATTTTCAAAAGAGGAGATGCAACATTGGAATGTATTTGTCAATTGTCGATGACATAAAACAGATAAGTGGCAAGAAAGCAGTATAACAGGCGAAAATTTGCTTCACGCCGTTTTGTAGCCAAGAATGATGTTCTGATGTTCCACAAATGGTACAAGCCTTTGAACCTGTTAAAGAGTTCAATTTTGCACACACATAGACGTTTTTAAAAGTGCAAAATTATATTTAATATGGTTTTTTTTCAATATAAAATATAACTAGATTGAGACAGTCGGAAACGACAGCTATCCCGGAACTCCCTACATGTTGTATCCACATGCACCACTTTCACAATCATGTTTGCAGGCCCCAATTTATGGAAAATAAAAAATTCCAAAAACCTTACTGCGCATCTGCATACAATACCCCCGATTTCTTCGAAAGTATGGTAATAAAAAATGGTGTTCACAAGTGCATCTAGAATGTAGGTAAAACCAGCCTTTTCAGTTCTACACCTTTTCAAGGAAAAAAGTGTATAGTCTAAATATAGAGTGTAGGTAAAACCAGCCTTTTCATGGAAAAAAATCTATCAAATTTACTTTATTGGTTAAAAAACATTCAGATTGTCCTTAATTTCCTCGTATATTCCCTGGGTATATTTATTGACTCTGTCCGGTTTCTGACAGAGAATGATGAGCATGTATTCTGGTAAACTACATGAAAAATCTTTAAATGTTAATGACGAAAGCCGAATATATCCAAATGAAGATACATGTTCACTTTTTGGGGCTAAACATTTCAATGGAAGCAGTGAAGCTAGCTATGAATATATGAATGTTCCGATTGAAGTTCAAATTATGTCGAGTCAATCTACAAGTGAAAATACGAGCATCCCCACTGAAGTCAAAAGCGTCCAAGATGAATGCCAGACGGAAAATACCACGACAAGTTTGCCATCTAAATGCTCAAGAAATGATCAGTGCTTTGAAATGACCAACGTCGGAAGTATTGAAAACTTGTATGAAGACACTGAGAAAGGAGACGTGAGAGCAATGCCTGCTAAATTTAAACGTGTAAAAGATGATTGCCAAATGAATATGAAAATGACTAATGTGCAAACGAAAAACCCAGGAATTAAGACTATGCCACCTTGTAATGAACAAAACAGTAACAGAAAATGGTGTTGGATGCGTCTGATTGCATTCATTGTAATGGTTGTTATCGTAAGTTTCACTACAGCTGCAACAACAACATACTTCATGACGAAGATAACAGGTAATGTTTTGTTTAGACAAGGTTTAAGCTAAGAATATGATTAGTTCACCCGGTGAACAAGAAATGAAAGACTTTGGAAACCTTTTTTTCAAGCCACTTTTTCATTTGGTCAATACATTACTTGAGTCATTTGGGGATATTCAAACAAATTGCAGTAACATGTCTATAAATGAAAATAAATTGATTGAAAACCAATAATTTGGTGTTTTAACAAAGAAATGAAAGACCCTGGAAACTTTTTTTTCAAGATACTTTTCATTTGGTCAATACACAGAATTAATTTCTTAAACAATGCTTACGGAATTATCAATACAAAAATTGAATAATCAAGTAATTCCGGATTTTACACTGGTACCCGTAGAGAATTACGGGTAATTTATTATTTAGGAGGAAAACATATGACGTTATTTTACAGTCTTTTTAAACGATTTAATTTCGTAAATAGAAAAAAACACGCATATTTATAACTTGCACTGAAATTCAGGGAATCAACAGGACAAAGTATACTTTCAACCCTCATGTAGGTGTTAGCTCGAAAAGTAAAATCCGATAATAGCACGAAAACCTATACCACAAAGATATACGCATACTGATATTGAACTCATGAATTAAAAAAAAGTACCATATTTATATTTTTTCTATAATATGAAAAAATACGATGGGATGTACAGTCTGGGCACGAAAAAACTTAACACATTTTTGATATTTTATTTCCTGGTGTAAATTTTTCATGTAAATGATGATCGAAAAAGCTATTTCAGAAAGAATATAAAAGAATTAATTGTCTTACGTCAACACATATCTTTATTTTATATTCATTTAAATGCGACTTTTATGTAAAAAAGAAAGGATATTTGAGATAAATGTCAATAATACAATCCTGAAACGGTATTGAAAGTACAAAAGAGGTCATGGATCATTTTCCCACTCTTATTGGCCCCATCTTATAAAGTTGCGAAGAAATTCAATAGAAACTACAAAATATCTGAAATAAAAAGAAAAAATAGTTTACGATTTCAAGATTTAAACGCTCTGACACTATACATTGTTACGGTAACGGAAAATGGAAGAAGTTACATCGAGTCTTTTTTTTCAACCTGAAAGTCTTGATATAATATGAATAAATTAAAACAGATAAACTGACACATGAAAAAATATCCCTAAATACCCCACACGTCGTTTGAATCTAGTTAAAATTATAAGAAACAAATATCAAAGTAATTTATACAGGTTAACAATGAACTCTTAAAATTCAATAAAAGCACTACCGGATCAACTGACATGCTAAGGTTCAATTACATTTTCGATGAGTAATGTTAAACTACAGTCTTAATTTCATGTTCACTCAATAGGGAGACTCGATAAACGGGTGCATACATGTTTGGATGGAATAAAAGCCCATTGAACCAAACCGAATCAATCCAATACAAAGGTGTTCAGAGTTTCTGTATTGAACACAACAAAAATAAATGAGATAGTTTTCAAAATAAATATCATTTAAACTATCTAATATCACAATAACCGAAATTCGCCACGCATCTTTTCCAGAAAAATATCTCTGTGAAACTTATAAGGAAAATTACTTTAATTAACAGAAAACAACCCAACAACAGGTTGACTTATTATTTCTGAAGAGAATTAGCGTAGTTGTATCTTTTTTTTTTTTTAATTAAGACCAAAAATTAGGATCAAAACAGAAACAGTAGTAATAGTCTATTATGACGTCATGGTGTTGTTGTTTTGAATCCACAATATCCAAAAACGTTATCGACACAATAGGGAAGCAAAAGCTTAACGTGGTGTAGAAATCCTGTTTGTCATCGGAATATTGTTATTGTATCTGTTTGGATTCTAATTCCTTGAATGAATAGGTTTAAGGAAGATGCTTTTAAAGAACTAGATACATTTTGTACTGAATAACTTTTTAAACCATAATGCTCGAAGTAAAGGTCTATGTTTTTTTTCCTTATTAAAAAATGTTTTACCCCGCTTTTTCACCTCTGTTATAACCTATTTTCGATACATTATGTAGCTTCTGAAAGAAGCATGGAATTCTTAAAATTAATGCATGCCTACCAGAATCATTTAGTGGTTATTTACTAGGTTTCAGATTCGCTGAATTTTCAAGAGGACAGAAATATTTTTATGCAAAAGTCGCGTTTTGCTTGATTTGGTACAATTAATCGTTTTAGAAAGTTTTCTTTGTCAAACCGCTACTTTTCCTGTAAGAAGAATTTAAAAAAAATGTCCCGAAACTCGAATCTGATAAAATAGAGAATGGAAACAGGGCTTTAATTTACTTTAGGGGTCAAGTACTTTATGCACGGGCTTTGTTTGTGGTCAGATTCTGGATATTTTAGGGTTGGGGTTAGGAAGAGAAAGGGATATAGTGTCTTGCTACAGTAAATATTAAATTTTTGGATTAGTCATGTTAGTAGTAACAATATTATCCTATATAATCTTTGTGGAGATTATTGTCCTGCGTTATTTATAGCTCGTTTACAGATACGTTTTGAATAATTTACCGCCGGCATAAGGTATTTTTCTGCGTGTATTTTTTCACCTTTAAGTACCATTCCATATAAAATTCAAAATCCAGTGGCACATGATAGAAATGGATTTTCTTTTTGTGTGTGTTTTTGCATTTCTTTTGTATAATTATTAATAGATCTGGTGAATTATTTGTAGTTGCTACCTGTCTTTCTGAGATATTTTTTTATATAATTACTTAGTCTGAGTTGTAATTTTAAATGCAATTCAGTTCAGGCTAAACACTTGTCCCATTTTCGAGATAATTTTTTAAAAGAAAGCACTATAGAACATTGTTGCCAAGGGAGATAATTTAGGGAAATTTACAAAGTAAATACACTAGCTGTAAAAATCTTCCTGATTATATTTGGAACCAATGTATGATATTTGTTGTTATCCGAATATATGGACATTACAACAAACAAATTAAGGTATCCGGACCATAATAGATAATGATCGAAAATTGTATCTCTTTTTGACCGTGAATGGCTGAAGCAAACAATTTAAAGCTGGAATTTTGTATATATATTTTTCTCAAGTTGAAACACACTCTGTTGCTTACATGCAGAGTCTGTAAAAATAGGTTAGTTATATTGGCATTTCCGAAGTTTGCCGATAATTACCGAGGTCATTTCAATTGCGTTGTATGGAACATCCGGGAACTTTTAAATAATCACGTGGTCATTTATGGTCCGGATACCTTAAATTGCAATTAAAAAACTATGATGTGCCACATTTTTATGTAATTGTTTGATTTTTATATGGAACTGTACTTTTGAAAAAAAAACATTCGAACTGGTAATTGTGTCATACATGAAGATCAATGAAAGGGTCAATTTGAAAACATTCTCGCAAAATTCTTTAAAACAGAAAATGTATGCAATATAAATATATTTACTATTAAATGCATATTTATAACTTTAACATATTAACCACTTAAACATTTCCATAGATGAAGGAGACTTAAAAGAGACAGTTGGAATTCTGGAAATGAAAATTAAGGCATTGGAGGAAAATCAAATAAATATTAATTCATCTGTGACACATCCTGCTGAGCAGATATCATTAACTGACAAAACAGGTATTGTTAGTATGTCGTAATCGTTTGTATCCGAACTGTTTATTTTTGTCTTATAATTTTATACCAATACATGAGGTATTCTATATCGAACCGGGAATAATCCCGAGACTCTCATATCGGACAGAGGGCTTGCCATAAAATCTATGTAAAATCTAGTTCAGAAGTGAAGTAGAATTTTAAAAAAGTAGCATTCAATCACCATCAAACGCGAATTGACTTAAACATAGACCTATATAATAGACATCTACCCTTCTACGATTTTTTCTGACACACTTAATATTATTTTATTATATCCCCGGCTAGCGGGTCGGGGGATTTATAGTGATGGGGGATTCCATTCGTCCGTCCGTCCGTTCGCACATATTTACTGCAACTACTCATACACCAGTGAATAGATTTCATTGAAACGTTCACAGAATTTTTAGTACAAAGTACCATTGTCCATCACCTATTTTATTACGGCAAAATGATGATTTTTTTTAGTTTCTCATAGACAACAATGCCATTTCTTCATGTAATGTAACGGGGGTAGGCAATGCCCCGTCCTCAACTCCTACTAAATCAGAGAATGGATTTATGTGAAACTTTCAGGGAATCTTTACTGTCATTGCATATGCGCATCACCCGTTTTATTTTTGCTCAGAAGGATTTTTGGTGTTTTCAACAGACAAACATGGACTTTACCATTTTTTCATGTAATGGCATTCCCCAAACGCAAATCCTCCTAAACCAGTGAATGAATTTCTGTTAAACTTCCAGAGAATCTACGGTGTACATTGCCATTGTGCACCACCTATTTTTTTATCAAAAGGTTTTTTGGGGTTTCCCATACATAAACATGTACTTGTATAGTTCTTTATATTATTGTTGCCATAGCGGAGGATATACATTTTGTGATCTTTGCTCACAGTACCTCTTGTTTTTATCTGCGAGTTATCATTAAATAACAATGAACACATTGCATTTGGATTTTTGTCTTAAAAGTTTACATTTTTGATAACCTCTTAATAAGATTAGATGATCAGGATGTAACTAAAACTGACGTTTGTACGAACAAAAAAATGTTTATTCAATAAAATTAATATATTACCAACATCATTAAAGTTTTTTTTCACAGGTAATACATTATTTAAACAAAATCCTTACATGCACGAAAGCAAGTTAAAGCAAAGAACTGCTCTTTTTTAGTTCTTTTATTAATCAAGGCGTATGTCCAGCACTCTCTCAGAGACTAGTATTGTGTCGGCAATCCTCGACGTTAATCTATTGAGAAACAGAAAATGGCTGAATAAACCATAAAACGCCAATCTAGACATCTACTCATATTGTAGAAGATATATATGATTTTTCAAATCTATGGAAAAATTACAAAATTTATATTGTCTCTTAATAACCTGGCAAAAACATAATTAACAACTATATACATGGTAACTTTCCATTCCAATGTAAACCTTTGGAATGACAAAAAGTTCAGAAGTCATAAAATATCCTGACAAATAGGTAGATAAAAAGTCAAAGGAGATGTTGTGCAATAATTGGATATGATATTGTAATAATTATTTGTTTTTCTTTATCCACATAGTAAGGGAAAACTTTGAACATTTTCAAGACACAACTGACATAATAAGCAGGAAAATAAAAGACTTGGAGACAAATCAGCACAATATGAATTATTCGCTATCTGAAGTTGGCAGTGAAGTAACACGTCTTAACAGAACAGGTATATTTACTTGGTGTATCATTGCAAGTATAACGGTTTCCAATTTGTACACAATTAAGAACTATTGAATTTTGTGTAGACAAGTTTGAATTTATCAAATTTTAATCAAATTTCTGTATTGATTTCTTCACATAGATTTTTTTATTTAAATTAGAGAAGACTATCGACATCAGTTTTAAATATCATTGATTATCTTCTTATCATTTTTTCTTTTTTTTCTGCTTGAAATCATAAGATTTTTTGCGTAAATTATGATACCTCCACAAATAAGTGTCACCTTACTGATATGTGCAGTTTACTTTTCCACCCGTTTGAACCACGTAGATTAAGAGCAGACCTTATCATTATTCAAAATATACATTATCATACATGTAGTAAAACCATATGCCTTTTATGAAGCATGAATTCTGGAAGCAACTAACGCCACGTTACCTAAGAAAAGCTTGTCTTATACTCCCTGATCTCTACCTGTTAATTGTAAGTGAAAAATAAATATTCTTTGGATGGGAGCTTTCGTTTTTGTATTGAACTGCCTCGGTGGTCTCGTAGTGGCCTGCTCACCTCGAGTGCGGAAGGTCGCTTGTTCAATCCCCGGCCGCGTCAAACCAAAGACATTAAAATTGATATTTGTGGCCTCTCCGCCAAGCAAGCTGCAGATAGTAGCAAGTGCAAAGGACTGGTCGGCTCGGAGTCGGCTTAACGTTTCCGGATGGGGTGATATGTCTTCCTGTGGAAATTTACCTCGTGAGGTAGCACGTTAAAAATCCGACTCAGCGTGTCGATCTAATACAAAGCAGGGATCATATTCATATCATATCAACATGTTCTCGTCTTGATATCCACCTAATTGTTGCCACTGGACGTTAAACAATAATTCATCCATCCATCCATCGGTTTTGAATTGTATTTTCCAGTTTTTATTTGTTTCCTTTATGATTTAATTATGTTAACTATCCTCTTTATCGTTTTACACATATATATTGGAGTGACGAAGCATGTGTATCTATGTTTTTTTCTTCGTGTATAGGATGGGTTGAACTTCATGACACAACTGGAATACTCAGTAAAAAAATTAATGACTTGGTGGCAAATCAATTTGATATCAATTCTACTGTTTACCAACTCAGCAGTGAAATACCCACCATTAATAAAACAGGTAAATGTTAAAACAAAATGATGTTGGATAATCATAATAAAATGAGTCAACGCATATGCATACACCATGCACACATTCCCCCCCCCCCCCCCCCCCCCCCCCCCGTTTTGAAAAATGTCATCCACTGAGAGATTGTTCAGGACTTGGAGGTATAATAAACTGTATCACAAAATACCGAATAAATTTGATTAACTGTATGGCCATTTCGTTGACTGATAACTCATCAGCAGTGCTCGAGATCAAAATGTTTGAAATCCAATTAAAGATATAATGATGAATGAATAAGCAAAACTATTAAAACCGAAAACAATTAAAACAAACAGGAATCCAAACTCAGATAAAGGTTACCTCTGCATCAAAAGTAGGAGCCTTAGAAATTTCTGGTAAATTTTTGTTAAATTTTGAACGGAGAATTTAAAAGTTTGAAGTAATGTATCATGCCAGGACAAAAATTCTGGCTACTGGGCTGATAATGTCCTATAAATATAGAATAGCTGGGATTAAAAATTATTCTATGGTATCAGTTTCGACGCTTAAGATATGTATGATCATTCTGTTTACGAAATATGATTTAAAATGATTTTCAATTAATGTTTTTAAATGATTAACTTAAGACGTTTCACGTGTATCTGATAATCTTTTCTTTTGGATAAATATTAACATGTCTTTTTATACACGTGAAAAGATGAGATATCATGCAGCGCAAGGTAACAACACAAATTGTCTCTGTTTCATCTTTGTATTAACTAGGAATTCAAATTATACTGACGTATCAATATTAACTTGACTGTGGCAAATGGGTTTGATGTTCAATCTATACAGATTGTAATTCGTGCTTACACTTTGCTCGTTTACACATATGTCGTATTGTCATAATATTCTCTATGTTCATGTGGCTATACTGGTATAATAATAAATCTGTAATAAAATGATATAAATATACCATGGTGCTTATTTTATATGGTCATTTCTATAAAAATAATACACATTTATAATAGTTAGAAATAAATGATTAGATTAAACAATAATAAATGCGGATTTTAATAATAAAAAAAAGTTAACTATTTCATATGTAATCATGTACATCTAGAGTTTCATGTTTGTAGGAACTGTTTTATATGGTTTTAAATAAAATATTATCTGAAATCTGTATTTTAAATGGTTTTTTATAATCTACTTATGTTATTCACTGTTTAATATATATAATTAAATGTTTTCTATAATTTTAAGTTTTAAATCTTTCTCACTCAGAATCCATTTTCTCTGACCCAATCATTCTGTCAGCTTTCATTTCAAAATATGTACACACAACATTCAAAACACTCATACTAGTGTAAATAAACATATGGGAATTAGTATAAATTAGTAAGCTAACTAATCTAAGTAGGTGAATCAGATGTCCACCAACAATATAACAAAGATGGCTGACACAGAGTGTGTCTTCACACAACCAAATATAATGTAAGAGTGGAGAGAACAATAGAAAATTTCCCTCCTAAAAGTCAAAAAGAGTTGACCTTGTCTAGACGAATGAGAATGAAAGCATATTGATTTTACCTTGAATAGATTGGTAAAATTTAGAGGAATTCGAAAGAATAACTAATGAATGTAAGGATTCAATGAACCATGAAATAATAGATAAATGTTCAAATGATTTCTGAAGCATAGAATTAAATCTATGAAATAAATGACCCAAGACTAATAAATTGAAATTAAAGAATAAATAAGAATAACATTTATTAAATTTTGTAAATTGTACATTTTATTTACAATTTCTAACAAAAATATAAAATATGCAAACAAATCACTCTACCACACATATTGTAGAAGATAAATATGACTTTTCAAATCTATGGAAAAATTACAAAATTTATATTGTCTCTTAATAACCTGGCAAAAATATAATTAACAACTATATACATGGTAACTTTCCATTCCAATGTAAACCTTTGGAATGACAAAAAGTTCAGAAGTCATAAAATATCCTGACAAATAGGTAGATAAAAAGTCAAAGGAGATGTTGTGCAATAATTGGATATCATATTGTACTAATTATTTGTTTTTCTTTATCCACATAGTAAGGGAAAACTTTGAACATTTTCAAGACACAACTGACATAATAAGCAGGAAAATAAAACACTTGGAGACAAGTCAGCACAATATGAATTCTTCGCTATCTGAAGTTGGCAGTGAAGTAACACGTCTTAACAGAACAGGTATATTTACTTGGTGCATCATTGCAAGTATAACGGTTTCCAATTTGTACACAATTAAGAAACTATGGAATTTTGTGTATACAAGTTACAATTTATCAAATTTTAATCAAATTTCTGTATTGATTTCTTCAAATAGATTTCTTTATTTAAATTAGAGAAGACTATCGACATCAGTTTTATATATCATTGATTATCTTCTTATTTTTTCTTTTTTTTTCTCCTTGAAATCATAAGATTTTTTGCGTAAATTATGATACCTCCACAAATAAGTGTCACCTTACTGATATGTGCAGTCTACTTTTCCACCCGTTTGAACCACGTAGATTAAGAGCAGACCTTATCATTATTCAAAATATACATTATCATACATGTAGTAAAACCATATGCCTTTTATGAAGCATGAATTCTGGAAGCAACTAACGCCACGTTACCTAAGAAAAGCTTGTCTTATACTCCCTGATCTCTACCTGTTAATTGTAAGTGAAAAATAAATATTCTTTGGATAGGAGCTTTCGTTTTTGTATTGAACTGCCTCGGTGGTCTCGTAGTGGCCTGCTCACCTCGAGTGCAGAAGGTCGCGCGAGTTCGATCCCCGGCCGCGTCAAACCAAAGACATTAAAATTGATATTTGTGGCCTCTCCGCCAAGCACGCGGCAGATAGTAGCAATAATTCATCCATCCATCCATCGGTTTTGCATTGTATTTTCCAGTTTTTATTTGTTTCCTTTATGATTTAATTATATTAACTATCCTCTTTATTGTTTTACACATATATATTGGAGTGACGAAACATGTGTATCTATGTTTTTTTTCTTCGTGTATAGGATGGGTTGAACTTCATGACACAACTGGAATACTCAGTAAAAAAATTAATGACTTGGTGGCAAATCAATTTGATATCAATTCTACTGTTTCCCAACTCAGCACTGAAATACCCATCATTAATAAGACAGGTAAATGTTAAAACAAAATGATGTTGCATAATCATAATAAAATGAATAAACGCATATGCATACATCATGCACACATTGTTTTGTCCGAGTTTTGAAAAATGTCATCCACTGAGAGATTGTTCAGGACTTGGAGGTATAATAAAATGTATCACAAAATACCGAATAAATTTGATTCACTGTATGGCCATTTCGTTGACTGATAACTCATCGGCAGTGCTCGAGATGAAAATGTTTGAAATCCAGTTAAAGATATAATGATGAATGAATAAGCAAAACTATTAAAACCGAAAACAATTAAAACAAACAGGAATCCAAACTCAGGTAAAGGTTACCTGTGCATCAAAAGTAGGAGCCTTAGAAATTTCTAGTAAATTTTTGTCAAATTTTGAACGGAGAATTTAAAGGTTTGAAGTAATGTATCATGCCAGGACAAAAATTCTGGCTACTGGGCTGATAATGCCCTATAAATATAGAATAGCTGGGATTAAAAATTATTCTATGGTATCAGTTTCGACGCTTAAGATATGTATGATCATTCTGTTTACGAAATATGATTTAAAATGATTTTCAATTAATGTTTTTAAATGATTAACTTAAGACGTTTCACATGTATCTGATAGTCTTTTCTTTTGGATAAATATTAACATGTCTGTTTATACACGTGAAAAGATGAGATATTATGCAGCAAACGGTAACAACACAAATTGTCTCTGTTTCATCTTTGTATTAACTACGAATTCAAATTATACTTACGTATCAATATTAACTTGACTGTGGCAAATGGGTTTGATGTTCAATCTATACAGATTGTAATTCGTGCTTACACTTTGCTCGTTTACACATTAGGTCGTATTGTCATAATATCCTCTAAATGTGCATGAATCCGTGTATTGTGGCTGATAAATTTCAACATCGTTACATTCTCAATATTCTTTATTCAAATAGTTCAATCAATCCAATCAACTGACCCTAATAAATATATAAAGAGAGACAACTCTAAATATTTTCAATGGCAATAATAAACATTGTCTCAATTAATGTAACAATTTTATCAGATTGATTATATAAATAATTCCTAAGTGTTGGCTTAGAAAAATATATATTATAAAAAAAAATCCTCGCGATACATGTATGTGTCTCGTGTACCATTTATAAATCCGTATAAATTGTGTATCTATCATATTGCATTTACTCCAGGGTCTGATATGTAAATATAACAAAAAGTAAAAAACACTACAGTTGACTACGGATTAGTAAGCGTAACAAAAACCAAGCAAAGCATGATGGAAAAAGCCAAAGCAAATAAATATTAACAAAATAACCTACCATGTGGGAGGCACAAATGAAGGGTCCTCAAATCGTCAAAATATATACACTGCTACATGTTCATGTGGCTATACTGGTATAATAATAAATCTGTAATAAAATGATATAAATATACCATGGTGCTTATTTTATATGGCCATTTCTATAAGAATAATACACATTCATAATCGTTAGAAATAAATGATTAGATTAAACAATAATAAATGCGGATTTTAATAAAAAAAAAATTTAACTATTTCATATGTAATCATGTACATCTACAGTCTCATGTTTGTAGGAACTGTTTTATATGGTTTTAAATAAAATATTATCTGAAATCTGTATTTTAAATGGTATTTTATAATCTACTTATGTTATTCACTGTTTAATATATATAATTAAATGTTTTCTATAATTTTAAGTTTTAAATCTCTCTCACTCAAAATCCATTTTCTCTGACCCAATCATTCTGTCAGCTTTCATTCCAAAATATGTACACACAACATTCAAAACACTCATACTAGTGTAAATAAACATATGGGAATTAGTATAAATTAGTAGGCTAACTAACCTAAGTAAGTGAATCAGATGTCCACCAAAAATATAACAAAGATGGCTGACATAGAGTGTGTCTTCACACAACCAAATATAATGTAAGAGTGGAGAGAACAATAGAAAATTTCCCTCCTAAAAGTCAAAAAGAGTTGACCTTGTCTAGACGAATGAGAATGAAAGTATATTGATTTTACCTTGAATAGATTGGTAAAATTTAGAGGAATTCGAAAGAAAAACTAATGAATGTAAGGATTCAATGAACCATGAAATAATAGATAAATGTTCAAATGATTTCTGAAGCATAGAATTAAATCTATAAAATAAATGACCAAGACTAATAAATTAAAAGTAAAGAATAAATAAGAATAATATTTATTAAATTTTGTAAATTATACATTTATTTACAATTTCTAACAAAAATACAAAATATGCAAATAAATCACTCTACCACACATATTGTAGAAGATAAATATGACTTTTCAAATCTATGGAAAAATTACAAAATTTATATTGTCTCTTAATAACCTGGCAAAAATATAATTAACAACTATATACATGGTAACTTTCCATTCCAATGTAAACCTTTGGAATTACAAAAAGTTCAGAAGTTATCAAATATCCTGACAAATAGGTAGATAAAAGTCAAAGGAAATGTTGTGCAATAATTGGATATCATATTGTAATAATTATTTGTTTTTCTTTATCCACATAGTAAGGGAAAACTTTGAACATTTTCAAGACACAACTGACATAATAAGCAGGAAAATAAAAGACTTGGAGACAAATCAGCACAATATGAATTCTTCGCTATCTGAAGTTGGCAGTGAAGTAACACGTCTTAACAGAACAGGTATATTTACTTGGTGCATCATTGCAAGTATAACGGTTTCCAATTTGTACACAATTAAGAAACTATGGAATTTTGTGTAGACAAGTTTCAATTTATCAAATTTTAATCAAATTTCTGTATTGATTTCTTCAAATAGATTTCTTTATTTAAATTAGAGAAGACTATCGACATCAGTTTTATATATCATTGATTATCTTCTTATTTTTTCTTTTTTTTTCTCCTTGAAATCATAAGATTTTTTGCGTAAATTATGATACCTCCACAAATAAGTGTCACCTTACTGATATGTGCAGTCTACTTTTCCACCCGTTTGAACCACGTAGATTAAGAGCAGACCTTATCATTATTCAAAATATACATTATCATACATGTAGTAAAACCATATGCCTTTTATGAAGCATGAATTCTGGAAGCAACTAACGCCACGTTACCTAAGAAAAGCTTGTCTTATACTCCCTGATCTCTACCTGTTAATTGTAAGTGAAAAATAAATATTCTTTGAATGGGAGCTTTCGTTTTTGTATTGAACTGCCTCGGTGGTCTCGTAGTGGCCTGCTCACCTCAAGTGCGGAAGGTCGCGGGTTCGATCCCCGGCCGTGTCAAACCAAAGACATTAAAATTGATTATTTATGGCCTCTCCGCCAAGCACGCGGCAGATAGGAGCAAGAGCAAAGGACTGGTCGGGTCGGAGTCAACATAACGTTTGCGAGTGGGGTGATATGTCTTCCTGTGGAAATTTACCTCGTAAGTTATCACGTTAAAAATCCGACTCAGCGTGTCGATCTAATACAAAGCAGGGATCATATTCATATTATATCAACGTGTTCTCGTCTTGATATCCACCTAATGGTTGCCACTGGACGTTAAACAATAATTCATCCATCCATCGTTTTTGTATTGTATTTTCCAGTTTTTATTTGTTTACTTTAAGATTTAATTATGTTAAGTAAAGTCAAGAAATACCAAAGGGATATTCGAAGGAGAGAAAAATCGTAACAACTGAAAAACTCCGGAGAACAACGAAGACAAGACATCCCGTTTGTCGTAAAGTTTTGTATTCAACCTTCCTCTGGTGTCAATTTCGAGGTGAAGGTCAAGATAAGACTTGGCAGTGTCTGTTGTATCCTTAATTTCGAGCTCATTGGGATAGATGAGATGTAAGAAATTCCCAAAACGTGAATTGTTGAGTGATAAGACATCATCTATGTAGCGGAAGCTGAAATGAAAGGTACGGGCTAATTTCTTCTGTTTTTCCTTAAGAAGCCCGTCAAGGAAGTCTGCCTCATATGAGTAAAGGAACAAGTCGGCCAGTAGTGGCGCACAATTAGTACCCATAGGAATGCCAATTGTCTGTTGGAAAACACGTCCACCAAATTGAACAAATATGTTGTCGATCAAAAATTCAATCATCAGGACAAGTTCGTCCTCTGTATATTTTTTGTTAGATTTAGAGTGGTTTTAAACAAAGTATGATTTATCTATACCAATGACAAGGTATGTGTATCTGTTGTTGCCATTTTTATTTTGAAAGCATCGATGGATTAGATCTTTCAACTTCTCCTTCAGTTGTGAATGAGGAATTGTGGTATAGATGGCAGAGAAATCAAATGTTTTTATGCTGTTACAGACTAAAATGGACCGAGATCGTAAAATATCCTTTAAGTTTTTGGAGTTCGTTAATATCCACATTTGATTGATACCACTTCTTGAATAGCTTGTCTCACAATAACTTTGGAGGCCCTTTTTGACAGCTGTTAAAATAGAAGTTAGAAGTTGAGACAATGTGTTGGTGGAACACTTGGCAGATCCAGCTATAAAGTGTTGTTTGTATGGACACTTATGTAACTTGGGTATCCAATACAAGGTAGGAAGATCAAGATCATCATCTTTGATGGAAATACCAAATGACGACAAGACTGGTCTATGATTGTCGGTTATTTCTTCCTTTGAAAGTGTAGTGCTTTATAGGTAGGGTTGCCAAGTGACCTAGCAATCCCTAGTTCATTAATCAAGCATTGAATATAGTAGCTTTTGCATACAAAAAACGATGTTATTAGGGGCCTTGTCTGCAGGAACAACAACATATTTGTCATGAATTGCGGACAATGTCTTGGCAGCATCGGGGTTGCTGAAGACTGATGTTCCTTTTTTACTCATAGACCTTCTAAGTTTATCAATTCGGACTTGTATCAACGATCTCACAGCTTTAATCCACTCTGAAAGTGAATCTAGTGGCTCTTGTTCACGTTTGGTCCATTTTCTGGCATAGTTCTGAACAGCATCCAACAGTAGTTTGCAATTATATTTAACTATCCTCCTTATTGTTTTACACATATATATTGGAGTGACGAAACATGTGTATCTATGTTTTTTTTCTTCGTGTATAGGATGGGATGAACTTCAAGACACAACTGGAATACTCAGTAAAAAAATTAATGACTTGGTGGCAAATCAATTTGATGTTGCATAATCATAACTAGAGGCTCTAAAGAGCCTGTATCGCTCACCTGCATTGAACTTTTCATCTTGAGCAGGACTTAAGATTTGGCTGGTTTTTCTATAGGGTTGTATGTTACTCTAAGTTCGGCTGTGGCAGCCAAGATGGTTGACAGTCTAGGTCAATGGACACATTTCTAAAAGAGAACCATCTAAGGATCATCGCTACCAAGTCTAGTTCTAAATGGCTTACTGGTTTCAGACCAGAAGATTTTTGAGTGAATTTCCCATAGGGTCCTATGTTAAACTAAGTTCGGCTGTGTCGGCCATTTTGGTTCACATTCCACGAAATCAGACAATTCTGAAAGAGGACCTCCTAAGGACCATTGCTGCAAAGTCTGGTTCCAATTGGTCAAGTGGTTTCAGACAAGAAGATTTTTCAATGAATTTTCCCATAGGGCTTTATATTAAACTAAGTTCGGTTGTGGTAGCTATCTCGGTTGACAGTCCAGGTCATGGGACACAATTCTGAAAGAGGACCATATAAGGACCATTGCTGCAAAGTCTGGTGCCAATTGGTAAAGTGGTTTCAAACAAGAAGATTTTTCGATGAATTTTCCAATAGGGCCCTATGTTTAACTAAGTTCGGCTGTGGCTGCCATCTTGGTTAACAGTCTGGGTCATCGGACATCATTCTGGGCAAAAAAATTAATGACTTCGAGGCAAATCAATTTGATGTCAATTCTACTGTGTCCCACGTTAGCAGTGAAATGTCCGTCATTAATAAAACAGGAAATTGTTACAAATATGATGTTGCATAATCAAGATAATATTGAGTAAACGTATATGTGCATGCATCATGCACACGTTGGAATTCTTGCAGTTTTGAAAAAATGTCATCCAATGAGAGAGTGCATCCTTTCCAGTTTTGCCAAAATGTCATCCAATGAGAGATTGCATCCTTTATAGTTTTGAAAAAAAATGTCATCCAATGAGAGATTGCATCCTTTCCAGTTTTTAAAAAATGTCATCCAATGAGCTATTGCATCCTTTCCAGTTTTGAAAAAATGTCATCCAATGAGAGACTGCATCCTTTCCAGTTTTGAAAAAATGTCATCCAATGAGAGATTGCATCCTTTCGAGTTTTGAAAAATGTCATCCAATGAGAAATTGCATCCTTTCCAGTTTCGAAAAAGTCATCCAATGAGAGATTGTTCTTGACTAAATTCGAGTTTAAAATATTGAACATTAGTCTATGGTAACAATTTCGATGCAAGACCTAAACTATAATCAGAATAAAGGAATATCAAATTTAAAATTATATAAATGACCAAAATAGAAAAGCCAAGACCGCCTAGGGACAACGCTTTGTTCACAATTCTATATTTCAAATGTATAAAACATATCTAAAACCAAACTGACCTTACTTTAAACTAAATATCGACTAGATGCATTAACAATTATACTCTTTGTTTCATTCTGGCAAGACATAAAGACGTAACTGCATAGGAGAAAGAATCTTCAGTTATACATGTACCAAGAGACCAGAATTTAGTAATTACTACTCGTCAACGTGATAAAAATAAAGTTCTTTGATTCCAATTTTGATGCGCAACATGTGCAAATTTCGTCGATTTACGACTCATCAGTTGTGATAAAGCGTTACAAAACAATTAATGAATTTACAAGAAAATATATTCCTTTGAAGACGATTGAAGGAACTGACACGATATTATCTAAGAAAAGCTTGACCTGGATCTGCGATATTGTGAACAAAAAATCTATAGTTTTTGTATACATTTTGTATATTTTATATTATTTTTTTCTTTGCTCGCCTTATAATTTAATATATATTTTGTCTTAATAGTTTTACAAATATATTTTTGAGTGTAGAGTATGTGTACCTACGTAAAACGTCCTTTTCTCCATTTCTGTATAGTGTGGGATGAACTTCAAGACACAACAAGAATTCTGGGCAAAAAAATTAATGACTTGGAGGCAAATCAATTTGATGTCAATTCTACTGTGTCCCAAGTTAGCAGTGAAATGTCCGTCATTAATAAAACAGGTAATTGTTACAAATATGATGTTGCATAATCATGATAATATTGAGTAAACGTATATGTGCATGCATCATGCACACGTTGGAATTTTTACAGTTTTGAAAAAATGTCATCCAATGAGAGATTGCATCCTTTATAGTTTTGCCAAAATGTCATCCAATGAGAGATTGCATCCTTTATAGTTTTGAAAAAAAAATGTCATCCAATGAGCTATTGCATCCTTTCCAGTTTTGAAAAAATGTCATCCAATGAGAGACTGCATCCTTCCCAGTTTTGAAAAAAATGTCATCCAATGAGAGATTGCATCTTTTCCAGTTTTTATAAAATGCCATCCATTGAGAGATTGTTCTTGACTAAATTCGAGTTTAAAATATTGAACATTAGTCTATGGTAACAATTTCGATGCAAGACCTAAATATTGAAAGCCAAAACTATAATCAGAAAAAATGAATATCAAATTTAAAACTATATAAATGACCAAAATAGAAAAGCCAAGACCGCCTAGGGACAACGCTTTGTTCACAATTCTATATTTCAAATGTATAAAACATATCTAAAACCAAACTCACCTTACTTTAAACTAAATATCGACTAGATGCATTAACAATTATGCTCTTTGTTTCATTCTGGCAAGACATAAAGACGTTACTGCATATGAGAAAGAATCTTCAGTTATACATGTACCAAGAGACCAGAATTTAGTAAATACTACTCGACAACGTGATAAAAATAAAGTTCTTTGATTCCAATTTTGATGCGCAACATGTGCACATTTCGACGATTTACGACTCATCAGTTGTGATAAAGCGTTACAAAACGATTGATGAATATACAAGAAAATACATTCCTTTGAAGACGATTGAAGGAACTGACACGATATTATCTAAGAAAAGCTTGACCTGGATCTGCGATATTGTGAACAAAAAAGCTATAGGTTTTGTATACATTTTTTATATTTTATATTATTTTTTTCTTTTCTCGCCTTATGATTTAATATATATTTTGTCTCAATAGTTTTACAAATATATTTTTGAGTTTAGAAATATGTGTACCTACGTAAACCGTCCTTTTCTCCATTTCTGTATAGTGTGGGATGAACTTCAAGACACAACAAGAATTCTGGGCAAAAAAATTAATGACTTGGAGGCAAATCAATTTGATGTCAATTCTACTGTGTCCCACGTTAGCAGTGAAATGTCCATCATTAATAAAACAGGTAATTGTTATAAATATGATGTTGCATAATCATGATAATATTGAGTAAACGTATTTGTGCATGCATCATGCACACGTTGGGATCCTTGCAGGTTTGAAAAAATGTCATCCAATAAGAGATTGCATCCTTTCCAGTTTTGAAAAAATGTCATCCAATGAGAGATTACATCTTTTCCAGTTTTGAAAAAAGTCATCCAATGAGAGATTGCATCCTTTCCAGTTTCGAAAAAAATTCATCCAATCAGAGATAGTTCTTGACTAAATTGGAGTTTAAAATATTGAATATTAGTCTATGGTAACAATTTCGATGCGAGACCTAATATTGAAAGCCAATACTATAATCCAAACAAAGGAATATCAAATTTAAAATTACATAAATGACCAAAAAGGGTAAAGCCGAGACCGCCTAGGGACAATATTTTGTTCACAATTCTATATTTCAAATGTATAAAACATATCTAAAACCAAACTCACCTTACTTTAAACTAAATATCGACAAGATGCATTAGCAATAATGCTCTTTGATACATTCTGGTAATACATAAAGACGTTACTGCATATGAGAAAGAATCTTCAGTGATACATGTATCAAGAGACCAGAATGTAGTAATTACTACTCGTCAACGTGATAAAAATAAAGTTCTTTGATTCCAATTTTGATGCACAAGATTTGCACATTTCGTCGATTTACGACTCATCAGTTGTGATAAAGCGTTACAAAACGATTGATGAATATACAAGAAAATACATTCCTTTGAAGACGATTGAAGGAACTGACAAGATATTATCTAAGAAAAGCTTGACCTGGATCTGCGATATTGTGAACAAAAAAAGCTAAAGTTTTTTGTATACATATTTTATATTTTATATTATTTTTTTCTTTGCTCTCCTTATAATTTAATATATATTTTGTCTTAATAGTTTTACAAATATATTTTTGAGTGTAGAAATATGTGTACCTACATAAACCGTCCTTTTCTCCATTTCTGTATAGTGTGGGATGAACTTCAAGACACAACAAGAATTCTGGGCAAAAAAATTAATGACTTGCAGGCAAATCAATTTGATGTCAATTCTACTGTGTCCCAAGTTAGCAGTGAAATGTCCGTCATTAATAAAACAGGTAATTGTTACAAATATGATGTTGCATAATCATGATAATATTGAGTAAATGTATATGTTTATGCATCATGCACACGTTGGAATCCTTGCAGTTTTGAAAAAATGTCATCCAACGAGAGATTGCATCCTTTATAGTTTTGAAAAAATGTCATCCAATGAGAGATTGCACCCTTTCCAGTTTCGAAAAAAGTCATCCAATGAGAGATTGTTCTTGACTAAATTGGAGTTTAAAATATTGAATATTAGTCTATGGTAACAATTTCGATGCAAGACCTAAATATTGAAAGCCAAAACTATAATCCAAACAAAGGAATATCAAATTTAAAATTACATAAATGACCAAAAGATTAAAGCGAAGACCGCCTCGGGACAACACTTTGTTCACAATTCTATATTTCAAATGTATAAAACATATCTAAAACCAAACTGACCTTACTTTAAACTAAATATCGACAAGATGCATTAGCAATAATGCTCTTTGTTACATTCTGGTAATACATAAAGACGTTACTGCATATGAGAAAGAATCTTCAGTGATACATGTACCAAGAGAGCAGAATTTAGTAATTACTTCTCGTCAACGTGATAAAAATAAAGTTCTTTGATTCCAATTTTGATGTGCAAGATGTGCACATTTCGTCGATTTACGACTCATCAATTGTCTGATAAAGCGTTACAAAACGATTGATGAATATACAAGAAAATATATTCCTTTGAAGACGATTGAAGGAACTGACACGATATTATCTAAGAAAAGCTTGACCTGGATCTGCGATATTGTGAACAGAAAAAACCTAGTTTTTGTATACATTTTGTATATTTTATATTAATTTTTTTCTTTGCTCGCCTTATAATTTAATATATATTTTGTCTCAATAGTTTTACAAATATATTTTTAGTGTAGAAATATATGTAGCTACGTAAAACGTCCTTTTCTCCCTTTCTGTATAGTGTGGGATGAACTTCAAGACACAACAAGAATTCTGGGCAAAAAAATTAATGACTTGGAGGCAAATCAATTTGATGTCAATTCTACTGTGTCCCACGTTAGCAGTGAAATGTCTGTCATTAATAAAACGGGTAATTGTTACAAATATGATGTTGCATAATCATTATAATATTGAGTAAACGTATATGTGCATGCATCATACACACGTTGGAATCCTTGCAATTTGGAAAAAATGTCTTCCAATGAGAGATTGCACCCTTTCCAGTTTTGACAAAATGTCATCCAATGAGCTATTGCATCCTTTCCAGTTTTGAAAAAAATGTCATCCAATGAGAGATTGCATCCTTCCCAGTTTTGAAAAATTGTCATCCAATGAGAGATTGCATCCTTTCCAGTTTTGAAAAAAAAGTCATCCAATGAGAGATTGTTTTTGACTAAATTGGAGTTTAAAATATTAAATATTAGTCTATGGTAACAATTTCGATGCAAGACCTAAATATTGAAAGCCAAAACTATAATCCAAACAAAGGAATATCAAATTTAAAACTACATAAATGACCAAAAAGGGTAAAGCCAAGACCGCCTCGGGACAACACTTTGTTCACAATTCTATATTTCAAATGTATAAAACATATCTAAAACCAAACTGACCTTACTTTAAACTAAATATCGACCAGATTCATTAGCGATAATGCTCTTTGTTACATTCTGGTAATACATAAAGCGACGTTACTGCATATGAGAAATAATCTTCTGTGAAACATGTACAAAAATCATGAGACCAGAATTTAGTAATTACTACTCGTCAACGTGATAAAATAAAGTTCTTTGATTCCAATTTTGATTCGCAAGATATGCACATTTCGTCGATTTTCGACTCATCAGTTGTGATAAAGCGTTACAAATGATTGATGAATATACAAGAAAATACATTCCTTTGAAGACGATCTTGAGTTTTTAATTTATTTTTATACGTTACTTTTCATTTAGTGAGAGAAGAGTTTCACAAAACAAATGAAATTATCGATGGGAAAATCAATTTCTTGGAGGCAAATCAATCAGCTTTACATTCCGCCTTGTTCACTGTTGTACAAGAAATAAATAAAAAAGGTAAGTATAGATATGTATCTAGTTTACTTAATGCGAAAAATCAAAAAAGTTCTAGATAAAGTAATATTTCTTTATATAAAAGAGTAGTTAGATTTTTATAAACTTCTTTAATTACATACACATATATCATTTTGATTTTATTGTTTTAACTTTCAACATTTTTGTGTCTTTTTAGAGAAATAGGCGTGTCTAGTATCATAGAATGCACATTGGACTATGTCTTAAACATGTCTAGGGGTCTCGGTGGCCGAGTGGTCTAGGTAGTTCGTCATGACTACTAACACTGAAGTCGTGAGCTTGTGACGGGTGTGTTCGACTCCGATCTTAATTGACAAGGATCGCCAATTGTCCTACCGAAGGTCGGTGGTACTCTCCGGGTACTCCGGCTTCCTCCACCAATAAATACTGGCCACCGCAAAATAGCCAAATGCGCTGAAAACGGCGTAAAACTCCAAACAAACAAACAAACAATAAACATGTCTAATGGTGACTTTTTGTTAATATAATTCATAATTCACAAATGTATAACGAGTTTTGGTATGTCGATTAGAGTACTTCAAACAATAGGTGCAAATATAACTACCATGATCCGTTACACCAAAATCTACTAATTATAATTATTAATTGCCACTTGAGGTCTCGTTACCTACATATTTGTCTTTCATTTGGAAGTGCCATACTGATTGGGGTAAGAGTTCTTTACTGATTTTTACTGTTATTTGTTTCTTTATGTGTCCCGCCACCTCCACATCTGTTGGGGGTTGAGTGTTTATTAAACTAGTTTAACGCCTAGACAATTTTATTTGTCTGTCCCAAGTGGGAGTCCTTTGTCAGTTGTTGTACGTTTCATATTTGTCATTATGTAAATTTGAATTATTGTTTGTATTTCAGAGATTTGTTGTTGTGACTCCATTTCTTCACAACTTGATAATATTATTTTCATTAGGAGCGTGTTTTACAGCGTGGGACATGTCCACGGGTTGAAGAATGTCCTACGATCGCTTTCTATAGTTTAGTTTCAGGGTTACTGTCTCATTCATATATTCACATTATCTCCCTAAACGAATCGAAAGAATATTCCCTTTTGTCAAGTTCCAAAGTTTAAGTACAAATGTTTTTTGTTTTTTTTTCCAGTTTTTTAGCCCTTAATGGGCAATTACGTTTTAATTAATATAGCAAGCCAGTGTTAGGAATTTAACGTTCCGGCCCACTGTCCAAGGTCTTTTCAGGGCTTTGTTCTGAAAAACATTGTTCATGGATATATTTTTCGTACGATACATTTTAACATTTTTACTGCTTTATCATCAAATCCAGTGTTGTTTTCAAGGATCAGATTGCCTAAAAGAAGTTTTTTGTTTGATATTTTTTTATATTTAATATATCAATGACCTAACCTCCACAATTTCCAAAATGTGCATCAGATTCATCCTTATTAAGCGAGTTTGTTTTTTTTGCGTAAATTAATTTATTAGTTAAATTAATTGAGTAAATGTCTCTGTCAGATGAGCACTTAAATATTTTATCAACCTGAATAAACCGATGTTTCATATTATTTCTCTTTACAGTTGGGATCACGGCATGTGTTATAAATTCTGATACCTTTCAAGAGGGTACTGCCATTACGTTCCCGGATATAAAGACGGTTTACAATTTTTCTAAAACAGTTGAGTTTACGACATCCGGAACTTTTACATGTGAAACATCTGGTCTATATTTAATTGCAGTAACTATAAGGTCAAGTGAAACTAATGGCCACTTTTATCTATACAAAAATAATGATGGATTATCTCAAGGGTACATCTACAGTGGGAATGGGGCTTATCATACAGGTACCGCTGTAGCTGTGGTACACATGGACATCAACGATGGAATCACTGTTAAAACTGGCAGTACAATGGATATTATAAATTATTCATCGTGTATTACTATAATTAAGCTTTAATAAGTCCGCGATAAATGTATATGTGTATTATGCATGAGTTACACTTACATTAATAGTGATTAATTTTTTTTATATTTCACCAAAATAGGATTACACATTTTATTAGTTATTATTGTAGATTTTCCTGCTTCATCAATTCTTATTTCTTAATGCTTTGCATAAAGAAAATTTTGGATACGGTAAAAGTAACTACATACCAAATCTGTATTATCCTATTTACAATCTAAACTTATTCAATTATTTTCTACTAACGTTTTGTATATTAATTACAATGCCCAATGAGAACAGTTCAGGTAATATTCCTTTGTAGTCAGAAAAGAAAGTCTTGGGACACATGATTTGGTTTTGTATTAGTCAAATTTTGACTTTAATTTTTCTTCATGGTCATTTTCCCTATGAACATCGTCCGAAATTGAATGGCCTACAAAAACAGTTTGCTTAGACATTTCAAATTGAAATGACGATAATTTAACCTTTTCACAATTAACAATAGCATCCATAAGTACTGAAGTTCTGTTCTAGGATATTTTGGACATCTTATAAAAATGTTTGTTAAATCTTTAATGTACTGGTTTCATCTATTTTGACAAGAAAAATAAATACTTTTTGTTGGTTTTTTTTTATTTTTTTTAAGTTGTCTATTGTAAAACATGTCTTCTGTGACATTTGGATGGAACTATGAAATTGTCGCTTCATTGGTATCAAAGATTTTTATTCATACAGGTTAATTTACAGGTAGTCCCGGATATTTACGGCTTCTTCGTGTTACAAGTATTTCCAAATGTATAAATAGAGATAAAATGAAGGAGAGCTTGACTGTGTACTTGTTATACTTGAAAATTTCGGGATCAATCTTTAGACTAAAACTCCTGACCAGTAGTTCGGGCAGCCAAAAATGTCTTAAATTTATAGATCGGTTTAAATATTTATAATGTTAGATTAAATATGGGTATGACGTAGCAAATATTTACAATAATAAACTGTTGCACCTTTTTGTTGGCTTTGATCTTTAATCTCACTTCTTATACATTTGTCTGGTCTAAAGTACCAAAGAGGATTTTTGACGTGATTATTTGGTCTTCAGAACTGTAGAATGTAAAACGTCAGTTGACAAATGGGTTTATACTCATTCTATTGATTATAAGTGAACCACGTTTTTTTCATCGTGATTACGTCATGTACAGGTCGGTCGTCAAACAATCAAACTGACTTACATGTATCAGTATTTTGGTATTTTGAGAAAAGGGCTGACCATCTGAGATTCAATTTTTATAACAATCTATCCAAATGTTCCATAATTTATCTTTTAAAAGTAGCATATATAAAAAAGATGGTGTGATATCAGCCATTATTTGTCATTATTTGGCCCAATCTGGGATAA
The DNA here is from genome assembly GCA_028015205.1 of Mytilisepta virgata. Taxonomy (NCBI): domain Eukaryota; kingdom Metazoa; phylum Mollusca; class Bivalvia; order Mytilida; family Mytilidae; genus Mytilisepta; species Mytilisepta virgata. Next base: position 54,263,294 of record CM051518.1, on the reverse strand, counting down.
AAAATTAAAATTGAGATTTCAGATTCGATTTTGCACCATTTTTATCGTATAATGATCAACATCACTACAACATTCCTTCCCATGATGCAAACTGACGTCAGGGTTTGAAAAATATTTAATTCAAAGGTAAAAAAATGAGTGAAATTTGGCGTTTTCATTGATTTCTTCACATTATAAGCCATCTTTGACAGCAAATTGCCGCAATTACAGAAACTTCTTGTTGAAAACAAAACATGTTCCTTAAAATGCAATATTTTTAGAGTACTTGATGAAGCGGAGAGTAAGTTTTTCATTATTTTTTTAATAAAATATTCAAGGACCCAAGGCCAAATATACCATGCCCTTTAAAATTAAAATGCTTGCCCATATTCCGGCTTACCTATTGTACAAGTCCCAGATATTCCACTGAAGTCAGTTATTAATCGGCACTGTTGAATGAGTGCAGGTATTTTGTCGTCCAAGTTAATTCTTTCAGTCTTATGTTGAAACAAATCATTATATTCCACGTAGGTTGTTTTTAAGGATCAACCAGAACAGATTCAGTAATAAGGCGTTAATTCATATTGAATATGAATGGACAGGATTCGGAAATTTTCATTATCTTTACTCTTAAAACAGAAAGGGTGGTATGTCCAAATGTAAAATTGAAAACGGTTCTTAATTCAGTTTTAAAAAAAAGTAGGGTACTTTAAACACAGTGAGTATAGCTTAAAATTGTAAATTTTATTCGTATTACTTAATGCAAATATATCTAGTTTTAGATATCTTGACCGCCAATACACTTAATGGAAAGCACTTTCCTAGTCTAAGCTTGTCGGTCGTTTAGAATTGCCAACAATCATCTAAGCTACGCGTTTGTCCATGAGGAAGATACTCCATAGTTCCTGAAAATTTCACAACTGCAGTAATTGTTTTCACATGACTACATAAATATTTGAAAATGATACCTCGATGAATTGAGTCAACAGTCAAGGAATCCAAGTACTTGGTTCAATGTCAGGGCAAAAGCTTGCAATTGAACTTACAGGTCTTATTAGTGACTTAATCATATGAATTTCAATCAAACTACACTACTGCCATGATCTTTTGCCCAACTCATGACCTCTTCATATGATGGAGGAGGCACCGAGAATTCATTTCCTCTTTGAGAAGTGAACCTTTGGTTCTGTAAATCACTAGTCCCAATATTTTGACGCATAAATGCATTTCTGTGGTTATTTCGTGAGCAATTTGTTATACTGTTATCTGCAATTTGAAATAAATGTTAAAGAAAAACATATTTAACGTTTTAATCATTGAATATCAACTACATAAAATTAAAATTTTTCTATCATTATTTTATGTAACTTGGAACAATATTTACACACATTTATATGTGGATTCCAATTTATTCGTTACAGGAAACCATTGTACACCAAGAGAATTCTTGGAAGAACCAACTTTGCCACTATCGGGTCTCGAACGAATTGTTTTTCAATAGTGCTCATCACATTAAATTTCTTATAAGCAGGAGAGATAAAGAAAGAAATTATATCATAAGTTGATGTATCTTTAACAATTACTTTGGGTTGGATTTAACGTTTCAAAAATGTACAATACGCTTTTCTTCGTGATGGATAAATTGTACACAAGTACTTGCTTCTCGCCCTAAAATGGGAGAATTTTTTTAAGTTACAGGTATACCTTGATTTATAAACGTTTCATTTGTATCTGCTTCATTATCAAGTGGTCTACTTAAATCCCTTGAATTCAAGATGTTGCGTCTTTCTCTGATCAATCTTTGTCGCCTTCTATAGCCAATGATAACGGATGATATACTTACAGCAACAATAAAAACAAAAGGAATAGCGGTTACCAAGGCACCTTTAACTGAAAAATAGTAGTGTAGTTATCTTTATTTGGTATTGAATTATACATTAATACAACATTTCTTATTGAACTGGTGAAATATTCCGCAAAATAATATGATATGTCGGAAATGTGAAACTACAGTCGCCTGTCATGAGTTCGTAAAATGGCCGACATTCGTTGGTCAGAAAAATAATCGGTACAGTTTAGATCAATATTTTCTAGAATAAGACACAAAGTTCTACTCACCAGCTGGAACTAATACTTTCTGATCTAACACTCCTAATTCTGTTAGGTAGACTAACATTAATGCTTCTGGGGATTCGACTTGAAATGTCAAGTCCAACGCTCAGATCAGAGGTTTTTTTATTTTCGTTCACTCTCTTTTAAACTTGGGCCTTGAGGACTTTACAAACTTTTTCGATAATGTTTAAGTCAGGGCTTTGTGGAGGTCAAGGACGTGTGTTGATACCGTTTTCTTCTTTTCACTGATTCGCAGGTACGGAACGTGACAAGGTCCGTTGTCTTTCTGGTATGTACATGGACGGTTTGCGAAATGTCTAGCAATTACAGGGCATAATGAATCATCGAGAAGGGAAATACATATATATCAGTGTTTATATTTTCTTAAACAGAACATCCCTAGAATAACAATGATGCACAACACGTGGTTTCCCAGTATTTACGAAGACCAATGCATTTCAGGGCAAAATCTCTGCTCAGATGTTTTCCAAACAGATACGTTTTTGTTCTTAACAAGAATAATTTTAGTCTCACCACTGAAAGTGATAGCTGACCAATTATTTCGGACGTTCCAATAAAGTTTCTGTCGACTAAATCGCCTCCGTGCCTCCCGAGTCACTCTAGAAATTTTCGTTTCTTTGAAACAATCCGGCGACCGTACCTCTCCTCAAATAATAGTCTATAGCTACACACTGTCCTACTAGACACATGGCATCCTGTCCTTGCATTAAATAGGCATGTCCCTGTATGTTTTCACACTCTAGAAGGGATCATATCATCCAGCAGGGTCGTTTTCCTTCCCTCTCCACGTATCGATAAATCTCTTGCCAACACTTCAGTAATGTCTGGACTGTTCCAGAATTGACACCAGTTGCGTCTTGAAAATCCTTCGGCAGACGACTTTTTTGCTTACCTAAGGTTAATAGTCCAATATTTTAGTATGTGACAAGAGAAGGGCTAAAAGGCGGGATAAAAATTTCAATCAGAATCATGTTCATAGATAACAGCGATGTCGCCTTTTTGCGAAATCATTCATGGCAAGCGACTGTAGTATTTTTTGAGAGGACTGAATTTGCTATACAGTATTTGGTTTTTAATTCAAAAGGCCTTGACCACAACTGGTGAGTGGTAAATTGATGAACTATACAAATAATTCATTATTACCACTGATTCGATACCGCTTCCGGTGGACTTTAAGGCCCCGAATATATCAGTTGCTGCTGTAACAGGAGGGGTTTTTGAATACCTTCTTCTGGGACGTGTAGCAGTTAGCACTTCGCCCTAAGTTCAATATTCAGGATACATTTGGCCTGTAATTGTTTTAATCCAACTTTGGCTAGAATCAAATACAAAAATCTGTATAATCAATAATTTATTTACAATATCATTGTAAAGTTTGCAAAAAATGTTTATATTTATATATATATACTCTTAGCAAAACAACATTCCAATAATATATATCCTACAAGAATCTGTTCTTAGTAAAAAAAAAACTACCAATGGAACTAAAACAAATCGACATAGCGCCTAATAGATTCCATCGGAAAAAATTCTACACACAAAATATACTTAAGTTGCCAATTCGCGTGTGTTATTTGACAAAAATGTACAAAAATAACCTTTGAGAACGGCATGTAAATTTGTGGAAACGTATTAGCTAATCATTTACCTTACATTCGATGTCAGGTCAACAACTAGGACGGTACATAAACGTGCTGGAATATGACGATGGATGCCTTGCTGGTTTTCTGTAGAATTGGGAAGGTGGTCTGAAGCAGACCGGCCCAACAGCAACTAACGAAGCATAGAATTTCAAGCGTATTTATATCAAAAAAAGGCTTCCTTGACTGAAAATTACCAATTAAATAAGAATAAAAGCTAGAGAAACCCAAGAGTTGTTTATCATGTGTTTACTCTAAAAATAAGCACATTGGTCGAAATTGACAACTGATTTACGGGTAATTAGAATGGCTAAATGAGAGTAACTTCTTGTTTACACTGAATACATGGGGAGCAAAACTGAATCAAATTAAGATGAATAACAGCAATTCTGACTTTCAAAAATATAATTAAACTGTTAACAAGGTAGGGTTTAATATGCATGTTAAATTTCTATTAATAACAAGGGCTAGAAACATATTTAATAAAAACAACATTTCAATTAAAATTTGAAGAAGAAAAAAACTTCACACTTTCTACCAGTTCATAAAATAAATTTAAAAAATATGTATTTTGAGGAATGGAAATAAGGTATTTATTTTTTCTTTCTATGCTTTAAATTTATCATATATTACAATACTATCTTTTGAGTCTTCAGAACAATCGAAAAAAAAATCATTTATTGTTCATACTTACTGCGCGAGTTGTGACTATGGTTTATGTCGACTTCAACAGACATCACTCTAATTCTAATTTGTGACAACGATCTTTGTTCATCCATTTTTGATGGGTATTTCAATTTCATATATATAGATCTGCCACAATAATCTGCTTCTGGTAAAACAGTAAAACAGTCATATACCTAAGAAGAAAATTGTATAGATCATTCGGTATTGATTATTAATAGTTTCTGTTACGTTTCATTTTACTTTTAAATACTATAGAAAAGAAGGGATACAGTTGACCAGTTCTTGACTGCTATGTATGTATGTCCCTACATACACGTTATATTTGTTTAAACAAAAAACAACAGCCTCGTTTTTCTTCATATCAAAGTCATAATGAGAACAAGCAACACTGAGAATAATCGCACACTTTAAAATCAAAGCAGCCCAAGCACCTGTTTTAGAGGAATTGGTATATTTTGGAGAATCTCGAATGTACATAGGGCAGCCAGACCTAGATTCGGACTGGTATACACAGAACAAGACATTTTATAATGTTTTTCCTAGAATTAATCTTAATTGCAAGACAATAATTCAAACTCTTTTTTTTTTCATTCATTCGATACCAATATTATAACTTAAGCAGTCCTGTTTACAGTGCCAATTACTGATCATTGACAGTTTTATTCCTCGGTTATGTTATTCATGAACAGATGCCAAAATGACCTTAAAAATGTTTCTATTTTGCATTGAACTTCTTGTAAAACTTCCACAGTTTTTTTCATAAGTTTAGTAAAACTTCACGTGTGTATACCTTTGTTACATCTACATTTTCCTGATGGAAAATAAGAGCAGCAGCATCTTCTTCATGTCCACAATTTACAGAAAACACCGCTAACCTGGCACAAATTTCATAATATGTCATGCTGAGAAAAAGTACAGGACAACTTTCAGAAAACAGTTCACCATTCCAAATAACCTCAAATGCAGAGTCTTTATACATAATGTATTCTTTTACTTCACAGTCAGATTCCGGGAAGCCGATTTCTAAAAAAGTACAACAAATGTATGTACACATATAAACAACATAAAGTATAACTCGGAAGTCTAACCACCAAAATCATGCGTGTCCGGATTCGTGCTTAGTCATAGCAAAACAACACGACATTGCGTAAACATGCATGTGTATCGCTATAATGCATAACAATTGATAATGTTAATTTATCTCAATTTCACAAGTCGCAAACCTTTATTTATTCCTGATATTATCGGAAAAGTTCATGATGTGTTAAAGGTCATTACAAATTAAGACGATTCACCTGTTATATACGACAGAAACTTGGACTTGAGTAAATTTACCTCTCTAAAAGATATTTTGGCACTACTTTTCTTAAATGAATTTAATAGTTTTCGTTTTATATGTTTGCAGATATGTTATACAATGTACGGACGATGCTCGTGAAACAAAACTCGCACACAGATTGCATGTATATAGAGCAGTAGTAATAAGTGATATGAACATGTAATAAAACAATAATGTATAGTAATTTCCTGAATATTGGTATTAAATATTGTCCCTAAAATATTTCATATTGCACGATCTGGCAAGTGCAGTATGACGAACTGCAAGGAACAATAATATTCACCAATATTCCTGCAATACCCGTTTTATATATATAGTAATAATTATTTTCTACTATTTTCACACTTATATCTAGAGCATTCTGAACTACTGCGAATATGAAAGATAAAACTCTTATTTGTACTATTTCCAAACCCAAGCAATTTCTCCCAGTCTTGTGAATAAAATCCTTAGATCTGTTCCCATTTACTTTAGACATATTAGCATCAGATGTTTGTTCTTTCGATCAACATTAATGTTTCTCATTTCCGCCATTTAATTTTTATATTTCCCGATGGCTTTCCATTCAGTCAAATGATAAATATTCATAACTTAATAATAAAAGACTCGTTGCACTGCCACAACATGGAAAAAATGCTGATTTTTTTTTTACTTCATACCAATACCTGTATAATTTGCTTTAATTACAAATATACACGCAGTAACTGATAAAATGGTCATTATAACTTCGGCGGGTGTCATTCTGAAATGAAAAAGAGATACATTTAAGTCATACAATTTTATTTATCATCATATTTACATCTTTTTTTGTAAAATATCCTTTTTAACACGGTTAAAATTTATTATAATGCTTCAAATCTGTGTCAAAGTAAAGTTGACATAAAATAGAGAATAGTAATTATAATAATTTGTGAGAATAAGACACAGTGATACAATAATTGATCTACATTGTAATGTAATTATGATAATAATTCTATGATGTTATTTTTAATGCGTTTTACATGCGAGTCATTTTCAAAAATTGCCGATTTTCTTGTCCAACGGTCTTATAGCAAAATATGATATAAAATTTGTTTACCCTGTTTATTTTATGCGGAATTTTACTACTTGCAGATGAAATGTAGTCAGCATGTCAGAGAACAATAGTATAAATCGATGTTTAAGGACCTTAAATGATAAGAATTAGAATGTCCCTTTCCAATAAGTATATGATATTATGTAGCTATACAAACTCATACCATTAAGTTTGGTTTTTTTCTGTTGTCCTTTGATAATTGTCAACTACATAACGAAATCGTATTTGGTTGCTAATGATGAGCATCTGACATCCTATATTGCTAAGGAAGTGCCTCATCACTAACTCTACTTTGCCTATAAAAATGGTGGCATGAAAGCAGACGATTACAAAAGGTATGTATCATTATTGGTATAGAGATGTGTCGAGGTAGCACAATATTTTTTCATATGTCGACTTGGTAACGGTAAAATAAAGTGGGCAAACTGCAAAATTTTAGGATCAAATTTCATGATTATACTTAAAATCAGGTGTTTCCTACAAAAATCAAAAGGTAGTTCAATTTGTAGTATTAGGGGATAGACAAACTGCGCTAATGTGCGAATATGTCCATTACATAACAGTCAACTACTTAACGATTAATATCGTTATGTACTTCATTGACCATGTTATGTAGTGGACATAAATCATTCAAAATTAAAAAATCTTTCAACTTAACCATGTTTACTATTAATTTGAGACCACTCCCAATCTGCTACAAACTATTCAACACCTACCCAAGTGTTTCGGGTACCTGTTCAGATCGATTAATAGGATCAAGGCCGTATCCATCATCAACGACTCAAGCCTCTGGTGTGTTATTTTTAAGACGCATTATCTTTAATTTTTTGTTCAGAAACTGATACACAAGGAGTCGGGCACTTGGTGGTCAATAGTCAATGCTTTTCTATTTTAGTTTTTTTTCCACACTGTGTTCAAAAATTGTTTTCAATTGAGAATGTGCGTTGTAATTAACGTATTGTATACGTTGTTAGCCGAGGTGAGGTAATTTTCCAGGTTTTTATATTTTTTGTACGCAATCAGCGGGGGGGGGGGGGGGTTTAAATAAGTAATTTGTTTCATCATTTCTTTCAATAATATTCCAGTGTTTTCTGATAATTATTCCTAACTGTTTGAAACAGGGGTTAAATTTTGTAGCAAAGACTAGTGGTGGCGCTTTGTTTTTATTTTTAGGCCTGTATTTAAGTTTTTTTCTCTATTAGTTAAAATAGCTTTTGACACTGCATTTTTAATTTCAGTGTTTTTGTAGCCTCGTTTCATTAGATTAGTTTTAAAGAATTAATTTGTGATTTAGTTTAATTTTCATCACTAGTACATCTGATTATTCTGGTTACTTCCCCAGTTATTAAACCTTTAAATACTGAGGACGGGTGTGCCGATGTTCTATGGAGATATTGGTAATTTTTAGTAGGTTTTCTATATATTTTAAAATCAATTATGTTTTCTCTGTGGAATCTATTTCTTCTGAATATGGTATTGTCAAGAAATTTAATTCACTACTAGATATTGCGTGAGTTAATTTCAGAAGTGGGTGAATGTTGTTTGCTATATTAAAGAATTGTTTCAAATGTTCCTCATTTTCTTCAATGAAAATAAATCCATCCTCTGTATATTATTCATATTAGAATTTTGTGTTTGTGTGTGAAATAATTCAATTATTTCTGAAATAATTTCAAACACTCTAATGTCCGTAAGAGAGGGGCTACTCGGATAACCCATGTGAACCCCTGTGCACTGGAGATAGAGAGTGCTACAGAATTCAAATTCATTATTTTTTAGAATAATCTCAAGCAATTCTAAAAATTTCTCTTTAGGAGGCAAAGGAATATCAAATGTACAGGCTTCAATTTTAGGCCAAGCTCTGTTTATTGCTTCGTAAATCTCAATATGTTCCATATTTTCATACATAGGGGTAGCATCAAAATAGCCATTACAAAGCTCGGAGGTAGGACCAGTCCTTTATCTTATTAATAAAGGCTGTTGTTTCCTGAGTGTCCATTGTTTAGTAACAAAGATTAAAAGATTGGCTGGACCGTGGGGCTGTGGGCCCAGTCAATCTATAAAAAGGCAGTGGAATGTCAGAGGAATCTCGGACTATTTTTATCTTGTTACATTTTTGACTGAACTGCATAGTGTTATTGTTTAGTTTCATAGACTTAGTCAGTTAGACAGATGTTTATAGTTCGTTTGTTTTGAATTCTAGTCATCAGAAAAGAAGAATTGATTTTTTTGTCCTCTACATAACATTCATGTCAACTACAAAACACAGTTGTCCCTTACATAACGCAAACCAATTTTGCTTTCCTAATTTCTTCCATGCATGATCCAAATAATTACATTTTATGATTTTGAAGCATTAAAGACAAATATGTATATGTGCAATTGAAATAACGTAAATCTGCATTATGCAGAAAGTTACGACAAGTGTTGTTTTGCTATTCATCATTTAACTGAAATATTTCATAGATTATAATTCTAACCATATTGATTACAAAAGACACCATTATCTGTGTGTGTTGCAAACATTTAAATCCAGTTGTTTGCACTTTACAGTGAATTATCAGTATTTTTCCTATTGTTATGTAGTTGACATTTTTTCAGACCCATTTATATTATTTTGCATCAAAATGAAAGTTGTAGGTTTCATTAAGATTGCAAATTTCAGATATTGTTCATTTATATGTTGAAGAGTTCATTTGTATTATTAAAGTTCATTTTGATCGATATTTATTTTATTTCAACAACTGCCCGGAATATCGGCATTTTTTTTTAAAATGACCCATGTACATTTCAACGAATCACGTGCAACTAGCATTGCTAAAGGCAAAAAATTGGAAGAGCCGAAAAAATCAACCAAAATTTTATGGAGAGTAGATTAAATATAGAATGGCTGAAAATAACAAAGCCAAAACTATTTCAAATAACAATTTCATGTTTAGAGCAAATAAACTATACCAACCTGATAACTACTGATAATCATTTTTTTCTGTGGCCAATTCTCAAAATGTTCTAAAGTAGAATAATAATAATAATAATAATGATGATGATGATGATGATGATGATGATTCGGTCAAATTATTATATATTACCTTTTTGGCATTAATCCAGTTAACAGATTATTGACAAGGAATTAGATTATTTTCGTGAAACAATTTTTACACACGTTAGAAACACGTGTTGAAATTTCGTTGAAAGAAGGCCATTTTCCGCTGTATTTATTTCACTTCCAGGGCTATTTTCAAAAAGTCGCTTAAAACCTTTCAAAATCTCCGGAGGCATAGCTTGGTATGTGGTCTCTGAAGATTTGCTAATAATAACGAACAAGTAAGTTACTAAAAACATTCTACATACCTCAATATCGCTTTGGGAGACACATTTGCCAAATTAAGGTCTTTAAGAGAGTTTTTCAACGAGAAGGAAACTCAGAAACAAAATAAATTTTTGGTTCTGAATTTCCGTCTTCAGAATATTCCAAAAAGTGATGCAAATGGACCAAAATTGCATATATACAGACCTTTTAAGGTAGAAAACTTGAACATATTATTATGATGAAGCATTAAAGTATTGTTTGCTAACTAAAAATACAATCGTTTACGATAAAAAGTAGGTAAATATTTAAGATTAAAAATCAATGGTTATGAGTGAAACAAATACAGGGGAAAGTGGCCATCCTCCTTTTATTAAAAATAGGGTCTTAACTTTCAGTCTCAAATTAACTGGATTTTGGCTACTCTTTTTGGCTCGTTCAATTTTTTCTTGCAATATTTTTTGTAACAATTTGAGCAACTAGTGTACCTGATAATTTTTTATCCAGAAATATGTGTTGTACACAAGAAATCATTTTACTTTCAGTCATTTTGGGTTTGAATTTAGATCAGTGTTTTGGTTTTCAACATTTTAGGCCTTGGTCACAACTGATGAGTCGTAAATTGATGAAATGTGCACATCTTGTGCTTCAAAATTGGTATCAAATAATTTCTTACTACCATTGAGGCAATACTACTGCCGTTGGACTGTAATTAAGATTATCCCGGCACGATTTTTAAACACGTATATAAATTTTCAATTTTTACATTTCAAAATTCGGTCAATGGTCGGTTTTGAACTCCATCAGTCCGGGAATCTGGCTATCTTGTTGAGATTCTTTTGATTCTATTGTTTACACTTTGTGGGTAGTACATGTATTTTTGGCTTCCCAAAGTTTTGGTCACGAGCGTACAAATGTACACATATGGTTTGTATGCAAGGAATTGAATAGCTCAGTTACTTTTTACACTTAATGTTTTAGTATACATAGACTAATATTCTTGATTGTTGCAACTTCTTATAATTTTCACAACCCATTAAAATTCAAAACTCACCCATTTATTCATACCTATGTGCTTTGAAAAGATGGCAACATGCATTTCTATCAAACTTTTTAAAAAAATGCATTTTTACATGTAACAGTTCAGAGCATTTTACATTAAAATTATAAATGACTACGACAAATGGGTATTTCATCTACGACGTGGAATTTCAACGTATTCACACATTACTGATAGTCACTTTGTACAGTATTATATGTAGCCTTTCTACTTTAAAAAATGAAATTTTATTAATAAGTACATGAAAACATTTTTCTTATGGTTTTCAGTGTAAATATTCATAATTATTCTAAAAAACTTAAATCATCGTTACTAAAATCGTGAAAAATGGTTACAAAATATTGCCAAGTTCTTTTTATCTGTGATCAAACTAAAGTTTTATTTTGCTAAAAAGACTCGCTAGCTGAAATTTCCTTAGGCTCCTCTGTACTGATTAAAGTCAGGTGTTGTTCTGGAGTTATGTCGCATTGTCCATAAAAAGGTCAATATGCACGAAAATTCACAAAATTAGCAATTTTCGGGTAAATTAAAAAACGTGTCGACTTCGATGTGCTCAATATATCTTGTTAAAATTTGAAATATACTTTGTTAAGATAAGTATCTTTTAATGGTCAACTGCTAATCATATAGCTCTTATTTTGTATTTTTATTTAATGAAGTTTACCCTTGACTTAATGAACGTCAAGTAAAAAGCTTAAAATATGTATTACCGATATATATACACACAGATACTATCGATCAATATTAGAAACAAGAATTGTATGTGTTTACTGGAAAAAAACAATTAAAATTAAGAAATTATATTTCAAATCATCAAGAAACTAATACATTAATAAATAAATAAGCAGCTTGTATACTCACTTGTTTATCATTTCACCACCTTATGTGTCATTAAAATATTCACTACGAGTAAAGCAACATTACACATTTTGCACACAAACAATATTTATCGAAGTCAGCTTGGGTTGTCTTTCTTTCCTTGTGTCTACTCGGATGTGGTATTGCAAGTTTCACAATATTGACTATATTTATTGAAATCTACAGTATAGGATACCTCACTTTTTATACGTCGTAAGTGAAAAATAAAACATGATAACGATATTCCTGAATTTGAAATTTTAAACCTATTAATACAGTTCTTGTTATAAAAATCGCGTTAACAATTGTTGAGAAGGTTAGAAATGGTCCCAAAAAATTTATATTTTGAACGCAATCTTACCTGGGTGTACATTTCTCTTTGCTTACTCAAATCTTAAGAGCAAGGTAAGAAAGAATATTAGGTTAATTAATATAAGAAACCAAGACAAAAAAGGCCATCCAACAATACTACATCTATATACAAAGAGAGAACTAAAATGAGGAAGGATGAAAATAAACAAACATCAGGTGTAAATGTCCCTACTTTTTCTATTTGTATTTTATTTATATTTTTTGTCAATAACCAAACATCTGCAAGTTGCTTATACGGTCTGTCTGTTCTAAACACGTTTGCAGTAGGTTCTCACGATCACGGTGTATGTGCAATTTTATTATTGACCATATAAATGCTGATACTTTGTATCTTCATTTTAGATTAGATCGTTGACCATTTATCATTTGCTGCTTCAGGGGCATCAAACCCTTCTTTGTGGACAACTTGCACTTTTGAGATTACGGAGACAAAGGTGTTAAAATATGCTTCAAAATAGGTCTTGCTGTGTACATTCATGGCTTTCTGTGGAAAGGAGACTGCAATTCGGTCATTACCCGACAGATTGATGGAAGAGTTAAGATTTGAAGATCAACAATCGTTCTTCAATTTTCTAACGGCTTCAGAAATATTTGATAACTTTTACACAGAGTTGAACATATAATTAAAAGAGCTAATAAATGTTTCAGAAAAAAAACATTGGAATCGGGACTGAAACTTGCAATCACCATTAGGCATTTGGCATGTTGTGACTTTGTGGCAGAACTTTAGAGTTGACCGCAATACATTTTCTATATTCATTACCTGAAGTATGCCAGGCAATTGCCCTTGACTTCATTTTCATACTGCGGTGGTCATACTAAAGTTTTTAAATTAGGTCTCTTTTTCAGTAACTAAACATGCTATATCAACTATACTTGATATGTGTATTCCTTTTGAAAATTATGTCAAGGAAATGCGACACCTGTCTGACGGACATACACTGCATGCATTGGATTTTGAGAAACAAATCCAATCCTAAAATTCTAACCTGACCATTGGAGCGAGGAGATGAGGACAAGATCAGGTGACAATGACAGACTGAAATAAACATGCTGAGGTCATATCAACCATTACACAAAATTTCATTTGCTAGATTATCATGATTACGTCCCTTTCTGAATAATATTAAGGTGACAGGTACGTAAATGGATAATCTCACGGAATTTTATGAAGTTTTGCATACAACTAGAGCATGAGGAACTGCACATGAACATCGAAAAAATAATATATATAACTTTTACACTTTCTGAGATATAGCAAATTAAATATCCGGAAAATAGTAGTACAAATATATAGAATACACGTAAATATCGTAAAAAAAGTTCAGCAATTTTGAATACAAATTAACATTTCTCAAAATTTTGTCCTACGAACTTTCTTTAAAAATGATATGTTTTTGCTACTGGAATTTCCGTTTTATTGATATAAAATTTATAGGGGGTCACCGAATTCGTTTTTTGAGTATGGATAGTTGAATTTGCTGTACAGCGTGGAAAAGGCAAAAATAATCGTGACTTCGTGGCTCTAAATCTTATTTTTCGACGTTTTTAGGTATTGCACAGACACTTGGATGATTTATACTGCAAAAACGAATTCGGTGACCCCCTATAGCTTTCATATCAATAAAACGGAAATTTTAGTGTCAATAACATATCGATTTTAAATAAAATTCGTAGGACACGTTTTTGAGAAAAGGCAATTTAAAGTAAAATTTTTCAATATTTTTTGCGATATTTAAGTGCATCCTATACATTTGTACTTCTTTCTACAGAATATTCAATTTGCTATATATCCGAAAGTATTAAAGTTACTTATATATTTTTTCGATATTCATATGCAGTTCAACATGCTCTAATTGTCTGCATAATTTCATAAAAATCCATGAGATAGCCCATTTACGTACCTGTTACCTTTTAAGTCTTTAAATTCTTCATAAGGTACACACATGTCTTCTGACGTTTTATGACGTAGCCTTTATCGTTCATTTCATGCCTAATCTGTTTCTCAGTAACTGTTAGGTCAGTTATATTTGGTCTGTATATTCATCACAAGGTGTACAAGGCGGGCGCATGTCTTGACTTTATCTCTTTTTCACACCGGGAACAGTGTTTCATGTTCGGTTTATGTGTTTAACAATATTTAGTTTGATCAAACATTTCTGAAGCCATTAGAAATATACCTTGCAAGTTGTTTAGATCATGACTTCGAAATTTTAGAATTTGTGAAAACTAAGGAGTTTACTCCTGCAAACGTGTAGCTCTGTCCTTAGATGGTTTTCGATTTACTCCTTTTGGTCATTTTGGTATTTTTGAAGTTACTCTTCAACGTTTTGTTTTTCAACATTTTAGGTCTTGCGCACAACTGATGAGTCGTAAATCGACGAAATGTGCACATTTTGTGCATCAAAATTGGTATCAAAGAAATTTGAAAGTATTTTCATTATACCTTTGTGCATTATACTATACAATTATAGCATGTTGGTGAGGTCGATACATGATTTTATTTCACTGACCAAGAACAATACCAACTTAGGACGAAGTCAAAGGCCGATATTGTTATTCTTGGTCAGTGCGATAAAATCATGTATAGATCGAAAACAACATGCTACAATTGCTTTATTATTTTTCATACTTAAATACTAAATCTTTTTTTTTCAAGTTAACAATAACAATATATTTTCAGACAAAATGATGTTGACTTGTTTTGCTAATCTTTTTCAAATAAAATTATAACGGTACAAATAACATTTTGTAAATACAAAAACCCATTGGTTATAGGTAATAGTCATACTATGTCCGTGGGATATTCAAATATGGTTATTTTTGGAAATCCCCAATCCGTAAAAACTTTATACCATGCTTGACATGTTTTTATGTAGCGGAATATTCAAATATTCGAATATGGTTATTTTTGGAAATCCCAAGTCCGCAAAAACTGTATAGCATACTATACAGGTTTTTATAGTTTGTCACATGTCATGTGCTAATCCAATAGAAAAATAGGATTTAGACAGAAAAATAATAATGTGTCTTACTGTTTGCAATGTAAATAAAAACCCGATATCAAGGCTCAATCTCTTTTTCTTTCTATCTATGTAGTAGGTGTTTCCGAAATAGAGCAAGGTCTATATATAGTTGTATTATTATCAGGTGGCAAAAAATTGTTTGTCTAACCAGGCACGAATCAAGGCTAATAATTTTTGCAGCTGACCTAAATAAAGTGATGTAATTTCGTTATGTATTCCAGTCTTGCAAATGCAATGTCCTCTTTTTTGTGTTACTTTTTAAAATTCTTCTCAAGTCATTTTGCATTCACTTGGTGTGTTAAATGTTACAACCAACGTTCAAGCTTTCTTATTTGTACAACATAAAAGTTAGATTTTCGCTTTGATAAAATAAATCCAGGTATCATTATATATAGAAATACTTTGATTAAATGATATGAAAATAAAACACGTCATAATGAACATATTTTTGAATACCTTGTGACACGCAAAAGGCATTTTATACCTGACCAACGTAATTAGTACTTAATTAATTTCATCTGATTTTTTACCTTTGAAGTTTATATTAATTTCCAATTCCCTGTTTGCATAAGTTGGTGTTTATGGTAACACTCTTGTTTTCTTCTTGGAATAAATACATATAACTGCATCATATGGTTCATTAGCTTATAAATCTGTACATACTGTAGGAAGGTGTATATCACATTCCAGCAATAACAGGTCACTTTGACCTTTATATCATGCTTCACTGACATTCTTCATTTGAAGTCACTTTTGTGGGGACGAATGTAGTCATTGATGTATTATCAAATTTTATATAACTGCGTTTTGTATTCAAATATTATATAAATCAGAAAAATGAATGAGTTTATTATTATTATAGAATGTGTTTTGCACCCTATGACACATAGAAGGTGATAAAATGTGACCGTATACACTTTGTTTCTGGTTGATCTTTTTCGTCAAATAAAATTCTATTACACGGATTTTGAAGCCCTGTATATTAGTTCCTTCGTAAATGGCCATATTCAGTGTGGAATGACCCGTTGAAGATCGGTTTACGCGGCATCATCTCCCACTGCACGAGACTTCATCTTCCACTGCTTTTAGACCAATCAAATCGTGCAGTTCACAAATGCACAGATATTTTGACCAATCAGGCGTTACGTTGTTTAACTTCGTCGACTGTGCTCATTGAATTTACCTAGGTACAGGAAAATTAAAAATAAAGGAAAAAATAGGTACTTATACTCGTTCAAAATTGAAGACCTGGAAAATCTTCAACTCGTTTTTAAAATTCAGCGTCTTTTCCTCGTACCGCTGCGCTGCACTCGAAAAAGACCTTGAAGATTTTCCATTCTTCACTTTGAACTCGTGTAAGAACCTATTAATCTCATCAATTTATTTAATTAGTCATTAATTTTATAAAATGTTCGAAAGGGGTAGACCTAAACACCATGTAGAGACTGAGATATACACAAGTGAAATTATCCGTATCTTTCAAACATTGTATTAATGTTAAGATTAATGTGCTCTTAACATTATTGTTTCACAACATCTTATTTTTTTCTGGTTTCAATATAAAAAGTGTACGCATAACACGACAAACCAATACTTGAAAGACCAATTCAATTAATGTTAATTAAATTACTCTTTTTATTTTTGCGTGACAGGTGGTTTATGTAACATCCTTTGAGTCCCATGATATAGGATCAAATGAACGAAATAACACATTATCGAAAATCTATTTAATAATATGACAGAAATAGCCTCAGTATGGTAAATTTGGCACAACCAATATTTTGACGTTACCCCGGTCTTTATAAATACCGGTATTTATTTGAAAATTTATCCGGTTAATAATTTAATACAGATGTTCGGCCCGAAGCAACACCGAAAGTCATATCGCCCTGTAATAAAGTCAGTATGGATACAGGGAAATATAGAATTTCATGCGGACCGGGAATTTGGAAACAAGGCAATATGGAATACCATGCGGACCGTTTTTACATACATACTTATCATACTGACCAGCTGTATAGACTGGCTTGTCAAACGGACTGACCATACTGACCAGCTGTACGGACCGTTTAGATCATTTAATTTAACTTTCTGATTCTGTATTGGCCCTGTTTTGATTCTCGGTCAGCTGTATTGGCCCTCGGCTCTACGGGCCTCGAGACCAATACAGCTAGCCTTGAATCAATATATATATGAGAAATAGTTTGTACTCCTATACTAATATGAATTCAGCATTGGTTTATAATCTTTTGCATGGTGGATTCTCCATTTTCAAGCGTTTTTATGATACAAATACGATGTGAAAAACTGTAAGATTCCTATTAATTTTTAGATTTGAAAAAAAGTTTTGTAATTTAATACTTTTAATTTTTAAAAAAGATAAAACTTTCGAAATTTTTACTTTAATTCTAATCAGAATCATATCAAGGTTATGAGGGAGAGATGAGATGCATATGGCGTTACCATGGAAACTTATTCGTGTTATCGGAAGTGTCAGAGAAAATGTTGTGACGTTACTATTGACAATTGCTAAAATTTCTAGTATGACAGCAAGCTGGCTAATGTGCTAGTATGTGTAGACACTAAAATATATTTATTTTAAAAACTATGATAAAAACCCATTTCATTAAAGATAAAAATGTTGGGTTATTTTGTACTGTATGGTACATGTTTGTACATCTTGCAAGTATAATGTATCCTACCGAAAACCTGTTCAAATAAACCTCTGTCAACCAAACACCTGTGTAATCAGAACCCGCCCCCCCCCCCCCCCCCCCCCCCCCCCCCCCCCCCCCCCCCCCCATTTCATGTATTTTAGTCATTCCATTCCGTCATTCAGGGATTCATTAGAATTTCTTTTCCAAATGATTTTGTTTACAGTGATATTTTGTTTACTGTAGGTCATATTAAGCTGTATTCCGTAGGAACGTTTATAGAACAAATTAGAGTCACTTGCACTTTGGCGAACAAATTGGTTTTGAAATATATCATTTACTCCAACGTAATGATGTTAAAAGGATCACGCAGTGACAAGTTTCGCGTTTTCTAAAATAATTATATAAATGACAAACCAGAGGATTTTATATGGTAGGTGTGTAGGTTTCCTCAAGTACCCAGCAATAAAAAACCTTTATTTTTCATTAAGATGTTTATTTAATTGTATTCTTGTATAGTTCTTTACAAACTCAACAATGATATTTTATCCGGATGATAGTGATTTGATGTAGAATCATGATACATGGGTTGAACTCCAAATTCCGATGTGCATTTTTTCATTTTATATGGCCTGACTGATTTCTTGGAGCAGTTTCAGAGAGAATAATATTCATATACATGTATATCCAGAAATGGAAAAAATAGTGGCGACGCTTCCAACACCACAACATAAATGGAAACTGAGCATAGAAACAGAGTTAACATAGCAAAATTTCAATATTTATGAAAAAATGCTTAAAAAATATGCAATTCTACCAATGTTTGACTGAAAATTAAGGTCTTGTGTAACGTTTCAATGGAAATAAGCCTCAATTGTTCAGATTCTATATAAAATTCATTATATTTGTTAAGAACTTTTCCGGCTCATTTTCTCACAATTTAATTCAACAGTTAATGCAAAATTGCTATCACGAAAGTAAAGCTTACATAGTACTACACATCTCCTAGTTATTAACCACTTCTAGTTTCAACCCTTGTTTTCGTACTTTATTCGTACTTTATTATTGTTAAACCTCTCCTCTTTCATTTGATATCCCTTATCTGTGGGTAATATGTTCGTTACATAATTATCATACTGTCACACTTTACCAAATTTAAGAATCAATATAATTCTGGGCGTGCATTTATCAGAAACTTAAATAATTAGTAGAGTCGCATCATTTAGATGGGAAAAACAGACCATATAATAAACTGGAGATGAACTCAGGTTGTACGGAAAAGTAAGTAGTTTCTGACAGTAAAATACATCCGCTGTTCTCCCCATTTTCATTCAGATTACAAAACTTAAAATTTCCGTCATTCAATCTTTTTGTTGTAATTTAAAGTCTCAAGGGAAAAAGTCGTTATTATTTAAAGAATTACACATAATATTTTAATTGAAATATGACATGTATGACGTATATATCGTTTATTGTTTAATTTATTATGTTTTTATTTTTTTAGTTAAACGTGTGTCCAGGTGGCCTATGTTTGTTACGGCGCCGGACATTTTAGCAGATTGATAGGACAATGTAGCGGAAACTGGACCTTTTAGCGGAAATTTTGTGGACCTTTTAGCGGAAGATTCAAATACAATTTAGCGGAATTTAAAATATTATGTTGACATTTTAGCGGAAGAGTTCAGTCTTTTTTAAGCATCTGCCTCTTCCGTTAGCCAGACGAGCGACAGTAGTATTTTGAGCAGGATATAGTTCACTTTAATACAGTTAATATTTAAAAACAAAGCACTATTATAATCTCAAGTTAGCGCTACAAACAAGATATTAACAATATGTACATATCAACATTTGCTCTGTATCGTTCTATTTACTAATGTCACTAATGCTGAACATTTCTGGTGTTCTGGGGCAACTAACATGAACTAACATGAAGTCTTCGCTAAAAAGTCCATTAAAGTTTCCATTCACACCTTTAGAAAATTCGCTAAAATGTCCTGCGCCCGTTATGTCCCATTCTCATGAGTTTGTTTGGATTTCCATTTTACGGACTTTTCCTAGTTTTTCGCTTCGGTATTCTTTGCCAATATTTGTAATATGTTCCAATCCTGAATGAGGTTTTCATTGTACATTAACCACACGTCTGTACTTCTTTTTTAAAATAAGAAGTCAAATGTTTGTGTTTAATTCTTAATTTATGTATCACTGGTCTGAATAACCTATATTTGCTTGGTAGATAGTTCTTCAGCGTTAGCACATGCATTTCTGACACAGTAAAGTTGTAAAGTTGTTATATTGTAGCAGAGAAAATATATACAGCTATCATGGAATTTCAACATTTTTCACAATTTTACATAGAGCGCTCTTTTTGGAAAACACCACCCCACAAAAGTGTACATAACATTTTTTAACATTGTTGCTGTGAACAGGTGTACCACTCCTTACTCGGAAAGAGGATCTACAGACATCGTTAAATCCATTGAAAATGCAAGAAGTAAGTCATAAAATAGGGGAAAATGGGTGACATCTAATTGTAAATAATATTATTATAATATTGTATAATTCAAAAGCTGTCATTTGTCAAAATAGATCACATGGTAAACCTGTAAAATGCTTGTAAAATAGGTGTTTCCATAAATAAAATTAAATGTTGAAAGACTAAGAGTTTCTAAAAATGATTTAGTTGAAAGACCCCCTTATTCCAAAAATAGAATTTAGAAGAACAAATTTATAAAGCGATATTTTGATTGGCTGTTGGATTAGTCTAAGGACCAATCAGAATCGATCTTTCATTCTTACTTCGGAAGTTCATTAAATATGTGATATCTACATGTTGTTTTGTTAATATTAACAAATTTAATTATTACATTAAACATTAATGTTTATCATTTTCAATTCAATATCAACATAATGAAAAGGATATAGGGAAAATGTCTGAGATTCAAAACCGTAAAGCACAGGTTAGTTCGTTGGTTATTGAAATAGAACATGATTGATATTTTGTGAATCTGAATATTATAATAAAACAATTATAGCCTTTAAACTGTCGATATAATTTCATCAGGTCGATAAAACATGTATCAACCTCCTCTAAAAGCTATAATTGTTTAGTTCAGTTCTAACCTCTCTAGAACTGTCCTAAACTGTCAGAAGAAATGTTCTCGAACAGTTTAAGAACTGTCATCCTGACACCTTTAGAACCGTTAATGACAAGGAGTGTCATAAATGGTTCTAGGGTAGAACCATTCTTGACGGTTCTACTCTAGAACCATTTATGACAGTTCTACCCTCGAACCATTCTGAACGGTTCTACCCTAGAAACATTTATGACAGTTCTACTCGAGAACCATTATGGACAGTTCTATCCTAGAACCATTCTGGACGGTTCTACCCTAGAACCATTCTGAACGGTTGTACACTACATCCACTCTGAATGGTTTTAACTCGCTAAGCTACTGTATAAAACATTCCTCTATATATGTTTCGACAAGAGAACATTTTAAATCATTAAGATGTAGTACCGTCCCTTCTCAATTATTGTGTAAAATGTCCATATATGTACGCTATGTCTTTGTAATGTTTCGATAAATTGGTGAAATGCACCTCTTATTTCAAAATGGTGGTACTCATTCCAATCATCTTCTATATGTACCTTGTCATAACGAAATAAATATCGTTCATACGAGCAAAGGGAATTAATTATATAATTATATAATATATCAAATGTTTAACATATAAAAATGATTAAAAAAAAGGATAAATTATTAATTCAAAATAAATTAAAATTTTACTTATCTGATACATTTGAAATCTCTGCTAGAAATTTTGGAAAAGGCATAAATTTCAACTGTTTTACAATATTCAAAACAACAACGCTCCTCCGTATCTTTGTAATTTAATACCACCTTGTATACAAAGTACAACTACATATCCGCTGAGGAACGGTGAAGATTACTTTCTTTTTTTCTCTTATGTATCTTTATATTTTGATTCATTTTCCTCTAGTATGTATAAAGGCTTAAATTAATATTTATTATGTTTTGTACATGCTCTAAAATTGTAATGATATAAATCGTATACGGGGAAGAGACGATCTTAGTTTGTTTAACATTATGTCTGATCCCTTTTAATTTATTTGAGTAAATAAAATATGTTTAAACTAAACCATTTATGACAGTTCTACACAAGAACCATTCTGGATGGTTCCACTCTAGAACCATTTATGACAGTTCTTTTTTTCTTTTTTTTTTGACTTAGAAAATACTTTATTTAACAAAAACTGTTACATGAACTATACAAACTACAGTTTTCATATGTATAGTTCCCTTTTATTAGTATCTGGATGCCAGGGTTACACTTAGATAAAAATATATTTTAATGTTAGTTTCAATACAATAATTATTAATAAGGCAAATTACATTTAATAACTTTTTCAAAATTTATTCTATATTCGATAATTTGTCTAAAATTAAACAAATTTGAATTGACCTCGGAAGATTTCCAAAGTCCAGTCTTTCGCTTGAAAGAACTCATTTTTAACAATTTACATTATAAACATTTTTAATGTTTGCCTAAAATCGATTTTTATTTTGACTTCGAATGCTGATATTGTAGAATATAGAATAAAAACAATATAAATATCATTTTCCTCAGAAAACATGTTGCTCAATCGACTCCGAAAAAAGTGATAATCATTTCGGCCGTAGTCCTCAGTGAATATCAATCTTTCAAAAGTCAACAAAACCACACATTTACCTCATTAAAAGACAGTTATTGTATAATCTAATTGTATATAGTAATGAAAATATTTTATTTTTTTTTTAATTTTATATGCCTCATATTATCTGACAAGAACAAAATTAAAATCACACAAAAGTAGGTCATAGCACATATTGACCATCCCTAGATCTATTGTCCTAGATTGATTGTTATTTTTACCACTCTATGTGTTTTGACGCAAGGTGTTGACGCGTTTAATTTTGGATATAATCAAAATGTTTATTTATTTGGAGATATTAATCTTAAGCGGTAAGTGTTTATTTAAAAAGATGTAGTTAATAATTTCTTAGTAATTTCAGGAAATTGTGTAGAAAAGGTGTATCTATTTCCTTTTCTTTTGAATTGAAATATACATTCGATTTCAATCAATCTAATTAAAAACCGATCTCTCATCGCTCCCGTTTTCTGATATGTCGCGTGGGAGATCTAACGAAACCCGCTTTGAGGTCACATGTGAGTGACCTCGTAGGTGTGTCCTGTTCGACCAATGAAACTGCGGCTTAGGCGATCTTGTAAGTTGATCGTATGGTGAAGGGATGTAACTCATTTTATTAACGAAGAAATCATCAGTCCCCAGAATTCATAAACTTTTTTGATTGGCTTATTGATAGGAAGTCAACTCATTTGCATGTCATTATAAATTCATAAGTTCCAGTTCACTCACATGTGACCTCAAAGCGGATTTCGTTAGATCTCCCACGCGACATATCAGAAAACGGGAGCGATGAGAGATCGGTTTTTAATTAGATTGGATTTCAATTCGTTTTTAAAAATATTTAGTATGTTTATTACTTTTGTTCTTTTTTCAGATACATAAAAAGATTTATATATTGCAAACCCCAAAATGGTTATTATCAAATTGATATCGTTTCGATTCCCTTCCCATATTTTATATCCAAAAACAAAATGTTTTAGGTGTATTCGATTATTTATCCCTAATTGACTGAATATATCATAAACAACATCCCACAAGCTAGTTAATGTATTACATTCTATGAAAAAATGCTGATATGTGTATATTTTTTTACAATAAAAACATAATGGATTATTTACTAATTTCCACTTGAAAAGCTTTTCTTGATTTGGAAAAATATTACTTAGTAATTTCCATCTGTACATTTTCAATTTATTTGTATAGATTTCTCTATGGATAAATTTAATAGTATTTTCAGTAATGTGGTTGTAAGAGTTTAGTTCTCTTTTCCATTTTTCAAATCCGATATTATTTTCAACTTTATAACTTATCAAACAACCATAGATTTGTTTATTTGCTAGGTTTTCACAATCGAAATGTTGTTTCCCTATAGCTATTTTAATTTGATTGCTATTAATTTTTACTTTTGTATTCTTTGAATCATCCCTGTTTAACTTTGTCAACCAATCGTTAGGCAAAGCCTTCTTTAAAATACATACTTCTGAAATCCAGTTTGTTTTGATAAGAATTTTTTCACTGATAAGATTATCTGAGAGAAACCCATTTTGATCAACTAAATCTTGAATGTAAATTAAGTTACTGTTGACCCAATTTTTAAAAAATAAAGGTTTATTTTGGAATTTTATAAACCTATTGCCCCAAATGACTTGCTGACGAATTTCTCTAAAACATTTTGGCTCCTTTTTGTTTATTCCATCAAATTGCACCCAGCAATTAAGCATATCAATATAAAATTCTGGAATGTTATATCCTTCCGTTAAACTTTTCAATCCATTTTTATCTAAATTCATTTTAAATATAAGCAGATTTTTGCCAAATTTATTTAGAAACAATTTTGGTAAAACGGCCCAATTTTCATCCGTCGATTTTAATAATCTCAACACCCATTTTATTTTTAATGTTGAAAAGTAAGATTTGATATCTACCATCCTTAATCCACCTTTCTCATATTCGACTATTAAAGTATTTCTTTTCACACGGTCAATTTTTCCATTCCAAATAAACCTAGTAAATATTTCGTTTTTTAGTATTTTCATATTTACCTTGTCTATGTCTGTTACACTTGCAATGTATGTAAATTGAGGTATAATTAATGCTTTTATAATGGTAATTTTTCCTAATAATGTAAGATTTCTCTTTTCCCATGATTTCATTAAACTTTTTGCCTTCTCTATTCTACTTCCCCAATTCAAGTTTCTGCATTCATTTTTATTTACTCCCACATATACCCCTAAAACTTTAATCGGCTTTTGTGAAAAATTTATGCCTTCTACCTTATCTTTACAATGTTTTAACCTCCCTATCCAGATTCCTTCAGTTTTGTTTCTGTTCAATTTTAAACCTGAAAACGTTCCGAAAATTTCTAATTTAAAAATATTTAAAGCTATTCTTATTTCTTGCTTCGATTTTAAAAATAACATGGTATCATCTGCCAATTGAGTAATTTTTAAATTGTGTGTTTTGCCGTCTAGTTTTATTTCAGTAACCTTTATATCTGAATTCTCTTTTATTTGCTAAAATTTATACTGCAATAACGAATGCAAGAACATCCCTGTTTTATTGAGTGGCGCAGAAATCCACCCATTATTTATGACCGATATATTGATATTATTATACAAAGTTTTAACCCAATTTATAAAATTATTATTGAAACCAAAATGTTTTAAAGATTTGTACATAAAATTTAGATTTAACGTATCGAAAGCTTTTTGAAAATCTATAAGAAGAATATAACCTTCTACACCAAATGAGTCACTGTATTCTATAATGTCGTTGATGAGCCGTAAGTTTTGTCCTACAAATCTATTTTTTATATACCCCGTCTGATCTGGATTTATAATTTTACCAATTACACTTTTCACTCTATTTGCAAGAACATGTAATAATAATTTGTAATCGGTATTCAATAGCGATATTTGGCGATAGTTAGATAATTCTAACGGATCATTTTTCTTAAACAATAAACTTAAATAACTTTGTCGCCGTATAAAAGGTAGTTTCCCTTTTTCATAGCTGTTGTTACAAATTTGAACCAAAATAGGTCCTAATAAATCCCAAAAAGTTTTATAAAAATTTGAAGCTAACCCGTCACTCCCTTATTTATGACAGTTCTACCCTAGAACCATTTATGACAGTTCTACTTTAGAACCATTTATGACAGGGCTGGTTCTACCCAGAACTGTTCTCGAATGGTTCTAGAACCGTCCTCTCCGACAGAATAGTTGAGAGGTTAGAACTGATCTCAACTGCACAGTGATATTTATTTTAATTTTGATAATATAATATTGACATTTATATTGATATTAATAATACTGAAAAAATATATGAGCATAAAAATTCCATAATATATTTCGAATATCTTGTAACAAGCAACATGCATTTAAAACACTGAAGCAATTTAATTAGTACTAAATTAATTTGATATTTGTACATGTAGTTGTGGTAATATTAAATACCATGCATGCAATATTTCGTGTTTATATAACATTAACTGTTCTCTTGAGAATGTAATACGGTATCATATATTATTGATATTTTATCAAAACCAATTTAACAGAATTTTATCTACAAATACTATACAAAACAGAAAAACCAATCAATTCATTTTTATCATTATACAATACGCTTAACTAAATACATGTATGATATCTACCAATTTGGCCATTTTCGCATTTGTGAATTATTTTGCTCTTCACGTTCTTTGGATTTTTGTTTTTAGGCCTTGAGCACAACTTATGAGTTGTAAATTGAAGACATTTGCACATTCTGTGCAGCAAATTTGTATCAAAGAATTTATATCGTTACCGTTGCTTGTGGACTCTGATTCCCCGAGGGTATCGCCAACTTAGTTGCTAGTATTTCCATACTTGTACGAAATTGATAGTTTAAATTTATTGTTACAAAATGTTAAAACTTTGTGAAAACTAAGGAGTATCTCCACCATGCATAGCTCTGTCCTTAGGTGGTTTTGGCGTTACCCGTTTAGTAATTTTGCATTTGTGAATTTGTTCTTCAACTTTCTGGATTGTTGTATAGGTTTTCAATATTTTAGACCTTCAGCCTAACTGATAAGTCGCAAATGGACAAAATGTGCACATCTTGTGTAGCAAAATTGGCATAAAAAATATTTATATATATCAGGGAATAACATCTGGCCGTTGATGTATACTCTTTGTCTCTGTTTTAGTTTTTGTTGTCGGAATTATATTCTATTATACTAATTGTGTTCAATTGTACATACATGTAGTATTCATATTCTCTACAATATATACTTGCCACAAGTCTCTGTGTAGTATTTTGATCCTTTTAATACTTTTGTTTTGCTATCCATATTATTTAATTTCAAACAGTGTACTCAGAAGGCTCTGTGTATTATTTAGTCCCTTTTATAATTACGGTTTTGCTACAAAAAATGCACCTTTATTATCTATACTCATATTACTTTGGAAATAAATTATGAAGCCATGGATTACCACGGATTGGCCCTTTATGACATATCGTTTACCACTAGTGATAGCGAGTATAAAGGGCAAACCCATGGTAAAATCAGTACAAATTCATGCCGACATGAATTTTTTTTTATATTCTAATATTACAAATACATAAAACAACGGTACACACATGTTTAGACTCAAACAATGTCTACAGAAATCTCTGTGTGATATTTTTTCCCTTTCATTTAATTTAAGATGCACCTTTACAATCCATACTTATTTACTATCAAACAATTGTACACATTATGATACCAAATACGTATGGTGCATTATTTTCATAGAAAAAATTACATAGGGATTTATTGTCTAACCTCGCCACCATTGTTCAAAGTTGGCACATTAACCTGAAATGTTGAAGAGCAGATTTTAATACCAAAATGATCAAAAATGGCAAAACGAAAAATACCTAGTAACAGATATATACGAGGAAGCTCTCGAAAAAATTAACAATTGTATAATATTAACTTGCTCTTACTATGAATATCTGAACACAGCTTATTTTTTGCTAGTTTTGACATGAAAAATGCACACATCAGACGAAAACCTAATAATCTAAAGATAAACTGAATTAATGTTAATCAAATAAACCTCATCACATTAATATTAGCGTGCCGGATGGTAATGATGACATCCTATGAGCCCCGTGATCCAAGATAAAATAAATGAAATACCACAGTATCGAACATCTACATTCATCTCACTCAGTCGTATTTAAATAAACCCCATGAAGGTCAGTTTGCCTTACAATGAACTGTATACATTTATATCTACTTTTTTTATCTGAGAAATCACATCCTAATATCAATTCAACATTACATGGTTTATAATATTGTGGTGTCTTCTCAGGTTTCTGGCATTCTTTTTCTCATATGAATAAAAGGTGAAACACCGTAAGTCATATAGATAGTTGGACTTGAAAAGACAGTTTTCAGTGATAAAATGCGTAAAATATATGGCCAGAATACAGGTAATTCTTCATGAACAATTGTTTTGATAATTTCTTTCAGAATAATCTATAATTTTTGTATCTGCTCAGTACCTTTCTGCTGAAAGTTTAATGAGATGATTTCAAGGAAAAAAGACATGTTAGTGGAAAATTAGTTTTAGTAACATTTAAGTTGACTTACCGAGACCAGTTCAACAAACATGTACAAATGCATTTGGATAATTATCCTGGGGGTTCGAAGGGCGGGACCGATATTTTTAGTAGACAAACCACCTTAAAACACATTAAATTCTATGAAAACTATTCTGCCATTTTACTTTTTAGATCGAACATAATTAATTAAAAGCCGGTACAAGTTAAACATATCTATTATGAAAAACAGTTATGTGAATTAATTCTCGACTCAAAATCCCTATATGCACGTTTCAAACGCAAGCAAAGAAATAGCACTGTTCTTCATTTTTACCTTCAAGTTATAAATGAGCGCTTTTAAACGTAAAGAAATCTTGCACTCAACTGCAATTAACCAGGGTCCCTAGCACTAGTCTGAACAAAATAGGTTTGGTTATGTTCATATAACTTAACGGTATCCTGAGCTTGGTGGCATATTAATTGTTTAGTGGCATCTACCTTTCCATTTATTTTATGTATTTATTTTATACTGAACCGTAATAGATATCTCCGATTAGACATTTAATCAAAGTTTTATAAATTGAGGCCGGCTATGGGGGACTGATTATCATCAGAATCACATCGAGTTCTATAGAGATACGATACACGTTTTGTTCATCCGAAAACGTATGTTACGTTTCCATTGACAATGCTACCATATCTAGTATCACAGCTAGTTGGTTCACAGGTTTACTGATATTAAAATATGTGGAAATTGTTGGAAAACTATATAAAAGACCTTGTAGTTCAAGATTAGTTATTTGTTGAATAGCATAATAACGTTTGTAGATTGATCTAGAGTTACTAGTACTTTAACGGAGACCATGGTTCTTAACTCTTTAATTAACTTCAACATAATGATGTATTAAGTCTAAAATAAAATGACATGTCAATAAAATATATCATTAACTTCAAAATAATGATGTTAAAAATAACATACAGCGCTATGTGTCGCCTTTGCTAAATTAATCACAAATCGTAACAAAGAAGATTTTCTACGATAGGAGTATTTTTTCTAAAGCTACAATGGAAATGTTTACAGAATGTAGTTCACAACAAAGCAAAGAACACATTTTAAGTTTAAAATATTTACTATATTCTACTGTAATGTACTGCTTTGTGAATGCAAAAATCGTGATATTTTATGCCGCTTATAATGATTTGTAGCAAAACCATGATACATGTAGATGAGAATGACGGAGGCTACAAAAAACGGTGGTTAACTTAGGTGTTAAGGAATGGTAAGTACATTCATTTGTGGTTTCTGAATATAATAACACGTGTACAACCGCGCGCGCTCTGTGTTTCATAATATACTTCACTCACGGCTTTTAGTGGGAGTTCACATTGCTAGTGCTTTAGTTTCTGTGCTGTCTTGTTCTATTTTTGTTTAGATTATTATATGTTTTTTATTATTTTAGTTATGTATCTATCCTTTTGGCGTTTGTTTAATGTGTCCCATTCTCGTGACTTTGTCTTTTCCTTGGATTTCGAATTTATGGACTTTTTTGTCGCTGGGGTGTTCTTTTGCCGATATATAGTATCATACATGTCTGTATTAGTATATATCTCAACTCACTAACAATTGTATGATCGAAGGATACGTGTAAATTCCAACATTCTATAACATAACAGATTACCTTCTGGACAAACATGTGTTTCCGGTTCTTCTGAACCAACAAAGGTGACTTACTCACGATTTTGATAAAAACGGTGGATGAAGTTATTCAATGTTAGAAATGTTACCACGTAAGAGAATTGAAAAGAAACTAACAAATCAATTAAACTAATCAAAACTTAGAATTTCGGGTAATTTGTAGAACAATTGCAAATTAAATTAAAATATGATGTATAATTCTTTCACAGAATCAATTCGTGTAGTAAACTGGGACCAGATAATCTGATTTTATCAGTGGTTAGGGTATATCTTTGAGAGAATCTCATTAACTTGAATACTGGCTGTGACGATTTTTTGTATTTTTACAGGGGTGGGACTTCACAATTATAAAATGTCTTTTGTAACGTCACGTTTCCAAGGGCGATTATAGTATGTTTACTTCCACTGAAGAATGCTGAATAAAGCCGAAACGATTTAAAGACATGGTTTAGAGTTTTTCTGTGTATTTTTAAATATATATTACACATTAATTGTTGTCTCCGTTATTATCTCACCCTTCCGGCACCCATCTGATGGATATAAAAGATTTTCATTAGCCTACATGTTTCAGATACATTGTACTTGGTTCATTGTTATTTTTGTGTCGACAGCTTAGGTTCCTTGCAGATTTCTCACTAAAGCTTTATTAAAGTGCAAGAAAAAGGATATGAATTCATTGCTTAAGATGGTAACTTACTGAAACTTGTAGACGCCAACCTCGACACAAAGCTGAATTTTGTTTGTTTGTTTGTTTGTTTGTTTGCTTAACGTCCAGTGCAAATATTTCCTATTTCAAGCTTCTTCTGGACGAGAACAAGTTCAACAATATATCAAACAATTCAATTAGGGATGGGGTGGGACACAAAAGGGAACCAATTGTGACTGCCACTGTAAAAGGGTGGATAATTTAGCCTTCTGTTGTGGCATTAGCATACTCTTTTCTAAAACTACAGAAGGGCGGTTTGAACGTGCAAGGAGCGTGGCATTCTCCAAACACGTTACCCACTACGGTCAGAGGTCAGGCTTTCCGTAATATGACCTGACAACCCCTTAACGAGAGTGTCTCCCCTATCCGCCACCTGGGGACGCGCTAGGCAGCTCTGTGGGTTGAGCTCTCGTGATCCATCACAGGTACATAGAAAGCTGAATTTTGAGTAGACAATGGAGCGCAACAACGATACTTGATGAAAACAAGTACTCTATAAGTGGACCTCGTTTTTCTTTTGCTCCATGGTATAACGCAAAACTTAATCTAAGGACTTCGTGTGATCATAGGTCATTTCTGCGATTCGGTTTCAAAAGCTGCACTAAAATATTTAAAGCATAAATAACAAACTTAATAAAATTAATGTTTATGAAAACAGTTTTTGAAAGTTTAAGTGCTGGTCTTTTTGTCTTTTTGTTTCATATAAGTTGACAGATTGATTTCGGAGTGAACCCCATTTTTTGTATTCTTTTTGATTCATATACTTAATTTGTTTACTGAAAAAAAATAAGTAGAACATTTTCTTCGACAAGCATCTTTAGAAGCCAAAACATTTATCAAAACTTATTCTTTAAGTTGTGTTTTGTTAAAATAAGTGCACTTGAACATATTTTAATTCATCCTGTTTAACAGTACATGTATTGCTCTAGTCCTTGGAAAACATATTCGACCGTATTGAAATGTCCATCAATACTTATTCATAATCATTTATTTCTATTTGATTTTTCTTTTAAAACAGCACAAATTACCTCAGTTGAAAGTAAAACTTCGAGTGTCCTTTGAGAAAACGCGAACCGATATGAAAGTAGCAGGAACCGTCAAGTGTGAATCCGTACAACTATTTGTTCTTCAATAAGCAAGATTATATATTAACCAACACAGACAAGTTTAAATGCTTTTGTCTAAGATAAGTTTTATAAGGATGTAAAGAATTTGTATTTCAAGACTACAGTATTGAAATGAATTACAGTTAGAGGTTTTTAATGAGCGGCTACAAAATTATTGCTTGCCTTACTCTTTAGTTCTTTATACAATTGCAAGATAACAACTTCTAGCTAAATGTGCTGTAATATACGCTGATATTTAAAAGCTTTTTTAACGTTATTTCTAGGTGCTAGAAGAAGATAAAACATGGCGAGAAAATGTGGGGAAAATCAGAAGGGTGAAAAAAAAACAAAAAAAAACATAGATAAAAGCAATCTACAGAAAAGGTAAGGACGAGAACATACCAACAATTTCAACATTCATGACCAGAATTAATAAGTCGTGATCCGGGGAAATATTTAATAGTTACTAAATGGACATTTTCTATGGTTTTAACATCAAATTCACTTGTTATGCCTTTTGAAATTCATTAATATCATGAACCGCACGAAGGTCCAACGATACAAAAGAATATTTCATTGGAATAAAAAATGAAACTTGTTTATTCAACAGAATTTTAAAAAAAATTACTTGGAAACCAGAGAGCATTGGGATCAATAATTATATATACATATACATGTTACTTTTGTATTTCATCACATACCGCATTATATGGAAACTATACGTGGAACCCCTTGACATTTCAGAAACAATATTTATACTTACTTACGCGTCACCTGATTGGTAATCATACTGCACTGGTGTATAGTATGTTTTATACACCAGTGTTGGGATGAATAAAAAAGAGGTTTGGGTACCAATAAAACCGATTTAACCCCACCAGTGCGCGGTAACTGAACCGAGTCAGACTATCCTAATACTCTTGTGTTTAAGATCATGATTAATGCTACGGTAAAACTCGGATGTGTTTAAGTCAAGGGGACTGAAAGAAAATTTCGATATATCCGGTGCTTCTAGACATACAGCTTCCGTATACAGTAATGACTTCCGGTCAACCCTGTAAATCATTATAATGTTATGACTTTAACTTCCGGTATAACCTTACCTGTGTGTTAGACGAGTGCGTATGTAAGACATGTTCTTTAACTATCGGAAAAAAGAATACCTTGGCGATAAGACGGTGGGAAAAGTCCACAAATTCGAAGTCCAAGGATAAGACATAGTCAGGAGAATGGAACACAAGGATACATGTACATGTATAACTAAAAGAAAAAAAATCGTGTAATAAACTATAAAATCTTTAAATTATGCAAAAAATTCAGAAAACATGTGAAATAAAATAATAAAGAATTGTGAAAACTATTCTCAGCGTTTTATAAGCAGTTTTATTAGTTTTATTAGGAACTGCTTACCCTTCCAGAGCACTTGAGTTCACTCCTGGTTTTTATAGGAGTTCGTGTTGTTCATTGTTTTTTAGTTTTAAGTATTTATTTGTTGTGCTTATGGTTGTTCATATGTCTTCCCAAGTTTGTCTGTTTATTGGATTGCGTTTTTTGGTTTGCGCCTTAGGTAAATTTGTCCCTTTTGCTGGTGGTGTTTGGTGGCAGGAAAACAACTTTGATTGCTTTCAAGTTATTTAGCTTTGGGTGGATTGGACAGTTGTCAACAACCATGGAAATTCGTCTTTTGTGTTGAAGAAACTTACTGTCTAGTTTGGTTAACCAGTTTTTAAAAATGTGTGACGTCATTCACGCTTTCTGATAGTCGGTTGGTAATGAGTTAATATTCTTAAAGCATCTGGGATTTTTAGACGTCCCGATGACCAGTAGTGGTAATTTCTCGAAGCCAGTTATATTAGATACAAGGACAGTACGTATTACTCTTTTTACACCCTGTACAATCAACACCCTTGAACTCTAACGTTCTGTCGGGTAGATAACTAAAGAATAAGCTTGTCTCATCAGCATTGAAAATGTAATTTGTTATTTATTTTGTCCAGGGTTCTGTCTGTCTTGAATTTATTGGTATGTCATTGGTGACATTTCCTGTATTCTATTTTGTTGTTTGTTTCCCTTTTATATTTTTTATTCTCTAGAAGCCAACTTTCAGTAACGGAAGCTTACTTTTCGTTGGTATATTGTGAGGAAGCAAATATATGCATTCCATAAGTTTTATTTAATATTGATGTTATTTATATATTGCATCATGATTTCATTTGGGGCTACGCAAGGAAGGATATTGGATTTATTTAACAAGCTTTGTAGTTGTATATGACAATACATTGGAACTTCAACGAACGTATGTGGGTATTAAAGTTTTTATATCAATTTACAGTATTTTTATATGTTGTCTAAACAATTTTCGTTATGATTTTCAAATATTTTTTATTCATTCCATTTCAACAAAATAAAGGGCAATTGAAATAAAAAAGAATTTATAAATACTTTGAGCGATTTATCTATTGCAAAAGTATCAATCTTTTAATCTTGGTTCGATATTTTCATTATCACTGAATTTTTGGACGAAACAAGATAACAAAACAAAAATCAGATAAAGATGAAATTTTAAGACAAAATAAATGAGTGACTCTACTTTCCACAAAATGGACGTTGATATGACGTTAAGTTTCAGTTATACATTTAATCACATCATACTACTGTTGGGTATCTGTTCTAAATTTGACTCTCTGTTTCTGCTTTTTTTAATTTTTCATTTGCCATTGTTCTCCCCTGTTACAATGCAACTTAATATAATTCTGATGTTACAGATTTTATAAGAAAAAAACTAAAAACCAAGAAATATATGTAATGGTTCACCCGACTTTTTACCTTTTCCGCGTAAGTTTTGAATTTCGTTTATCAGAAAAATATTGAATCAAAATTCAAATTAAAAATCTTTCACCAGTATGTAAATGGAATATATGGCATATATATTTAAAAATACGTGACATTAGTCAATAATTATACGAAATTCATGCCAAGCTGCAGATGTTATTTAGAAGATGATTTAGATAAGTATTTTTGTAAGCTTTAATAGAAATACCTGAAAGGTATCCAGTCTAGTTTATTAAAATTTAATGTGGTATTACACACAACATCCACTCAATCTATGACCGCTACATCAGCTTGCATAAGATATCAGTATTTTTTGGAACTCTTTTGGAACTAGGTGGAACTGTTTTTGTAAACTTACACATATGTCTCCCCTTCACTTTATTCTTGTTTAATCCTGTCTACCTCTAAGGTAAGAAGCTTCACTCGACTTGAAGACAAAGAACATGATCAAAGAGGTCACGAAGGGGATACATGTACATACCAGTCATAATTTGACCTTGAGGTCAAAGGTCAAGGTAATATGTGGATCATGATACTACGCGACACATCATATTAAAGTGATATACCCACTTGCAAAATATCATATGCCTAGGTCAAAAGATAAAAAAGTTTGATGTTGACGTCAAAGGTCAATTTCATACATTGTATGTGGGTCACGATGCTATGTTACACATCATGCTATGGGGATACACCCTCATACCAAATATCATAGGCCTAGGTCAAAAGATAAAAAATCCTTGCCCAGACACTGTTGTATGAGAAAAGAATCAATATGACATTGAGGTCAAAGGTCAAGTTCAAATGTTTGTCATGATACTACGCGACATGTCATTTTATCATGTTTATGGCAAATGTCATTGGTCTAGGTCAAAAGATAAAAAAGTCTGGCCGACACAGTTGTATGAGAAAAAAATCAATAATTTCACCTTGAGGTCAAAGTTCAACATCATATGTGGGTCTTGATACTATGCGACACATCGTCTTATGGTAATACACCAACATGCCAATTGTCAAAAGACTAGGTTAAAAGATTAAGAAGTTCCGTCCCGGACATGGTTGTATGAGAAAAAAATCAATAATTTGACTTGGAGGTCAAAGGTCTAGGTCAAGATCATATGAAATGTCCATATTCCTTGAAGGGGAGACACAAAACCTTAGCTGTGGGCTACACTAGTCTATTTTGAATGACAAATACCTGTTTCGATTTAACTGTTTATGCAACTCTAAACTCTAGTTGATTTTGCCTCCAGAAAAGCAGGTTCTTATATAGTGGTTACTTTCTATTTACTTTCCAGCATTAAAAGTTCTCACTCGAACATAGACAACATTTTCTTTCGAAAGTGACAATGGAGTAACATGGTTTCTCTTATTATGTTCTCCAGAGTCAGAAAAACTGGCGTCTCTTACTGTTCCGTCATATACTAGTTCAATGACAACTGCTGATCTATCGTATACACCAGTAGCTACGTGGAACAAATGTAACCCGTCTGAGGGAGATGTAAACGTTCCAGCTGATTTATCATATCCTCCTCCAAGGTTTAAGTCAACTTTATCGTACACGATTGTCTAGTACTTAAGACTTGATCCTAAACCTTTATTGTCACTCAAATACGCAAAGAATGTCACTGGTGTTGATTTTCTCCGTAGTTCTGAAAAAGATTTATACAATTGTATTTAGAGCTTGATGAAATTTCAAACAAATACAGCCAAATTGGAAAAATCAAAATACGTGGATGAGACCGTAGCCTCGTTAATTAATTGGCTTTTATGTCACTTATTTGTAAGATTTGAATGTATTTGAAATTACCGTTGTGTTTGATTCGCTATTGTCATTATTGTCCGAGTTGAAAAAATGTTCATAATCTGATAGTTGGATGCTTATAATTTCCAGAGGCATGGGATCATCAAAATAATCTGAGATAAAACACGTTTGATATACTACTATCATAAACAAATAAAGTGCAAATAAGATATTTAGACCATTCTTGTCTACCTTAAGTTTTCAAATTTCACGGATGTTCAATTGAAATAACGAAAATGTCCTAAGTAATTTTCGTCAAACTTCGGAAAAACTTAATGCCGAACTTATTTTAATGGAGGCAGAATCCAAATAGAAATTAAAGTGACTTTCAACTAGGCAAGTATTTATGTTATTTTGGAAAGTGAGGGGCTTGAAATGAATGTGAACAATCTTGCTGTTTAAACGAAAATAAACCATAGATTGTATTCAACTTAAGCGTGAAAAAAGCAAATAATTGTGTATGAATTATAAAATCGCAATAATACGACAGCATCTGCTCAAAGAATGTGCTTTGGAAATAACCCCCATTCCTAACTCAGTTGTTTTGTTCTAATTATTTTACTGAAAATATAATTGAAAATAAAAAGCAGCCAGGATACTATACAAGAATTAGGTGGTTTAGAAATGAACATGTGTCATGAAGAGTCAGAAAAAAATCTTCTTTGAAAATATTAAATTGTCGTTTTTGAATTGCTAAAATTATTCAGTTTAAAAAACCTTCTTGTCGGATCAAAGGCCATGGTTTAGGAAGGTCACTAAAAAATGTGGAAGGTTTCTTTGGTATTATTTGAGATAATCCCAGGAATGCGGAATTGCTACTTCCTTACAAAGGTTTTTTTTAGGGTGACTGAAAAGCGCGATTTAAGGGGGAAATTTTCCAATGACGAGCCTATTATTTAGGCGAGCACCCCCAAAAAACCCTCAAAATATTGTTTTTTTTTTAATCTTGGATTTTCTCCGGTTCTTTTTCTCTTTATTTGAAATGTTTTGTTGCAATATTTAAGGAGGAAAGAAGTATAATATTCAGTCGTTTATGTTTAAAAATCTGAACGTGCGTTGTAAGGACGTTATTGTAATTATAGTTCATGGTTGTGACGTTAAATCAAATTCTTAATGATTAAGTGAACCACTTAATAGACCAATTCCTCTTATCTGATTGGAAGAAATATAGGTCATATGGCCATTCAGTGGATCAAATT
This sequence comes from Mytilisepta virgata, assembly GCA_028015205.1. NCBI lineage: Eukaryota > Metazoa > Mollusca > Bivalvia > Mytilida > Mytilidae > Mytilisepta > Mytilisepta virgata. The sequence continues at coordinate 54,225,542 of CM051518.1, read as the reverse complement.
TAGTTCGGTATTTTGTGATACGTTTTATTACTACCACTGGGTCTATGTCACTGCTGGTGGACTGTTAGTCCCCGAGGGCATTATCAGCCCAGTAGCCAGAACTTTAGTCCTGACATGATTCATTACTCAAATGCCTTTAAATTTTCCGTTAAAAATTTAACAAAAATTACCAGAAATTTCTAAGGCTCTTTCTTTTGATGCAGAGGTAACCCTTAGCTGAGTATGGATACCTGTTTGTTTTAATTGTTTTGATTTTTGATGGTTGTGCTTATTAATTCATCATTATATCTTTAACCGGTTTTCCAATATTTTGATCTCGAGCACTGCTGATGAGTTGTCAGCCAACGAAATGGCCATACACTGCATCAAATTAATTTCGGTATCTTGTGATACGTTTTATTATATGTACAACATAAAACATTAAACTGTAGAACAGTCTTACCCCTCTTACGCACTTGGCCATAAATTATTTTCATGGTTAAATGACTTTGGTAGATCTCCTTAGCTGAAATTTGGCTTCCTATTTCGGTATTTTTGGTTATGAGTACTTCTTGTTTTAAAATAAGTTTGGCTTTTTGGTCTTCCAAATGTTTCGGTTTTAATGCTGCTGATGAGAGGTAACTCCTTGAAGTGCGTCGTATACAGCATAGTATAAATTTATTATATATAATATTAGTATCTTTGGATTGTTGTTTTGAAACTCCAGGGACGATGCCTCTGCATGGTGGACCCTAGGTCCCCGAGGGTATTCGCCAACCCAGTCGTCAGACTTATCTGACATGATTATTCATTGATTTGTTATAGAAATTACCAGTATTTAGCAAAATTAAAAAATAAAAGAATTACTAAGGGTGCATTCCTTGTATTGCACATGGTAAATCTCCTTAGCTGAAATTTGGCTTCCTATTTCGGTATTTTTGGTTATGAGTACTTCTTGTTTTAAAATAAGTTTGGCTTTTTGGTCTTCCAAATGTATCGGTTTTAATGCTGCTGATGAGAGGTAACTCCTTGAAATGCGTCGTATACAGCATAGTATAAATTTACTATATCTAATATTAGTATCTTTGGATTGTTATTTTTCTATATGTTATATACATATAACGTTTTATAATAATGCAAAAAAAAATGTCCAATCTCATAACGTTTTATAATAATGCAAAAAATGTCCAATCTCAAATAACAGATTTTTCTCAGTTAGGTTTGTGCATAAAAAGACATAAGGGCGGCATTTAATCACTCATTTATCTTATTCGCCGGATAAAAGTGTACAAGATTTCATCGATGAAAATGTAACTTCAATTCAATATTCTTCATTTGATATCTTTGTATCAATGGTTACATCCTTATTGTCCCGCCTTTTAAATTTCAATAGTTCTAATTGTCCCACACATTTATTCCTGATTGTCCCACAAAATATGCAATTAATAATTAGTAAAGTCAAGAAATACCAAAGGGATATTCGAAGGAGGGTGAAATCGAAAATAACTGACAAACTCCGGAGAACATCGAAGACAATACAAACACTACACTTAAAAACTAATCACATATGAACAAGATAGACCCCACCAAACACCGAGGGTCGACTCAGATGCTCCGGAAGAGTAAGCAGTCTCTGCTTCGTGTAGGAAACCTGTCAAATTCGGTATGAGGAAAGGAAACATGAAACATTTCATGATGACATCCATAAAACTGTAATAATGATGACTGCAACCTAGGAGCACAATACCCGTGTTTGAGCAACTTTTCTGTCAGGAGCCGGGTTTTGTCCCGGAAGTCAATGTATATGTCACAAGCTCTAGAATAACGTATGAGTTGTGAAATATACACTCCATACGCCGGCGCTTCTGGAATGTTCCGCTCAAAAACGGGAAGTTGACGATTGGAAAGTCAAAGTCATCCCGTTTGTCGTAAAGTTTTGTATTCAGCCTTCCTCTGGTGTCAATTTCGAGGTGAAGGTCAAAATAAGATGCAGACTTGGCAGTGTCTGTGGTATCCTTAATTTAGAGCTCATTGGGATAGATGAGATGTAATAAATTCCCAAAACGTGAATTGTTGAGTGATAAAACATCATCTATATAGCGGAAACTGAAATTAAAGGTACGGGCTAAAAAAGGGGACAGATATACCTAAGGAGCAATAAAAAAACGCCACCCACCGGACAGACAAACCCGGGAAGACAAATGAACAACCACAAGCAAAACAAATAAACACAGAAAACTAAATAACAATGAACAACGCGAACTTCTATAAAAAGCAGCTAACGTTTTCTGTTTTTCCTTAAGAAGCCCGTCAAGGAAATCTGCATCATATGAGTTGAAGGAACAAGTCGGCCAGGAGTGGCACTCAACTAGTGCCCATAGGAATGTCGATAGCCTGTTGGAAAACACGTCCACCAAATGGAACAAATACGTTGTTGATCAAACATTTAATCATCAGGACAATTTCGTCCTCTGTCATGTCTGTTGATTAATGTTTAAATAAACAAGCACTTAATTGTGACTGCACGTTTATTTTAGAAGTTAATTGGAAATAACTTATTATACAAGATAAATTAAGACTATTTCATTAGTCATAACAATATTAAAGGATCATAATAATTATGAATTAAACTATATTTACGTTTTAACATATAAAACAAAATATATGTGACATTATTTATTTGAAAGTGAAATGTAATGCAATTTTATTTGTTTTTTATTTCTTACTATTATCCATTTAATTTAAAACGAGTTTTGTTTCTTTCAGTTTAGTTTGTTTGGTAGATAAGTTAAAACAAATTAGTAAATAATCATGCACAGGCTCATTTGTATCACCATTTATTCTGGGAAAATGAGGGAAGCCTATCAAGATAAAATGTCCAGCAACAGTAAAAACTACGAACACTCAACAACATATCCATTAATTTCAACTTAATAAATATTCATCAACCAAACCCAGCCAAAATTTAAGTCATCAAGACAACAATGTTATATGCTAAACACTCATATACATGTATATATATGTGTACTTTTACTTAATATTATGATAAAGAAATGTAAAATAACAGGATAAAAGCGAGTAAAACATTTTACGTATAAATGTAATAAAAATCATGTGTTCTTTTTTACCGTGTTTTGTTTTCAGTTTGTGTTTATAAATTTAATGAGATGTACTGCAAAAATGATAAATCATTATAAAAATTTAGCATAGTAATAGTTAAGAATCTCTTAAATAAATATGTAATAATTTTTTATTTAATGATTACTCCATTGTTTATACGGTTTAAATATCAGCAAAAGAATATCGAAGCAACAAAACAGTGAACAAAGTCCATTAATTCGAAATACAAAGAAAAGACAAAGTCGTGAGAATAGAACACAACAAACAAAAGCCGCAAGGATACATTTAACACTACAAGAATAAAAAACATATAGTAAACTAAACAAAAATAGACAAAAAACTAATTTACAATATAAACATTTCCACATTATCAAACATTTAAATTTCGTAATTGTCCAACACAATCATTCTTGATTGTCCCATATTTTTTTTTACTTGTAAATATCAAAAGTGGGACAATCAGGATGACACTGTATCAATTGCCGAAAGTAATTATAAAAATGCATAACAGGAAAATGGAAAGAAAATCGGGATTTCGTCTTTATCTGGTCATTTAAGTAAATTCATGAGTTTTGATTCAAAATTAGGGACATTTATTTAATTAATGAATTTATGCATCTGTGTTTTTCGATTTTTTGCTCAGTATTTGAATATTTGAACTTTTTGACAATATACAAAATCCTCAAATCTGGAGCATTCTTTAGATGATTTTTCTCCTTGAAAAAATGATATTGAATCTTTAAGTCTTATGACAAAATTCAAATATGTATGTAATACGTTAGGTTTTCCAAACGCTAATACAAAACTTAAGCACTTGTGAAAAAACATAGATTAATTTGGATTGACTTTAGACTGCAGTAATGCCATTAAAATACAAAAAGAAAAAATCTAGTCGTTTTTTAGTAAAATTAATGGGACAATTTTTTTTCCAAAAACATCTCCAATATTTATTCTGTAGTTTGACGTTTTGTTCAAGCGCTTTAACATCTGGGACAGGACGCGCAATGAAATCAAGTTATAGAAGTCCTGAAACAACAAGCTCTTACTCCGTCTATAACCTTTGTTCAAGTATGAGAGAAAAAATACTTAGATTGTCCATGAGAACACATTAAAGTCGGAATATAGTAGAAATATGAATAATTGCAACATTGGCCTCCACAGATTATGCATATTGTAAATTACATAGTACTTGTATTTATATCATGCACTCTTATTTCGCCAGTGCTAGATCTTAAATTTCAGGCAGTAATCTTAATTCAATGGTAGAGAATGTGTTTAACTCATTGGTTTCAAAAAGTCAAGTGTAGTTTGTATGTGTAGTATGGAATGTTTGATGCACTGATTGTAGCAGTTTATCGAGGGTTTGAGTTTTTTCGAGTATTTTTTCTCTTCTATTTTTTTTAAAGAATAGGCTAAATTTCATATTATAGGACATGTTAGCAATATAGATCATATATATATATATATTGATAAAAATGGATAAATCATTAATTTTAAATTATGAAAGACCAATTGGTAAAGGAAAAGCTTGTTTCTTTTCTTTCCGATTCCGTATTCCCTGTAAAAATTTAGCTTTATATGAAAACAAGAACAGGGTTCTGACTTGGAAAGACAAGGGAAACATTCTTACGGTACCAATACTTGAGTTTTTTTCTTTAATTTTGGATCAGGGGTTTATAAAATGCAGATAACTATGAAAACATATTACAATAGGTACTTCATTTTAAAAGTCGAGTACTAGATCAAATGAAAGATGGGTGAAAATGTATCGAACTCGCAATGTTAATTGGCAACACTCTCAAAGTGATAATTAATTAGTGATAAGAAGACCGCTTCTTCTAGACTATAGTATATATATATGGTGCTTCGAATAATATGAGGGCTTTTTGAATTCTTCTACAATAAAAGCAAAACAATGTAAAATCATACCATGTTGGTTAAAGCGCGAGATGTTTTCTTTAATTCCTCAATGGTATAACGGAACAATTCACTAAATCATTTTTATTAAGGAATGCTAAATTGTAGCAATATATTTCGACAATTGGCTTCATGATATAATTTTTTATTCATTCAACTTCAGTTGATTTTAACTCCGGAAAAGCTGGTTCTTATATACTGATTACTTTCTATATACTTTCCACTATTTGCAGGTCCTACTCTAACATAGACAACATTTCCTTTCTTAAGTGACAATGGCGTGGCTGTAGTAACATGGTTTCTGTCATCGTGGTTTCCAGAGTCAGGAAAACCGATGTCTTTCACTGTTCCGTCAAGTACTAGTTCCATGACAGCTGCTGATCTATCGTATACACCAGTAGATACATGGAACAAATATAATCCGTCTGATGGCGCTGTAAACTTCCCAGTTGTTTTATCATATCCCCCACCAAGGTTTAAGTCAACTTTATCGTACACGATTGTCTGGTATTTAAGACTTGATGATGTGCTTTTTGAACCACTTAGATAGGCAAAGAATGCCACTGGAGTTGTTTTTCTCTGTAGTTCTGTGAAAAGAAGATCGAATCATGTGATAAGATACAATGTATTGTTTTTTTTCTATTTCGAAGTAACAAATATAACTTATGTGAAGAAAGCTGAAACCATTTTCCTGTTTCACTGATAAAGTGCAATTCGACATTGCATTTCTAAACAATAATCACTCATTTAAATTTATCAATTATAATACCCTGCTTAATCGATTTCTTTGTTATATAAACGAATTAATTACCTCTTATATCTTGCCTTATTTCTGATAAATCATCGTTGGTTAGTCTTCGTTTACTACACAAACTGCAGAGGGTGTTTTCTAGAGAGCATGATTTCTCCGATTTCACACACAAAACCAATGACGTGAAGAGGACAACGAATATTTTCATCTCGTTATAGGAAGTATGTTAATTCATACAATGACCGTTTATATGTATCAATTTATTTATTTAATTTCAGTGAAATTCTAGCCTTGCAACATTTGTCAGTTTCAATTTCAGTGAAATTCTAGCCTTGCAACATATGTCAGTTTCAATTTCAGTTTGCATGCAATAGTAGAGAGTGTTCCTGATAATCAAATCTAACGTCCAAAACCTGAAATAATTATCAAAAATAAAATGGCGACATTATTCTCTAAGGAGTCTTTAATTTTATCAAATGGTTAGATTACTTGAAGTTATTAACATTAATGGGTAAATGCATGCAGAGACAATTCAGTATTAAAATATGAAAAGTATTATGATTGCATATTCGTACATTTTTTCTAAAAAAAAACTGTTCCGATTGTACGTCCGAGCTTATCTTCATGCTTATTTTAACACCTCATAAATCCAATCTTATTTTCACAATTTTCATAAATATTTAGAGTGTTTTGATTGGTCAATAATACGTGCCTCATTGATTTATTTCAAAATTTACACATATATGATATTTCTTCAGCCGGAACTACTTACTTCTTTTCAAATGTAAACCATATTGCTGCCGCGGACGTCTCGACGTTTTACGCTTTATGCTTTTCATAAAATCTTACTATAATATGCTGTTTTTCGCAATAACGTAAACATGTTTTTTTTTTCTCTGGATCTCTTTTTTATTTTCCATTGATTGATATAATTATCATCGCAATCAAAATAATGAAATCAATACGTATACCCAATTTACATTTTATAATTTTTCATTTATTATCTTCAAGAAGCCAAACCCCGGTTACAGATAAACATTTACTGTTTGATTTCATTAAATATTTTAAGATTACAGTCCAAAAAATATGACCTGTTTGTAACCGCGAAATCACAAATTATTTTACTATTTTATGAATCAATAATCATGTTCTCATTGTTATTAATATCCGCATAAAAATATGTCTCCCAAGTTTTTACGAATTTTTTCCAGCTTGGTGCCAATGCAAGAAACAAGGTTTTTAATTTGCGAACCGTTCGATCCCACTTATAGATAAAAAAGTTAAGTCTTCAAATTCCATGCTCAGTTCAAAGTTCACATTCAACTTGAAAAAGGAATTGCAAGACCAACCAAACACCATTCCATAACACCTAATTAGTAGCTTGTTAAAATAAACATCTAATCTGACCGATATGGCTGCTGTTCCGTTAAAAATGCTATCATGCCAAAAAAAAAGCATTGTCAAAAAATCTTCATCCATCAGTTACACTTTACTTATATCTGGTGAGCTGACAACAAACCAAAACCTGAACATAAATCGTGAAACAGCTGAGTTGTCTGGTAAAGCGGATACACAATATTTTCAAGGACCACCCCGCCGCTCATTTATGGTCATTAAATTGTTATTAAATTGTTATATTTATGTCTTTATAGACTATAGATTTGACTTTAACAAAATATCATCTGTAACAGAATGTAAATCAAACAGTTGATTAAAGATGAATTTAATTATTCTTTGACTGGATTATATTTTACATTACTTACCTTGACCGATATTAGTGTGTGGATATCCCTACACACAATTATTCGAGGCCCCCGATGAAAATTTTTTTCAAGATAATCTTTAATTGAAATTATAAGAATTAAACGGTATATTTCTAAATTTATCAATGCGTGAACGCGACCGCTGCACTCGCAAACTTAAAATAAAAGTCTTTAGCGTTTCCTCTCATGTGTTTTTTCTGTTTTGATTTGTCAAAGCATTAAATACTGAAATGAAAAGAAAAAAGTTGTAACGTACCCACAAGAGAGGAGGCTTAAACGTTTTCTCTTCTCATATTATTAGCCAGAAGGGAATTCTCCAGTTTGAAAATCCAAGAAAATAATTGAAATCTAACTAGGCATGTCTACGAGGTATTCTTCGCTGGACGATCCTCGCTTTTCGAAGATCGGAGTGTTATACCTTTTAAAAGGTTCGGCTATATATTATTTAAAATATTGTAAAATTCTATAAATAAAACTACGAAATAACATAAATCAATTTTTATTTTAAGGGAATCAACAAATAATAGCTTGCGAATATGGCAAGTAAGTAAAAAATGTCAAAACGTTTCAATTTTCTTGACTATTTCATTTTTGAAGCAAACGTTGATGTCAAGTCTAGTAGAGCAGGCGAATTATTTTTTTTCATATTTAAGGATGATCGCTGGTCTAATAGGAAATAAATAGGATTTGAAATAGGTGCTTTTGTTTGAGAGAACATATGAATAGTAAACAAGTAAGCAAGAAAAAAATATAGGTTTATGTGCTCATTTTAGAGCTATAAGGCCTCGAAAATTTGCAGGAAATGGGTTTTCTCTGTATTTTTCCTTGTCTTTGCATTGGCAACTTCAGTCTCTCAAAAATGTATGAAAAAATAAAAAGGATTTCATAAGATTTTGTCAATTACCATTTTACGGTATATATGATTTAATTATAAAAGAAAAAGTAGGGGTTCAAGGGCAAAACACTTCATGTTTAAGAAATGAATAAAACCCGAGGATTCCGAAAATCTGACAAAAAGACCAAAACATAACCAGCTAGCATCCTTAATATGACTGAAATTAAATGTAGGATGTAAACCATGTACTTATAGAACTTCTTGAAAGTTAATATCCGTTATAACGTACGGCTACGCAAACTACTTGTATAACATTAAGGAAGTAATTTCTATTTAGGGCAATGAGTACTGCTTCGGTACAATGCAACGATGAGAAGTAAATATGTAATATCCAGACTTTTTAAGATTTAAATGTATCTTTAAGAAAAAGTACGGTGAATTTAAAAATATCATATATTATTCCGAAATACACATAAACTATGCTACAATACAATTTTTTCAACTAATAAAGGACTCCACGCTGCCGCCAACCCTTTTATCTGTATTATCAATACATTTTCATTATTATCGTATCACTTTCAATACTGAGACGATTAATTATATCACAAATCCGTCAGAGGCTACAAGAGAAAATATATATTTATAGGCAGTACTTATTAGTATTTGATATCATTCCGACATTAGCCAGGAGTTTATTCTTGTCAACCAATGTTAGCATTCCAATTAGAGAATTTTATGTTACTTTAAGCTTATGGTATTTTATTTGTTGTAAGGAAGCAGCCAACGTTACTATAAACTTTCATTCCAAACCGATGAGAGTTAGAAAATGTAAAAAGTTTACTTTTAGCGTTTTCACGAGGAAACATATTGGATTAAAAAAATAAAATCATAATCTTGGTAAGTATTGATATCTATATTAATGATTTGTAGTTATCTTTTGTAATATTACTAGAGTTTATTTTTTTATAATTTTATTTTATTTTAATACTGCATTTTGATTGGCTGAACAGCATAAGGCAACATTGGTTATACTGTATAGCCTGGTTTGGTCTTATGACATCACCAACGGATTAATCCACCACTTTTAAATTCAAATATTCCCATGTCATTATCGATGCTTGAATCAAGGAATCATTGTACTTCTGTTTGGAAATTAAATTATAATTCATTTACACAGGTTATACGGTATTTATAAACCGCTTCGTGGTTTATTATGTGTAAACATACACAAACCAGGTTATATCGTATAACCTGTTCAAAAATTGGAAACAATCCTTAGATAATACTTTCTATCATATTTTTGTATGCCACAACTTTTTTTCAAGAGGTCTGATTTCACATAAAAATGGCTGAAATTTTGAAAAATTACAATTTTCCGTGTAAATCTGGCACGTTTTCCATACATTGTGAAAAAAAACCAAAAAGTATATTCCAGTGTTTATATCAACACATTCCACTTTGTTTTCCGAGTTAAAATAGATTTCCAATCAAAGTGGTTATTTCATAGTCCGGAGGATATTTGTGTTAATTTTTTTCTCTTTCTGATTTCTTGCAAAAAAAACTTTTTCCCATCCAAAAATTGATATTAAGAGCAAATTATAACGTTGGAAATATGTTTATTATAAACCTAAGACCTTATTCTTTATTATAACTCTATCCGAGGCGTCATTATATCTTTTATCCTTCTATACATGAATTAAAAAGGCTGGTCCTTATATGAGACCAATATTCAATGCACTTGGTGTATCTATATTTAGACAAATTACTTAACTTCTGCAGAGCTCAAGCCGGGTTGAAAAAAGTCGGAAACCAAAGCAATAAGTAAACCCTAATTAATTTGGAAGAGAATGAGAAATGGTAAAATACAATTTGAAGAAATCAGAAGGAGCAAAGCTAAAATCGCAAAAATTATCATTGGATAAAATCGTTCAAAACGAAAGAACCTGTGTTCATTGCTCACTCGGAGAATGTCGTGGAATAGTCAAAATTCAAGTCACGTTATAGGGGTTCACTTTTTTGAAAAGTATTTAGTATTGTGTGTTGATTTGCTTTTATGCCGGATTTGTCTAGTCTGATGTACTTGTTTTGGGAAACAGTTATATGAAAACATTTTTTTCTTTTCCCAGGGCCAGATAATAGTGTCTTATTTTCTGTTTCTTTTCTAGAATCTTTGTTGAATCACAGTACGAACATTTTTTTCGTGAGTCTAAAGTACATGTATAATTATATGTACTAACTTCTCCTGATATCGATATTGTGATATTCGTGTTATTTTTCAAAGAAAGTAGTTCAGTCTTGTGATATAGTGAGCTACCAGTAGACATATACCATGTTTACATAATATATTTTGGTATATATAAATAGGTCTGATAAGGTATTGATAAACTTTTCTTTTTTATTGCTTAGTTTATACGTTGTTTTATTCTTTTAGTTATACATGTATCCTTTTGGTTTTTATTTGTTGCATTCCATTCTCCTGACTTTGTCTTTTCCTTGGAATTAGAATTCGTGGACTTGACCCACTGTTTTGTCGCTTCGGTTTTCTTTTGCCAATATTTAATAGGGAAATATTGAATGAAAAAAATACAAGGAAATCAACCCCACCAAAGTGACTTATTCCAGAAATAAATCAAAAACAACTAAAACAACAAGATGCAAATGTACTTGTTTCAGAATATCCGCTCTAACAGCTGGCTAAAAGTACAAAAATGACGATACATGTATTAGGAAATTTCTGCCCTAAGCTAGAGCTTTACATAATTAACCATACGACCAACAGCAACCGTTAAATACAGGGTCATGACTTGGAGCAGTCGAGAATAGAGGTTGCCCGGGAAAAAAGTTTATCAGTACTCAACCTTTTCTCTAAATTCTAAGACAGTGGATAGAAATAATTTTGGTGCACATTTCATCCATTTACGACTCATCAGTTGTGTTCAAGGCATAAAATTTGAAATCCAAAATAACAATTCAAAAGGTTGAAGAACAAATTCAAAAATACCAAAATGACCAAAAGGGGTAAGCCAAACCCATCTAAGGACAACGCTATGCACGAGGGAGATACTCCTTTGTTTTCAAAAATTGTACACTTTTGTTACAGTAAATTTTAAGTATCAATTTCAACGTTGCATCGAAATACTAGCAACTGAGCTGGGGATAAACACTGTTTCAATTAGTACATCATTGAAAAACCTAAGAACTATAATAACAGGACAGAGGACATTGGCTTTGAATTCTTGTCAATCAATGGTCAAGTAGCTAAAAATACTACAATGTCTGAAAATAAGCTTTGTTACTTCAAATAAATTGTTTTGTTACAACAAAACATATAATTTTTCCATTGTTACTACTTAAAAGATAACGAGTAAAAGGAAAAGATCATACAAAAAACCGACAAATTTGATACTAAACCTTTATTACCACTCAAAACGGCAGAGAATGCCACTGGAGTTAATTTTCTCTGCATTTCTGTAAAATAAATTAATAAATGTGTAATTAGATCTTTTTAATTTTTCCAAGCAAATACAATTAAAACGTGGACAATTAATGAGCACATGAGACCGTAAGCTCGTCGATTACATGTAATGTTTTTTAATCATTTAGCCTTAGATCAATTGAGAAAACTAATTAAATACCTACAAGACAGTAAGACCGTGAAATCTAAAGATACTCTTTGTAAATTTCGTGACATCTCTGTCCTCAGAGATTGGATTTTTGTCATCAGGTATCGGGGATTTCCCAGTCTTACATATTTGAAGGTGATAGATTGTTAACACCTTTATTCACAAACATACAAACATATATTTCATTCTTATATAAATAAATTGATTAGCCCTAATATTTTTCCTTATTTCTGAATAGGCGGATATTCCTCGTTTACCACACAAACTGCACAGGTACCTTCAAGAGAGCACGAGTTCTCAGATTTTACACTCAAAGACGGTTACAAGAAAAAAAATACGTTTTAATCGTTATCACATTGAACATTGATAATCATACATGTTAAACAATCTATTGCCTTTGAGTAAATTTCTAGTCTTGTAACAGATTTCAGTTACTATTTCACTTTGAGAGCAATACTATTGGAAGAAATCTTCCAATATTTTCAATTAAACCAATAAAGTAGAATCATATACCCACACAACACACGTACTGACAGTAGGCCATAGCACCATGGTAAGGTATGTTGCAACCACATTTTTCGAAATTGGTTGTAAAACAGATCGGAATGGTCAAAAGTCATTGACTTTTTAAGTTGTGATTTCAAAAATGGCGAATAATTTATTATTAATGTATTAAAAACATATCACACCAACTTATAAGTATAATGCGATTGTTGCTATTTAGATTATTATTATACCAACATAATATAGGCATCCGCATGAATCCTGTCTGTCAAAAGCTTCTTCTCTATTACGTTCGAATTAATACTCAAGCTTATATTAACATGTCACTGCTCATCGTTGAAGACCTAATAATGTCTTATAATGAACGCGCTACCCACCTGCTTTATAATGTATAATTTCTATCTTGGAAAATGTCTCATATGCACTTACATAACATATTTATCTTGGAAAATGTCTTATATGCACTTAAATAACATATTTATCTTGGAAAATGTCTCATATGCACTCAAATAACATATTTATCTTGGAAAATGTCTCATATGCACTTAAATAACATATTTATCTTGGAAAATGTCTCATATGCACTTAAATAACATATTTGTTTCCTATTCATTGAAAAGCTTTTTTCCTGGTATGATTTTTAAAACTGTTCTAAAATTTTATTCTAATTTTTTGCTGCACCATAATATTCTAGTGTAGATACTTGCTTTTTCAAAACAATAAACGTTTCCCTGCTTCCATTCTCTATTCTATACCTTCTTTCCAGATATATTATCAGACTGTGACCAGACTGTGAACTAACTCGTCTTACTTTTTTAATTCAATTTATTTATTTATTTTTTTTCAAAATTTTAAATGAATAAATTTCGTGAAGCAAAAGATTGAATTTCAAGCGATATTTACAATTAAAACTGTAATATTAATTTTCTTGTGGCAAAAATCTTTTACAGTACTTTAATGTCACTCCAGAAGATTCTTTTTTGGTGTAATATATTAGCATATAAACAGTATTATGGCAATTGTTTTGCTAACGAATAAAATTTCCCGAATTTATTATTGATTGCTTTAATGTAAACTCCAGGTGTACCTTAGTGTGACAGGATTTCATGACTTTAAGAATTCTAATTAGGATTTAGGAGAAAAGAACAGTATTTATGTTGTGCAAATTAAAAGTACATATGGCAATTATTTTGGTGTTTTATTTTTTTTCGATTCTACATGTATGTGGTATTCTTTGTTGATACATTGTGTATATGTCGCTTAGGAATACGTAAACGACAATCACCATATAGACATCAAGGATTTCAATCATGTCAGTTTTATATTTCGGGATACAAATTGTTTAAATACGCGGAATATTCTAAAATCAAAGCCAAATAATTGTAATACTAAATATTGTTATTTTTATGTGATGTGAATTTTTTTGCTTTCTACGTTTTTTTTTCTGTCTGGTCAGAGGTTCTGTAGAATGGGTGGCGTTAATTGATTGGTATATCATTGTTGATTTTTCATTCGTTGTTTATTGCCGCTTTCAGTCTGAATCACCGAATCACCTTTAAATAACGACTATTTATTTGTACGTTTGTTTATCTATTTATCTATGTGGGTTGTTAATAAAAACAGGCTGTTTAAATGTTGTTTTGGTCACAAGACCGTAGGTTGTAAGAGAAATAGCAAGGAATTTCGATATATGAAGTCAGGTAACTTTCACCAAGAAAGAGCAATTCTCATCTTACAACCAGGTTACTATGAATCATTCAAATTGAATGTACATGTAACTCCTTTTAACGGCAGATGACGTGTAATTTTCATAAAATAAATCGAAATAATAGGTAAAGTTCTGAGTTTTATGTAATTCTGAGGAGAAAATCACCGGTAGATTTTTTTAACATAAAAATGTTTTCATTTAGTTTTGAGAGGAAAGCAAATAAAATGCTATTTTTGAATATCAATGAATAAAATTTCAAACATTTCAGCAACGAGACCACAAGACTGGAATAATTTGTTCACCAGGTCAAGAAAAATATGTGTCCGTGTTCCAAAAATTTAAATACAGAAAAAAATTATGAAGTACCACAACTTGGCATCGCTGGAGAAAAGGCACGAAATTCAAGTTGCTGTGAAGACAAAACACGTACTGTTACCCAATATTTTGTTTTCATTCATTTGAATCGTTTGAATAGTAAAAATACCTAGAACAAAATTTGAATAACCGGTACATGTATACATGTAGAATTGCAGAGGCAGTCAAGTCTTTAAAGGCAACAGCAGAAGGTTTACCTTTTATGTTTTTGGAAGACACGTATTTTTGAAAATAAATATACAACTTGAAATTCTAACATCTATTCATGTATCTTTGATATATAAAAAAAACATTTGATTTTTTTTTTATCTTATTGTTTCGATATCCAAACTTGGCCCTCAGTGGATTTTGTATGAAGTGTTTGGCTTTATACATGCATTTTGTAGCGACTGTCAAATTTTAAAACCTAAATTGTAAAAGATGTCTCTTAAAGAATAACTTTTTGAATTTAATGTTTTCTCCTTTGGGAAGTATGGGCAAGGAAGTGATCCTCGCTCATGGATTTTTAGTGAAGAACTTTTAAATCATAATTATACATTTTCATTTTTGATTTAAATATATATATCTCAAAGCTTATACATATATTTATTAATGCCAAGAATTTTACATTAAGTGATAAATTACATTTAACTTGAATTTGAAATTAAATGCGAGACATACGCATGTAGTAGTACTTCATGGGGCTTAATTTTGGATTTCAAGGTTCCGACTCTATAAAACTTTACTCACGAAAGTGCTTTTTCTTTATGACAATGAATGCTCATTCTATGCAACGCTGATTAACAATGTCCATACTTTCTTGTCTTCAATTCTGAAATATATTGTAACCAAAATGAAAAACATGTATAAAATACATTGAATCAAGAATTTAATCAATGATTCCACATAGCACGAAACCCTTTTAACTATTATCAATACCTCCACTGTAATTTCGATACTTCTGACGGTTAATTGCATTACCAATATATATATATTCCAGATACAACACCAATTTGATACCATTCTCGCATTCTTGGTTTATTTTATAAACCTATGTTAGTATTCCAAATACGGAAACGTGCATTGCGATACTAATGTTATCTGTTATAAGGAAGCAAGGAGAGGCGGTACAAACTGATACGCCAATCCGATGACACTAAGGAATTTATGTTGTACAAGTTATGGCAATATGAGGACACTTATCATGCTTATTGGATTCATATAAAGGATATGTTGAAAGTTACACTTGATACAGTTATATTAGTAAGTTTTTACATGTTTCTTTATATTCGTTAACCATCTGTGGTACTATTTTTATATATTTAACATGTTATTTTAGTTTATAAATTAGTAATATTTAGTTCGTTATAATTTTTCCATAAGATCTATTTTAACATAGAGTCGTTTTAAATACTTTCTTTCATCATTTTTAATAATCAAAAGTTTTGGCTTAAATTATTTATAAAATGTAATTAACGTTATCTACAATCGATGGACATTTTTTACTTGATTTTTAAATAATCTACTGAGTTTATTTCAAATTCAAATAGATATTAATTAATTTATAATCTAAATCATTAGTAAAAGCAAACGTTAATTTACCACGAAATCTAATCTATATTCTGGTTTCTGATATGTCTAAATCACAATATCTTACAAAGGCCTTCAACTGAAATATTTTGAGTTTACACGTCTTTATTTGAAAAAGAAAATTGGCTTCTAGAGTGAATATAGGTAAATATGCAAATACACACAAAACAAATTATAAAATAATTGCCTGTATTCCTTTTTGTCTATTCTATATTGAAATACTTCAATTTGCACTGTTGCTTTACATACATCGTATACATTTATTGTTCAATTTTTCATTTCATTTATTAACATTTTGACCAAAGCCGTATACGAAATGATTCAATACAATAGAGAATGGAAACGGGGAATGTGTCAAAGAGACAACAACCCGACCAAAAAGCAGAAAACATCCCAAGGCTACATGTACCAATGGGTCTTTAACGCAGCGAGAAAATCCAGCACCCGGAGGCGGGCTTCAGCTGGCCCCTAAACAATAATGCATACTAGTTCAGCGAAATGGACGCCACACTAAACTCCGAAACATAAAAATGAACCAAAATTCAAAAAACACACACGACTAACAAAGGCTAGAGGTTCGTGACTTGTGACAGGGGCAAAATTGCGGTGGGGTTAAAAATGTTTTGTGAGATCTCAACCCCCCCCTAATACATCTAGCCAATGTGGAATAAACAAACACACAGCGATACACACAGTAAAACTCTGTTCAAAAGATGCCCGATGTTAAAAAATGTAACAGAAATAAATAAGCAAAATGACAATGATAAATATATATTAACAAAGGATTACTAGCAGTTGTTGACATGCCAGCTCCAGACCTCAATTAAACTGATGGAAAGATTATGTCTTTATCATATATAACATCAGCCACAATCCTTCCCGTTAGGGGTTTAGTATCATCCCATCATAAATGTTGATTTATTTTATTGTTTTTCGATATATAATTACATAATAAAAGATCAATGGAAGCAGATAAAATCGGATGGACGAAAGTTTAAAACTTATTTTGGTCTAGCAACAAACCAATTTTAGTGTTTAGTGTTAGGGTTTTCTAGGGATACTTGTAGCTCTTTTAGTCTACAAGTAACACAGAAGTGGCATATATATTTGACAATTGGTCTCCCAACAAAAATTATATAGCGACATTTGACCCGAAGTGTCATGAAAAGGACAAATATACCTAAGAAGCAATAAAAAAAACGTAACCCATTTTACAGACAAACCCGGGAAGACAAATGAACAACCACAAGCGCAACAAATAAACACAGAAAACTAAAAAACAATGAACAACACGAACTCCTATAAAAACCAGGAAGGAACCCAGGTGCTCCCGAAGGGTAAGTAGTTCCATGCTCGGTATAATATGAACTATTTGTTATATTATACTTTTCTGGGATTTAATCGAATTTAATCGATCTCGCCAAAACGAGACCGTCCATATAATGTACTGCCGGTCCATATAACAATATATGGACCGGCTTAGATAACATAGATAAATAGAGTAGTAAAAATGTAAAAGTATAATATTTTTATTTATTTCAAAATGTAGTAAAATGAAGTATATGGCATAATACTCTAGTGACCATAGCTTGTACATATAAAGATAACAGAAAATATAATTGTACTTGTTATTGAAATATTATAATAATGTTAGTATCAGCAAGATAACCAATACAATACGTTTTAAAACTTAAAATGATCATGAATCGAGGAAGACCAAGAAATAGAAATTTTGTATACTAGTATCTTTTTGTAATTTGATCCATTTCATTAAGTTTTAGCTCAAATACCGATCATGTCCAGAGGAAAGTATGAATAAGTTCAATTCTGCCACTTTGTATACACGATCTTGAGTGTACAGGCAAACAACCCTTGCCATACAACTAGAGTTAAATTCTACTACTTATTGTTATCAAGCATTATTTTGATACATAATGTACCAAATAATTTTTTAACTGGTCTGTTTATAAAAATTTTGTTTTCCTATTTCCTGCAAACTGAACATTAATTTCCCCCAGAAAATATAATCAATACAGATATTACATAATAATAATATATATCAGTTCTGTGTGCTGAAAAGTAATTATGTCACTGTATGTTATTTCTAAAAAAAAAACTGAAAATATAATAGAATTATGGATTATCCAAGGCAATTTCTGTAGAAGTGTGGTAACTCTAATTGTTGCATTATTATTCTTTACTTGTTCGTCAAAAATTCTGTAACGTATATTCTATACTTACTTAGAGGTTTCCCTAGACCAATTTAGCATGGCACTGCATCATGCCTCAACCGTCAAGCACCATGCTGCCCTCATCATGAATTGTACAATGTTCCCACAGGTAGCCAAACCTAACTTTTAATTTTTAGTTTAATCTTACCTTTTTGAAACTTATTTCCATTTAATAGTGTACCCCTTTTGTGTTGGCACACTTTTATGACACTTTAACAACATCACACTAGGGTGAAGGCAGTTTGTTGCAATTTTTGATAAATATACTGCCCTCATGTCAAGTGGGGTGCCTTCAATATTATTTTTTTAACCACTGAGTGCCCTCAAAATACGAAATTTACAAATTTCTGGGGAAAGCACTCTTATTTTAATGCTTTCTGTAACCTGAACTAAGAGTCAAAAATATACACAACCGAACAAAAATTATGTACAGCAGAATCAATTTTGAGTAGACAAAAAATTACAGTTATCCGTTTAATTTGACAAAACCTTCAGATTCGAAAGAACATGTTCACCGACGTAGTAAGATTATTATGCTCTGCAAGCCCTACCCTGCTGTACAATCCGGTAGTTGGTTAAATTTTAGATAAGGATGTGAGAGAATGACTTGGATCAAGTCGAATATGTCCATTGTTTGTTCTGCTTGTCCGTGCTTATATAAATTGTACTTGTTCATTTGTATTTGTCTATCCTACCTTACAAGTAGTCTCACACCGATGCTATGGCTAGTCTAGAACTTGCAGCAAGTGTAATATTTATCTACGTATTGATCGTCTCGTAAAATAAAGAATAACATTAGTTTGTTTGTTGTTTACTTAACGTCCAGTGGCAAATATTTCACGTTTCTTCAGGACCAGAACCAGTTCAACAATTAATTAGACACCATTCAAATAGGGTTGGGGTGGGACACATATTAGAACCAGGTTTTACTGTCATGGTAAAAGGATGAATGGATGGGTACGTTCGGACAATTTAGCCTTCTATAGCGAACTCATTTTCGAAAACTATAGAAGGGGTGTTTAGCGTGCAGGGAGAGTGAAATTCTCCAAACAGGATACCCTCTTTGGACCGTGGTCAGGCTTTCTGTTTTATGACCTGACAAACCCCAACGAGAAGGTCTCCCCTATTCATCACCTGGGGACGCGCTAGGCAGCTCTGTGGGTTGAGCTCTCGTGGTCGGTCACATGTGCCTAGAAGATTAGAAGTAAAAGCGCCGTTTTTTTTGCGTTGATTGTTTTCGTACATATGTTGATACGTTTTGTCAAGACATAATTCTCCATATTCCTTCCGTCAAATTATATTGACAGAGTTTGAATGGAAACCTCAGAAAATGTTCATGTGCATGACATGTATGAGCTTATTTTTTTAAATGTAGAGGTATTTCGTATTTTTTCTTGAGATAACCTCTAATATTTGTACTGCATCATTTTTGTTCTGTTTAAGCGAACAACAAAATGGATAACAGGAAAGGTCAACAATGACAGAATGTTAATATAAACTTTCGAGCACACTATTTATTCTAACACCAATTATTACGAATTTTACTGCTAAAGTATCTGAAAATAACATACTTGCAACTTGATGTTTCTATGAATATTTATCATACTTGTAAATTAATTGTTAGATTTCTTTTCCTGTTTTATTGCGTGTAATTTGTTTATTGGCGGTCCAACCGTAACCAACATTAAGCAATTAAGTCTCGGCTTTTACTCCTTAACGCCGCTTGCTTGGCGGGGAAGCAGCAAAGGCAAAATTATTTGGTTTGTTCGACCGGAGCTCGAACCCGCGACTTTTCGCATTCGAGACCAGCACGCGTGCACGATACCACTGAGGACCTTCAGTCTTTCTGTGTTTATCTTATAGCGGGCTGAAATTCCAAACCGTCTTGAAACATTTCATATATGGTTTAAATGTATAAATTTATACAATCCGGAAAAAATGATACTAATGCAAACAAAATAAAAATAATACGGAAAAAGCAAAAAACTTACATTACTTTTTTTTTAATGGAAATTACAAAATATTTGAACTTAAAGAAATTATTTTCTCATAATCTGAAAACAATAACGTGGGCTGGTCGTCATTAAATCAGATAACATATTCTCATGTGATATCAGCTTTTCACAAAATGAAAAATTGTAATTTTAATTTGTTCGACGCATGACATTTATATATATAGATGAGATCTTTTTGTTCCATGTATGCGATTTTGTAGTTATCTTTTAAATGAAATAAGAAATCATTTTTTGTTGAACATTTAAACAAAAACACGAGGAGCAATTATAATTAATTATATGTTTCATAATGAGCGAGCATTATACATCGCTTGTTAGTCAATAAATAATATATAATAGAAAAATTGCATAGACGAAAATTGAATGCTAGAGGCTCCCTGGACTTACCAAAGGCCCGGTCTACCATATTTTGGCCTCAATTGGTTAAGTTGTGGCAGCCATCTTGGTTGAAAATGCAGGTCAGTGAAAATAATATTGAAAGAGTACCATCTGAGGCTCAAGTCTGGTTTTAAATGGCCAGGTGTTTTCAGCCGAGAAGATTTTTAATAGAATTTTCACATACGGTCATATGTTAAACTAAGTTCGGCTGTTGCGGCCATCTTGGTTGAGAGTCCAGGTAATCGGATATAATTTTGAATAAGGACCATCAAAGGATCAATGCTGCATAATTTGGTTTCAATTGGCAAGTGATTTCAGACAAGAATTTTCCTATAAAGTTCTATGTAAAACTAAGGTCATCTTGGATTTCCGATCAGCACCAAAGTAAATACAATTATTAAGGACCTTTATAGAAACATATTTATACAGTTGGGGTTCAATCGGATATATCATTCTTGAGAGGAAGAAGATCAGCCAATCAAAAATTAGAATATGCAATGTCGGCCATATTTTTTTACCAATTGGTACCAAAGTAACTTGTAAAAGGCCTTACAAGGAACATCTCTGCGGACCTTGGTCAAATTCTGCTGAGTGAAAAATGAAGGGACGCTAAGTCATGGTAATAGTTCAAACTTGCCTTTAGACAGGTAAGCTAAGAATAGGATATTCAACCGTACAAAAAGGGATATTCACCGTTCGAAATCGGGGCAGCCATATATTTTTAGAATCACGGAAATCCTCTATTTTTATCTACCAATCATCGTGTGCTCTGTATCGGAACGTCTTTGCCTAAAACACAATTTTATGAATAATGTATACTGTATCAAATATGCTTTTCCAGTACGCTATTTGGGGAAACCTCAGTCGTAATAACTATTGAATAATGTTGAGTTCATATGTCTACAGTCCATGTACTGTGAATCAATGAACATAAAAACAGAAATAATAATATAAAAAAAACACAATAATATTAAATTATGTCATTTTAAATATCATTTCTGAGTACCCAAAACCAAGTGGAGGAATACTAGGATTTTATATACTCTTATTCATGATACCCAACTGACCATAGAAAATAAACCAAAATTTGTTCCAGAGCCCTGATTTGAGTACATATTGTCTTACACATACAACTCAACTTCTAAGTCAAAGTTCGGCAAATTTCCATGATGCATTAAATATTTACAGTGACCTCGGCCAGTACTGAGAAGGTCGTTAGAGGTCATTAATCTAAGATTACATTGCTAAAACATATAATTGGAATTGATCTCCTTTGATAGAAGGATTATATATCTCAAAGATAAAATGAAACTGAAAACCAGACTAATAACATCTAATGACATCAGAAAATACGGAAAATATGTTATTAGGTATATGACAAATGGTAAAGTGTATGTATGAAAAGGCTTTGTTTAATCTGTAGGTGTAATTTGAGATAGGCATAACTCTGCAAAATGTTGAGACAAAGGAATTCATCGAAACTATATAATTAATATATTTTGTATACATGTAGACCAGTTGTTTATTCTATTGGAGTGAAATATCCCAGTTAATCCTCCAATTTGATTGGCTACCTTGACAGGGGATATGAGCCCACATCCCTGGGGTAGGACGGGGGTTCAAGATGGCGCGGGTGGACCTGTCGCTTCAAAGTAGATCATTTAGTTTTAATCTATACATGAGCCTTTGTTAAATCGTATTTTACATAATCGCGGCACCGTTCCTGTAACTGGTTGGTATTTTAAATAAAAGCGATATAACAAAACTGTCGTCTGTTTAAAAATGGTTAAAACATTTGCCTCGCACACAATCGAGGAAATTAATAGTAAAAAGGCCAATTTGATACCAAAAAACACGTCAAAGGCTAACTTGAAAGCAGACAGAATGCTCAGGACCTACCTGGAGGATAGGAACCAAGATCCCAACTTCGAAAACTACAATGTGCACCGATTAGCAGAGACACTGTCACATTTCTATCCGGAGGTTAGGACAAACGGAGAATTGCACAATTGAACAGACTGATTTAGCGAAACTTTATAATAGTATTTATCTGGGCAGTAAAATACCAACAGGACTGGCAAATGTTGTTCAGTTCAACATCAGATTTTACTTCTGTAGGCGAGTAAAAGAAACCATGGATGCAATAACGAAGAACACATTTATTGTGAAAAGGTATTACGACATCAAACGCGCGTATGTTGTAAAAAACACCGATTAATTGACAAACACCCATCGCGAATCGGACAAGGAGAAGATATCATTTGCCAGCTGATCAGAGTGCAGGTGAAAACTGCCCGGTGGAACAATTTAAGAAATATTTATCAAAACTAAACTTAAGGTGTGATCGTCTTTGGCAATTTAAAGATTTGTTTGAAGAAGGGGACGCTTGTTGGTATCAACGAAGACCAATTGGTCGTGACACTTTCTCGAAATTTTTGCCAAATTTAAGCAGGAAAGTCGGGCTTTCACAAGTGTACGCGAATCACTCAGCTCGTGCAACAGGAGCCTCGATATTAGGAAAAGGTTTCTTCTCATAGGCACAAGTTATGACGATTACAGGCCACAAATCGTCATCTGCACTTGCAATTTATCAACGCGTCTCTGGACAAATTACATTTGTGGAGCAAAATGTAATATCAAATTAATTTCTTAAATTTATTTTTCGCTAATTTTAGTTATAATCTGTGCACGTACATATACGTCAATTTAGTATCCAAACTTTTAAGATAATTTCCCTAACAAGTCCATCCGTCTGTCCATCATTTGTCTGTCAATATTTCTATTACATTCATTATGTTTTGCACTAGAAGGAATAATTTAAGGGTGAAAAAATAAGGACATACTCTACCTGGAACAACAGAAAAGCCACAAAAACCCGTTTTATGCAATCGAGCAGGTCAAACTCTATCACTTGAAAAACGAAGCTGGGAATCGGTGCAATCGGTAGGTAAGCGTTCTCTGTTTTTCATACTTCATAATAAACACAGAGTAGCTCCGGTTAGTTACATTCATGATCCGGCTGAGGTATTCATTTCATCACTTAACAGAATAAAATTAGCTCAAAATCTACGGTAGACAAAATATCACACCAACAAAACATGAGAAACTTTTCAAATCTGGAAGAAGCCGAATTCTGTGATGCATTTTCAGTGGCAGACAATTAATGACACAAATCGTATTCTATCTGTGTACACTTGATACATGTATACGAAAGCACTCCAGTAGAATATAATTGTTATTCGGGCTTTGCAAGGTATATGAGCCCGTATCCCCTGTGAAGATGCCGAATAACATATAATATTGATCCACATGAGAAATTCACCAAGAAAGAGGGCCGATGTAAATGAACTTATCGAGGTTTGGTTTAAGTATCGGCATAAGAATACCGAAGCGAAAAAAACTGGGAAAAGTCCACAAATTCGAAATCGAAGGAAAACACAGGAGAAAGGAACGAAAAGAACAAAAAAAAATAGAACAAGACAGCACAGAAACTAAAACGCTAGCAATGTGAAGGTTTGGAAAAAAAGCAAATGTGAAGTATTGTCAGTCAAGACCGGAATCGAACACAACGTACGGAAGATTTCTATCGTAACCCACAACTTTAGTAATCATATGTAGTGACCGCGAAATATCTAGACCTGTAATGAATTTGACTGATTTAAGAGGTTCTTGTTTTATTACTTTTCTAGTAATACTTTGAAATAAACCTGATATTAATATAATCAGTTTAGAATATCGTCGTCGATGTCTTTCTTCTTTGCTACGTCAAAATAGGACAAGCATGATTTGTTATCTTTTTATCTGTATTGACTCGTTCTCTATTAGATATATCTGTAGTTATTTTGTAGTTGAATATGACTATGGATGATTTGAAAGTTGTAGAAAAGTAAAAAAATAATAATTTATAAAAAAAAAACGCATTTTCGTTGTATCCCGAGAACAAAATGACTATTTCCCAAAATGTAAATTGTAAGACAGTGTAGAAATTTCACCAACGTCAAAATATTTTCTAAGCAAGAAAATTTGGGGAAAAGGCCATGTCACTCCAGACGAATCTAGGACAACCTTTATTATAAACAAACCCAAGGAGAACAAATTTGCTGTAAGTAAAAACATTTGCGTTTAGATGATTTTCATCTTTTAAGTGTTTGTAGACACAGGGAAAGTTCACAGGGTCAAGAACATAGATATAATCAAAAGAACAAAAGTAACATACAACAAACTAGAAAGCATTAGAACAGAGATGATGTAAAATAATACTATTTATCATATATTTAATAGTTATTTCTTAGATTTTTAATGTCTCATACAGACGGGTTTGGTGAAATCCTGTATCGGATACCATGTATCAAGTCTCCAGTTGAAATATATGATAAAGTGAACAATACATATCAAAATCCGTATTGCATGCCGTATCAACCTTCCACAATTCCACCCTTTTTGTTAATATTGGTTAGACGGGTTGATAACGGATTTTGCCAAGTATTATTCTCCATATCGACTGACTGTGTAGATCGATAATTTTTATGCATGAATATGTAATCCTAATGATGCTTTAATAAGCCTAATAATCAAAGCTAAAACCATATGCCACATTCTAAATGTAGGCGTAAATATATGGTTATCATTTAAATAAATTACTTTGTGATGCCTAATGGATTTTCCGCTCGGTTTACCAAACTTATTTAATATTGTTATTGTGTAAAACAAAATCGACCATGTCTATCAAACGAAACGATAAACAGATTTCTCTTTATAAAAAAACATGGACATTTGTTAGTAAATCGTCATATAGACTATTGAATAAGCGTATTAGAGTACTTTGCAATGTACACAATGCAGAGAACAAAATGTGACGGAGATTCATACAAAACACAAAGAAAAAGGTTAAGCACCCCATGATATATTGCATTATAGCATGTTACCACGAATTCCAATTTAAATGCAAATATTTATTTTAACAAGACCATTGTTCCATTCAAAAGATGTGATCATACAGGTGTAACCGGTATTTAAGATATTGGGGTATTGCTGATGAAGTGTAATTCGGATATTTTTTGGGAAAAAAAACTTGTTATCTGAACTCATCACATTTCCCCCCATATCAAACTACGACAAGTTGAAGAAAATAAGACGGGTTAATCAATAATTATGAATCTAGAGACAAGTGCAAAACAGAGATACGTAAGCTCAGGAACAAACAAACGATAGAAATACACCATAAACAACTACAAAATAAGTATTAGAAATAATGAACACAATACGCCGCGACTTCTGGAATGTTGATACTGATAGGCTCCCGAAGGGAGATATTATGTTAGAAGGGTTAATTTGCTTTGCTGTACTGACAAGATTTTTTTCTTCAATTGGAAGTTGAGTATAATTTCCGGTCTTGCGCAAAGAAGCTATTACTAAAAGACGGAACGAGAGGGGACGGAACAAGGAAAACGGAACAGAAACGGAAGATTTCCTGATATACCATTCTTTAAAAAACTTCGGGAACTCATCGGGTAACGCCTGTCTCATATTAAACGGGAAGTCGACAAATAGCAAAGCGAAGTAATCATGTCTGTCGTAGATTTTTGCATTTGATCTCCATTTGTTGTCAGTTTCAAAGTGGAAGTCAAGAAAGGAGATGGAGTTCCGGTTCTCACATATATAATTTATTTCAAGCTGACTGGGATTGTTGACAGAGATTTAGATAATCATCAAAGGTTGTTCCCTTGAAAAATATTTCCAACTTATAGACATTATTGTGACCTTAGTATTTTTTCTATTTCGAATATAAAAAAACTAATCCATTCATGTCGCTTGTCGTCTACTCCAAAGTAAAATTCTATTTAAAGTAAATCTTTATAATTATGAACATGAACGTGAACAATTTGATAAAGACATTCATTTCTTAATTTGGCGTATAAATATTCGAATACGCTTAAATCAGTAATTCGGTTTTCACACATATATATCTAGATTTCGCGCCTTTTCTCTTGTCGAGAAAAATTTACTGATCAGATCGACACGTATATTTTGCATTCATGATATGTAATTCAATGCAGTTATCTCTATTTCTGATTTAACATTTTTACATTTGTAGATTTCCGACCATTTCTTTTTTTTTTATGTTTGAATATAATTTATTTAACAAAACTGTAATACATGTCCTATCCAAACTACAGTTTTCATTTGGATAGTTCCCTATAAGTTAGTTATCCGAATGATAGGGAAGCATTCGGATAAAGTTTTTTTATCTAATTTAAAGTTAGTTTTTTACAATGTTGCAATATAAATTACAATAATTGTAATAAAATTCCTATATAAATTTCAAAGTATTTTTCTTCTAGTTATTTCTAATATCTTAAAATTACTAGGAATAATACATGTATAAATATGTAAATTAGAAAAGTTACCAAATTTCGATTTCAAATTATCTTTTAAGATATAAACCAATTCAAGTTTCTTATAATCTTTGAAAAAAATGGCCAAAAATCTTCATAGGAATTTAATTTCCCTAAGATCATGTCGATCGTGCTTTATATGTGTCATAATACACGTGTTTCATATAGGTGTTTTATAGTGATAGGATTAAATATCGATTAGCAAAATGGTGAGTAGCTATAAGAAATTGTATATACTATACATTTTGAGACAGGATAATATATGGATAAATTTGTACTTTAGACCGGTTGCACGTGGTTACAATAATTTTTTGAAACTTTGTAAGAACTGACCTAGATCTTTCTTTGAACTATTGTGTACTAAAGTATAGTAAAAAAATTCGTTTTTAAATATTTTGTATATTTCGATTGACTTTGTTCTTTGTTCTGACAGATAAAAACATTTATAAATGGCGAAAGCTGCAATGGTGACTACAATATTGAAGTCCCAGTATTTATTATCAAAAATTTTGTAACCTAGAACAATATCTTTTAGAGTGATTTTTTTGTTAAAATGCTTGTAAGTTAATTTCTCTCTAATTTCTTTCCAAAATTCAGAAACCAATTTACACTCAATAAACAGATGTTGATAATTGTCATTAACGTTACATAGAAAACATTTGGGGGTCAGACTAAGTTTAGCCTTAAATAAGTTTTCTTGGTTCATTAATATGTTGCTAATCAGTTTCCATTTGAAAATTTTTAGTTTATGAGATTCCAGATGTGTATGTACAAATTTAAACGTTTGTGTAATTTGAAAATGATCTACACCTAATTTTCTTTTCCATATATCAATTCCCAAATTTGGAGTTACCTTTTCGCGAACAAAGTGAAGGTATATTGTTTTATTGGTTGCTGCTTCAACTTTACAAATTTTATTTATATTAAGTTTTGTATGTTTTGAATCTTCGTTTTTTAATTGATTTTTCCATTTTGACGGTAATGCTTTCTTGAGTATTGAAAATTCCGAAATCCAGTTTCCTTTTCTCAAAAGTTTATTTCGAATAAAATTAGGTGAGATATTGCCATCGTCATCAAGAAGATCATTTATGTAAATCAAATCTGCATTTATCCAGTTTTTCATAAATAACGATTTATTTTGGAATTTAATATATTGATTTCCCCATATGACTTCTTTTCTTATATCTATAAAATTATTTGGTTCCTTTTGTTTATTTTTGAAGTTATGCCAACATATGATAACGTCTTGGTAAAAATCAGGGATATTTTGAAAATTTTGTAAACGTTTAAGATTTTCTTTGTTTGTATTCATCTTGAATATTAGTGAATTGTTGCCAAACTTATTTAAATAGTATGTCGGAATTGCTGACCAGTTTTCGTCATTTGTTTCTTGTAATCTATAAGCCCACTTTGTTTTTAATGCCTGAAAGTAGCTTTCAACGTCTATCATGTTAAGTCCCCCCATATCGTGATCTGCTATCAATGTCCGTCTTTTAACTTTATCCCTTTTTCCGTTCCATATAAATTTATAAATTTCCGTATCAAGTTCAGATATTTGTTTTTTTGATATGTTTACAACATTGGCAATATATGTAAATAGTGGTATAATCAATGTTTTAATTATTAATATTTTCCCTATAATCGAAAGATGTCTCTTTTCCCATGATTTCATTAATTTTTTTGCCTTTTCCATTCTTGTTCCCCAATTTAATTTATTGCATTCTTCCTTATTTTTACTAAAGTATATACCAAGAACTTTTACTGGTGTATCCTGAAAGTTGATGTCCTCAATTTTTTCCCTACCAGGCTTAAGCTTGCCAACCCATATACCTTCTGTTTTTGTTTTATTTAATTTTAAACCCGAGTAAGTACCGAAAATTTCAATAATATTAAGAGCTAATTTAATTTCGTCTAATGATTTTAAAAAGAGTGTCGTATCGTCCGCGAGTTGTGAAATAATAATATTATGTGTTTTCCCATTAAATTTTATTTCTATACCTTTAATGTTATTATTTCGTAAATAATTTGCCATGATTTCAACACATACAACAAAGGTCAAAGATGAGCATGGACATCCTTGTCTTATTCCTCTTTGGGGTTTTATGGGAGTCGAAACCCAACCGTTATTATATATTAACGAACTTATATCACAGTATAATGTTTTTATCCATGAAATAAAATTATTTTTAAATCCAAAATATGCTAAGGCTTCATACATGAAATCCCAATTTAAACTATCAAATGCTTTTGTAAAATCTAGAAAGAGTATAGCTCCTTCAATATTTAGTTTATCTGCATTTTCTAAGATATCTGAAATCTGTCTCAAGTTGAAGCCAATATAACGTTTTTTTAGATATCCGGTTTGCGCAGAATTAATAATTTTATGTAAAATTTGTTTCATTCTTGTTGCTAATATATAGGATAATAATTTATAGTCTGTATTAAGAAGTGATATTGGTCTATAATTGTTTAAATTAAGGGGGTCCCCCTTTTTATATAATAAATTTAAGACACTTTGTCTTTGCGAAAACGGCAAAATACCTTTTTCGAAACTTAAGTTATAAATTTGTAGTAATAAAGGACTTATTTTTTCCCAGAAAGTCTTGTAAAAATTTGTGCTTAGCCCATCAAACCCTGGACTTTTGTTTATCTTTAGATTATTAATAGCATTGTTCATTTCTTTAATTGTTATATTTCCGTTGCACATTTCACTTTCTTTTTCTGTTAAAATATATTTTGCATTTGAACTTTTTATATATGACTTAATATCGATATCAGATTTTTGTTCATCACTTTTGGAATATAATTTTTCATAGTATTGTTTTTCGGTTTTTATAATGTCTGATTGGCTAGTTACAATTTCACCTTGTTCGTTTTTAAGTTTTAGAATTGTTTTCTTGTTTTGGTTTGATTTTTCTAAACCTAGGAAATATGAATTATTTCTTTCGCCCTTTTCTATCCATTCTTGTCTTGCCCTTATCTGAGTTCCCCTTGCTTTATATTCATAGTGTTTAGCGATTTTTTGTTCCAGAAGATCTATTTTCTTAGTTTTATCTTCGTTATTTTCTTCTTGTGTACTATTCATGAGTGTTTTTAATTTATTTTCTAAATCCGTTAGCTCATTTTTTCTCTTAAATGCTTTGGTTTTACTATATTTTATACTAAATTCTTTTACTTCTATTTTTAACATGTCCCAAAGTAAGTCTGCATCAGTTATTTCCCTTTCAATCATTTTTGTGTATTTGTCAATTAGTGCGTTAATTTGATTTATATAATCGTTGTCGCTAAGAATAGAATTATTGATTTTCCAATAACCTGGACCTTTACTTTTCATTAAGGTACTTTCTATTTTTAGTGATACGGCTTGATGGTCAGTAAAATTGATTAAGATTGGACGTATATCACATGATTCTATATTCTTTATAAAAACTGACTGTATTAGAAACATGTCTATTCTACTCGCTTGGGGAGGATTTTTTCTTTTCCAGGTAAAATGGTTTCGATTTTTATTTGTATGTCTCCAAATATCTAATAGTTCGTTATTTTTTATAAACGACGTCAAACTAGAGACCGGTTTTACTTTTTTATTCTTTTTATTGTCCAATTTTCTGTCCATTTTTGTTAAGGCATCGTTAAAGTCGCCTCCGACTATTAAAGTTCCAATAGAATGCAAGTTTACAAAATCATTTAAACTCTTAAAAAATCTTTTTCTTTCCGTTTCATTATTAGGAGCGTATATGTTAACTAAGGAGTATATTATATTTTCTATTTCTAAATTAAGCATTAAAATTCTTCCTTCTTGATCTTTATGTATTTCTAATAGATTAAATTCTAATTTACTGTTAATTATTATGGAAACGCCCCGACTAGCTTTATTTCCAAAACTATTAAAAACTGTATTTTTACTTTCTGTTTTTATTTCATTTACTACATTTTCGTCGAAGTGACTTTCCTGAATAAAAGCTATACTACATTTTTGGTTTTTAAACCATTCATAAAGTCTCAGGCGTTTTTGTTTATCACGCAAGCCTTTTACGTTGGCTGTACAGATGTGAATGTTTTTCATTTTTCAAAAAGTAAAAAATAAACTATGATACGTGCCCTTGTAATGGATAAGAGCTTTTTTTTTTTTTAACCAGTTTTCAATAGGCGGTCTCATGGTTGACCGGTAATATAAACTTATGTGTGTTATTTTATACCATAAATAGACATAAATATTTACTACATAAAAAGGTTTATACTTTTTAGCAATAACCGTAATATTGTACAAATTGTATAAAGCTATTATTAACATGCCCAGCTTGATATTATTTATGATTTCGCTAGTTGATATTAGCTGAACGGTTTTCGTTTTATTGATACACAAATCATTTACCGCCATTTTCGCGTTTCTAAATATAGATTTAGAAAAAACCCAAAAGTCCGCTTTGTTTACATATTCAGCGATAATACTTGTTTTCAATCGGCGCTTTATTTGAACTCGTTTTATGTTTTTGCATATGTAAAATCTTTCATTATATTTTATATTATTAGGAATTGCATAATACGTATAATTCATTACAGAACTATTTATATTTAGTTTGTTTACTCTTGCATACAACTTTATGTCAGTAATACAATTACTTTCATGTAGTGTATGGAGCTTAATTTTTATACAAATAACATTGAATATTAGAAACAAAAACACAAACACAATTCTTACACATAACATTGAAAAATAAAGACAAAAAAAACATACACAATTTTTACAAATAACATTGAAAAAAAAAGACAAAGCACACACACAATTTTTGTCATACTTACTGTACATGTATGACTTGGACATAGAAAAGCTATAATTATTCATCACTAGAAAACAGTCCTAAGCTTTTCTTGTCGTATTATGATTAAATATAGAAACATTGTTTGTTCTTTTTGATTTTTTGTTTGTTTTTTTTTTTTTTTTTTTTTTTTTTTTTTTTTTTTTAAACATATATGATAAAATTATTTACAAGTTCAAGTCTCATGATTTTTGTATTTTATTGTCTCCTCTCTGTGGAGGTGTTGGTGGTGTCCTCCCTCTGTTCTGTTGACCAGATTTCCTGTTTGGAGTTATAAAGTTTGTCATGTCTGTCTGTTTTGTGTTTGGTGGATTTGCACTTGCTCTACCCTTAGGTTTTGCATTTTCAGTACCTTCCTTTGTCTGATTATCTGTCGATTTACTTTGTTTTCTTTGATTTGTTTATCTTTCTTTTTGTTTTTAGTTGTGTCTAAAGTATCTGAAGTTTTAGTATCTAATGTTGATTGTTTTTGTTGTATAGTTTCCCCATTTCCTGTTAGTATAGATTGTGATGGTTCATGTAGTTCATCATTGTCGACATTGTTCTCACTCTGTTGTGTAGTCTGCTCTGATGATTGCTTGGTTGGTTCTTGAGTAAGATCATTGTCAACATTTTCATCACAATTATTTTGTTGCCTAAGCAATGGGCAATCCCACATTTGATGCCCGAATTCAGAACATTTCCTACATTTCCAAGGATTTGTACAATTGTTCATTGTATGCCCAGATTGTTGGCATTTGTTACACAAGAATGTTGATAGATCTGTTCTTGGCTGACCATAATAATACACCTTCGCTGTGTATTTACCTATCTTAAGGGATCTTGGTAGTGGTTTCTCAAGCTTTTTGCAAATAAGTGTTCTTGTCCCTGTTTCACAATTTGTTAACATATTGTCAACTCTTAATCTTTCTCTTGTCAGGCTTAAAACCTTGACACCTTTCATTGTCAATTCTCTTTCTATTTGACCATCAAAGGCAGATAGAGGGATGTTTTGTATTGTCACTTTAGTGGTTTCAAAGTTCCAAACTTTATTTCTTGGGTTTTGGGCTACAGGCATTATAAGCTTTTCCCTGAGAGTTATACCTTGAGTAAGTAATGTTAACTTGTCTTTCTCATTATCAAGGTATATTCTCCAGACATTTCCTGTTCTTTGTATCTTTTATATTTCCGACCATTTCTCGGAGATCCAGCGAACATGATTTACATGACCAGAGTTGTCACAATTTATTTTATTAAACTGATCAGTACAATTTCTCATCCCAAATTGCTTTTTGTTTTATTTATGCATTATTAAGACAAATTTTATGTTCTTATGAGTATAGCGAAGAAGAACATAAAGATACATTTACAAGTAGTATACCAGTACACCTGTGATCTTGCTCACAACATCCATGTATCCCATTAATAATAATGAAAATAAGGTGACAGAATTCTGCAGAATTTCACGGAGATTTTATAAATTATATTTGATTTTAATGTTTAATACTTGTGCTCTTAACAAAACAAAACCGGTGAGCTCATGAATTTTTTATCTTAAGCGCTCTGGATCTTTATATTCAGAGAAAAATAAAGGAATATACCATGCAAGTTTAACCACTGTTCATTTCTCATGCATTGTAACGAATCCATATATTTCCAGATGTCGGGCCGTATTCGACTCTATTGCATGTATTACGCTCGTAAGCCCAGAAGAAAAATGAGTTGCGAACTATGTTTTTATGATAGATTTATATGGCGTCATTTCCCGTCCACGTTTTTTATCCTGAAATACTTTTTTTAGACCGTTCTCTTTACTTTGAAGCAAAATAATAGAAGGGCGAGGCCTTGCACCTATATGTAGGACGATTTAAATTGTCGAAATTCGAAGGAAATACTGAGAAAATTGAATCGGTAGCTACCTGTATAGACGTTTGATCGCTAGATCTCTGGTATGAATTTAATTCTTTTTCGACAGTCTTTATAAGAAAATTCAAAAAATTATAAACGAAGTATTGTGATAAAAAAATTTAGTTTTGAATTTCTAGATTTACGGGATCTATTTACCGATTTACCGATTTTCCTTGTTCCAGTCATTTCAACACGCTGAAAGTGTTTTCCTTGGGTGAAATGATCCAATCGAATCTCTTCTTAGTTTATCTAAAACTAGAAAAAATTAGCAATTTTAGTTAACGCTAGGTGCAGCATTGGGCGGAAACATCGATTGTAAACATTAGATCTGGTACCCAAATCATATATAGACATGATAGATAGGTAATAAATATCTTTTAATCCAGTTTTTAAATAACTTACGGAAAACTAGCGTTAGGTGGAATGGCTAAAAAAATTTACTTTTTGTATTTATCTTATGTTTTTTGGGGTTTTTTTGTTTTTTTTTTTTTTGTCTTTTTTTTTGTTTTAGTTTAGTTTTGTTTTTTGTTTTTTGTTTTTTTTTTGTCAAGAAAATTGTCACTGTTTAAGCAAAAGATATTGGTCAGCGCGTGCGTAGCTAATTGCGGTGTCATTATTATAGAAGCATACGGTGACTCTCAAATAATACCAAATATAACCAATTATATTTTTCATATATATTGCAGAACTAATTATGCTTCCATGACCAGACATTATTATTTTTAGCAGCACTAGGTAACTATACCTGCAAGCACGGGTATTATAAAAAGGTGGTATAGCTTTTCTTACACCCCACCATTTTCGGAGGGTGAGATATTTGTTTCTTGTAAAATAATGGGCGAAAAACATTTTCCAAGCGAATTCGCCCTTCTTTGTTGTTACTATGACTTGTCTATTCCCAATAACAATAATCATTTATTGGTACCAATGTATTGTAAAATCAAAAGTAAACCGAAATACTTTAATTCTCTTCATTTAAATAAGTTCTCTAGTTATGTTTTTGTCGTATCAATATTGACATGTTCGTTCGATGTTTTATCCAAGTGTCAAATAAAGTTCTCTTAATTAAAGTTCCATTATTAGTCCGTATTGTGTAAAAAAAATTCAGCGGATAATATCTATGTCATTGTCTTACCCTTCTCATTGTTTAAATAAAACATGTCAAAACTGCCCGCTTCTTTAATACTTAGAAGTGAAAGCAGTTTATTAATCTGTGGTAAAATTACTGGGCAAATTGGTAGTATGTCCGGTTTCCCTCTGGTCACCTTATAGCTGAACAATTATCCTTAGAACGGAAGTTGGGACGAATTACGAAACATAGAAACATGTCGCATTCGTTCAGATCGTGTAAACTTATCGATAATTCCAGCATTTAAAGAAACTTGTCGGCCTAAATGTATGAAATTTTCAAAAAACACATTCATCCTCGATCAGTCAAATTCTGATTTCAATCGTGTCTATTGGTGTTGTTACGTGTTGACGGCCCAAAGAAATTGAGCCCTTATTATTTTAGTATTACGCATTTGTTTATTTATTTATCTATAGTAATAATAATAATAAAAATGTAGTAATAAACACCATTCTATCTTAAAAATTAGATTTTCAAAAACATTTTACAGCTTGTTCCAGTAGGAAAATCAGTTAAAACCATATTTTACAAAGATAAGACTCAATGACTTATATATCTGTTACATTACTGTAATAAATCACTTTTTAAAAGATTACAAATGACATTAGCAGCATGCAGATTACGTAACGAGCATATTAGCTGTGCTAATGTACAACATATTTATATTCTTAAATGGAGCTTTTAGTGATAATAAAATGTGTTTTTTTTAATGTAACATTTTCCATTGATTTGTTTATTGGACATAATATTGCGTCTTATACCACTTATAGTCAGTTTATTTTTTCAGTGCACGGAATGCAATCAAAATATAAAATCCATATGTGTTTTATATATATATAATCTTATGTCTTTATATGAAAAAGAAGTAAAATGTCAAGAAGACAACTTCCGAATAGAACAGAATAAAAAATAAAAGTCTAGTGGTCATCACAAGATCTTCAATGCGTTTACACAGCACTACATGTACATGTATCTGTATTCATTATTCTAGGGACCCAGTGGGCTAATTATTTCTTCGTATCTGACATTCGGATCCAACTCGTTGCGACATGCTTTCTATTCCGATCATAATTATGCACAATAAGTGGCGTAAAAAAGCACAAATTAAATTTTAAAAAACCTATTCTAAGTTTTTGGCTTATACATTTTATAAGTCATTTTTCGTTTTAAAATTAAAAAAAAAAGATCGCGTATTTTGAACCAATCTATGAAATATCAAAAAAGAAATGATAGAAATATTTATAGATAACATGAGGTAGAAAAATGACGAATAATGAAAATTTTATTGTCTAGCAAATTTGCTACTCATAATATGTGTCTGAATAGCCAAGAATATTTCTCCGTTTTGTTCATCGTTCAGATCTGGTGAATCGAAGAGAAGAATCCTGTTGTCAATTCGTCGATTATGTATAATGAGCTCAATATGCACTACTGCAGTGCATAGCTAACATTCTGTCTGCTAATAATACAAGTGTACGCATACATTTGGCAGAGGAACGGTAAATCAACACATGCATTTGGAACAAGCGTCAATGAGAAAATATCCCATATGACTGCATGA
The DNA here is from genome assembly GCA_028015205.1 of Mytilisepta virgata. Lineage (NCBI taxonomy): Eukaryota > Metazoa > Mollusca > Bivalvia > Mytilida > Mytilidae > Mytilisepta > Mytilisepta virgata. Next base: position 54,188,982 of record CM051518.1, on the reverse strand, counting down.
AAAATATAAAAGATTTGAATCATATAAAGGTCGTCATGTGACGTTGAATAAGCAGCATCGGCCTTCACCATAAGACAACAAAAAAATGGCATTGGAAAGCTAACAGTATTATCAAAAATTCAACTAAAAGTAACAACTATCAATAAGCACATTATATGTATTTCATACAAAAAAAAATTAAGAAAAAAAGAGACATATATAAGGTATTTGCCATATAACAATTAGAAGACACCTTGAAAGCTGGAAAACGTAAAAATTACTGGTTATTGTATTACCTTTATCAATATGCAAATTTAAAAAACATATATAAATGTATATATTACGCGAAAGTTGAAGACAATACCAGTTTTAAGTATACATTTAACTAATAAATTTCCATTGCAAAGGAAATTAAAGCTGTATAAAAGAATTCTTTTAAAGAAGTGTTTAATTTTATTTTGTTCTTCACTCTAAAGTATGCTTTTTTCTTTTAAGATCAGGTCATGAACAGAACGGAACAGCAATCATGATACGTGTGGCCTACAGATCATACCTTCTATGTTCTTTGACAATCTTAAATAATTTCATCTCTAATGCACTCGTATTAAACCGCACAGAATTACATTCAATGACGTTACAAAATATTACAACAAGCAATCTTGCACTTGGCGATGATCCTTTACAAGATGGAAATTATTCCAGTCAACAAAATTTCAATGTATCTGATGATGTCTTTGTTTACATTTTCAATAAAACTCAGGATGTATTCAAGGCAGACGGTACAAATGAAGAAGATTCTAATAATTTTGCCAATGATTCGATAGGGTATTTGGACAAATTAGATACGCCGGCTAATAAAAATAAATCATTCAATGATCTGAGAATAACTTCAGAGATAATACAAAGCGATATTACATCATCGCCAGCATATTCGGAGTCAGACACTGCAACAGTTGCAAGGCCAACCCGACTTCATGAAAAACATTATACAATCCTAGAAGGTATATTGATAAGAAATATATCATACCAGAACAAATCAGACATTAATTTGTATGAAGTAGATTCTCAAAGAAAAGAGATAAATAACATTAGGACTACAATAGACAACATGATAGATATACCGGAACAAGAAACTTCTACGACAAAAATGACAGAAATCTCATCCGGAAGTCTAATCTTATCCGAGTTTTCAAATGATAAAAGGCAAAACACAGACTTTGAAATCAAAACCAATCTTGATTTGACAACCTCTGGAAATCAACTTTATTCTCCGAAAATGACTGTCAAGACTTCATCTGTTCACTTGAAGCACGCAATACACAAACACATTCATCATCACAAAGCGATGCACCATTTAAGTTTGGGTAAGTTTATATTTGCTTAATCAGTCTATAATCAAATTGTTTCAAGTCTAAATTACTATTAGAATCGAAGATTTTTAGTATAACTAATCTTGAATTTACTATTTTTTTCTGCTACACAACGACATAGAAAGGATTGCGATGCTCAAGTAGCAGCAGGCACTCAACTTGCATCATAGAAAAGATGTATGTTACCATAAAATTAATGCTTCTGCCTCCAGTTTGATATTTCCGAAATAAATACCTTGTCAAGATCAACACATAAAATATTGGTTTCTGGAAAGCTGGAGAAAAAGCAAAAACATTTTTGGGGAATTATATTATTTAATGTTTTAAGGAAGATGTATTGTGGAATTAAAATCAGATACGATAGTCGCGATTTCTTCTCAATTTTAACAACCATATAAGGTAGTGCAAAATAATTTGAGAAACATCATAATTATTAAACATCATACGAAATCGATCACTATACCGACTTCTACGACTTCAACAAATACACAGGTACGCACCAGGGGTCAACTCAAAATACCTTTACAGGTAACTTTTTGATTGAGTCTATTTTTAACATTTCAATGCGAATTTGTTTTTCCTTTATATGACCAAAGCAAATACGACCAATAAACACGTTGTTTTAGTATTTTAATAGTTTGGAAAGATTCCTATCAATTTTCAAGGTCAAACGGTATAGACACAACATTAAGTTAGTCCTTGCTGAAGAGAGAAAATACAGCAAATTTGAAAAAAACGCTAAGAACTAGGGTTAAGGATGAAGACTCATCAATGTCGGACCCAGACTTTAACAGATTATAGATAAATATAATGGGGTGCTTGTGTTCGATCCACGGCCTGTCAAGTCAAACACACAAGACTTGAATTTGCTGCTACTCTGCCTAACATGCGGGGGCTCACTCAGGTCAAATGTCAAAAATTGTCAGTTTCAGCTTGTGAACTTAGCTTTTTTCATTTCATCATTAGATTATTGATTTAATATCTCTATAGAACGAGTGCATACTATTTTTAGATGGGAATAAGCTTTTATATTTTGGACTATGGGTAAGTGGCCTACTTACAGTACAGGGGGTGTGGGGATCACTGTCGTTTCCGACAGTACAGATTTCTAGTTAATTTTGTATTTGTCACAAGTTTGTAATTATGCTTATGGAGATGACAGTTGATGGTTATTTTGAGGACAATTTAAAAATCTATCTGAAAGCAAGATAAAAAATTACATTGCACGAAGACATACTAGGTCCAAGTCTGAATCTCCCTTTTTCACCTACAATCCAATGGTTACAACTATATCTTTGCAGATTTATTTAAGCACTTCATTAAAATTTTAATAGCTAGGAAAGAATTTATAGCCTACATGTACGTCGTTTTACAATGTCTGTGCATAATTCCATAATGTAGTGTTATAGAAATGCCTTCTTCGTCAATGAAGCTCAAATTGAAAAAAAAAACAGGATCACTACCGAAAACGACGGATGGATTTTCGACAAATATTATTTCAAGTAAGGATTAGAATAAGTCCGAAACCTGGATATATCAAATTCTGTACAGACTATACATGTATATTCCGAATTCAGAAATAGAGTAATACCAAAAACGAAAAAAATCTGGCAAAATTGTCAATTAGTATGTACTTGATCCAAGAGTCCTGTCTGTAGGCTTGCCAGAGAAAATAATTTCACCCTCCCCCCCAAAATACGAAAAATTCTAGACACACCCCAAAAAACCTGTTGGAAAAATTCCACCCCCTAAAAAAACCTGAATATTCACCGAAGTTTTGATTGTAAAAAATAGGACGAGCATTTGTACGCAAACTACTTTGAGAGTTTACAGTTGTATTTTGAGATGACCTATAACTAAATAAGTCGGTCTCGTTGTAGAAATCGGTATAAATATCGGTATAGGGAATTTCGTATGATTTCTAATATTACCTCAATATAGGCAGACGTTTTGGGTCTTCAAAAATATTCATTTTACAAAAACAAGAAAAAATTTCGAAAAAAATCTTTGTACAGTGATAACTGGATTTAAAGTTTTGAATTTGTTATTTTCAAAACTATTTGTCTTAAGAGAAACAGTGCAACAATCTAAGTTATTTTTGTTTGTCGCATTAGCTTATATAATTATCAGTTATCGCCTTTTTATTCCATTTTCCTCATCGTAGACAACTGAGTACAAGACAATCATACAAAAATAAAGTATAAAACGTATTTTGAAAAGAACGACTTGTTCTTTTGTGATCAGAGGAAGGGTGATAAAATGAAACCACATGAAGTGTAATTTCAGAGATGTATTAATATATAAATGTTTTATTGTTTTAGTTGTACTGTTGAGCTGCGTCTGACATTTTACAAAATTGCCTTATCCAAGATAGACAATTTCTAATTACTCAGAAATAGTCCTGACAACTTCTTACATAAGACCTATCAAGTTAGAACATCATATGGATAATTTTAAACGAATAGAAAACATATGAACGTGCAATATATTTTTGTTTGTCTAGTTGCCCTCAGATTGGAAGTCCTCTATACATTTCCCCGATTTCCTAGATTTTTAAGGAACGAATTTATCGGATAACTTTAGTATGCTACTTTATTATTTCATAAATAACACTAATAAACTACTTCAAATCTTATGCAGCCATTTCTGTCTAGTTCAATCTTGACAGTCTTGATTTTTACAATCTCTTTATTTTCAGAAGTCATGATATCACGATAAGATATATATATATAAGCTTTAAGATATATATATTATAAACTTTATACTATAAGATATCTTCTAAAGTTTATAAGATATCTTATAAAGTATATAAGATATCTTATAAAGTTTATAAGATATCTTATAAAGTATATAAGATATCTTATATATTATATGAGATATCTTATATATTATATGAGATATCTTATATATTATATGAGATATCTTGATGTTAGAATAAATAGTAAAACGGTTTGCCATAAAGACCACTTCTTTTAGTCTTGTTATCTTGGTTTTGATTTAAAATGTAGAGAATTAAGAAAATTAAAAATAAATAAGACAAGAATTGTCTTTTCAAGTTAAATATGGATAACTAGTGTTACGTTAGATAGTGTAATTTCGAAAAATACGAACTTTTTAAGAAAACATAGAAAATGAGTAATGATATGAAACTAACATATTGTTTTTATAACAAATTTTCAATATATAATAATGTAATTATTGAAATGGATTAAGTTTTTCCGACTATATGTGTCTTAGAAGCTTTTCTGTATAAGCGACCTTGCATGATATATCTGAAATTCACTGACCGAAATATTTTGATATCAGATCTGAAAAGTCCTTATCGTAATACAATAAAGAAAAAAAATCGCTCAGATTTCTTTTAATCCACATGAAGGACAACTTAATAAAAGCTGATTTTAAAATACATGTATAACCCAAGCTGATGTATGTACTTTACTATGGCGTCATATTCTCCTACAGTAATCACATAATCGCCAGCTATTTCACTGCTAAAAACCAAAACATCATCTCAGGCCTGTGACATTTTCAAATTCAAACGTGATGGATGGCACTCGAATTACAAATATAAATGAATAAATCATTGGTTTTGCCATATATTGAATTATCCAAATTCTGCATTAAATGTTTTCTTTTTTAAGTAGAGCTTGTTAAAATAACAATCCAAAGATACTAATTTTAGATATTGTAAATTTATACTATGCTGTTTACGACGCATTTCAAGGAGTTACCTCTCATCAGCAGCATTAAAATCGAAACATTTGGAAGACCAAAAACAAACTTATTTTAAACAAGAAGTACTCATAACCAAAAATACCGAAATAGGAAGCCAAATTTTAGCTAAGGAGATCTACCATGTGCAGTAACCAACATGTTAAATGAAACAGTCTAATCGTCACTGTTAAACATTTACGTATTCTTAATCAGACCAAAATATCCAGCAACTACATAAGCAATATATTTGAATGTCGTGTTTTTTTACCATACATTGTTGGTTACCTGAAAATTCTCTCATTGTATTTTCTACTAATGTAGTTGTTGAAATATACCTACACAAACAATGCTTTGCTTATGTAATTGGCCATTGCATATATTCATATATCTGGTTATTTTTTTTATAAATTACGGTCATAGATTAAAAAAAATTAAACTAAATCATACGTCTGTACTCATATGGCTTTTTGGCCTTAATATTTTTGATTTGAAGATAGCTTGAAACATTTTGAGTAAGCATTTTTGTTTCGACTTTCGAATTTTTTTCCTTGACCCATTGTTGGGGAGAAATATTTATTTCATTTCAATTTTGTTACAAACTTTTTTATTGACTTTTGAACTAAACGAATAAAAAACGTAATAAACTAAAGAAAAATAGACCAAGACAGCACAGAAAACTATTTGCACTAGCTATGTGAACTCCCAAGTAAAACTTGGAAGTGACATCAGGTGCTCTGGAAGGGGAAACTTGTCCTGCTGCGTTAATATAATGAATAGATATGATATTTCATTACAGTCCCGCATTCACACGATTAAACGGTGATTCGATAGTTGCAAACAACCATCACTCGTTTCCATTTGGGGCTTATTTTCAGTACGCGCAGTTTAAAACATTCTTAGTTTCTTCAATGAAATAAACATAATGGGTACTTATGAAATAAGCATTATCTTGATAGATAGACTGTCCTTAGGATACTAGTATTGACTTCAACTATATGCAAAAGGGTATAATCAGTGTTTCAATAAATATGTTGTTGTGCAATTTTTACATCATGATAATACCCTCTTCAAAAAGCTAAATTTTTAAAAGTTAGTGTAAATGTTTTGCAGTGAAATTCTTGAACTTCATGTTTTTGTATTATACTAAAACTAAATAGCCAGAAATTTCTAAAGCTCTTCCTTTTGATGCATAGGTAACCCTTGGCTGAGTTTGGATACCTGTTTGTTTTAATTGTTTTGATTTTTAATGGCTTATTAATTCGTTATTTTATATTTAACCGGTTTTCCAATATTTTGATCTCGAGCACTGCTGATGAGTTGTCAGTCAACGAAATGGCCATACAGTGCATCAAATTTATTTCGGTATTTTATGATGTTTTATTACTACCACTAGGTATATGTCACTGCTGGTGGACTGTTAGTCCCCGAGGGCATTATCAGCCCAGTAGCCAGAACTTTTGTCCTGGAATGATTAATTACTCAAATGCCTTTAAAGTTTCCGTTCAAATTTTGACAAAAATAACCAGAAATTTCTAAGGCTCTTCTTTGTGATGCATATGTAACCCTTAGCTGAGTTTGGATACCTGTTTGTTTTAATTGTTTTGATTTTTTATGATTGTGCCTATTAATTCATCATTTTATCTTTAACCGGTTTTCCTATATTTTGATCTCGAGCACTGCTGATGAGTTGGTGGTCAACGAAATGGCCATACAGTGCATCAAATTTATTTCGGTATTTTGTGTGATACGTCTTATTATACATATTTATTATATTAGAAAGTGTATACTGTTTCCCAAACTAAACTAAAGTCAACACAATACAAATTAATCTTTGGGGTTAGTTTTTCTTAGTCTATAATACTTCAAATATTTAGTCTCTTGCCCATGCGGTTTATAAACCTAAAACAATACAATCATGAATGTCACGGTAATTATGTTGTCGTGTGTCATGTGACATTTACAAGACAAAATGTAAAATAAACATGATATTATGGTATTTGTATTAATAATTTAGTATGATTGTTTCACAGTCTATCAGATTAGTTTATAAATCATAGTTCTGCTGTCAGCACAAACAAAAGTGGTAATACGATATTTTTAGCGACAAAACAATAAAAATCAAGAGTAACTACACAACCTAAACTCAAAATGTTTGGGGTTCTTGGTGACGAAATGCTTTATGTTTTAATTACTGAGTTAGCACCTTGCTCGTGACGAAATTTGTTTGATTTCGATCTTAATTTACAAGGACTGTCATTTCAGTCAGTCGTTTCATGTCCTGCTTTCTTCAGCAAAATCAAATTGACAACCTAGTTTTAACCAATTGAATTGAAAAAATGGGGGAAACCCTCCACCCCCCCCCCCCCCACCCCCCGAGAAAAAACATTGATTCTGAATCAATTCCTGTTAAAAGGCAATATGCTGATTTAACAGACTTGAATGTTATTTGAATAGTCAGGTTCGAATAACTTTTTATAATTTCAAGACGTATATAAAAATATCAAAGAACCCCATGTTATTACTTTTAATAAAAAGTGATGACTGTAAATATAAATATACATAAAGATAAATAAAATTGATGAAAATAACATTTTCCGCTTATTTCCATCAGGACGCATATTTGAATATATATCATGTATATTTGTACAATAACTGATAGACATATCGTGCTCCGATCATATAACTAATTATATTATTTAACCTTCCGTATTGATATATAGTTCATCTGTAGCGGTTTCTAATAAATATCCATCAAATGATCTCTGATCATGAGCGAGCTTTATAAAATAAGAAAACACTGGACACTTCCATCATGTTTAATGTGACTACTGGACATGAATCGGTACTGGGCTTTAACACGTAACTATCCTATAGAAATAAAATGAGACAAACTAAATTAAAAGTTGTGTCCATTGGGAATTGTACAATCGTCTACACAATTACTTATATTAGATCCTAAATCTAAGTTGAAGGATACCGAATAAGGAAATTGTCCAGCACTTAATCTTGTTTGCCATCGAGACCTTTATTACATCTCGTGACAAATCAGTAATAAAATATCTTTAGACATCATGATCGCCGTAAGCTTTTCATATAAGACGGATTATTATTACAAGGAAAATATATTTCTTATTAATATAAAATCATCCTATTTCTCTGGTTTGATATTTGTTTTAATATAGACATTAATCATTATACAATTGATTTGTTTGGAAATTACATGTGAGACTTTTTATGTACCTTTTATCTACCATCTCACGGTTAAGTTCGAAAAAGGATAAGTTAAAAAGAACATTGATTATAAGGTAATTTGCTTAAGGTGAACTTTTTTCTAAAAGCAAACATTCTGAAGACCATTCAAACTATCAAATAGGCTATCCGCGTTTTCTAGGGTTAATAAATAAAACTATGTCGGATAACACATTTTTAATTGGCTGTGATGAAATTGTATTTTTAATTAAATTGTTTTCAAGGATATGTCAAACCAGTTAATAATTGATAATTAAAACATCACAGTTATGAAACTGTAAAGCTAAAAAGCGTTTTCCATAATACGCAATTCCACTTGTTTTCCTTATCCGTTATGTTAATTTTGTTTACTGAGGTGGCTCTACAAAATTCTGGATTATTCGCCTTTCGAAGTGTAGTGTTCTTCCTTAATTCTTTGACTGTTTTCAGGGTATCCGGTCAGTTGCAGAGAACTATTATAATCCATATGTGGTTTGTTGTTTCAGATCGCTAATTGGTTCGTTAAATCCATCTTCCATTTTCTCGATGCTTTTGTTTTTTATGTTTATGTTGTGATCTGTTATGATTTTTTTTTTTTTTTGGGGGGGGGGCGGTTGTTTGTTGGGTTGATTGATTTGCATATCACTGTTGACCTTTCCTTTCCCATTTTTATGTTTATCGCAAACGTCTGCAATATTCTGTGTTAAATAGACATGCCTTTTAACGAGATTTTAAAGAAGGGTAAAGAGTCGGGTTTCACAATATGACGTATTGATATGTTGCGTCATATGAAAGAAATGAGAGGGTTAAAATGGATTCACGGTGAATTATATATTATTACAGCTAATTTGAAACTGTCGAAAGAATTCAAGAAACAGAATCTAACATCGCGAGCAGTTGGTTATCATATTTCTACAGTCTCGATAGGTAATTCTTCAAATTTCTCACCAAAGCTCAAAATTCGAAAGTTTAACTTTCTCTACTGTATAAATACTATAATCAAATGCTTGCAAAGTAAGATGTTATTATATGATATTACTCTGATTCATTTTACTTTTGGCATATACTATGCAAAAGCTTGAGACAGATATATGAAACTACCTGTTTTTTGCTATTGATAGACATGTTCTGTGATCATTAAGTCACCCAAATACATCATTACGAAAATATTTCCATTTACTGAGCGTGAAAACCGTTCCTAAAATATTTAAATTCGATCGTATTGATGATTTACAATAGGAATTATTATAAAGCTCGATTTGAAAATATGGTATAATATTTCCATTATAATTATTACCTTGGTAAGTTAAGTTTCGAAATCAACATGTATTAAGCAGAACTTTAAATGTTTCCATCACAGTTTTAAACTTTAACATTTGAAACCGTAATTTAGTTGAACTGTTTGTTGACTTGCAAGCAATCTAGGGATAATTCGTTTTGGATACAATGTATATTCCTGATGAGGTGGCTTTTATTAACCCTCGTAATGAAAGCGGAGTTCGTTCGTCTTATCTAATAATAAGTTTCTTTTTATTTACGTAGATTTCCCTTTCTGAACCAGTATCCGTTTTATTGCACCAGAGGCATGGACAATAATTTATCTCTTATTATGCAATAATTTCTATAATTACAATCACCTTATTGTCAGACGGGTAACATTGACTGAATAAGTATTACTTGTTTGTAATGAATGCTGTTTTAGATTATATTCATGATGAAGGTGGACGATTTTATTTCATTAGCGTCAAATAATTGATTGATTTTATTTCATTATGCATCAATAATACCTACGGTTACAACAGATTGTATTCGCAAAGAGATGCGAAGAAAGACACGAATTAATGACGACACGAGTCGAAATAACATTTGAAGGCTACAGTTATTCCCTTATTTAAAATTTCTATGGCCATCATTAAAAACAGGCATCTTATAACTATCTTCAAAGTAATTTAAAAGGGTATACAGGGATGTGGTGAGTTGCCAAAATACCAGAGAACGACTGAAACGCATGAAAGGTACATGTATAAGTCAAATAAAATTAAATAAGACAAAAATCAAAGCTATGTTGGCCAAAAAGCTGGGCCATGTTCTTGTACTAGACATATTGTAGAGTATTCTATTACATGGTTATCTGAATTTACCTTAAAGAAGTCTATCCACATTATAATGCATTTGATTTCGCTTTAATAAATTTTTAAACAACGTATGATATGTTGCTTTCCAACATAAAAGTGATCAGAGTTGATTAGATGTTCAAAGCTATTCATTTTGATTTACTAAAATGATTGGTGGCAAAATCCTCAGCAACTACAGGCACAATTAATTCAAAGTTGGTGTGAAGCATGACCATGATGAGTTGTAGCTTATTACCGATTTTGTATCTGCTGCCCATCTGCTGCCCATCTACTTCCTGTTTAACGATGTCGCCATACATATTTCAACATACGGCCATTGGAAATGTTGGTCGCAAAAGTCTCTGCAACTACAGGCACAACTAATTCAGAGCTAGTGTGACGCATGACAATTATGAGTTGTACAGTGAGTATTGATTTTGTATCTGCTGCTCATCTACTTCCTGTTTAACGAAGTCGCCATACATATTTCAACATACGGCCATTGGAAATTTTGGTCGCAAAAGTCTCTGCAACTACAGGCACAACTAATTCAGAGCTAGTGTGACGCATGATCATTATGAGTTGTACAGTGAGTATCGATTTTGTATCTATGGCACATCTACTTCCTGTTTAACGATGCTGCCGTACATTTATCACGATATGAGCTATGACCATAATGAGTTGGAAAGTGAGGACCGATTTTGTATCTATGGAACATGTACTTCCTGTTTAACGTCAGTATTTCAGAGAAAAAGTTTTTAACATTCACTATTTACAGCATCGAGAAACATTCAAAGTGTTGGAATAATAATAGGATAGAAAAGCATCGAGAAACATTCAAAGGGTTGGAATAATAATAGGATAGAAAAGCATCGAGAAACATTCAAAGGGTTGGAATAATAATAGGATAGAAAAGACTATTTCCCATTTCAACTTTAGTCTGCCCATTCAAACCATTATTTATCAAATCAAATTAAATTATATTATAGAGGCCAATTAATAATTCCTTTAATAGCTCTTTAGTCCCGTTTTATACTAGTACATAAACCAGAACTCCAACTTGAATAACAGGATAACTTTCGCCTTTTGTACTTGCCATTTGAATCACTTTTAGTAGAAGGACGAAGATAGTTATAGTGTAAAAATAAGTAAACCAATCAGAATCCTCGATTCTTATCAGGTGTTATTATAACATATTAGTATGACAATGTTATAACATATGAAAGAAGAGATATTTAAGATGCAATAAAAATTCATCAATTTTATCCAAACATAAATCATAACTATTCTGCCAATCGTGCTTTCTTTAAGTCTTAAAATCAAGTTTCCGTCGTGTAGAAATATTGAAGGACTTTTCTTTCTTATGACAACGTATCCTAAAACATAAAGAAGGCAGCTTACAAATGTGTAATTTTGAATTTACTATCTTCGGTCTGAATGGAATATCATTTTCATACGTATTACTGAGCGGAAAAACAACGCATGTAATATCACTGAAATCCATGTTATTCATTAGATATTTATTTTTTCCAAACAAGATTACGTTTCTTTAAGTCATCAAAAGTTTTAATTATCACTGCATCTGAATAATTGGTTTCGGGGGGTTTAAAACAAATCTTCAACGTCAAGTGATTACTATTATATGGGATGAAAATTATACCTTCTGACTTGGAAAGATAACTTGCCACTCGGAAATTGATTTCTTTGCTTCATTTCTCTGACAGTATAATTCCATCACGATTTCTGGTAATTTGTTCGCTACAGGATGGAAATTGATCTAAAGACAATGACAAAATCCATAGAAAAGCTATTTTGTTTTTAGTTTTTAATTCAATTTAAAGAATGGAATTGTACTTTTATCGTATTAATGGTGATTATGGTGAATCAGATACTTACTAGGTAAACTATGCTACGGTACCGGAGTTGATAGATATGACACACGGGATATGCGTCTGTATACAAAGTATAGATAATAAACATGCTGCATGTATAAACATCTTCATATGCCTCAAACGCTTTCAGTCAACATCCGTGGTAAAATGTGGATACATATGTATTTTGATTCCAACGTCACAGACGTCAGACGGCATGTTTGAGAACATCATAGTAAAGTTACTCACAAGCTTTAATGGCGTCATAGTATAACATCCATGGTCTAATGGCGTCTCCGAATTCGTATCTGAATACCTATGTTGCGGCGTTTCAAAATGTAGAAACTGTCGTATTAGAATAGAAATAATTCACGGAGGCTGGACAATATCAGGATTTTACCACGGGTAGGCACTCTATGCCGATATTTGGAATTATTTCTCAAGCAATTTCAAGAAATCCAGTTTAATTTGACAAAAAGCCCAAGTTGTATTGTAGAAAAACCTTCTTAATATAACAATCCAAAGATACTAAATTACTTTTTACTAAACAACAAAATTGATAACAGGAAAGGTCAACAATGACATACCAATCAATCAACTCCACACAACAGACAGAACACGTGATAAAAAATAACACAAAAGAGCACAAAACACAAACCTAAGAACAACAGAGAGGTAGTGAAATAATTCTTTCCTTGAATTCTTGTCAGGTTTTGCATATTTTACAGTTGAAGGATCCATCCTATCAGGATAGATAATTAAGCGATTTTCCGAATCTATGATTGAACGTTCTTAATAAGGTAACGACCATTTCACATTGAGATAGTTTTATTTCTCTGAACTCAACCGGTCTACTTGGTTTGAGACAGAACACACTCCATATATAAAAAAGGGAAAGTTGTAGAATTTGGTATGCTAATGTTAAGGATGTGTAATTTCAAAATTAATATCATATCTTAAAGAAGTACAAAGGAATGAATAGTGATGGGGTGAATGTCAATGAAACACAACTCATTAAACGGAACATTCAGAGCTAGGTCACCTTAAAGCCTTATATCGTAATCAATAAATAACAAATGAAAGCTTGTATGCACCACAGATAAAATTAACTGGATGATAAACTTCCCACTTCAGTATTAAATGTTAATTTTCAGATATACTCTAAAAGATGAATCGTTCATCCAAGAAAATGCACATGTCGTATCTTTGTTAGTGAAAACAAGTTTTGTATCATCAGAATCTTAAAGACTTCTACTGATGAAAGCGATTTCAAAATGTTCAAATGAAAAATTGTGACTCCCATAGGACTAAAGAACTTTGCGGTTTCGTTCTGGTTGTAATCAATCAATGATTCGAAATTAAGTATTGTATCCAAAATAAATAACAGATGGAATCAGGCATTTATAATTCTCCTTTGTTTATGAGATTGCTTGTTACTTTTTTAATCTGCAGCATGTACATCACAAAAACATTACATCGTATCAACACAATAATATAAAAGGGAAAATCAATAGGATCAAAATCTAAAGATATGGTGAATTCATACATTTTTGAACTATGAAAAACATATTCTACAAAGATATAAAAGATATTATCTGTAGAATTAAACGAACGCAATGGAAACCAGAGAGTGTAAGAACAAGCCAGCACAAAACTAAAGAACTAATAAAATGGGAAAATTCCCCGCCCACCCCCAAAAAGGGAAATACTATCAGGTTTTTCGGGTAAGGGGGTATACCGTGTTCAGTTTACGACACCGGTCAAGAACTACATTTTGTACAACATATGGCTAATAAATAACTAAACATATTTTTCTCCATGTAATTATTCAAATATAACAATATTTATGAAATTAAAACTAACAATATTTTGAAATTTTTAAATTAAAGAAATTTTTTTAATTCTAAAAACTAGTGTTACCAGAAACCCATTAGAAAAAAATATATGATGAAAGAATGGAAAAATAAATTTGATAGAACTTTTTCGCTTCTCAGGACAAGGAAAGTAGTCTTAAGGGTGTAATTGCTTGCGAGAAATACTGCAGCAATATTGATTTCAATTCGGTTAAATTGAATTTTACTGTTGTATACAATATTAAGTTAGATTCCCACTGGAATTTTCAATTCTTTTTATGTACATTTTCTACATTTTAATAAAACATCTATGCCAGTTGAGAAATATAACGTCATACGCATAAATCTGTAAATATTTTTGCAAATGCCATTCAAGATTAAAAAGACACCATATAACATTCAGACATCGATTGATAAAACATTTGTTAGTCCAGTACAATGCAACTGAATCTTCAAAACATAACAGTGGGTGGTCATACTCTTGTTATTATGCAACTGGTTGCATGAAAATGTTTGTTAAATTTGTTAAATTAATGAATTACATTTAATGCATTAAGTACATCTTCATGTCAATGTAAAGTACGAAAATGTGGCTGTAACTCGCCGTTGTAGAAGCTGGTATTATTTTAAACACGTACCCAAAACCATAACGATTGGTCAAGATCGCCGATAGTAAATAAATTCTGACCAATGACATTTATATATTCAAGTTTAAGAGTATGAAAAAATTAAACGACATATAATTATATCGTGAAATGGGGAATGAGTGAAATTAAAAGTTCAGAATTAATACGTATTTTGGAGTAAGACAAACTTTTGTATGTGTATGGTTGCAAATTCACTGAAAACTTGGTGTTTTTGTTTCTTTTTTATTTTCTTGAATTGATTCAAATAATAAGAGTATAATGGAGTATTAATATGAAATAACTGTTATATTTAATGTTTGTAGTACCGATAGAAGATGGGCCGTTCGGAAGTTTAATTTGGAAGGTAAGTACGTTGAACCATTTTTCAGAAGAACCAGTCATGTATGCAGACAGTTAGGTAAAACATTTAAGATATAAATTCATGGGGATTCTATAGTTGAAGTCATTTACACATGGGCTGGGTCTTTATATTCAGATATAAACTGAATGTAAAGACCCAGCCATGTGTAAATGACTTCAACTCCAACCCCCCCCCCCCCCCCCCCCCCCCCCCCATGGATTAGTTCTATTCTAAGGGATAAATATGCTAAGTTCACTTATTTGCGTTGTCCTTTAAAAGGCTACATGTATATGTATCTGAGGTTGGATTGGCCTTTCCATTTCTCATGGGATTAATATGTTGCATCCTGTCCTTTTAAGACCATATTAGGAATAAAAGCATTTTTATAAGACAACCATTTGCACAGTCAAATTATGCAATTCGTCGTCTTCCAAATGTTTCGGTTTTAATGCTGCTGATGAGAGGTAACTCCCTGAAATGCGTCGTATACAGCATAGTATAAATTTACTATATCTAATGTTAGTATCTTTGGATTGTTATTTTGAAACTCCTGGGATGATGCCTCTGCTGGTGGACCCTAGGCCCCCGAGGGTATTCGCCAACCCAGTCGTCAGACTTGTCTGACATGATTATTCATTGATTTGTTACAGAAATTACCAGTATTTAGCAAAATTCAAAAATTATAGAAATATTAAGGGTTCATTCCTTGTATTGCACATGGTAGATTTCCTTAGCTGAAATTTGGCTTCCTATTTCGGTATTTTTGGTTGAGTACTTCTTGTTTAATATAAGTTTGGTTTTTGGTCTTCCAAATGTTTCGGTTTTAATGCTGCTGATGAGAGGTAACTCCTTGAAATGCGTCGTATACAGCATAGTATAAATTTACTATCTCTAATGTTAGTATCTTTGGATTGTTATTTTGAAACTCCTGGGATGATGCCTCTGCTGGTGGACCCTAGGTCCCCGAGGGTATTCGCCAACCCAGTCGTCAGACTTGTCTGACATGATTATTCATTGATTTGTTACAGAAATTACCAGTATTTAGCAAAATTTAAACATTATAGAAATACTAAGGGTTCATTCCTTGTATTGCACATGGTAGATCTCCTTAGCTAAAATTATGCTTCCTATTTCGGTATTTTTGGTTGAGTACTTCTTGTTTAATATAAGTTTGGTTTTTGGTCTTCCAAATGTTTCGGTTTTAATGCTGCTGATAAGAGGTAACTCCTTGAAATGCGTCGTATACAGCATAGTATAAATTTACTATATCTAATGTTAGTATCTTTGGATTGCTATTTTGAAACTCCTGGGATGATGCCTCTGCTGGTGGACCCTAGGCCCCCGAGGGTATTCGCCAACCCAGTCGTCAGACTTGTCTGACATGATTATTCATTGATTTGTTACAGAAATTACCAGTATTTAGCAAAATTTAAAAATTATAGAAATACTAAGGGTTCATTCCTTGTATTGCACATGGTAGATCTCCTTAGCTGAAATTATGCTTCCTATTTCGGTATTTTTGGTTGAGTACTTCTTGTTTAATATAAGTTTGGTTTTTGGTCTTCCAAATGTTTCGGTTTTAATGCTGCTGATGAGAGGTAACTCCCTGAAATGCGTCGTATACAGCATAGTATAAATTTACTATATCTAATGTTAGTATCTTTGGATTGCTATTTTGAAACTCCTGGGATGATGCCTCTGCTGGTGGATCCTAGGCCCCCGGGGGTATTCGCCAACCCAGTCGTCAGACTTGTCTGACATGATTATTCATTGATTTGTTACAGAAATTACCAGTATTTAGCAAAATTTAAAAATTATAGAAATACTAAGGGTTCATTCCTTGTATTGCACATGGTAGATCTCCTTAGCTGAAATTATGCTTCCTATTTCGGTATTTTTGGTTGAGTACTTCTTGTTTAATATAAGTTTGGTTTTTGGTCTTCCAAATGTTTCGGTTTTAATGCTGCTGATGAGAGGTAACTCCTTGAAATGCGTCGTATACAGCATAGTATAAATTTACTATATCTAATGTTAGTATCTTTGGATTGCTATTTTGAAACTCCTGGGATGATGCCTCTGCTGGTGGATCCTAGGCCCCCGAGGGTATTCGCCAACCCAGTCGTCAGACTTGTCTGACATGATTATTCATTGATTTGTTACAGAAATTACCAGTATTTAGCAAAATTCAAAAATTATAGAAATATTAAGGGTTCATTCCTTGTATTGCACATGGTAGATCTCCTTAGCTGAAATTTGGCTTCCTATTTCGGTATTTTTGGTTGAGTACTTCTTGTTTAATATAAGTTTGGTTTTTGGTCTTCCAAATGTTTCGGTTTTAATGCTGCTGATGAGAGGTAACTCCTTGAAATGCGTCGTATACAGCATAGTATAAATTTACTATCTCTAATGTTAGTATCTTTGGATTGTTATTTTGAAACTCCTGGGATGATGCCTCTGCTGGTGGACCCTAGGTCCCCGAGGGTATTCGCCAACCCAGTCGTCAGACTTGTCTGACATGATTTTTCATTGATTTGTTACAGAAATTACCAGTATTTAGCAAAATTTAAAAATCATAGAAATACTAAGGGTTCATTCCTTGTATTGCACATGGTAGATCTCCTTAGCTGAAATTATGCTTCCTATTTCGGTATTTTGGTTGAGTACTTCTTGTTTAATATAAGTTTGGTTTTTGGTCTTCCAAATGTTTCGGTTTTAATGCTGCTGATGAGAGGTAACTCCTTGAAATGCGTGGTATACAGCATAGTATAAATATACTATATCTAATGTTAGTATCTATGGATTGCTATTTTGAAACTCCTGGAATGATGCCTCTGCTGGTGGACCCTAGGTCCCCGAGGGTATTCGCCAACCCAGTCGTCAGACTTATCTGACATGATTATTCATTGATTTGTTACAGAAATTACCAGTATTTAGCAAAATTCAAAAATCATAGAAATACTAAGGGTTCACTCCTTGTATTGCACATGGTAGATCTCCTTAGCTGAAATTTGGCTTCCTATTTCGGTATTTTTGGTTAAGTACTTCTTGTTTAACATAAGTTTGATTTTTGGTCTTCCAAATGTTTCGGTTTTAATGCTGCTGATGAGAGGTAACTCCTTGAAATGCGTCGTATACAGCATAGTATAAATTTACTATATCTAATGTTAGTAACTTTGGATTGTTATTTTATTTTACACAAGAAAATGAACAAAACATGTTTCACAGACTTATCGCGGTAACCCTCGCGTCGTTTAAATATCAAGATGGCAGATATACGTAAATGTGCATTGCAGTGTACAACATTGTCATCAAGATGGGAAAAGATAATTTCTATTGTTAAAGTTCACGCAGTTCGCGTTTATATAATAAGCATTTGCTACATATATCGTGAAACGTCATGATGTTGGTATCACTAAACTTAACGTCAATTTATAACGTTATGGGGTAAACATACGCAATATTTGTTCCACACGTTTTACTTCTGGTTATCCTTTTTTATATTTTGAAAGTATTTCTTGATCCTCACTTTGAAGTGTGGTCGTTTAGAATTATTTTTTATTTTGTTTTTGAGAAATTCGGTTATTTTACTTATTTGTTTTTGTTGGTTTGTTTATCTGTTTACTATTTTTACAAATCTTTTAAATTTTTTCTTTGGTTGTCCTTTTTCATTCCACCTGTTATTTCTGTCTAAAAGAAATTTATATCCTACATATATGACTACGACATTCATTTCAGAAATAAAATCCTGTTATAGCCCCGTTTCCCTTTCTAACGTCAAATTAAAGCTACGACATTTTCAGACTGTGTGACATTTTACTGAGAAATCGAAAATTTCGTATAATTCTCTAAATTCTAAATGTGTTAATACAGTTCGATATGGATGTTTTATTTGATTAAGTTGACAAATAAATGTTGTCCAGTCGCTTTTGCTACCGAATACGCCGATATCGCAACGTTGTGCTAATATCAAGCGTAACGTCCTTATCAAAATTCCAAATTTCAAAAGTTTGTGTGGTTATTTCAGTTTTTGAAAAAAAACTTAATAACCTTAAATTAAATATCTTGTTCATCATTTTGGATATATATTAGCTAGTATATCAATACTGATCAATACATCGGAATATCTAAACATTATAATTAGTACTAGTATTGTTATCATTTCTTCCAGGATAAAAAATACTTGATTAGTGTTCTAATTCCTATAGTGATCGGTATAGTTGGAGCGGCCTGTATCATTGGGATGACTTATACAGCCAGATATTGTCAGAAATATGAAGTGAAGATTAGAGAAATTAGGGCCACAATGACACACCAAGTATGTTCGGTTTTATTACAATCATTTTCACTATTTGGTTTAACACACCCTGCATAAAGCTCTGCAAACCGCGGATAAATTTGGCTCCGCTGTAAGAAATATCCATTTTATCCATTACAAACTGATATAAATTCCGCGGATACATCTGCGGATTTCATATCATGTTCTAATAGTAAACATGGATATTTCTTACCGCGGAGACAAATTTATCCGCGGTTTGCAGAGCTGTATGCAGGGTGTGTTTAAGTTTAATTTTAATTTATTCTTAACCATTTTTGATACTGTTCTCTTTTCCTGAGATCTGATGAAAGAATAATTATCTGAATTTGTATTATTTACTTAAATTGCTTTTTGAATTAAAACTTGGAAATAAGGGTATTTATCCGCATGTCATTTGAAAGTAAAGTCACGTTTTCAATTAATGGAGAAGTAGCCAATAACAAACATTCATTATCGTCTCCATGACAACGGCTTAATGTAATACTGAACTGGGAGAAATTGGTGATACTTTAAAATTCTGACACGAACCAAATGCATTTAATTCATCATCTTACAGACTTGTTGTCTAAAAGTTTCGAATATGACGCAAACAAACAAGATAAAAGCATTCTATGAAATTGCTTTTAAAACCGTGACAAATATAGATCCAAACACAAAAGTTGTTTTGCCGGTAGGTAATAGAATATTGATAAATATGAATAATGTGTTATTTCTTACTTCTATCTTCTAGTTTTACAAACATTAGTATGTCTGAACCAGCTAATGATCAGCAACGTACAAACAACATTATGTAAATCTAATACATTAATCGTACTATAACAGTACAGGTTTAAAACAAGAGAGAAATAAATAAATAATCGGTAATAACCGAGAAATATATTTTAGGCTACTAATCACAGCATAAAAGTAAGCAAAATTTCGAATCGTGACTTCCGTGAACTATAACAAAGGAGATACAAAGATTGTCCTTTCTTTCTTAACCTTCAGTATACCGGGAAAAAATGAAAAAAGTCTTCATAGAAATTAACAGTGAGATCATTTTCAATATGCCTTTGAAAATTTCATATCTCAACTATACTTCCTGGTTCGAAGTCCTGTTAGGAAAGAAATCATTTGCCACCTTACCACAAGTTGAAGGTATAACTGTGGGATAACATAAATAAATTGCGGACTGACAAAGACGTTTACATACATTTATCCTTCCTATTTTTTAGCAAGATTAGTTTCAATAAACAGGCTTTTAATGTTCTGAGTATATGAATTTATGTGCATACACATATGAATCGCTTTTGTACATTTAATTTTTTCCTTTTCTTATCTAACCCATACCGCTGTTTGCCTTGTTGACATCCTGTTAGGAGACAAAGTCATCACGTTCTATAAAATTTTCTTTTTCAGACTTCTTCAATCAACGACCAAATAACATTGCTTACAGATTCATCGGATGAATTATAGTTATGAAAACAATATATATGTTTCACATAGCAAAAAAAAATTCTAAATTGACAAACAGTCAAATGCAACATATGAATTGGTAGCCTTGGAACTTTATATTGATATGTAAGAGTTGTTGCCCGTTGGACAAGAAAAAAGACATTGTTGCGCCTTTGACGTTTGAAGAGTTTTAGGATGAAGTTGTGCATTTGTATTTTGAATGTAATTTATTGTAAATGACAATCCGACGCCCCAGATTGTGTACTTAGATAAGTGGCAGGATATGTTTAAAAAAAATAAAAAAAACATACAAAAAATCGCGTCTACCAGCATGTAAAGGTTGTTTTGCAACTTGTTCACATACTTCTTAATATCAATCTGGTCTTCTAAAATTGGGTTCATATTTTGTCTTATTATATTTTGTACAGTGGGTTATATTAATGAGACATAATTTGTGGAAAGTTTCATTCAGTGCTTGTTCTAGGCATTATATAGGGTTGACAACTGACCTAATCTTCACATAATTAGTCTTAGAATCCTCTAACATCAAACGGTCTTTTGTAATATATGTTTTAATATTGGCTTGGGCTGTCAGGCGTCGGAGCACTATAGCATGTTTTTATTATTTATTAGATATATTGTAAGCCACTTTTTTATTACAAGATAAATGTGCTCACGTTTCAAAATAATTGAAGAAGATATGATATATACCCAAAGGAAACTCTCCACGATTCTGGAAGACTTATGAATACTATTATAGTAATAAAAGCTTAATAAATCACGTTATTAATTACGGATTCTTTTTATGGACTTTTTCATGTTTATCGATAGTTTGTATTTGTAAAACGTTTACTTTCTGGTTTGTATTGGTTGTATTACCTGATATGATAAACAAAAATGTAAAGTACCAAAAATTTTAAAAATAAGTTTTTCTGCTAATACTCTTTCTACCATTTTTGTCCAGTTCTTAATGTCCTTTAAAATAATTGAATTTTCAAATGTGTATTTTTGTTGATTATATCGTACTGAAATACAATGTAAAGTTCTGTAGGTTTTGTAACACTGTCCTTTCTTTCATAGTTATCTTTTCACTCTTTCATTAGGAGCAGAACATGCTTACCCTTCCGGAGCACATGATGTCACTCCCACACATAATGTCACTCCCGGTTTTTAGTGGAAGTTTACATTGTTGGTTCTTTGGTTTCTGCCCTGTCTTCTGTTTTTGTTTAGTTAATTGTATGATTTAGTTATATATGTATCCTTTTTGCGTTTGTTTGTTGTTTTCCATTCTCATGAATATGTCTTTTCCTTGGATTTCGAATTTACGGACTTTAGACACTGTTTTGTCCCTTCGGTATTCTTTTGTCGATATTTGTTAACATTGTATATGGAAAGTTATGATATTGTTGTTTTGCACAATTCCCCAGCATATACATTGTATATTGCATTGTCTATTGTATTTTTAAGAATAGAGCATGTTTTCTTTGAAAGTTTGTATGTATTTAAACTGCCATGTTTTGTTTTCTTCGAAAGTGTATATAAAGCATTATTTATTTTTTCACACCTTGACCCTCCCTAAAAGTCAAATGATTGCTCCCTAAAATAGACCATATGGATTTTTTTTATATATATATATAAAATGTTTTGGTTGTTTTCAATTTATGTTCATAGTTTGCCATTCGCTTTGAGAAACATTGTTACAAATATAAGTTTGAAATATGATCATATTTACATTGTTTATTTTGTATATATAGATTATATCTTGTTTTGTTTACGAGATTGACATTAACGTAGAGGTGGGTGTGATATATTTTGTAAAGAAGAACGGTAATGTTTTTATCCTGTTACTTTACTTACTTTACTTTCGCCTGTTACCCCTCCTGGGTTTATCCTGTGACGTCATGAAATAATGGAATCATTGGTAATGTGCTATTCGAGGCGAAAAAAACCAAATGGATATTTTACAAAAATCATTTAATGTTTCTGTTGCCCGTCGTTTTGCCCGCATTTTCCCCGTTAAACTATCTATATACACAGCCAAATGGCACCCATATAAAACAAACAACTGGTTAATAGAGGACACTGTGAAAATGTCCCAGTCAAGAACAAAACTTGTAGAATTAGCCTCTTTGAAAAGGCCAGTTACATATAATGGGTACATTTTTTGGCCATTGTGTACCCTTTTTAGTCAGATTTGACTGTATATGTATATTTATTAAAAATGTTAACGTTGTCTCATATTAGCTTCAATAACAAAATAAAGATTTCCGAAATTTTTATAATATTATATCGATTTGAATCATTATTAACGCTTTATCTCATATATATATATATATATATATATATATATATATATATATATATATATATATATATCACATGTGCATGTGTATTCCAGTGAGACAAGAAATCACTACAAGGTATGTATCTCCTTCTATGGACACAGCGCCCATCATGCACTTTGCAACACAAATTCAATTAAACTGCATGCCAAAACCAGGAATAGGACAGCACTTTAGTTATTAATGATATGTAAGAAACGCAAAATATGAATGTGTGGTGTCCGGGGTTTGTAGAAACGAAAGTGGATACAAAGCCCTGACTTGGGAGGATGTGAAAATGGTAAACCAGATGATTGAACTATATTTATCAGAAATTATTATTTTTTATTTAAACAGCTATTAATGAGAAATCTACGAGACTGTTTGTTTGTTTGTTTAGTTGGGGTTTTACGCCGTTTTCAGCACATTTGGCTATTCCGTGGCGGCCAGTTTTTATTGGTGGAGGAAGCCGGAGCATCCGGAGAGAACCACCAACCTTCGGTAGGAAAATTGGCAATCCTTGTCAATTAAGATCGGAGTCGAGCACACCCCGCCACAGGTGAGATTCGAACTCACAACCTCAGCGTTGACAGGCTAGTGATCATTAGTAGTCATGACGAACTATTCGGCCACCGAGGCCCCTCTGCGAGACTGAATGCAGTAGAATAATTATCCCATAGTCACCTTGAACGGGTTTTCAAACTGCATATTTTGAGTAATTAAATACACATTAAACCAAATAAGTTTTATTTAGTTCACTTACATAAGAAAATAGGAAGAAGGAAACCTAATACGTCTTTCCACTTTCCCTTTGCACTAAAAATATTTCCTCGGTTATGAAATTAAAAGCTATGACTAATACTAATACATGTATGGCAAAGTGTTATTTATTAAATATTCAATCTCTTAAATGAATTGTATTTGCTATGATTTTCTGAAATTAAATAGTGAAATGTACATACAGATGTTTACAAGCGATGATTTATCTATTTCTTCCATAAGATATAAAGAATACTGGAACTAAAAAATCTGTACTTCTTCACACATCCGTTAGAAATTTTTTAAAAAAAAAAACAACCAAGAAACAAGAAACTATTTATTTTACTGTATATTTAATTTTTATGACTTTCTTAGTAAAATTAATAAACATATAGAAAAGAGTAGGGTCACTTTCTCCTGGATTTTTCTATCTTAAATATTTATCTACTTTTTTCTCTTAAAAGATTGTACGCAATGCATTTTTATGTTAACAAACAGAAATTGTATGCTTAATCATAAATATGTTTTTTACTCACAAAGCGGTTTTTGGTTAATTTGCAACACTTTTTGGAATCTTCAGAACCAACACCATTCTACTGTCATAGGTGAAACATAAATTTTCTAACAGCGAAAAATTCGTTTTGGTTCTGAAAGATGTCAATTTGACAAATTTGTGTTCAGATAAAGTAATATTATAAGAAATAGTTTTCCGTCTGTTGAGGTGCTAGATATTTCTAATAATATGGATTATGGACGAATATCTATTCCTAAATAACAGACGTTTAAAGAAACTTACTATGTCAAGCAACATTTTACTTAAAATACCCATGGCAATAATTCACATACACACATTAGAACATTTAGATATAAGCTATAATCAGATACAGTCAGTCAACAACACAATAGGAAGCTGAATTGACGGACAGGTGGAAAGAAACAAGAATGGATTCTCTTTAAAACTCTCGCAACTTGCTAGTTAAAACTGTTGTTGTAACAAAGTACACTGTCGGACCATTAAGACGATTTAGGCTCCAAAATTCGCGAATTAGAATAAAGAAAAAAAATTGATAACAGGAAAGGTCAACAATGACGAACCAATCAATCAAAGCAACCCAACAGACAGAACGCCGGACAAAAGAACATAAAAGAGTATAAAACACAAACATAAACACAGCAGAGAGTCAGGATAGCCTGACTTGGTACAGACACTGAATAGTGGTGGGGTTAAATCGGTTTTATGGATACCTACCACCCCCCTCCCCCCTTTAGAAGTAAGGATTAATGTTTTTGCGTCTTCCCAACAATTTGTTAAGTGTTAAAAGTGATAGTCCTGTGAATACATGTCAGAAAATTTTACTTTCATAATTGCCTATTTTTCAGTCCTAGAAACGGATGTTTCAGAATTTCATCAATACCTTAATCATTTGGAATTTATTTTATGTCTTGAGACAATTGAACGTACCCGATTTTTGCCTAACAAAATCCAGACTTTCATATGCGTCCAAAAAGGATGCTGTATTAGTTATCAATTAACATACTAGTATTTGTCAACTTTTACCCTCCATGTACTGCGCATCATCTTACCATAATGCATACAAACTTTCTAGAAATCAAACAAAAATGCTTTTAATCTTTAGCAATTAGTGCTTAGAAACGAGGCTGAAACAGTAGTAAACTGGTCTGGCAGACAACTTAAATTTGAGCCACAAGATAGAACAAAACTTTACCTGGATACCAATGACTTGGAAATACTTAATAATGATTCATTCAAAGTTTATCCAAAACTGAAAATGCTGAATATGAATAAAAACAAATCATGACAATCAGACGCCTTTTCTGGTTTAGCGAAATTACTGAACCTGTCAGTGTTCAATAACAGTCTTCAAATGACCAACAACTACAGTAGAATCTCGGTGGGTCGAACTCGAACACTGTGGATTTCTCGACCCTTTACGAAAGTCCGGGCATTTCTTCCATTATGTCTATCTACATTTACTCTCGAATTCTCGAACTAATTTTCTGGTCAGTATAACAGTAATGTAACGTAATTTATCTCAATAACTCGAACATAATGTTTAATTGGCGTACGTGAAAAATAAGTGTGAAAAACCAGAGGTCAGACATTGATGACAAGAAGGTGATTAAATGTCAATTACAGATCATTGATAATCCACTTAATGTTTATGGCTGATTTATTCTTAAATTATTAATATCACAACAAGATTTCATGAGTGGATATTGTTTTAAGTAAAGTCAAGAAATACCAAAGGGATATTCGAAGGAGAGAAAATCCGTAACAACTGACAAACTCCGGAGAACAACGAAGACAAGACCAAAACAATACATGCACTACAATTAAAAACTAAAAACATATGAACAACATGGACCCCACCAAAAAACCGGGGGTAGACTCAGGTGCTCCGGAAGAGTAAGCAGTCTCTGCTTCCTGCAGGACACCCCCCATGCTGTCCATGTAAAATCCGATATGAGGAAGGGATAATATCAATGGAACAGGTCCATTTTCATTTGGGACACGGTTTTTTCATACCTGTCAACCAAGTCATGATGACGCCCATAAAACTTTAATAACGATCGGATAGATAAAAAGGATGTAAATTAAATTTTAAATTTATTGCTGGTTCGTAGCCAAAAATTTTCCAAATTTAGATTGTTCGAACTACCGATGCCTCGAACTAATTTTACAGACCCCTTCGAGTTCGAAAAATCGAGATTCTACTGTACATCAACGGGATTTTTAGACCTCAAATAGAATCTTTGGAATTACTAGATATCAGGAAAAATTTGACATCATCATCCAAAGGAATGGTATTCTATCTTTACGTTAAAAGTTTTATAACTTAATATATTTATTCACAGAGCTGGCAACAGAATACAGTTCTACATATTGTGGATTAGATAAACAAAAAAAATTAAAAAAAATAAAATCTTAATGTTCGATAGATGCTACGTACAAAATTAAGCTTTTTTCACCTTCGAGATACAATTGAAGAGTTATACTTCATGCACTGTGGGATATCTATTCAAACGGCAGATATTGATCATCTCAAACCATTTCTTAAATTGAAGGTATTGACCTTGTTCGATGTAAACTGTCGAATTTCAAAAAGCTTTAAAACTTATATATATATATGAATATATCTCATGAAATAACTTCCACAGTTAGTAATATTAAAGCTATACGACTATTTCATATTTTGCTTGGCGATATCTCCATGTTCATTATTTGGACACAAGTTACTAAAATGAAATTTTTCAATCACATACTGAAGAAAATAACGTTCATGTATTTACCAATTCTATCGGTGAGTCTAGATAGAGCATTAATACGAAGTAACCAACGTTAAAATGGCATTGAAAAATTGTCTCCAGAAAAGAATTCCGGATTAACTTTCCCTTCCTACTGATTTGGGTTTTTCGATTATCTAACTGTCTTGGTAACCTCCTTTATTATAATTTGAAAATTAATATTCTCAATGCTTCAAAGCCTGCTGACAAACTTTCAGAGTGGGTGAAGGCTATTAGGTCAATGATACAGGTCCTAATTAAAAACCTCCAAGGGTCTGTTAGCACTGAAGCCACATCCATCTTTAGAGACCCTAATGTTGTTGAAACCTTAACTCGCCTCCATGACAAATATATAATTGCCCCAGCAGAAAAATACCCGAATAACATCGTTTTTATCTGTAAGAACTATTATTTTGAGTGTCTTAGAAACGAGTTGGGAATAGATAACACTGAGGGTAACCCGACTTATACACCGGCCACACTCACTAAGCGGGAAGTCCTTGATAACCACCAGACCGTTCTTCATTCCTTTGGAATTTCTACAAAGGGTGAAGATATGGACCTTCCTCCTCTTTATTGGATTCCTAAACTACATAAAAATCCGTTTAAACACAGGTTTATTCCTGGGTCAGCTAATTGTTATACCAAACCTCTTTCAAGGATTTTAACACTCATATTGACATGTATTAAAGAGGGCCTTAAAAATTACTGTGAAACATTATATTCCACCAGTGGCGTCAATCAGATGTGGATTCTTAAAAACTCAAAAAATTTACTACAATATCTAAAATCAAAATCTTTGGCTACATGCAACAGTATAAAAACATTCGACCTCTCTACAGTCTATACTACCATACCACATTTTCAATTAAAATATCGATTGAAACAACTAGTTCATCAATGTTTTTTCAATAAAAATGGCACACGCAGGTATAAATTTCTTGTTTAAGGTATAGAAAAGGCTTATTTCGTTAAGAACCACTCTGATTCTGACAAAAAGTATTCTGAAGATGAAATTACAAACATGTTAGATTTTCTCATAGACAACATATTTGTTGAATTTGGCGGTCGAATTTTTCAACAAACTATCGGCATTCCAATGGGAACCAGCTGTGCTCCTGTCCTCGCCGATATGTTTTTGTACTCTTATGCGGCGGACTTCATTCAAGGGCTTCTACGTGAAAACAAAAAGAAACTAGCCCAATCCTTTAATTTCATTTTTCGTTATATAGATGACGTGTTGTCGTTAAAAAACGGTAAATACCAAGACTTTCTACATCTCATCTACCCCAGTGAACTTCAAATTAAGGATACTACATACAAATCAAATTTTGCTTCATATTTGGATTTGTTTCTCGAAATAGACACTGACGGACATCTGAAGACAAAACTGTACGACAAACCTGATGACTTCGACTTTCCTATTGTTAACTTTCCTTTCTTGAGTAGCAATATACTAGTATTGTCTGCATATGGCGACTACGTTTCTCAACTTATCCGATATTAAAGGGCATACGTGAGTTACCATGACATTCGACGAAGAGGATTACTGCTGTCACAAAAGCTTCTTAACCATTGTTTTATCAGAGATAAGTTGATGTCATCACTTAGAAAATTTTACAGTCGTCATCACGAATTGATTGACCGTTGCAGGGTTCCAATATCTATCATCTTTAATTGTTAAGTTCGGTGAGGTGTCAATTTACAGAAATGAAGAGTTGATTACTCATAAATATCAACGCACAATACCAAAGAAATGAAACTTTGATTGACCGTTACAGTGTTCCAATATCTAATATGACCTGTTCCCACTGTCATAACATTTCATGTACCTCCACCGATTTGTGACTACCACCTGATTGACTTTGTTGAACTTCATGACGGGTGTGGTATACGGAGCAGGAACTGCTTATCTTTCCGGAGCACCTGGGTTCAATCCTGGTTTTTATAGGAGTTCGTGCTGTTCATTGTTTTTTATTTTTCTGTGTCTATTTGTTGTGCCTGTGGTTGTTCATTTGTCTTCCCGGGTTTTGTCTGTCTAATGGATTGTGTTTTTTTATTGCTCCTTAGGTATATTTGTCCTCTTCACATTTGCAATATGTAGATATTTATAATTTTAAAATGGATGAATGTTTTAGTGGATCGGTTAACATAGAATATTTACCTATTTCAGGAATAAATTCTGAGTTGTTTAAGTCAACAATGGTTTTGCCACTATTTGAAAAATGAAAAATATATCAGTAAGGGATTTAGATTTAGGAACTAGTTTGCTAAGACAACCAACTATTCTGACAATATTTCCACAAGCTGAAAAGCTTGACATGCCATTTAATGGTATATTTTAACAAAATAAAAATTTTGTTCTGGTTGTATAGGAGATTTCAGCGTGAAGTTCAAAGTGGATTGAATATTATATATAGTTATCGAATTCAGATGGTAGTATTTTATGGATTAACAATATTATCCCTAAAATTAAACATTCGTGGGGCATGAAAGTATGCATTGAAAATAGGAATTTTATTGGTGCCGAAAAATTTTTGCTCAATGCAAACGCTCATATTAATGATTACAAAGGCATATAAAAACCGAGAATGGACAAGTTTTGAAATAGAATAAATGTAGTCAAATTTTGAAAAATACAGAAATAAAATGATAAAGATAATCTTGATTCTAAGGAATGTTTCAGTAGACGACCTTAATTTGAGAATGTATTAGAGTTGGAATTTTATTATTGTTACGGCCGAAATCATCTTTTAAATTGTAGCCAACAAAAGACACAAATCAATAATAAAATTTAACAAGATTTATTATATACAAGTTTACAAAAAAAATATTACACAAAATAAAATGTCAACTTAACTGTTCAAAATCCTTTGTCTTTTCCGGAATTCTTCTCGTCACTGTTGCGGGAATCCAAACGGAATATTATATCCAATATATAAGTATGATGTAACGTAAATAAAAGTGTGTCAAGGATGATGTGTGTAACGTAAATAAAAGTGCGTCAATCCAACAGCTGTTAAAGTCTGGTCCAAAATGTTATGCTCTGAAAGTCTAACTTTGTTGTCCGTATATATACTGTAGAACGGAAACTTCTGGAATACGGTAGAAGTTTGAATTACACCAGAATTATTACGTAAGTCAAATAGAAAGTTCTAGTCATTCCATCAGTATCTATTATTGTTCCAGTGATTTCTAAACTGCGCTGTTATAACATAATTTGGTAAACAACTATAAGTATTATGTAAACATATTATACATGTTATAAGGCTACGCAAAACAAATTAGGCCAAGATAAATAAATATAATAATTACAATATCATAACAAAATGAATATAATAATACAATATCATAACATTATGCTATGCATTATCTTAGAAGAATCAACACACGTACTTTATATATATAACTTTGGGTTTTGGTCTTCCAAATGTTTCGGTTTTAATGCTGCTGATGAGAGGTAACTCCTTGAAATGCGTCGTACACAGCATAGTATAAATTTACTATATCTAATATTAGTATCTTTGGATTGTTATTTTATTAAAGTCCGATCAATGTTTTTATAACTTGAAAACTGAACTAATTTCACTCATGGTAATTTATGCACAACCGTATAAAAGTCGAAAAGATAAATTCTCCGAATTGTATAGATTTAAAATAATCTTATCACTTTTCAAAAATTCCCATTGTTTTTTGTATTTCTTTTGGTATTTCTTTGGGTTTACAATCAAATGAAACGAGGGTAAGGCGTTTATTTTGACACGTATCAACCTCTAGTTATAAGAAAGTGAACCCATTATATGTATGTTAGTTTAAAAAGTGGCAATAAATGTTAATTTTTCAGATTTATTTATAAAAACAAATGACAACACGACATATCAAATAATAAAGGAAAGAACAGTTATCTCGCCAGATTAAACAATTGACAAAACATTTCGACTCATTACTTGTTCTAAAGATTAATGTAGACATTTTTCAAAGCTGAAACTTTAACTAAAAATCCTGAAGAGTATGTTAGGCCGAATGGAGTGGTTTATTCCCGATTGTCCCACTTTTTAAAATTTTAGAGATCTGATTGTCCCACATGAAAAGTTCTGATTGTCCCACATTATTTTGTGATGTGAAATGTTCTTAAATAAACAGTAGACCTGGTGTTTGTTTTGTTAAAATAACAAGAATTAATTATTGCATGTTCAAAGTATTATTTTAGGATTATTAAGTATAAAATATGATTTTTTTTAAATCATGAAATTAATGCACTTTTCAATGATAAAAATATAACATTTCTGAGTAATTAAATCATCAAATTACTGTTCTTTTCATTAAATAATATAACATTTCTTATTTTAAATATATATCTAAAATGTTAATTTTATTTATAAAACAAATACGAATACCATCATTTATGATAACATTTTTTGTTTAAATTCTAAATAAATATTAAAATAATGCATACATTTAAAAAAAGAGTATAAATAACTTTTATTTGATTTGATAATCTAATTAAAGTTAGTAATTATTTTTTTGTATGAACAGAGGATGCTCTGAGAACATTGTTCATGTCACACTGCCCAAGCTGCTAAATGTGATAAATATAGGATGCTCAATGAGCACTTCTCATCAGTGCTTTATAATATGGAAATGCTGAGGTTTTTGACAAGAGAACGACCACCCAGAAATAAACGGATATAAATTGGCACATTGCTCTTTCAGAAATACTAAGGGGGGAGGAACAGCTATATATTGTAGAAATTATATTAAATACAATAATAGAGATATAAAAACTAAACTGGAAGTAAGTTGTATTGATAGCAAGTTAGATAATAGACTAGTAACTCTAATAAACTGCTATGTTGTACACAATGATGCCAAACTAACAGATTATGAATCTTTAATATCTCAAGTGAATAAATTCTTCATTTTATGTGGTGATTTTAATGCCCATCACAAGTTATGGGGTTGCAAACAAACGCAAACTAAAGGGAAAGAATTGTACAATTTTATACTTGAAAATGACATTGTATTTCTTAATTATGGTACTGGTACTAGGTTGAATCCCATAAATCTTGAAACATCAAGTATTGACCTATCACTTTGTTGCTCAAATATAAGTCATAAAGCTACTTGGTCTGTCGATAGTAGTTCTACCTATGGCAGTGACCACTTTGTTGTCAAAATAAATTTTAATTATAAAGTTGACTGTAACAAGGAAGATGATGTTGTGAAATGGAATTTTAATAAAGCTGACTGGGATGGTTTTATAAAACATTGTGACGAAGCTCTAAGTGAGGAGATGGTCACTGGAAATATAGAAAGACCAACTCCTTACTAACTAACACAATTATACAAATAGCTGGTGAACATATCCCAGTCAGAAAAAATAATATTCAAGGTAAAAAACCATCTGTTCCATGGTGGACGCTCGAGTGTACAAATGCTGTCAGAGAGAGAAACAAGGCACGAAATAGGGCTCAGCATACTGGAAATGGTCACGATTTTATTTTATATAAACAAAAAGAAAGCTATTGTAAAAAAATTATAAATAAATCTCAAAGTCAATACTGGGAGTCGTACTGCAGTTCCCTAAATTCAGACACAAAAATGTCCAAGGTATGGCATGTAATAAAGCGAATGCTAGGAAAATCTATCAATAAATGTGACATCCCAACTTTAATAGATAATGATAAAAATTTTGAAACAGACAACGAGAAAGCAGACGTATTTGCAGAAAAATTCAGTAAAGTCAGTAGTACAAGTAATTACTCAGATACATTTATACAGTATAAAACTTGTAAAGAAATAGAAGAAACTAATCACTTACAATCTTACTTTAATGAAAATTGTGACAGTTACAATGAAGAATTCAATTTACAGGAATTAAACGATGCATTAGAAGATACAAATGATAGCTCTCCAGGTAAAGATAGAACATGCTATAATATGTTCAAACACTTATCCGACAAATCTCTTAGTGTTCTGCTTCTATTTTTCTATAAGATATTGTTCTTACACACCCTTCCCTCAGAATGGAAACACTCGACTGTAATCCCACATATCAAACCAGGTGAAAACCCCAGTGATCCATTATCATATTATCCTATTGCCCTAACTTCAAACTTTAACAAAATTATGGAGAAAATGGTGAATAATCGGCTTAGGTGGTTTCTTGAAAAACACAAACTATATAATCCTAACCAGAGTGGGTTTCGCAAAAATAGAGGTACTATAGAGCAATGTATTAGATTAGAGAATGATATACAAAAAGGTTTTCTAACGAAATAAATAACAATAGGTATATTTATAGACTTTCAGAAAGCTTTCGATATGCTCTGGAAATATGGTCTTCTTAAAAAAAATGTCAAAATTAGGTATTAAGGGTAACATCCTAGCATATGTAAACTCTTTTTTAAGTAATAGAACACTTCAAGTACGTATAAATAACACGTAGTCGAAAACGCATTTAGTAGAAAACGGGACACCTCAAGGTAGTTGCATTAGCCCAACTTTATTTAACATAATGGTAAACGACTTATCTGACTGTATAAAAAATTGCAATATATCACAGTTTGCTGATGACGGTGGCCTGTGGATGTCAGGTAAATCTATTGAATATTTATGTAAAAAAATACAATGTGACCTAGATAGCCTGTACTCATAGTGTAACGAGTGGG
The DNA here is from genome assembly GCA_028015205.1 of Mytilisepta virgata. NCBI lineage: Eukaryota > Metazoa > Mollusca > Bivalvia > Mytilida > Mytilidae > Mytilisepta > Mytilisepta virgata. The sequence continues at coordinate 54,155,060 of CM051518.1, read as the reverse complement.
GGTTTAATATTTCACCAACAAAAACTGTATGTATTGTTTTCCATCGTAGAAAATAGTTGAGTGAAATAACACTTAAATTAGGAAACAACATTTTGAAAATAGTAACAGAAATAAAATTCCTAGGTATCATATTTGATCAAAAATTAACTTGGTACAAGCATATACAACATATTCACACCAGATGTGTAAAAGTATTGAACTGTATAAGATTACTTACAGGTACAAAATGGGGAGCAAATAGTCACACCCTACGTACAATGTATATGGCTCTTATCAGATCAAAAATAGACTATGGTTGTGAGGTATACAATACTGCATCGGTTTTTAACAAAAAAATCCTCAATAGTATTCAATATCAAGCCCTCAAATTATGTACAGGTACACTGAAAGGTGCATCCCTTACTTCTTTACAAGTAGAAATGGGTGACCCGCCTTATGAAGAAAAGCGAAAAGCGTTAATTGCAAAATCCTTCTTAAACATATATAGCAACGATAACTTGCATCCGGCAAAAAATAGTTTAGAAAACGACTTTATGTATAAATACTATAATTCAAGATTGAACCAAAAACAAAAATTATACTGTTGTATTGCAAATGGTGTATTATCAAAATATAATATTGACATTGATTCCATATATAAACAAAATTAATGTCCACAACCACCATGTGGCACCATGGCACTTACATAAGCCTCAAGTATTCATGGATTTAAATAAATCTATTACAAAAAAGGACCTCCCCCCACTTATAAAAAGTGAGGGAAATATACTTATTGACAATAAATACAGCCAGTTTGTTAAGATATACACTGATGGGTCAAAAGATCCAGAAAGTGGCAAAAACAGCTGCGCTTATGTGGTTACGGAACTTGGCATAAAAAGGGGATACAGACTGCAAAATAATATTTCAATATTTATGTGTGAATTGATGGCCATATTTATGTCTCTAAACTGGTTACAAGATTTTAGACCTACAAATGCAGTTATATTTGTTGACTCTCAGGCAGCATTGTACGCCATAAAGAGCTCAATATACAAAGTTAAACAACTTATTATGTATGATATACATTATATGACATCCTCTCTGATACAACCAGGTGTTTCGCCGTAATATTGGCTGAAATATCGCCAGCTCGGCGTAAAACAGTATTCAATCAATCAATCAATCAGGTGTTAATGTTGTCTTTGAATGGATACCAAGTCCTGTTGGAATACATGGAAACGAACTAGCCGACTTACAGGCCAAAAAAGCACTTAACTATGAACATATATATTCCAAAATTCCCTATTTTAAAGAGGATATAAAAACTATGTGTAGATCCCTTTTAAAAGATATGTGGCAGAATACCTGGAATAACAATACCAAAGGTCGCCATTTGTTCAATATAAAACCTGACGTATCCCTACATGCTAGTTTACCAAAAATGACAAGAAAGAATGAGGTGATTTTATATAAACCCAGAACAGGATATGGTCGATTTAACGCTCATTTATATAAACTGGGTATCAAAAATACTGATAAATGTGACTTTTGTCCAGCAGTAGACACTGTCCGTCATTATCTTTTAGAATGTAATGAATACTCAGAAAACAGACAAATAATGATTGAACAACTGAAAAAGAATGGTGTCACCATACTTCCCTTACAAAATCTTCTATCTGGTAAATTGGCATGTACACAACCTATTATTGAATTTGTTCTGCAAACTCGTAGATTTATATAGTTATATATACTTTATCTGTAAGTCCAAACACAGATGCAATATTTGCCGTTTTGACTAGCCTAAAGGTCTTTTTTTTCCTTTTTTTTATATACCTATATTTTTTCATACAAGCGGACCATATCTATTTTAGAGAGGTTTGCTATAAACAAACCTGGTCTGCCAAAAAAAAAATGTATGGAAGACAAATTAGCATAGTTCTAAATGTTTTTACTTATATGTTATAAAAATGGATCGTATCTATATTAGAATAGTTTGTTATCAAGCCTGGTCTACCAAAGATGTATTTTTTCCTGTTCATTATACATATATAATATCCCAATGTTTTATTGACTGGTCGCATTTAACAAAAAGGGTTGTTTGTGAACAAATCTTGTCTCCTACAAAACATGTATTTTTCTTATCATCTATATTCTAATTAGTTACACAGAACGCATGGCATATTTACACGTTAAAATTTTGGAAAACGGACCATGTAAACACTCACCCTTGATTAACAGCTCACATTATCATAATTGAAATTCAATCTACCCGATGACACATGACTGAACACATCAACAATAGTAACATCATTTATCTGTAACAGTAGCCTACATATATCTGATCAATAGTTATACCTTTAAGTTTTTTAAGGTCTCATTTTTTTTTATTACTACACACACAGAGAGAGAAGTAGACATTTCATATACAATATATTATTTTTAAACAATATTGGGACAGATAATGACATAATTATGAATGTTATCCGTTTCGTTTCAGATCACAGCACACTCAAAGGTAAACAATAAAAATGCATCATCTAAAGCTTATAATTGCTCGCATAACACGCTTCTGTTAGCTTTTGTTAATCACTAACAGATATAATGCCTGTTTATCAATATTGCATAATCTTATTTAATTTACATGCTATATGTTATTAAAAATACTATTTGGATAAGGAAAATAGGAACAGAAGACAAGTGAACTTCAGACCTGCTCTGCTGACGCATGAACCTAAAATATGTATGCACCCATCGTTGGCAGTATATATATATAGTACCCTATAACCCCCTCCCTACTTTTCTTCAGGCCCTTCTGCAGATGATTGGTGTATGAAAAACTTAAAGTATGTTTTTTTATATTATTATACTGGTATAAATATTTTTACTCACTTTTTTTTATACATACATTAGGTACATATAGGGGTGATTTCTCCAACAGAGGCAAATACATCCCCGCCTAGGCTGGAGGAATCACATTATACCAGTTAACTTTATCTCTTTCTCTTTGGAGGTATATGAGAATGTGTTCCGTGGGGGAGGTACTATATTAAATTAATCTATTCCTAATTAAGGAAATATTTTATATTTTTTTTTGTTGTGTGCCAGGGAATTTAATCGAGGTTATCGGTTGCAATGAGTGCTTAGTATGCTCAAGTCGACAATATTGCTACATTTCAACACTGAGGTAGTTACGCACACACCTGCCTTGATATTCTATTACTGATATGTAATTAAGACAACTGTCGATGGTTCCCTGGTATACGGCATCTTATTATTTTAGTTTATTTTAGTTAGTGCATATTTTATTTATTTTTTTTTTATGTTTATTTATACTTCTTTTTTTCTACATTCATACAGTCTAGTTCACCTCTGTCTTCTCTTGTATCTACACACAGCGCTTATATGGGTGGGTCTTTTGGGCCCTTATTTACGTTTTATTCATTATGATTATTTATTAAATTTTGTCAGAAAGTGCTATATCCTTGTTCCCTACTCTAAAACTACAATTATTATGGCTATTATTATTATTATCAGTATTATAACAGTGTGTGCGGTCTGTAGAGGAAGGCAGGGGTACAAAGGTACCTCCTGTCTTCACCTACAAGAAACTAAAACGCAGTATAATCTCTCCCTAATCGGGATATAGTATATGTTTAATATAAAAAGGGAAACATCATAAGATGTGTGTAGATACAATATCAAAAAGGGGATACCAACTTTCCCTATACTTTGTGATCTTGGATTTTTTAATTTGTTAACAATAGCATACATACATGTACTACCATGAAATATACACAGTTTTAACCTAAAAGGTATTCTTTTACAAAACATGAATAAGGGTTGCTAAAAATAATTTTAAAAAAAAACTCACACACATTAGAACAAAACAAACACAATTACATTGTATTTATATTTTAAACGAGTAATTTTTATCTCTTACCCAACTTGAGTTACCAGGGCGCAATTACCGAACATTGGTAAGTCGCCCACCAAAATATATAAACCAAACCAACTTTTTGACAAGTGAACTTCAGACCTGCTCTGCTGACACATGAACCTAAAATATGTATGCACCCATCGTTGACAGTATATATATAGTACCCTATAACACCCTCCCTACTTTTCTTCAGGCCCTTCTGCAGATGATTGGTGTATAGAAAACTTAAAGTATGTTTTTCTTTATATTATTATACTGGTATATATATTTTTACTCACTTTTTTATACATACACTAGGTACATATAGGGGTGATTTCTCCAACAGAGGCAAATACATCCCCGCCTAGGCTGGAGGAATCACATTATACCACTTAACTTTATCTCTTTCTCTTTGGAGGTATATGAGAATGTGTCAGGGGGGGAGGGGGGGTACTATATTAAATTAATCTATTCCTAATCAAGGAAATGTTTTATATTTTTTGTTGTGTGCCAGGGAATTTGATCGAGGTTGTCTGTTGCAGCGAGTGCTTAGTATGCTCAAGTCGACAATATTGCTACATTTCAACACTGAGGTAGTTACGCACACATCTGCCTTGACATTCTATTACACATAAGTAATTAGGACAACTGTCGATGGTTCCCTGGTATACGGCATCTTATTATTTTAGTTTATTTTAGTTAGTGCATATTTTTTATGTTTATTTTTATGTTTATTTATACTTCTTTTTTTTCTACATTCATACAGTCTAGTTCACCTCTGTCTTCTCTTGTATCTACACACAGCGCTTATATGGGTGGGTCTTTTGGGCCCTTATTTACGTTTAATTCATTATGATTATTTATTAAATTTTGCCACAAAGTGCTATATCCTTGTTCCCTATCCTAAAACTACAATTAGTATGGCCATTATTATTATTATAAGTATTATAACAGTGTCTGCGGTCTGTAGTGGAAGGCAGGGGGTACAAAGGTACCTCCTGTCTTCACCTACAAGAAACTAAAACGCAGTATAATCTCTCCCTAATCGGGATATAGTATATGTTTAATATAAAAGGGGAAAGATCATAAGATGTGTGTAGATACCATATGAAAAAGGGGATACCAACTTTCCATATACTTTGTGATCTTGGATTTTTTAATTTGTTAACAATAGCATACATACATGTACTACCATGAAATATACACAGTTTTAACCTAAAAGGTATTCTTATATAAAACATAAATAAGGGTTGCTAAAACTAAATTAAAAAAAAAACAACTCACACACATTGGAACAAAACAAACACAATTACATTGTATTTATATTTTAAACGGGTAATTTTTATCTCTTACCCAACTTGAGTTACCAGGGCGCAATTTATAGACAACGAGCGAGGTGGGCAGAGCCTTGTATCCAGAGAAAACCGTTTCCAGGTTAAGAACAGACGGAATGATAGAGTCTACTGGAGATGTGCTACTAGAACCTGCCCTTCAACTATTCGTACCTTAAACAACATACCCATTGGATTCAACCTAGTACACAATCATTCACCAAACCCAGCCAAACTAAAGGTGACCAAAGTATTGCAACACATAAAGAAAAGATGTAGAGCAGAGATTACTCCTGTACCAGAAATCTATAAACAGGAAATAGCCAAGCTTCGTACACCAGAATGGAATGACGATACTCAACGGATGGTTGAACAGCTCCCAACTTTCCCTTCTCTGAAATCCAGTCTTTATCGTCAGCGAGAGGACCTTATACCACATCTACCAACATCTCTACTGACCATTGACCTCCAGGATGAGTTGACTCAAACTACAGCTGCTGAAAGATTCTTGCTTATCAATGATGGTACCTTCGATAAGATACTTGCCACTGACAACAACCTACAAAACCTGGCAAACAACGACAACAATACAATCTACGCTGATGGTACCTTCTACACATGTCCATCAATCTTTGAACAGCTGTACACTCTACATGCACTGATTGATGGAGAGATGTTCCCACTGGTTTTTGCACTTTTATATTCGGAAGTCAGAGACCATCTATACAAGATTCTTCTCACTACTGAAGACTGCTTTCACCCAACGCCATATTCAACTGAATCCGACGGCAGAAGTAGACGTCTGGTTCCATGCACTGGAAAAGTTGGAAAATTCAGAGTCAACTGCAAATACTACCCCATTTACAGACTACGTCACAACATACTGGGTTGAAGCAAACAGACAGCTATAGAATCATTACCAAACAGAAGGTCCAAGGACAACAAACCATTTAGAAGGATGGCACAGCGGCTTAAAAAAGATGATCCAAGTGCCACACCCAAACATCTATACGCTACTAAACTATCTCAAAGACGAGCAAGCATTTAACGAGATAACTCTTATCCAGTACCATGCCGAGGGAGTACGACCAACAAAGAGAAGGAAATACACCCAACTCAACCAACGCCTACAGCAACTTAAAGATCAACATCAGAATGGTGATGTTACTGTATTTCAGTTTGCTGACACTGCCTCCTATTTGTTACATTTGGACTAAATTTGTTGCAATTTTATATTTTGTGCTGTGTATGATTATGCTTTAATGGTATACTTATGTATTATGTGTGCTTTATTGTTGTACCTTCTACAATGTGTGTGCTTTATATTATCAATTAATTTGTCATTGTGTTCTAAAATGCTTGATTGAAACCCATTAATGAAGAAATGAGTAGTGCTTGATATTTGATATTTTATGACTTTACATTATATTCTATGTTTGATGATATTTCATATTAATATGTGCAAAATAAAATATGTAAATATCATTTTATGTTCTTCTTTTTTTCATATTTTACGGGAAAAATGATTAGTTACCTGTAATTACCTACTGCACACTATAAAAACAGATTAATCACAATCAAAACAATTCCCAATTGTCCCACAATTAAACTTCCCAATTGTCCCACAAACATCTTCCCGATTGTTCCACAAAATTTCACTACCTTTTTACCTGTAATTTCAAAAAGTGGGACAATCGGGAAGATACCAATGGAGTAATGAAATATTATAAAACTGAGACGTTCTGTCTTGGGATTCTGTGTTAATATCATGTTTTACAGATTGGAAGCTTTACAAAATTTCTTTCTGATTATTCCAATTAAAGGAGAAGAGGCATTAAGGGCAGTTTTCGGCCCAACCTTAAAAGCCTTAAATTGTGAAATTCTTGTGTATTACCTTCTGTTATTTCATGTTCTGACATTTATTAAAACTTTTTTCTTCAATTTTCCTATTTTGGGGAAAAATTGAAAAAATAACACAAAAATGAAGATTTTTGAGAATTTTCAATAGCAATCACAATAAATATAAAATAAACTAACGCAGTAGTCAGTCTATTAGAAAATTTAATGATAAATTATGTAAAAATATAATTTGTTTGGTTACGTGACGTAAAATCGGCTAATTTTGGGGCTAAAACCAGAAAATATTACACAAAAATGAGGATTTTGGGGAATTTTTGAAAACAATTACATAAAAAATCAAATTAACCGAAACTATAGTTATTGTTTTAAGGAACATTGAAGTTACAATAAAAAAAAACATTTTTTGGGGTAATTTGATGTACTAAATGCCCATTTTAGGCCTAAAACAGTAAAAAATGACAGAAAAATGTGAATTTGTGAAAAATTTTAATACTAATTACACCACATCTAAATTAAACGAGCACAATAGTTGGAAATCTTTGCGATAAATACCCTTAAAAAATTATATACTAAATGCTAAATTTTGGGGCTAAAAAAATATTTTAAGATGAGGATTTTTGTGAATTTTAATAATAATAAGAAAACATGAAGTAAACCAAGACAACAGTTGAGATAAACCATACAAATGTTTTTTGGGTAAAAAAAGGATGGATATTAAAAGTAATTTCTGGCTCAATCTAAAAAAAACGCCTATGGCGTCTCGTTCAATACGACTTTCAATACAATACAGACTCGTACAATATTTACCTGTATTGTACATAACACCTAAAATAACCTAACAATATTAGACGTTTTCTTACAACTCTTGCTCGAATAAATGAATTTGCATATTCCAATCTTATAGAAGAATCAATGTCCATTCTGCACGGCGGGATTGCATTGTAATACCGTGGGAAATGTTTTTTGAATGATCAAGTTTTAAGAATTAAAAATATAAAAATAAATTGCCTCTTAACAATATCTATGCGTCATATGAGTTCATTATAATTACTTTTCTTTCTCACTACAAACTTTTGTACGTTACACTGATGTATTAATATCGTGTTTATATGAATTTTTGATTGGACTGAATTTGGCATCTTTGGATATGATGGCACTTCTATTACATGTAAGCGTTTGACACCAGAATTTTTCTTTAAACGCAAAATGTCCTATATTATGCATGTTTCGAACCCTTGTCCATAATTGTCCGCACATTAAACTGCCTATTCAAAAGAGGACAAAATTTGAGAATGACATGATTTTGCATGCAGAAAATAACAGTATCATATAATTATATACAGACAGGATTAATTTCATTTACCTACAGTCAAAATGTCACATTAAGTGATTACGATCATTAGTAAGTTGTATCGCCTTACACTGTAGTTATTGTAACAATGGGGTTCACTATGGGTATCCGATGATGGACTCTTGAGTAAATCATTGCTTGATAATATAAAAGAAGGAGTATAGAAGATTTATCTTTGATTTTTCAATTTTGCAATTTTCAACAATGATAAAAGTTTATTGCAATCTGATTCTTAAATTTTACATAAAAAAGACCATGTTTAATATGTGCTACCTATTTCTCAAACTTTAAGACGCATACTTTCAGACTTCATCAATGTTTGAAAAACAGCACTCCCGCCCGGCCTCCGCAAATATCTAGGATGAGTTTTAAAGAGTATGACCCGAATGCCTTAATTTTGTTAAAAGTATCTTCCACTGAAAAATCAAGAATTGCCTGGAGATGCGTAAGTAAAGAATTTTTCTCCTGTTTCTCAGAAACTCCGCTGAATCAAGCTCTTGCTTGCTTCTTGTCATTATAGTAAAATGCCATGCCCATTTCAAACTAACAATTCGTTAGAAATCCAAGTATATCACTGAAACTAATATCAACATATAACGTCATATGGGGGGAAGGGTGGGTAGCATTTTTAATAGACTTTCTCATTTATAGCTGTTTCTTTTAATTCACTTGAGTGGTCACGTACGTCCGAGTTCACGCGTTGGATTTTCTAGTATCTACAAAGTTCGCATTCCCGGACATTTTTCTTCCACTTAGTGTTAACATGAACCATATTTTTAAACAATGATTGTTATAAATCAGACCGGACACCGGTGATTGGATATATCAATGATAAACATATGATAACAATCAGCATTGTAACGGTTCGATTTTAAACGGAACATACAATAATTAAAGTGAAGTGGATAAAAATTCGAGTACAAGTGCAATGGAAATTCTTGGTTAAGTAGTTTTTCTTAAAACCACTTGATTGATATACTAAAAATAAAATTATTTAACGAAGGTTTAATATTTGGAGTGACCATGCCTCAGTAAGAACCTATATATTGTTTGAACTGATACAAATAAATAGTTTATCAGAATCTTAGTATTGTCACTCCAAGAATGTTTATTTGGTATTTTCACATTATTGATTTTCACATTATTGATACATTTTCACATTATTGATACATCTCATACATACCGAATGTATTTCCATATGTCAATTGATACTTTTAAGACAGCCTTATTTACAAAATATCTTAGACTTAAATGCAGAACTAATACTTAAAAATAATAAGTAAGTTTAAGAGAGAAAAAAAAGAAATACATATACAATATGTATGTACATTGTAGGAAAATATACAATTTATTTGTATGAGCCTTCGAAACACGTAGAAATACTAGCTTTAGCTACCATAAATATACAAACATTATGTAAAAACTTTTCGAATACTTTAATAAAACGTATCACAAAATACCGAAATAAATTTGATGCACTGTATGGCCATTTGGTTGACTTACAACTCATTAGCAGTGCTCGAGATCAAAGTGTTGGAAAACCGATTAACGATACAATGATGAACCAATAAGCACAACCATTAAAATCCAAAACAATTAAGACAACAGCAATCCAAACTCAGCTAAGGGTTACCTCTGCATCAAGAGGAAGAGCCTTGGAAATTTCGTATAATTTTGTCAAATTTTGAACGGAAAATTTAGAGGTACTTGTGTAATGAATAAATTAGCCCAACGTCATAAATCTAAGTTATTCATATTTACTTCTGTGGTTTTATTTCTTTTTAATTTTAAAATCGTTTTTATATTCATTTACTGAAGTTAAACATTTAACCTAAATACGAAAGGAAGTAAAAGTAGAAATTGTTTATTATAATATTTTAATCCCGACTATGAAGTATGTTTTCGTCGCCATTGTGGTTAACCTCGGAAATTTGGAAAAAAAAATATTTCTTCAGTTCACAAGCCCACGAAAACAGGAAGCACAAAAATATAACAACTTAGAAAATTAGACTGCAATGAAGCAAATTAAAGTCTAAATAGCTATTAAAAACACATCTGCATCACAAATAAACTGGCAAATCTATAAATCTTATAAAACACTCAAACTCAGCTCGTTGTACCACTCTCAAACGTGTCTCCATTCCGGAAATGTGTTCTTTTCGCCAAACGTGTCCAGAAATTTATCACACACTAAAAATTGTCCATTCTTACTCCCAAAATGACGCGCCATTTTGTGACGTCTTAGTTTCTATATGCGACGTCGACAACGTCGATAAATTACTGTAGCAATTTTCACTAAAAATAAGAAGGTTTTGGTGTGTTTTATTTATCAATTCAATAAGGTATTCATAAGGGATAAAAATAATTTTGATATGTGCGATCTGTGGAGGCCAGCCATTTTTTGTATAGTTGATGTGGGTGGAGTCCTAAAACCACAAAGTTGTAAATCAAAAGTGTCTTCTCAGTTTAAGGATTCCGGTTGCTGAGTATGTGCACACGAAGAACAAAGTAGTTTGCGAGGACTATTTCGAAGATTCGTGTTTTGAGGAGAATTTAATGGTAAGTTTTAAATTTTCTTCATCGCTTATGAGTATTGTTTTTTTTAAATCTTACAGCTACCTTAAATTCGATATTTCTTTTGTGTTCTTTTTAATATATATGTAGTAATAAATTGAAAAATGATAGTTTTCGTTACGAGTTTATCTAGAAGGGAGTCGTTTCTGTTGCATTTTATTCCATTTTTCTAAATAGTATTACATAAATGTGTCAACTCTGCATACTCTGTGGAAGTAATTTTGAAATCGCAGATACTCGGTATATCGATCTAACCTCGAGGTTTCGGTTTGTTCTCCTAGACTTCTATACTGATGCCAATATGTTTTACTTTATTATAGTTTTATTTCAACAAAAATTAGAGAATAAAGACTACGATTTATACATAAAAATGCGTATTTTAACCAGGTATAACCTTTCTCTTGTTGTATTACCTGCCAAACCAAACAATTTGTCACCTGTTGTCTTGTTTATTATAAACAATTATTATCATTTTGAATATTTTAAGGCTTCATTGAGGTGAGTGTCAGGTATATCATTGGTAATCACAAATCATGTTAAATCACCACGTATAAGCTGGCACAAAACAGTCCCTTTTGTTTGCATATTAATTATACATTTATAGTACAATAAACAGAATAATCAACATGAAATCCAAATAAAAATTTATGAACACCTGGCAAAAGGCGTAGTTGTTCGATTATTTGTAAAAACATTCGATCTAAATTGCTCTAAATAGTTATATAATGATGGTTAATTTGGAACTATGGTCCCATATTGTGTACTCAGTTGGCAATGGTTGATGTTCGCCCGAATATTTAAGTTAAAAAATTTGGAATCGTTTAAAATCTACTTAAATTTTACATTTATGGTGTTAATTAGCGTCAATAAACAAATTTAATCATAATTTCATCAGGGGTAGGTCATTTACCTGCAATTATCACCTTAAGAGCATGTTGTTCCTATAATTTAATTCAAATGTAAATATCCAGCGTTACCAGTGAGAGGTTACAAAATGTTTTCGATTGCTTTCCCGATGTGGTGAAATTCAGAATTGCATTACAATTGTTTTAATTCTTTATTTTATCGAATTAATTTCTTTACATAATTATAATTACATGAATTAGAAGTGGTAAAAAATTTTCAACGAATTAGAATTAATAACAGACACGCATTAACTTGTGATATAATCGTTATAATTTTATAATTGTCCACCGGTTTCTCCATATAATGCCCGTACATAAATGCCCGTACATAAATGGTAGCATGCTGTGGAAAATTCCTCATCAGTTTTAAGATAGATTTTGTAGGTCGAGACGTCACCATCTACATTTTTGTCGGCAAGATGGCCGACTATCTAATGCTTCATTTCATAAAACAATTTGTTAAAATACACATTTATTATCGGATCGGAATGACGTTTTGTACAAACATATTAAAGTATGTTTGCAATAGGTATTTTAATTCTGGAACCGAATTTGTCCTTCCCTTTAAGAGCCAAACTACTCTTAAGTCATAAAGATCTAGTATAACTTATGAGTGATTTTACTCTTAAGATATTTTGTGAAAAGGGCTCCTGTTCAACCTATTGAAGACAACGGATTTTTGATGGAGAACACAAAATGACAAATTTATCGAAAAATAAATGAAGAGTCGATTTGGAGATGAAAAAATTGGCCCAACTGAAAGAAGAAAATCCAATAAAAAATAAAGGACTGTCGTCTTCAGCAGTGTTATTGGAGATTGGGAATTGTCATAATATTTGACAAATACCATGACGTGACGGACTTTAGTTTTTAGGCCAACAGATACCAAATTATAAAAAGATTGCCTTAATAAAAAGATAAAGTTTGATTATTTCTGATTTTATTAATTTAATCGTAATTATCAGTCTGGTAGTTGGTAGATGATTCATGTTGGTAGATGATTCATGACATGTACGCATCTTCAGTCTTGAATTTTAGTGGGTTCTGAAATTTTTACAATTTCTCCTTCATCAGTCTATATCCATCCATATCTGTTTTGCATATTTAGATAAGAATCTTTTGAATTAAATGCGCTGTACACTCCCCTTATAATTTACTTGTCAAGGGTCGATGTGTCAAGAATCGGTACAATAAACCTCCATTTAATACATGTAATAATAACAGAAGCAAATATAAAAAACGTAAGAAATATAAAAAGAATGCAAGGTTCAGTGAATCAAGAAAGAATAATTAATCATCTGAAAACTAGTTTCTTAATAGACTTCTTATAAGGAAGTTCAAAACAAAGTATCATTTGGCCATTTTTACCTTCATAAAGGTGCATCTTCTTACCATGATGCATACATTCTTTATAGAAATCAATCAAAAATGTTTTTTCATTCTCTTCGAATTAGTTATTAGATTTTCAAATGGAAATGGATGTGATATAAGTCGAATCGAGGCTGAAACGGTGGTAAGCTGTTCTAGTAGACAACTAAAATTTGTGCCACATGATTTACTACATAATATGACAAAACTTTACCTGGATAATAATGACTTAGAAATACTTAATAATAATTCTTTTAGGGTTTATCCGGAACTGAAAATGCTGAATATGAATAATAACAAAATTTCCGTACTTCAGTCGGACGCCTTTTCAGGTTTGACGAAATTACTAAACCTGTCCATGATGAATAACAATCTTTAAAATACTAACGACTACACGAACGGGATATTTAAACCTTTAAAATATTTTGAATTACTAGATATCACGAGAAATTTGGACTCAACATCCCAAGGTACGGTTTTATATCCATACTTTAGACAATTGATATATATTTATACATGGAGCTTGTAACAAAGTATAATTTTACATTTTGTGGATTTGAAAAGTTATCAAACCTCAAAGTCTTAAAATTCGATAAATGCTACGCAAACAAAATATTGAACACAAGTTTTTTTCACCTTCCAGATACAATTGAAGAGTTACATTTCATGCACTGTAGCGTATCAATTCAAACGCTAGAGATTTATGCCCTCAGGCCATTTCCCAAATTGAAGGTATTTCCCATGTATGATGTAAACTGTCAACTTTCAAAAGCTTTAAAACTTTTGTTCCCATTTAGAGGTAAATCTATGGAGGCCGTTATATTGAGGAAAGTGGTACATGAACAAGAAAATACAGTAATTGTTATTGAAGATATGATGTCGTATTTAAAAGAAATATGCTTAAAGACAATGGTACTAGCAGAGGCCTTTATTGTTGACTTTGAGTCAAAGGCATTACTTGTATATAGGTATCCCCAATGTTTCGAAAATATTGTATTTTCGGGAAACATATTCTCATTTTCAACATATGATAAATTTGGATATCTCATGAAATTACTTCCACAGTTAGTAAACTTAAAGCTATACGACTATTCATATAGTGCTTGGCGATATCTCCATGTTCAGTATTTGGATATAAGTTACTTCCAGGAAATTTTTCAATCACGTACCGAAGAAAATGAAGTTCTTGTATTTAGCAATTCTATCGGTGAAACCAAATCATCACAAACATTAGAACGAAGGTTAAATTTTAAAGTTAAAGGATCGGACATTAAAAAATTGCCTCCAGACAAAAACATCAGAATTAATATTCCCTTGCCGCCAAATTTACGATTTCTTCGATTATCTAACTGTCTTTGTGAAGGTTTTTTCTTTAATTCAAAAATTAATATTCTCAATGCTTCACATTTGCAATATATAGATATTTCTTTCTTTAAAATGGAAGAATTTCCTGGTATTAGTTTCAGTGGACTGTTAACATAGAATATTTAGATATTTCAGGAATAAATTCTGCTTTGTTTAAGTCAACAATGGTTTTGCCACTATTTGAAAAAGTGAAAATTATAACAGTGAAGGATGCAGATTTAGGAACTAGTTTGCTAAGACAACCAACTCTTCTGAAAATGTTTCCAAATGCTAAAAAGCTTGACATGTCATGTAATGGTATATTTTTTCTAAATAAAGGCATTTTTGATAAAAATACAAACCTACGGCATATTATCTTTTCAAGTAACTCGTTATTAGAAATACCAATTGCAGTTACGGAAGTAGATCATTTAGAAATATTAGATGTTCAAAACAATCAGATACAGACTACAAACAAATCAGTCAGGGCATGGTTAGATAAATAAAGCAAACAAGGTTATTCAAAGTTTCAGCTTTACTTTAAAGGCAACATTTCCATGTGCCGTTGCGATACTGCAGATTTTATCCCATGGTTATTCAATTCGGCTATTTTGTTTGATTCGCAAGGGAAAAATTATACGTGCTTGTTTGAGGATGGAACACAAATGTCTACAGTTGAAGTTAACGAGGAATTTCACAGTTATTTAAACATTGTGACAGTGATACCTGGCTTAAAGTTGGAATATGGGGCGTTATACTTTTCGTATTTCTCACAATTATTACTGCAGTTGTATTTAACTTCAGATAGAAAATTTTGTTCTGGTTGTATAGGAGATTTCAGCGTGTAATTTAAAGTGGATTGAAGTAAAACTTCAGGTACGATATATATCTATCGTACGCAGATGATAGTATTTTATGGATGAAGAATACTTTTGTCCCAAAAATTAAACATTCGTGTTCATGAAAATATGTATTGAAGATAGGAATTTTTCTGGCGGTGAATTTGTTGCCGATGCCATTGCAAACGCTCTTAGCGAAAGCAGATATGTTATATTTATTATTACCGAAGGTTATAAAAACCGCGAATGGGCAAGTTATGAAATAGAACGAGCAAAGTTTGAAAAAGTGCAGAAATAAAATATTTAAGATAATCCTGATTCTAATGAATGTTTCAGTGTATGACCTTCCGGTCGAGCTTGAGAAAATTTGGGGAGATGTTACAATAATCGAATGGTCTGAAAACGGCCATGAAATAGATGGAACAAACAACGCATGACATTATTCTCAGAATTAATTTGAGAATATTTTAGAGTTAACATTTTATTATGCTATTAATTATCTTAGAAGAATAAAAATAAAAAATAACAACAAAAATGTTCATCAAAGTAAGATCTACTAATGGTCGAGATCATCAAAATCGTCAATTGACCCCTTAATGAGTTATTGCCCTTAAAAGACAAATTTTTCACAATTTTCTTGTTATTCATTTAATTTTTTTTTAAATCTTGTTCTCTGAAACTACTAGACCAATTTCAACTTAAATTTACCTGAATGTTCCTTAGGGTATATAATTTAAATGGTATCCGGGGATTCCATCAACAAACATGGCCGCCTTTTCCAAAAATAGAACAAAGGGGGTGAAACGCAGTTGTTGGCTCATATATCTCAAAAACTAAAGCAGTAAGTGCAAAACTGACAAGAAGTAAAAATATTTATGAGGTCAAGATTGTCAGACGAATCGGCGAACCCATTTTAGGGTTATCGCGCCCTAATTGTTATTTTTAAGGAAATTTTGCAGTTTTATGTTATAAATTTGAATATTATTATAGATAAAAACAAACTCTTAACAGCAAAGTGTTCAGCAAAGTAAGATATACATATAAGTTAACATGACCAAGATCGTCAATTGATCCCTTATAGGAGTTTTTGCCTTTGGATGATTCTTTACATGTAAACATTAATTATCAGTAAAAATAATGGTCTGACATATGGTCACAGATGTTTAGAGATTAGCTTAAAATAAATTAAATGATATCTGTACAAGTCAATGTGGAGGCTCGAGGGTCAAGGTCATTGAAAAAATCCTTAGCAACTGATTGAAAAGTCCCTAGCAACCAGATACATTTGGCTTCAGGACCCTACAATTTACATGTTCATGTCAAAATGGAAAGTCGTCAAGAGTCGTAGCCATTGAAAATGCCTAACGCAACCGATGAAAGGTCCCTAGCAACCATATATATTTGGGTTCAGGATTTTATATTTCAGCTGTACAAGTCAATATTAAGGCGAAAAATGCGAAAGCTTACATCAAATAGCAAACATAATCGTTGATGTATGATCTACACTCAAAAAAATTACAAGTGAAGATTCGGGCCTCTTGGAGGCCTCTTGTTTTATTACAGAACCAATTTTACAATTGGCTTTATAATCATTTTTACTGACATTAAACATTTAATCTAAATATCAAGGAAGTAAATATAGATGTCGTATGTTATTATTTTTTTAACCCGACTATATTAAATTACAAACATATATTCTTGTCGACATTTGTGAATAACCTTGGCAAACTGGAAAAACCAAATAAAATTTCTTCACCTCAGAAACCTACTAAAAGGAAACAAAAAATGTTACAATTTTGAAAATAAGATTCTGTGAAATAAATTAAATTCTAAATGGCTCATCAAAACACAATTAATATATGTAAACCAACTGGCAAGCCCGTAAATGTTATTTAAAAACTCGTTACATCTTTATAAAATAAGACAAAAATTAAAACTGGGTGTGCGGGATTATTACAGACTATTTACAAAAAAACCTTAATATACATAAATAAATACAAAAAGAAGCGACCACAACCTATCTAAAGGATATGAAATTTGGTCATTTTAAATTCTAAAAAAACACGTATATAATTAAATTTACTTTTCACTGAACATGAAATATCCCGTTCTGTGTTCCTGCTTTATATTTTCTCTCGTATTTCTATATTCTCGTGGTCTGTTCAGATATAATTTCAAACCCCTTGATGACGCCACTATCTTAGCTATATGTCATTAATTAGTTGTGAGTGTATTAATGCCGTTATGCGTTGTGTACATCCATAAAGTCATCAGTAGAAATTTGAAACAGTTTTTTTTTGTGAAAATTGTTTAAAAAAACAATATGACATTTAACTAATGTTCGACTGAAAATGAAGGTCTTATGTGGCGTTTCAATGGAAAGTGGTAGGGTTTCTCTTTTCACCTTAATAATCATTGTTAGTGTAGTTTTATCTTGTTGGATTTATAAGCGTTTCAAAGAAGATGTGAGAGAGAAAAAAAACATCGAACATCTATCTTTCGTATGCTGAACAGTGTTACTTTGATTAAACATTAATTAGTCCCTCATAAAAAAAATCCTGGAAAATGAAAACTTTTAATGAAGATAGGGATTTTCAGCAGAAGAAATAAAATAAGATACTAGAGCATCGTCAAAATAAGGAAAAGCAGATTTGTTATTTTTATTAAAACTGAAGATTTTTAAAACAAGTGAATGGGGATTTTTTTAATTAGAAAGGCCAAAACTGGAAAATATACAAAAAACCTACAACATGTTATTGGTATTGTCAAAGATATTCCACTCAATGATTTTCAAAAAGAATTTTACAATATTTGGAAGGATATAACCATTGTCGAGTGGTCTACACTTGATGATAGAAATGGATGCAATAAGCTGCAAATGACACTCTTTCGGGAGTCGATTTAATAAAAAAAAAGTCGTTTGCTTCACTTCAACTGTTTGTTGCTGTAAAATCTGTATATTATAATATCATACTTATTCATTGTTTCGATATTCGGCTACAAAATTCATGAAAAAAGAGCAACTAAGCCTTATATCCCCGCGCCTTTGCTTTGAACTCTCATAGTATTTATTATATAAATCCCGTTTCCTGGTCTAATATCAAATGGTGAAAGTGGAGTAAGAGGTTAATAAACACTTTCCTCATTTTGGAACCTTAAGAAGTATCCCTTATGTGATTGCATGATGTCATTGGATATATATAATATGGGTTGTAATTCTACGAACTAGAATATATTCAGAAATTCCAACTGTTAAGACTGATTCTTGTTAAAATGAGGAGAGAAATCTATTTACATTAATCCAGAAGAAAAAACTATTTCTGAAAATTATTTTAAGCTTACTTAACACTTTACAGAAACCTGTATAATATGAATAATGTTTTTGTAAACCAGACTAGTTTACTTGTTGCCAAGGTATCAATCAGTTGCTAGTATTTCGATACTAGCCCGAAATTGATACTTAAAAATGCTGTTACAAAATTGTCAAATTGGTGAAAACTAAGGAGTATCTACCTCGTGCTTTGCTCTGTCCTCAGTTGGTTTTGGCTTTACAGTGTTTGGTCATTTTGGCATTTTTGAATTTCCTCTTCAACTTGTTGGATTGTTGTTTTGGTTTCTCAACATTTTAGGCCTAGTGGACAACTGATGAGTCGTAAATCGACGAAATGTGCACATCTTGTACATCAAAATTGGTATCAAAGAATTGTTTTTTAACCACTGAGTCGATGCCACTGCTGGTGGTCTCCAAGTCCCGAGGGTATCCCCAGCTCAGTTGCTAGTATTTCGATACTAGCCCGAAATTGTACTTAAAATTTACTGTAACAAAATGTTAAATTTATGGAAACTAAGGAGTATCTCCCTCGTGCTTTGCTCTGTCCTCAGTTGGTTTTGGCTTTACCCCTTTTTGGTCATTTTTGGAATTTTTTTACTTTGCTCTTCAACGTTTTAGATTGTTGTTGTGGTTTTCAATATTTTAGGCCTTGAGCACAACTGATGAAATCGATGAAATGTGCACATCTTGTTCATCAAAATTGGTATCAAGAATTTTGATTTTATCAATTAACTTTTGATGCATATTTTGTATTCTCACTTGGCGTTTTGCGAGTTCTGAAGTATTAAGAGAGCATTAAACCCTTTATCTTTGATTTTTTTCGTATAATAGCGCGACAGTATCCGACCAGCAGCTATGATAGCCTTAGCTAGTTTAAAAAAGGGCAGACTCTGACCCTGTTATCTAAATTATATACCGTCCAAACAATTTTTGCAGTTCTAGAAAGCAGTTACATTGTTGGTATTCATACTGGCTTGTCTTTTTATAGTATGTTTTATACACCAAAGTGTCAGGATAGATAAGGGGGTTTGGGTACCCATAAAACCGATTTAATCCCATCAGTGTCTATACTAATTCAGACAATCTTGACTTTCTGTTTTTGTATCTGTTTGTGGTCTTTTATGCTATTTTTTGTCCAGGGTTCTGTTGGGTGGCGTTGCATTGATTGGTTGGTTTGTCATTGCTGACCTTTCCTGTTATCCATTTAGTTGCTTAGTACATTGGGATTCCTTTTCCGAATGTCCGATATATATCGTTGAAAAAGGATTCACCACACTGCAGAAACGACTTGCCTATAATTATAATCAGTCAACTTAACTATATGGGCGTTATCAAAAACACACAGACACATACCAAATACCTGAAAAGAAACCATAAAACCTATTTTCCACACATGAGATAGCAATTTTGAAATTCTAAAGTTTCAAGATGTATTTCAACTCTGCACTGAGACTGACAAAATTCGTGATTTTTTTGCTTCGTACTTGCAATTTATAAACATGTATTAACGAATTGTTATCTGTTGTATTTTATTTATTCGGTTATATACATGCATTTATATTACTTTGTAGTAGATTTTAAAAACATATTTTAAAATTTATATTCTTTGTTTTACATTTGTTTATTTGGATTGAAGCACAAATCAAATTCAATGATGAGTTCTAATATTTTACAGGCGTATGATAAACGAAATCCCTGACAGCTCTTGCATGACGTTTCATATCCGCCTAATTATAATTTTGAGATTCACAATTTTCAAACACGGGTCAGAACCCTTGAGAAATGATTATAATTATAGGAAATTTATATTTACAGAATATCAAAAGTTAAATTGACTCTGGAAAAAGTGTCATTCGTAATTCATTCCATCCATTTGTATCACCAGGTGCCGACCACTCGATAATGCTTATATCCTTCCAGATTTTATAAAACTCTTGTGGAAAATCGTTGGATGGAACATTTTTCACGATTACAACAATCTTCTGTAGGTTGTTTGTGTACTTTTCAAATTTTGCCCTCTCCAATTCAAAAAATCTCCATTCACGCTTTTTAAATTCTTCTGTTACAACAAAGATAATGTATCTGCTTTTCTGAATAGCTGTTGATATAGTATCTGCTAATAATTCTCCCGCTATAAAATCCCTGTCTTCAATACAAATTTTCATTTTCCAGGATTTTTCTATGGTAGGGACCAATTCATTTTTAATCCAATAAACACTGTCTGCAGCATATGAAAGATAAATATCATACATAAACGTTCGGTGAATTTCTTCTCTAACAACTTCTTTGAACCGCTTATATATCCAGTAAGAAATCTTCCATCTAAAATTGAACAGAACTGCAGCAATAATAGTTATAATTATTAAGGTGAAAAGACAACCCATTCCAATCTTAAGCCACGTGCTGCTGTCGCAATGATTGAATAAATCATGAAATTCTCTGTATACACTCAAAGTATCCGACCTAGAACCATTACTCAAACGACAACTGTAATTTCTGTTTTCGAAGTCCAGTTTAGCCTTTGTTTGAAACAACCATTTGATAAAGTCTGTTGTATCACAGTTGCACTGGAAAACATTGCCTGAAAGTTCAAGAGAGAAACCATTCTTATTTCTTTCATTTTGTCCGTCTATCCAGCTTCCCATCGTCCTGTTGACTGACTGTATCTGATTGTGTCTAATATCTAAATGTTCTAACGTCTTTATGTGAGTTAATGCGATAGGTATTTCTAGAAAAAGATTTCCTAATATGATTAGTGTCTTAAGATGTGTGTTGTTAAGGAATAAATATTCATCCATAATCCATATACTGTTGTAAGAAATATCTAGCATCTCAATGGAAGGCAAATTATTTCCTATGATATTACTTTCCAATATGTATTGTCCTAGATTTGCATCTTTCATTATCACATATTTAACAGATTTTAGAAAGGGCAGATTTGTATCTTCCACCCACAGACGTGAACTTATCCCTGAAATGTCCAGATGTTGCAAGTTGCAAGTACTATTTATTACGATACCTTTAAAAGTTTGAATTTGGTAATAAGAAATATCCAGATGGCGTAAATTGGTGATATTTTTTATTATAAATTTATGATTGCGGTAGATTCCATTATTCATGAAGTGTGATAGTCGTAGTGTATGAAGTTTACATGGCAAAGATAATGTAATCGTAGCTTTGCCTTTTAGAGTCTCATTGTAGTTCTTGTAACTGTAGGTAGCGTTGTTCATGGTACCGAAATCGTTAGTAATTATCTTCGTGGATTTCTGCAGTATTTCATTATTATAAAGTTCCGGTGGTATATCCTTACTGTTTGAATCTATATGTAATAACTCTGGCACACTGTTGTCAAAATAGGGGACTGGAATATATTGAATTCGAAGGAACTTTATCGGATTATATGAATAATCAAATACTTTTAGATTTGTTAATTTTAACAATAAAGGTATTAAATATGCAAGATTGTGGGTCTCTGTCAAAGCGAATCTATTTCCAGTTAACACTATGTTCTCTAGGCAAGAGGGATTCTTAAATGAAAGCAGAGAGCCAGGTCCTATATCCACGATATCTAAGTCAGCTAGAACTAATGTATTAACACAAATAGTTGCCAAATATTCAGTCATTTTGTTTGTGAGTATCACAGCCATACCATAGTCAATTCTTACTTTTCTGTATATGATAGCTTTCATGGATTTGTTTCTAAGAGGATACAAAATTCGCAATATTGCCCCCAAGTCGGACTGAATATTGTTAAAACTAAGTATTTGCAGATTGGAGAAAGGTCTTAAAAAGTCCAATTCAATCACCTTGGTAAGCGGAAGAATAATCTTGTACGAACTAAAGTAAATTTCTTGTACGCTGTCAGGAAATTTTAAAAATGTTTTATTCGTCATTTTGTATATGTAACAGTTCTCAAATCTTAGAACTTTCAACATTCGCAGGTTCTGCAAACCGCTTTGATTGAAATCGGGATTCTTTGATAGGTCTAGGTATAAATGTTTTAAAGTAGAAAGATTTCCAAAATAAGGATAAATAAGACGGTCTGACAATTTACTTTCAGTATTTCTCCTAATATCCAACTTTTCCAGTGATGTAAGAAAATTAAATACTCTGCCTTGATACGACACTGATAGATCCAGCTCGTTGTCCGACATTGATAAGTTAATTAATTTATTCATTCCAGCAAAAGCATCGAGTTCTATTTCCCTT
The DNA here is from genome assembly GCA_028015205.1 of Mytilisepta virgata. Lineage (NCBI taxonomy): Eukaryota > Metazoa > Mollusca > Bivalvia > Mytilida > Mytilidae > Mytilisepta > Mytilisepta virgata. Next base: position 54,132,050 of record CM051518.1, on the reverse strand, counting down.
AGCCTATTGTATTCCATGTTAACATTCAACAACTGTGCATAATTAAGAAATGAGTTATTCGTCAAAATGTTTATTTCATTATATCTCATGTTCAACGTTGTCACATTCCTTGGTAGGTCTCTCGGGATGAATTTTAATCCCATTTGAGAACAATTTGCCACAGTACCTTCAATTTTACACATGTGGTTATGAATTATTCCGAAAATGGAACACAGAATGACAACGGGAAATACTCCAAAAGCCATGACACAGACGATGCTCTGAGAACGGACAAAAGCATATATTTAAAAACTAATGCAGTGTGAATCAAAATCCCCTGTTTAATGAAGTATAAATCATTGAATATACATATATTAAATGTATATAGATAATAAACAAGTTATTTGATGCTGCATTCATTAACTGTACGGTTATTTAAATTTATCCTGCAATCATGTAATTTTCTGACCTAATAAGGGGGTTGAATAAATTTCAGTGTTATTATGTCAATGACTAAATAAACTTTTAAGCTCCGCCCATTTACCAGAACCTCGTGTGACCAACATTGACAACGGTTTGCTGTTTCTATCTCATTTCAAAATACTTTGCACTTGTATAGTTGTCGTCATGATTCACAGGAAATTGTTTCACGCGGAAGAACAAAATCCCGTGTCTGTTAACAGATATCAAATTACACCAAACTGTGAGGTACCTCACGGGATTCAATTGTTAGAAAAAAATATTTTTCCATTCAAGAAAAAAAATATTTCCCCTTCATAAATTGCAGGATAAAGACAACATTGGTACCTTGGCTTTGAATACAGAATTTATTTGGATGAGGCTTAGAAACTGCCGAGTGATGATGAATGGTAATTTGATGTTAAAGTGTGTAATTAAAGATGTACAAGTACATTTATGTTATAGCTAAAGTACGTTTCACACGGAACTGAGTCTCACATTTTCTATATTTGGCGCAAGCTATAGCAATACATGTTTTTAAAAATTGGATAAAACTGTTCTCCCAAAGTATCGGTTACTGTTACCCGTTTCTGTTTCATCCTATATCAACTAAAATATCGTGGTTTACAGTAAAAAATTCAACTTTCTAACGGTTTAAGTTGGAAGGTCCTTTATTCACAAGGGTACACAGCAAAATACAAGTACATTTGTGTACATATAACTATGGAAGGCGAAATTGATAAAGTTCCAATGTGATAGTGTTCATTTTGTTTTTATCAATATTATTTTCCTTATCCAGTGAATAATGCTATGTTTGTACGAATTAGTCGATTAGTCCGTGACGACAAATTAATTAGAAAAACTAGCTAATAAATGTACCGGTGTATATATATGCTCCAGCGAATGCATATATGCATATATAATGCACGTTGGTGTGGGGTTTTTTTTAAATCGAAGTGTATATAATGACATTTCAAAAATTCAGACTTTCATGTAAGGGAGCAACATTTCAATTTTGGGGAGAGGATGGTACGTGTTAGGCACAAGAAAGTGACCCTGGACCCTGGATTGTTTTTCACAACAACCATGACATGTTTGGTAGTACTGTGGGCGTATTTTTACAAAATGTTCTCCGACTGTTTGATTCTATGATATATTCAGTTCTGCAATTTTCATGACATTTTTATCATTTGTTTTGACTTTAAGTACATTTATTTCATTAAACAGTACTTTTTTGTTATGAAATAAAAATTACAAAATATTTCCCTCCATTAGCATGATTTCAAATGGACTACGAATAGTCTGTTGATATTAATGCAATCAAAAAAATGTTAATTGAAATAGGATTGAAATGAAATTTTTAAAAAGAAAAGTAAATCATTGCAAAATGCAGTTGATATTGGTTAAATGTAATTGTCTGCTTTAATTAATTTGAATTCAACTGATAATCTTCATAATGTGTTTTTTTTATTTTGGACTGCAGTTTCAGCAGTGAAAAAATCAGTTTTACTATCTATATTGACATTCCTCGACATAGCTTCTAGATATTCGGTCTTTAATGCTATCATAAAGTATAATTTTGCAATACCGGCCAATCTTCATTGAAAGATTTAAAAACAAAGGCCATAAATGGGTAAATAGGAACTCACAAAATACAATGAAAATGTATCGGCGAACTGCTAGAGATAAATCGAATTCAATGAACTTTTCTGACCTACAGCACAATGGACTATTCGAAAGGTATGTAAAAGTCATAAAATTTTTTCCCTATGTTTACAATGGAGAATGTTAAAAAGTTATAGTAAAAAAATTAAATGGGAAAGACTTATTGTTCATTTTTAAAATATAGTTGCCGGTAACCTCCGTTTTCAGAAATTTTTCAATAATTTTACTCATTAAGCCTTTAAATGCTTGTCAATTATCGAAAACTGAGAAACTCAGTTCGGTGCAAGGTAGTTTAAGAAAAAACGGGTATATATTGATAGAGTTTGATTAAATTTGGAAGTTTAATTACTAAAAACTAATATTTATGTACCAAAAAAAGTCATAATTTTTTTAAAAAGTGAGTCTGAGTTTGAAACTATAACCCGCACAGAATTCTATAATTCGAAGGAAAGCTTATGGTTGATTAATTCTTATCCTTGACTAACAATAGAATATAAGCCTAGATAAAACCTTTCAATACAATACAAAATGCTAAAGGCAAAGTACGCCAATATAGCACATACCCGTACAATATGCTGTATTGACTAGTCAAGATGACATATTGGACTGGTTAGTCCATAAGGATTATATTTGACTAGTCAATATGACATATTGGACTGGTTAGTCAATAAAGGATAATATTGGACTAGTCAATATGACATATTGGACTGGTTAGCACAAAAGTTTTTCCATATTGGCATAGTTGGTCCTTGGCTACCCATATTGGATTTCGGCCTTGCCTAAGTGCAATATAGCTTGCCTCGGACCAATAACTAAGCAAATATGGGAAATCGTATGCAATAATACTATAATACAATCCCTACATACATGTATACGCCATAAAAATCTTGTAATCTTATTTTTCTGATGACCTGTCGGTACTATTAAACATATTGGGCATGTTACTCAGTTAGAAAGAACAGTATTGGAAGAACAAAATAATTACTCTAATTTTTTAGGTATCAACTTCAAATTGACTCAGTTTCCACCAACAGAGTTGTACATTCAGCAGTATTGATAATTTTTGACATTCGCTCATAACGATTCTGGAACCGTCTTGAATTTTCTGTGATGAATATACTTCAATGTTACTTTACAATTAAAAACAGGAATAGAGTTTGAAAGTACTTAATTACAGTGTTCCAATAACTAAGATGATGTTGGACCTGTTCCCACTGTTGTAACATTTCATGTGCCTCCACTGGTTTGTGACTTCCACCGGATTGACTTTGTTGAACTTCACGACGGGTGCCGTATACGGAGTAGGAACTGTTTACCCTTGGGTTCACTCCTGGTTTTCATAGGAGTTCATGTTGTTCATTGTTTTTTAGTTTTAAGTGTTTATCTGTTGTGCTTGTGGTCATTTATTTGTCTTCACGGGTTTGTCTGTCCAATGGATTACGTTTTTTGATTTCCTCCTTAGGTATATTTGTCCTCTTTAGCTGTATTTCAGATTTCTATAAAAAAAATTTGCATGAAATTAGAGTATGTTGAAATGCACCTGAATATTAAAAAAATAATTTATGTCACTTTCATGCTTCCCGAAATATGGTGCCGTAAGTTTTGGCAAACAGAAGTGTAAATACATAGAATGAATGTCGATATCGCTCCAAACGACAAATAGTTAGACATTGAATTATGATTTTTCACAACACTGTCCCTAGAATCCTTTTTAAAATGATATACTATAGATATTGAAATTTTCGTTTTACTGATAAAAAAATATATTATGGTTCACCACATTCATTTATTGAATATGTCATATTATTTAATATATGCAGAGTGAAAACAAGCGTCAAAAAGCAAACTAAGCGTAACATCGCCAAGACGTCGCGATCTAAACTGTAGATTTTTGGTGTTTTTACAAACAGAACATATAGTCGAATGATTTCTGGAGCAAAAACGAAGCTGGTGACCATATATATATTTACTATCAGTGAAACAGAAAAATTTATAGCATTAAATATCATTTTCATAGAAAATTCTATATTTTTTTCTTTGAGAAATGACGATTTAAAGTGAAATTAATTTTTTCGCCTGGTTTATATGAAATCTACCGTAACTACTTTTATTTTAAGGGATTTAAATTAACCTTATGGGTGAAATATAAAAATGTTTCGATATTTAGAGTTAGATGGGGCTTCGAACATTCTAACTGTATGTAAAATTTTAAAAGTTCTTTTAAGTGCATTTAGGTACCTCCTATCTTAAAGCGCTGTAGTGTTCCTTGAATGTTTGTCATATTGTGACTTTTGTGCCAAGAATTTATATTATCCACTAAATCTTTTCTTTGTTTTGATATAGTGTTCGACTCCCAGTTCGACGCCCTAGACGGAAATTTCGACAAAGTGTCTCATCAGTATAGAGTACCGAAATTTCCTCAGAGAATTCAGTGAGTATACAGTGTTCATCGTGGGGCGTTCTGTTGATTCATTGTATGCCGGTTTGCACTTTTCGTAATATTCTCAAACAGACGCAACTTTTAGGTATAAATTAATCAGATGATTGCAAAATATGGGTAAGAATATATTATGAAACGGATCTGTCACTATCAACGTTTGTGCGACGGACCGATTTCAACTCTTTAAAATCCATTGTATTACAAAATAATGTGTTTTCTTGTTGTGGAGACATTCGTAGATCTGTATTTCAAATTTATAACTTTACCTCTTCTCTAATGACAGAAATATTAATAATTTTCATGCCATTTTGGTTATGACACTTTTTAAGTTCGATACCTTGCACATGCATGTGCGATAAAATGTAATGACTTACATTACGAGTAGTTCCCTTTACAACAAAAAATGTCGTCAGGGAGATTAACTGTATTGTATTTGTAAATGTATGTAAAATGCATTTTGTCTGCAAATAACGATTGGGGATATATATATTAAAAATAAATTATTTGATACGAATTGTGAATGTGATGCAAAAGATGTGCACATTTCGTCGATTTAGGACTCAATGTGAGAGCATGTTTTGTGGTCATTAACCATGGAAAACATTTTTACCTTTGGTTATGTTGGTTCAGGTTATCTTGTGTTTAAGTTTAATTTTAATTTATTGCTAACCATTTTTGATACTGTTCTCTTTTCCTGATATCTGATGAAAGTTAAATATTAAAAAAATGCTTCGTAATTATCTGAATTTGTATTATTTACTTAAATTGCTTTTTGAATAAAAACTTAGAAATAAGGGTATTTATCCGCATGTCATTTGAAAGTAAAGTCACGTTTTCAATTAATGGAGAAGTAGCCAATAACAAACATTCATTATCGTCTCCATGACAACAGCTTAATGTAATACTGAACTGGAAGAAATTGGTGATACTTTAAAATTCTGACACGAACCAAATGCATTTAATTCATCATCTTACAGACTTGTTGTCTAAAAGTTTCGAATATGACGCAAACAAACAAGATAAAAGCATTCTATGAAATTGCTTTTAAAACCGTGACAAATATAGATCCCAACACAAAAGTTGTTTTGTGGGTAGGTAATAGAATATTGATAAATATGAATAATGTGTTATTTCTTACTTCTATCTTCTAGTTTTACAAACATTAGTATGTGTGAACCAGCTAATGATCAGCAACCTACAAACAACATTATGTAAATCTAATAACTTTAATCGTACTATAACAGTACAGGTTTAAAACAAAGGAGAAATAAATAAATAATCGGTAATAACCGAAAAATATATTTTAGGCTACTAATCACAGCATAAAAGTAAGCACAATTTCGAATCGTGACCTCCGTGAACTATAACAATGGAGATACAAAGATTGTCCTTTCTTTCTTAACCTACAGTATACCGAAAAAATGAAAAAAGTCTGCATAGAAATTAACAGTGAGATCATTTTGAACATGCCTTTGAAAATTTCATATCTCAACTATACATCCTGGTTCGAATGCCTGTTCGGAAAGAAACCATTTGCCACCTTACCACAAGTTGATGATACAATTGAAGGTATAACTGTGGGATAACATAAATAAATTGCGGACTCACAAAGAAGTTTACATACATTAATCTTTCCTATTTTGTAGCAAGATTAGTTTCAGTAAACAGGCTTTTAATGTTCTGAGTTTATAAATTTATGTGCATACAAATATGAATCGCTTTTGTATATTTAGTTTCTTTTACTCATCTAACCATTACAGCTGTTTGCCTTGTTGGCATCCTGTTAGGAGACAAAGTCATCACGTTCTATAAAATTTTCTTTTTCAGACTTCTTCAATCAACGACCAAATAACATTGCTTACAGATTCATCAGATGAATTATAGCTTGAGAACACTAGTAATGAAAACAATATACGTGTTTCACACAGAAAAAAAAATTCTAAATTGACAAGAAAGTGAAATGGTAGGCTTGAAACTGTATATTGATGTGTAAGAGTTGTTGCCCTTTGGACAAGAAAAAAAACATTGTTGCGCCTTTGACATTATAAGAGTTTTAGGATAAAGTTGTGCATGCATGTATTTTGAATGTAATTTATTGTAAATGACAAAGTATAATTAGGCCCATATATGTTCTCCTCCGACGCTTCAGATTATGTAATTAGTGGCAGGATTTGTTAAATAAAAAACAACATACCAGCAATCGCGTCTACCAGCATGTAAAGGTTGTTTTGCAACTTATTCACGTACTTCTTAATATCAATCTGGTCTTCTAAAACTGGGTTCATTTTCGTCTTTTTATATTTTGTACCGTGAGTTTTATTAATAGACATAATTTGTGGAATGTTGCTTGTCCCGGTCATTATATAGGGTTGACAACTAACTTAATCTTCACCAGAATTAGTCTTAGATTCCTTTAACGTCAAACGGCCTTTTGTATTAGATGTTTTAATATTGGCTTGGGTAGTCAGGCATCGGAGCACTAGCATGTTTTATTATTTATTATATATATTATAAGCCACCTTTTTATTACAAGATAAATGTGTTCACGTTTCAAAATAATTGAAGAAGGAAACTCTCCACGATTTTGGAAGACTGATGAATAGTAATAAAAGCTTAATAAATCAAGTTATTAATTATTGATAATTTTTATGGACTTTTTATGTAAATACATGTTTATCGATAGTTTGTATTTGTAAAACGTTTACTTTCTGGTTTGTATTGGTTGTATTGCCTGATATGATCACCAAACATGTAAAGTACCAAAAATTTAAAGAATATTTTTTTCTGCTGATACTCTTTTTACCATTTATGTCCAGTTCTTAATGTCCTTTAAAATAATTGAATTTTCAAAAGGGTATTTTTGTTGATTATATCGTACTGAAATACAATGTCAAGTTCTGTAAGTTTTGTAACACTGTTCTTTCTTCCATAGTTATCCCTTCCGGAGCACATGATGTCACTCCCGCACATAATGTCACTCCCGGTTTTTAGTGGGAATTTACATTGTTGGTTCTTTGGTTTATGTCCTATCTTCTGTTTTTGTTTAGTTAATTGTATGTTTTAGTTATACATGTATCCTCTTTGCGTTTGTTTGTTGTTTTCCATTCTCATGAATATGTCTTTTTCTTGGATTTCGAACTAACGTACTTTAGACACTGTTTTGTCCCTTCGGTATTCTTTTGTCGATATTTGTTAACATTGTATATGGAAAGTTATTATATTGTTGTTTTGCACAATTCCCAAGCATATAAATTGTACATTGCATTGTCTATTGTATTTTTAAGAATAGAGCATGTTTTCTTTAAAAGTTTGTATGTATATAAACTGCCATGTTTTGTTTTCTCCGAAAGTGTATATAAAGCATTATTTATTTTTTCACACCTTGACCCTCCCTAAAAATCAAATGGTTGCTCCCTAAAATAGACCAAATGGATTTTTTATATATATATATATATATATAATTTTTTGGTTGTTTTCAATTTATGTTCATAGTTTGCCATTCGCTTTTAGAAACATTGTTACAAATATAAGTTTGAAATGTGATCATATTTACATTGTTTATTTTGTATATATAGATTATATCTTGTTTTGTTTACGAGATTGACATTAACGTAGAGGTGGGTGTGATATATTTTGTAAAGAAGAACGGTAATGTTTTTTTTATCCTGTGACGTCATGAAATAATGGAATCATTGGTAATGTGCTATTCGAGGCGAAAAAAACCAAATGGATATTTTACTAAAATCAATAATGTTTCTGTTGCCCGTCGTTTTGACCGCATTTTTCCCGTTAAACTATTTATATATACAGCTAAATGGCACCCATTTAAAACAAACAACTGGTTAATAGAGGACACTGTGAAAATGTCCCAGTCAAGAACAAAACTTGTAGAATTAGCCTCTCTGAAAAGGCCAGCTACTTATAATGGGTACATTTTTTGTCCATCGTGTACCCTTTTTAGTCAGATTTGACTGTATATGTATATTTATTAAAAATGTTAACGTTGTCTCATATTAGCCTCAATAACAAAATAAAGATTCCTGAAATTTTTATCATAGTATATCGATTTTAATCATTATTAACGCTTTATCTTATATATATATATATATATATATATATATATATATATATATATATATATATATATATATATATATATATATATAAACACATGTGCATGTGTATTCCAGTGAGACAAGAAATCACTACAAGGTATGTATCTCCTTCTATGGACACAGTGCCCATCATTCACTTTGCAACACAAATTCAATTAAACTGCATGCCAAAACCAGGAATAGGACAGCACTTTAGTTATCAATGATATGTAAGAAACGCAAAATATGAATGTGTGGTGTCCGGGGTTTGTAGAAAGGAAAGTGGATACAAAGCCCTGACTTGGGAGGATGTGAAAATGGTAAACCAGATGATTGAACTATATTTATCAGAAATTATTATTTTTTATTTAAACAGCTTTTAATGAGAAATCTACGAGACTGTTTGTTTGTTTGTCTAGTTAGGGTTTTACGCCGTTATCAGCACATTTGGCTATTTTTCGGCGGCCAGTTTTTATTGGTGGAGGAAGCCGGAGCATCCGGAGAGAACCACCGACCTTCGGTAGAAAAATTGGCAATCCTTGTCAATTAAGATCGGAGTCGATCACACCCCGCCACAGGTGAGATTCGAACTCAAAACCTCAGCGTTGACATGCTAGTGATCATTAGTAGTCATGACGAACTACCTAGACCACTCGGCCACCGAGGCCCCTCTACGAGACTGACTGCAGTAGAATAATTATCCCAAAGTCACCTTGAACGGGTTTTCAAACTGCATATTTTGAGTAATTAAATACACATTAAACCAAATAAGTTTTATTTAGTTCACTTACTAAAGAAAACAGGAAGAAGGAAACCTAATTCGTCTTTCCACTTTCCCTTTGCACTAAAAATATTTCCTCGGTTATGAAATTAAAAGCTATGGCTGATACTAATACATGTATGGCAAAGTGTTATTTATTAAATATTCAATCTCTTAAATGAATTGTATTTGCTATGATTTTCTGAAATTAAATAGTGAAATGTAGATACAGATGTTTACAAGCGATGATTTATCTAGTTCTTCCATAAGATATAAAGAATACTGGAACTAAAAAATCTGTACTTCTTCACACATCCGTTAGAAATTTAAAAAAAACAACCAAGAAACAAGAAACTATTTATTTTACTGTATATTTAATTTTTATGATTTTCTTAGTAAAATTAATAAACATATAGAAAAGAGTAGGGTCACTTTCTCCGGGATTTTTCTATCTTAAATATTTATCTACTTTTTTCTCTTAAAAGATTGTACGCAATGCATTTTTATGTTAACAAACAGAAATGGTATGCTTAATCATAAATATGTTTTTTACACACAAAGCGGTTTTTGGTTAATTTGCAACACTTTTTGGAATATTCAGAACCAACACCATTCTACTGTCATGGGTGAAACATAAACTCTCTAACAGCGGAAAATTCGTTTTGGTTCTGAAAGATGTCAATTTGACAAATTTGTGTTCAGATAAAGTAATATTATCAGAAATAAAAAAACTAAGTATGTTGCGAAACAGCTCATGCGATAATAGATAACAAGAAAAATAAATGGAAATGGTGAGCTGTCAAAAGGGGCGTAAGAAATAGTTTTCCGTCTGTTGAGGTGCTAGATATTTCTAATAATATGGATTATGGACGAATATCTATTCCTAAATAACAGACGTTGAAAGAAACTTACTGTGTCAAGCAACTTTTAACTTAAAATACCCATGGCAATAATTCACATACACACATTAGAACATTTAGATAAAAGCTATAATCAGATAGAGTCAGTCAACAACACAATAGGAAGCTGGATAGACGGACAGGTAAAAAGAAACAAGAACGGATTCTCTCAGGCAATGCTTTTCTATGCAATTGTGACACAACAGATTTTATTGAATGGTTATTTAAAACAAAAGCGAAATTGGACAACAAAAACAGAAATTACGAAGGTATTTTGCGTAACGGCACCACATCCGATACATTGAGAGTATATAGAGAATTTTATGATTTATTCAAGCAGTGCAACATGGTACATAGCTTAAAATTGGAATGGGTTGTCTTTCAACTCTAATAATCAAAACTATTATTGCTGTAGTTCTGTTCAATTTCAGATGGACAATATCTTACTGGATATATAAGCGATTTAACGGAGTTGTGAGACAACAAATTTATCGAACATTTACGTACGATATTTATCTTTCGTAATCTAGAGATTTTGTTACATGGATTGTACGAGAATTCGTCCCTACGATAGAAAAATCTTGGTATATGAAAATTTGTATCGAGTACCGGGATATTTTAATAGGAGAAATAGAATAGATATTATCATCCTTCCCTGCGATTCTATCAGCTTGTTGAGCAGCTCCGTAAAATTCGTATCAAGAAGCGCGTGCGCTGAGCAGGAGTTATCAACAGTCAGCAGGCATTATCAACAAATTCTCCCAACGTTTGGCAGCTTAGAACTTATTAAATAACTATCAAAATTGCAAAATATTAATAAATATATCAAGATATGGTGTTCATTTTTTATATTATGGCGTTTTATTTAAATGAATGATGAAAAAATTTATAAAAGTGACATCAACAAAATGTGTCTTTCCTCGATGCTGATAATGTCTGCTGGGACTTCTTTCCGCTCTTTCCATTGCATTTCATTATTTGCGATTAAAACAATTTATTAAACGTACGCTTTATATTTTTATATCCATATTTTCGCCTGAATTAGTACTAATACAACTAAATGATGTTTAAATATGTCGTCTCCTCGCGTATGGTTAAAGTTGAGTAATTATTTTATGTTGCGCATATTTTAGTCAGAAGTTGTTTCGCGAATGGAGACGGATTATGACGTCACGAGGTTGCAAGTATGAAAGCGTGTGCTTTAGTTTCCCGGAAAATCATGAACAATGATTTCCAGACTGATTTTGTTTTTTAAAAAAATGAAAATACACCCCAATGTATGTATTTATATCGTTTATAAGATATTTTACATGAACATTCAGGACATATATATACTTATTGGTATGGTAAACAACGTACGTGTATAACGGAAAACTTGTTGTCGTTGCGATGAAGAATCCATACTTTTCCCGCGATAGTTTGGGAGAATTTAGAAAGTTTACAAATATTTACGTTTCAGATAAGTAATTAAGATGATAAAAATATTATCTGCATTTTGACAGCTAGATATCGTTAAATATCATCCCGCTCGACAGAATATGAAAATTTGGGTCTCGTTCGCTACGCTCACTCGTCCCAAACTTCATATTCTGGCTCACGGGATGATATTTTACGATATCTAGCTGTCAAAATGCAGATAATATATACCTATCGCAAAATCGATAGGGAAAAGCAGATTTGTTATTTTTATTATAACAGAATAATTTGAAACGCGCGAATGGAGATTTTTTTAATTGGAAAGGCCAAAATTTGAAAAATACACAAATAACCTATAACAGATTATTGTAATTATAAAAGATATTTCAGTTAATGATTTTCCAAAAGAGTTTTACAATATTTGGAAGGATACGACGATTATCGAATGGTCTACACTTGATGATACAAATGAATGTAATAAACTGCGAATGACACTCTTTCCGGAGTCGATTTAATCAATAAATGTCCTTTGCTTCTACTGTACCGTTGTTACTGTAAATGCGTGAATATTATAATAATGTTGTTAAAATGTATTCATTTTTTCGTATTTTGGCAAAATAAATTCATTGATCATTTCTCTTATGTGCAAAATGGCATAATTGTCTTCTTTCACATTATAAGGTTCTGTAAACATCATCGTTTTTGACAATTGGAGTTACGCTCAGTTCATTGATATGTTTAAGGCATAGAAGAGGTAAACAACAACATCTAGTTAGAATGGTAATCATGTGGATATTGTAATTTAGATCAACAAAATATATTTTTTAGAAATTTATTTAAAAATTTATTAAAAAAAAGAAATTTATTGGAGCTGTGAAAAACAATGGGGACCTTTTTCGTGTTATTTCTTATCCATAAAAGCGGGGCAGGAATAGATTGTCATTCGTCGCGCTAAAACATCTTTATTTGTCTTACAGAAACAGAAAGAATTATTGCCTCACGTGTGCAGATAATTGTCTAAATTTGATTTATGAGTACTGTATAATAAAATAAATATAATAAAAGGTGTATGGTATTGGCGAGTCGTTAAAAGGGAAAAAAAATACTAAAACATATATAAAAAAGCTGATATATACAATAAATTCTTTAATGTCAATTTTGATACGCAAGAGATTTACGACTCAAAATGTGCTCAAGGTCTAAAATGTTGAAAAACATACAAAAATAGCCTGCCGTAAGATTTCGTACTGAATTATATATGTTAAATATATATTAAAAACAAACCGTGTCTGTTTGTTTTACATCAACAAATTTTACGATCATATATTTGTTCTATTACGAGAACACGAACTGCCCGTTAAAAATGTTAAAACAAATATCTTTTGACTTGAATTGAGATAATCTTCATATTATTACTTCGCAATAAATAAATGTAATGCATTGTCCAACATAATATTTTCAAATAACATGTTTTATAATGTACCTCAATGATCCGTTCTTATCCTCGAAATTTCATTTATACATTACAAAATTTTTCTGAATTGTGTTCTTTGGTTTAAATTATACATTATCTCCGTGTAAAACTGGTAACGCTTTCAGACGGTACAATTTTATTTCTGCCTTTTTTACTACTTTCAAGAAGATGCAAGCTGGATCCCAAGGGTTTAAAGAAAATATGAATGTTTTAAAAAAAATGAATGCTCTTCCAGTGAACATCTGAGATACTTTGTGAAGATCAATTCTTCAAAACCGATTGCACCGTCGTCTGCTCTTGTTAAACTTATCTTTTGCTGATAGTTAAAAAAAATATAACGATTTTATAGGCTTTGAAAACGATTTTTTGTTGATTTTTCCTACTTTTATTACCTTAGAAATCTGCAACATTTTGGTATCTTTTTAAAATAAATAACAGTCCAAAGATACTAATATTAGATATAGTAAATTTATACTATGATGTAAACGACACATTTCAAGGAGTTACCTCTCATCAGCAGCATTAAAACCGAAACATTTGGAAGAAAAAAAACCAAACTTATTTTAAACAAGAAGTACTCATAATCAAAAATACCGAAATAGGAAGCCAAATTTCAGCTTAGGAGATCTACCATGTGCAATACAAGGAATGAACCCTTAGTATTTCTATTATTTTTGAATTTTCCTAAATACTGGTAATTTCTGTAACAAATCAATGAATAATCACGACTGGGTTAGCGAATACCCTCGGGGACCTATGGTCCACCATGCAGAGGCATCATCCCAGGAGTTTAAAGATCGCCTTTGGTTTAAATTTCCCAAAAACCAATTTTGTACAAATTGTAAATGAACCTTTTATGGTAGATATCACATATGCTCAACCGAAATGTAGGAACCCAGCAAATAGTAACATTTTTTCACGTGTTACATTTAATCACCAGACTATTGGACAGTCGTTTTTTTTTACTTTTTGGTAAAGATTTTATTCAGAAAATTCTGTCAGTTATGACAATTGTAGAAACAAACTTCTCGAAAATGTTTTACTCTCGCAACTTGCTAGTTAAAACTGTTGTTGTAACAAAGTGCACTGTCGGACCATTAAGACGATTTAGGCTCCAAAATTCGCGAATTAGAATAAACAACAAAATGGATAACATGACATACCAATCAATTAGAGCTTTTAATCTTTTCCAATTAGTGCTTAGAAACGAGGCTGAAACAGTAGTAAATTGGTCTGGCAGACAACTTAAATTTGAGCCACAAGATATACCACTAGATAGAACAAAACTTTAACTGGATACTAATGACTTGGAAATACTTAATAATGATTCATTCAAAGTTTATCCAAAACTGAAAATGCTGAATATTAATAAAAACAAAATTTCCGTTCTACAGTCATGACAATCAGACGCCTTTTCTGGTTTAACGAAATTACCGAACCTGTCAGTGTTCAATAACAGTCTTCAAATGACCAACAACTACAGTAGAATCTAGGTGGCTCGAATTCGGGTCCCTCGAACACCAGGAATTTCTCGACCCTTTACGAAAGTCAGGGCATTTTTTCCATTATGTCTATGTAAATTTATTCTCGATTTTTCGGACACCGATTTCTCGAATTCTCTTACCATTGTCTTTAAGTATATTTCTTTTAAATGCGACACCATGTCTTCGGTTACATTTACTGTATCTTATTTTCAGATACCACTTTCCTGAATATAACATCCTCCATAGATTTACCTGTAAATGGGAAGTTTTTTGAAATTATATATATACATATATGAATACCACATGAAATAACTTCCACAGTCAGTAATATTAAAGCTATAAGACTATTTCATATCTTGCTTGGCGATATTTCCATGTTCAGTATTTGGACACAAGTTAAAAAAATAAAATTTGTCAATCACATACTGAAGAAAATAACGTTCATGTATTTACCAATTCTATCGGAGAAACTAGATAGAGCATTAATACGAAGTAACCAATGTTAAAATGGCATTGAAAAATTGTCTCCAGAAAAATAATTCCGGGTTAACTTTCCCTTCCTACTAAATTTATGGGTTTTTCGATTATCTGACTGTCTTGGTAACCGTATTTATTATAATTTGAAAATTAATATTCTCAATGCTTCAAAGCCTGCTGACACACTTTCAGAGTGGATGAAGGCTATTAGGTCAATGATACAGGTCCTAATTAAAACATCCAAGGGTCTTTCAGCAGTAAAGCCACATCCATCTTTAGCGACCCTAATGTTAAAACCTTAACTCGCCTCCATGACAAATATATAATTGCCCCAGCAGAAAAATCCCCGAATAACATCGTTTTTATCTGTAAGAACTATTTATTTTGAGTGGTTTAGAAACGAGTTGGGAATATATAACACTGAGGGTAAACACTCACTAAGCAAGAAGTCCTTGATAACCACCAGACCATTCTTCATTCCGTTGGCATTTCTACAAAGAAATGGACCTTCCTCCTCTTTATTGGATTCCTAAACTACATAAAAATCCGTTTAAACACAGTACCGTGAAACATCATATTCCACCAGTGGCGTCAATCAATTGTGGATTCTTAAAAACTCTAAACATTAATACAATATCTTCTCTACACCCTATACTACCATACCACATTTTCAATTAAAATATCGATTGAAACAACTAGTTCATCAATGATGTTTGACCTGTTCCCACTGTCGTAACATTTCATGTACCTCCACCGATTTGTGACTACCACCGGATTGAATTTGTTGAACTTCACAACGGGTGCCGTAAACGGAGCAGGAACTGCTTATCTTTCCGGAGCACCTGGGTTCAATCCTGGTTTTTATAGGAGTTCGTGCTGTTCATTGTTTTTTAGTTTTCTGTGTCTATTTGTTGTGCTTGTGGTTGTTCATTTGTCTTCCCGTGTTTTGTCTGTCTAATGGATTGCGGTTTTTTTTTTATTGCACCTTAGGTATATTTGTCCTCTTCACATTTGCAATATGTAGATATTTCTAATTTTAAAATGGATGAATGTTTTAGTGGACCGGTTAACATAGAATATTTAGATATTTCAGGAATAAATTATGAGTTGTTTAAGTCAACAATGGTTTTGCCGCTGTTTGAAAAAGTGAAAAATATATCAGTAACGGATTAGATTTAGGAACTAGTTTGCTAAGACAACCAACTATTCTGACAATATTTCCAAACGCTGAAAAGCTTGAAATGTCATTTAATGGTATATTTTAACAAAATACAATTTTTTGTTTTGGTTGTATAGGAGATTTCAGCGTGAAGTTCAAAGTGGATTGGATATGATATATAGTTATCGAATTCAGATGGTAGTATTTTATAGATTAACAATATTTTTGTCCCTAAAATTGAACATTCGTGGGGCATGAAAGAATGCATTGAGAGTGTATTAGAGTTGAAATTTTATTATGCTATGCATTATTTTAGAAGAATCAACATATTTACTTTATTAAAGTCCAATCAATGTTTTTATAACATGAAAACTGAACTAATTTCACTCATGGTAATTTATGCACAACCGTATAAAAGTCGAAAAGATAAATTCTCCGAATTGTATAGATTTAAAATAATCTTATCACTTTTCAAAAATTCCCATTGTTTTTTTGTATTTCTTGTGGTATTTCTTTGGGTTTACAATCAAATGAAACGAGGGTAAGGCGTTTATTTTGACACATAACAACCTCTAGTTATAAGAAAGTGAACCCATTATATGTATGTTAGTTTAAAAGGTGGCAATAAATGTTAATTTTTCAGATTTATTTATAAAAACAAATGACAAGACGACATATCAAATAATAAAGGAAAGAACAGTTATCTCGCAAGATTATAAAATTGACAAAACATTTCGACTCATTAGTTGTTCTAAAGATTAATGTAGACATTTTTCAAAGCTGAAACTTTAACTAAAAATCCTGAAGAGTATGTTAGGCCGAATAGAGTAATGAAATATTATAAAACTGAGATGTTCTGTCTTGAGATTCTGTTTTAATATATATATATATCATTTTTTACAGATTGGAAGCTTTACAAATTTTCTGTCTGATTATTCTAATCAAATTTAAACATTATGTAAAAACTTTTTGAATACTTTAATAAAACGTATCGCAACATACCGAAATAAATTTGATGCACTGTATGGCCATTTCGTTGGCTTACAACTCATTAGCAGTGCTCGAGATCAAAGTGTTGGAAAACCGATTAAAGATACAATGATGAAGCAATAAGCACAAATATTGAAATCCAAAACAATTAAAACAACAGGAATCCAAGCTCAGCTAAGGGTTACCTCTGCATCAAGAAAAAAAGCCTTGGAAATTTCGTATAATTTTGTCAAATTTTGAACGGAAAATTTAGAGGTATTTGAGTAATGAATAAATTAGTCCCACGTCATAAAATAAAGTTATTCATATTTCCTTCTCTGGTTTTATTTCTTTTTAATTTTAAAATCGGCTTTGTAATTATTTACTGAAGTTAAACATTTAACCTAAATATCAAAGGAAGTAAAGGTATAAATTGTTTATTATAATATTTTAATCCCGACTATAAAGTATGATCTCGTCGCCATTGTGGTTAACCTCGGAAATTTGGAAAAACCAAATATTTCTTTAGTTCACAAGCCAACGAAAACAGGAAGCACAAAAATGTAACAATTTAGAAAATTAGATCCAATGAGGCAAATTAAATTCTAAATAGCTATTTAAAACACATCTGCATCATAAATAAACTGGCAAATCTATAAATCTTATAAAACACTCAAGCTCAGCTCCTTGTAACACTGTCAAACGTGTCCATCCCCAAAATGTGTCCTTTTCGCCAAACGTGTCCAGAAATTTAACACACTAAAAATTGTCCATTCTTACTTCCAAAATGACGCGCCATTTTGTGACGTCTTAGTTTCTATATGCGACGTCGACAACGTCGATAAATTACCGTAGCAATTTCACTAAAAATAAGAAGGCTTTGGTGTGTTTTATTTATCAATTCAATAAGGTATTCATAAGGGATAAAAAATAATTTGTTATGAGCGATCTGTGGAGGCCAGCCATTTTTTTATAGTTGGAGCAAAAATCGATGTGGGTGGAGTCCCAAAACCACAAAGTTGTAAATCAAAAGTGGCATGTCATGGGCATTCATTTAAAAAAGTACCTGAAGCGATTCTTGAATGGAAAAAGTCTTTTTAGCATTCCAAACCCGGAAAATAAATCCGATGAGAGAAATGGCTTCCCAGTTTAAGGATTCCGGTTTACTGAGTAAGTGGTCACGAAAAACCAAATAGTTTGCGAGGACTATTTCGAAGATTCGTGTTTTGAGGAGAATTTAATGGTATTATTTTTTTAAATCTTACAGCTACCTGAAATTCGATATTTCTTTTGTGTTCTTTTTAATATACATGTAGTAATAAATTGAAAAAAGGATAGTTTTCGTTACGAGTTTATCTAGAAGGGAGTCGTTTCTGTTGCATTTTATTCCATTTTTCTCAAAAGTATTACAAAAATGTGCCAACTCTGCATACTCTGTGGAACTAATTTTGAAAACAAAATGCAGATACTCGGTATATCGATCTAACCTCGAGGTTTCGGTTTGTTCTCCTAGACTTTTATACTTGTGCCGATATGTATTATAGTAGTTTTATTTCAACAAAATGTGAGAATAAATACTACGAGCTATATATAAAATGTGTATTTTAACAAGGTATAACCTTTCTCTTGTTGTATTACCAGCCAAACCAAATAATTTGTCACCTGTTGGCTTGTTTATTATAAACAATTATTATCAGTTTAAATAGTTTTAGGCTTTATTGAGGTGAGTGTCAGATATATCATTGGTAATCACAAATCATGTTAAATCACCACGTATAAGTTGGCACAAAACAGTCCCTTTTGTTTGCATATTAATTATACATTTATAGTAATATAAATAGAATAATCAACATGAAATCCAAATAAAAATTTATGAACACCTGGCAAAAGGAGTAATTGTTCAATTATTTGTAAAAAAAAAAAACACCAGATTTAAACTGCTCTAAATATTTATATAATGACGGGTTAATTTGGAACTATGGTAGCATATTGTGTACTAAGTTGACAATGGTTGATCGTCCGATTTTTGTTTTTTTTTTTTTGGATGCAGTTTTGGAATTTGGAATTGTTTAAAATCTACTTAAATTTCTAATTTATGGCGTTAATTAGTGTCATTAAACAACTTTAATCATAATTTCATCAGGGGTAGGTCATTTTCCTGCCATTATCACCCTAAAGGTATGTTGTTCTTACAATTTAATTCAAATGTAAATATTCAGCGTTACCAGTGAGAGGTTACAAAATTTTTTCGAATTTTTTTCGCGATATAGTGAAATTCAGAATTGCATTACAATTGTTTTAATTCTTTATTTTATCGAATTAATTTCTTTACATAATTATAATTACATGAATTAGATGTAAATATTTTTTAACGAATTTGAATTAATAACAGACACGCATTAAATTGAGATATATCCGTT
The DNA here is from genome assembly GCA_028015205.1 of Mytilisepta virgata. NCBI lineage: Eukaryota > Metazoa > Mollusca > Bivalvia > Mytilida > Mytilidae > Mytilisepta > Mytilisepta virgata. Next base: position 54,112,355 of record CM051518.1, on the reverse strand, counting down.
ATAATTTTATAATTATAGACCAGTTTCCCCGTCTTCAGCAGTGTTATTGGAGCTTGGGAGTTGTCATAATATTGGACAAATACCATGACGTGACGGACTTTAGTTTTGAGGCCAACAGATACCAAATTATAAAAAGATTGCCATAATAAAAAGATAAAGTTTGATTATTTCTGATTTTATTAATTTACTCGTAATTATCAGTCTGGTAGTTGATGGTAGATGATTCATGTTGTTGATAGACATGTACGCATCTTCAGTCTTGAATTTTAGTGGGTTCTGAAATTTTTACTATTTCTCCTTCATCAGTCTATATCCATCCATATCTGTTTTGCATATTTAGATAAGAATCTTTTGAATTAAATGCGCTGTACACTCCCCTTATAATTTACTTGTCAAGGGTCGATGTGTCAAGAATCGGTACAATAAACCTCCATTTAATAATGTAGCATAGAAGCATATAAAAAAAAACGTAAGAAATATAAAAAGAATGCAAGGTTCAGTGAATCAAGAAAGAATAATTAATCATCTGAAAACTAGCTTCTTAATAGACTTCTTATACGGAAGTTCAAAACAAAGTATCATTTGGCCATTTTTACCTTCATAAACCGTGCATCTTCTTACCACGATGCATACATTCTTTATAGAAATCAATCAAAAATGTTTTTTCATTCTTTTCCAATTAGTTATTAGATTTTCAAATGGAAATGGATGTGATATAAGTAGAATCGAGAATGAAACGGTGGTAAACTGTTCTAGTAGACAACTTAAATTTGTGCCACAAGATTTACCACCAGATATGACAAAACTTTACCTGGATAATAATGACTTAGAAATACTTAATAATAATTCCTTCAGGATTTATCCGGAATTGAAAATGCTGAATATGAATAATAACAAAATTTCCGTACTTCAGTCGGACGCCTTTTCAGGTTTGACGAAATTACTAAACCTGTCAATGATGAATAACGATCTTAAAAAGACTAACGACTACGCCAACGGGATATTCAAACCTTTAAAATTTTTGGAATTACTAGATATCAGGAGAAATTTGGACTCAACATCCCAAGGTACGGTTTCATATCCATACTTTGGACAATTGATTAACTTGATATATTTAAACATGGAGCTGGTAACAGAGTATAATTTTACATTTTGTGGATTTGAAAAGTTATCAAACCTCAAAGTCTTAAAATTCGATAAATGCTACGCAAACAAAATATTGAACACAAGCTTTTTTCACCTTCCAGATACAATTGAAGAGTTACATTTTATGCACTGTAGCGTATCAATTCAAACGCTTGAGATTGATGCCCTCAGACCATTTCCCAAATTGAAGGTATTTACCATGTATGATGTAAACTGTCATCTTTCAAAAGCTTTAAAACTTTTGTTCCCATTTAGAGGTAAATCTATGGAGGCCGTTATATTCAGGAAAGTGGTACATAGACAAGAAAATACAGTTATTGTTACTGAAGATATGATGTCGTATTTAAAAGAAATATGCTTAAAGACAATGGTAATAGCAGAGGCCTTTATTATTGACTTTGAGTCAAAGGCATTACTTGTATATAGGTATCCCCAATGTTTCGAAAATATTGTATTTTCGGGAAACAGATTCTCATTTTCAACAGATGATAAATTTGGATATCTCATGAAATTACTTCCACAGTTAGTAAACTTAAAGCTATACGACTATTCATATGTTGCTTTGCGATATATCCATGTTCAGTATTTAGATATAAGTTACTTCCAGGAAATTTTTCAATCACATACCGAAGAAAATGAAGTTCCTGTATTTAGCAATTCTATTGGTGAAACCAAATCATCACAAACATTAGAACGAAGGTTAAATTTTAAAGTTAAAGGATCGGACATTAAAAAATTGCCTCCAGAAAAAAACTTCAGAACTAATATTCCCTTGCCACCAAATTTACGAGTTCTTCGATTATCTAACTGTCTTTGTGAAGGTTTTTTCTTTAATTCAAAAATTAATATTCTCAATGCTTCACATTTGCTATATGTCGATATTTCTTACTTTAAAATGGAAGAATTTCCTGGTATTAGTTTCAGTGGACCTGTTAACATAGAATATTTAGATATTTCAGGAATAAATTCTGCTTTGTTTAAATCAACAATGGTTTTTCCACTGTTTGAAAAAGTAAAAATTATAATAGTGAAGGATGCAGATTTAGGAACTAGTTTGCTAAGACAACCAACTCTTCTGACAATATTTCCAAAAGCTGAAAAGCTTGACATGTCATTTAATGGTATATTTTTTCTAAATAAAGGCATTTTTGATAAAAATACAAACCTACGTCATATTATCCTTTCAAATAACTCGTTATTAGAAATACCAATTGCAGTTACGGAAGTAGAGCCTTTAGAAATATTAGATGTTCAAAACAATCAGATACAGACTATAAACAAATCAGTCAGGGCATGGTTAGATAAACAAAGCAAACAACGTTATTCAAAGTTTCAGCTTTACCTTAAAGGCAACATTTTGATGTGCAGTTGCGATACTGCAGATTTTATCCCATGGTTATTCAATTCGGATATTTTGTTTGATTCTCAAGGGAAAAATTATACGTGCCGGTTTGAAGATGGAACACAAATGTCTACAATTAAAGTTAACGAGGAATTTCACAGGTTATTTAAACATTGTGAAAGTGATACCTGGCTTAAAGTTGGAATATGGAGCGTTATACTGTTCGTATTTCTCACAATTATTACTGCAGTTGTATTTAACTTCAGATGGAAAATTTTGTTTTGGTTATATAGGAGATTTCAGCGTGTAGTTCAAAGTGGATTGAAGCAAAACTTCGGGTACGATATATATCTATCGTACGCAGATGATAGTATTTTATGGATGAAGAATACTTTTGTCCCAAAAATTGAACATTCGTGGGGCATGAAAATATGTATTGAAGATAGGAATTTTTCTGGCGGTGAATTTGTTGCCGATGCCATTGCAAACGCTCTTAGCGAAAGCAGATATGTTATATTTATTATTACCGAAGGTTATAAAAACCGCGAATGGGCAAGTTATGAAATAGAACGGGCAAAGTTTGAAAAGTGCAGAAATAAAATATTTAAGATAATCCTGATTCTAATGAATGTGTCAGTGTATGACCTTCCGATCGAGCTTGACAAAATTTGGGGAGATGTTACAATAATCGAATGGTCTGAAATCGACCCTGAGAATGGATGGAACAAACTACGCATGACATTATTCTCAGAATTAATTTGAGAATATTTTAGAGTAGACATTTCATTATGCTGTTAATTATCTTAGAAGAATAAAAATATCTGAATCAAAGTCTGATAAATGTTTTTTTAACAAATTTACTTTCCAAACTGGACTAATTTTACTCATGCTAAATTATGCACAACCGTATTAAAATCTAACAGTTATATTCTCCGAAGAATTGTGACTTTTTAATTTAATTATTCATCACCTACAGATTGAAATAATCTTATAACTCAAACCTTCCAAATGTTCTTTCTGGTAAGTTTTTGACGTTATCTTTCTGGACGCGTTTACAATCTAATGAAACGCTGATAAGAAATTCATTTTAACACATAAAAACCGGTAGTAAAAAGGAAAGAATTCCCATTACATGTTGGTTTAGGAATGGTGGGCAAAAAATGTTATTATTTCATATCACTAATGTAACAAACTATTTCATTTGTGCAATTTCAGGCTGTATTTAAAGGTAAAGTCTGCTCATAATTCAAGATCCATCCGGGCTGTATGCGATTCCGTTACAGCCCGGTAGTTGGATACAGCCCGCTGGAGACTTTTGGCGGAATTTTAGAGTCATCCCCCTTTCGTAAAATGCACAAATTATTCTGTTGAATGTTTATTGTTGAAATTCAATATAAATAATAATAATAATAATAATAATAATAATAATAATAATAATATTCATTACTTTTTTTATTGTACATGCACCATATAACAAAAATGTAGTGAAAACAGCCAAACAAGTACATTTAATTGAATTTTAAAACACCTGGAAAATATCAAACAGAACTCCTAAACCAAAAAAAACAAAAACAAAAAACAAAAATATTACATTCATCCGCTCGGGCTGTAACAACACACACGACCAGTATATGGTCCTTAAGTAGTCCGTAAATCTGGATACGACCCCACACACACATTACTTTTACATAAATATCCAGACTTAATTAAAACAAATCACAACAATTCATATCAGATAATAAAGGAAAGAATAGTAATGTCAAAAGTTTATACAGTGGACAAAACAACCAAAGCGGAAGAAGAGCGTTTTAGATCGCAAGCTTTAGAAAATGTATCTTATGTCATCACTTGACGTCCGTCGTCGTCGTCGTCGTCGTAAACTATTTCAAAAATCTTCTCCTCTGAAACAACTGGGCCAAATACTTTCAAACGTTAGCTGGATTTTTCTTATGGTATCTAGTTTAAAAATCATATTCGGGGATCTGATCCATCGACAACCATGGCTGGCGTTGCTAAAAATAGAACACAGGAATGAAATTCGTTTCTTGGCTTATATCTCAAAAAACTAAAGCAGTTAAAGCAAAAAAAACTGACAATGGGTTAATGTGATTAAAAGGTCAAAATCTATCTATCATGAAATTTTCCGATCAATTGGACAACCCATTGTTGGGTTACTGTCCCGGAATTGTTATTTTTTTAGGAAATTTTGCAGTTTTTGGTTATTACATGTATCTTTAATATTGTAACCCTATAGCTCGTGATCGTCTATTTGAATGGCCAGTACTTCACACTGTGTTCTATAAATGTATTTTAATGTTAACTACACTAAACAAAACTGTATATAAAGTCCCAGTGAAACAATAAACAGCAAACAGCAAACAATAAACAGATAATAACAGCTATGTCTCTAGCCAGTATCTCGATGCACGGTCTCCTTAACTTCTCGTTGGGTTCTTTTTTTATACTGTTTTTGTCACGTTCCCAAACACGGGACGCATTAATTAATAGATCGGCAATTAAAAATGAATGTAAACAAATCAAACATAAAATAGGTACCATAAAAATGAAAAACCATTTAAATATTCCTCGCTGGCCGCAAAACATAGGTGGTCATCACTATCTTTTAGTTAACCCTTTATATATTTACGATAACATGTCCGAATATCAACACTTTATCCAAGTAACACTTTTAAAACGTATATACAATAACTACCACACGTGAGATATAGATAGTAAAACTGATAAATACTCATTATTTTATAATCTAGAGTAAACAAGCCTTCATCCCGATTATTTATTGTGTTTTATATAATTACTGTACTTTGTTACATATTACTAAATTTGAACTTCTTATATTTTCTCTTATTTATTTTTCTAACTCTTTTTTGCTTATGACCATTGTATTACAATATTATCATAGATAGAGAGAAAGTGTTCAGCAAAGTAAGATATACAAATAAGTCAACATACCAAAATGGTCAATTGACCCCTTGAGGAGTTATTGTCCTTGGAAGACAAATTTTTCGATTTTTTCTTGTTAGTCATTTACTTTTTCAAAAATCTTCTTCTCTGAAACTACTAGACCAATTTCAACTTCACTTTACCTGAATGTTCCTTAGGGTATATAGTTTAAAAATTGTATCCGGGGATTCCATCAACAAACATGGTCGCCGCTGCTAAAAATAGAACAAAGGGGTGAAACGCAGTTGTTGGCTCATATCTCAAAACTAAAGCAGTTAGTGCAAAACTGACAGGAAGGAAAATATTTATGAGGTCAAGATCTACCTGCCATGAAATTGTCAGACGAATCGACGAACTTCTTTTCGGGTTATTGTCCTTGAATTGTTATTTTTAAGGACATTTTGCAGTTTTATGTTATAAACTTTAATATCATTAAAGATAAAGACACACTGTAAACAGCAAAAGTGTTCAGCAAAGTAAGATATACAAATAAGTCAACATGACCAAAATCGTCAATTGATCCCTTACAGGAGTTTTTGCCTTTGGATGATTATTTACATGTAAACATTAATTATCAGTAAAAATATTGGTCTGACATATCATGCATATGGTCACAGGTGTTTAGAGCATAGCTTGAAATAAATTAAATGATAGCTGTACAAGTCAATGTGGAAGCTCAAGGGTCAAGGTCATTGAAAAATCCATAGCAACTGATGGAAAAGTCCCTAGCAACCAGATATATTTGACTTCAGAACCTAGTCAAAATGGAAGGTCATGAGTCATAGCCATTGAAAATGCCCAACGTACCCGATGAAAGGTCCCTACCAACCATATATATTTGGGTTCAGGATTCTATATTTTAGCTGTACAGGTCAATATTAAGGCGAAAAATGCGACAAATCATCGTTGATGCAAGATCTACACTCAAATAAAATTCAAGTGAAGATTCGGGCTCTTGGAGGCCTCTTGTTTTATCACAGAACCAATTTTAAAATTGGCTTTATAATCATTTACTGACATTAAACATTTTATCTAAATATCAAGGAAGAAAATATAGAAGTCGTATGTTATTAGTTTTTTAACCCGACTATATTAAATTACAAACATATATTCTTGTCGACATTTGTGAATAACCTTGGCAAACTGGAAAAACCAAATAAAATGTCTTCACTTCAGAAACCTAAAAAAGGGAAACAGAAAATGTTAAAATTTTGAAAATAAGAGGCTGTGAAATAATATAAATTCTAAATGGCTCATCAAAACACAATTAAAATATGTAAACCAACTTCCAAGCCTGTAAATGTGATTTTAAAAAATCTTTACATCTTGATAAAAAAGACAAAAAATTAAAACTAGGTGTGCGGGATTATTACAGACTATTTAAAAAAACCTTAATATACATAAATAAATACAAAAAGAAGCGACCACAACCAATCTAAAGGATATGAAGTTTGGTCATTTTAAATTCTAAAAAACACGTATATAATTAAATTTACTTTTCACTGAACATGAAACAATATGACTTTTAACCAATGTTCGACTGAAAATGAAGGTCTTATGTGGCGTTTCAATGGAAAGTGGTAGGGTTTATCTTTTCACCTTAATAATCATTGTTGGTGTAGTTTTAGATGGGAAATATCTTATTGGATTTATAAGCGTTTCAAAGAAGTTGTGAGAGAGAAAAAAACATCATCCGTATGCTGAACAGTGTTACTTGGATTCAACATTTATTAGTCTCTCCCATAAAACAAAATCCTGGAAAATGAAAACTTTTAATGAAGATAGGGATTTTCAGCAGAAGAAGTACAATAAGATACTAGAGCATCATCAAAAACAGGAAAAGCAGATTTGTTATTTTTATTAAAACTGAAGATTTTAAAACGAGTGACTGGAGATTTTTTTAATTAGAAAGGCTAAAACTGGAAAATACACAAACCTACAACATGTTATTGGTATTGTCAAAGATATTCCACTCAATGATTTTCAAAAAGAATTTTACAATATTTGGAAGGATATAACCATTGTCGAGTGGTCTACACTTGATGATACAAATGGATGCAAAAAGCTGCGATTGACACTCTTTCGAGAGTCGATTTAATAAAAAAAAAAGTCGTTTGCTTCAACCGTTTGTTGCTGTAAAAACTGTATATTATAATATCATACTTATTCATTGTTTCATTGAAAAAGGCAACTAAGTCATATATCTCCGCTCCACTGCTTTGAACTCTCATAGTATTAATATATAAACCACGTTTCCTGGTCTAATATCAAATGGTGAAAGTGGAATAAGAGGTTAATATACACTTTTCTCATTTTGGAACCCTAAGAAGTATCCCCCATGTGGTTGCATGATGTCATTGGATAATTCGATACAAGCCCGAAATTGATACATAAAAATTACTGTTACAGAATTGTCAAATTGGTGAAAACTAAGGAGTATCTCCCTCGTGCTTTGCTCTGTCCTCACTTGTTTTTGGCTTTACCCTTTTTGGTCATTTTTGGATTTTTTTACTTTTTTCTTCAACGTTTTAGATTGTTGTTGTGGTTTTCAATATTTTAGGCCTTGAGCAAAACTGATGAGTCGTAAGTCGATGAAATGTGCACATCTTGTGATTCGAAATTGGTATCAAGAATTTTGATTTTATCAGTTAACTTTTGATGCATTTTTTGTATTCTCACTTGGCGTTTTGCGAGTTCTTAAGTAGTTCATGCTCTGGAAGAGTTCAGATATATTATTTTCAAAATCAATACCTTCTTTCCCACCCACCAACTTGGGTTTACATCTTACGTTATTACCCGAAAAATGTAAATTCTATTTTTGCATCAGTGACATTGATCCGTGACCAAAAAAGCAAAACAAATAGCATGAATAATGTTATTCCCCTCCTTAAGGGGTATAATTCATTTAACTTTGGTTTTCATAGGATAATTAAGTTATCATTCTGAAGCTACTTTGGCTATTTGGTTATAAGTGCGTGTACTTGTTCATTGTAATGTTGTATATTCGGGGTCATTTGGGTGATGTGCAATATATAAATCGTTTAATATTTTTTAAACATTATGCAGGAATTTGAATAAACACTTATCAGTTATACTGTCATTTAAATTTCTGAAGTTTTAATATCATTATAAACTGTTTAATATTCGCTTTATAATATTGTAGAGGATACCTGTAGGGTGCGTAAGTGCAGAGCTAAAAGAAATGTAACTTTAAATACTTTTTTGGTATGTGTTTTATTTAGTTTTTTTTTCTTTTAATTGTAGTTCAAGACTACTTCCTGTTTTCATCTAAGATTAATATAACATTGAACTTGATAAGTAAGATAAAATAACCTTCAGCGACTCCAAAATAAAATCAACTGGAAATAAGGTGAACGGCTTTCCTGTCAATAATACAGTTCTAAGGTACCAGATCAAACAGTTTATAAGTCCTAAGGCTACATTTGTCTTTTTACAAAACTCATTGAATTCTACGGTTGAGATTTCCAATCCAAATAAAATGTATCACAAAATACCTAAATAAATTGATGCACTATATGGCCATTTCGTTGACTGACAACTCATCAGCAATGGATATCAATTGTGCTATTCTACTCACACTGTGAATTGAATTTACTTCCATTCGACATTTATCTCCGTTTATTAATTGTGTGGTTATGTGTTCACTGATGAATACGTTGAAACCTGCTGAGATCCCCAACAACTGTATTTCAGATTTGACTTTAATATTCCTCAAAAAAAAAACCTGCGATTTAATTATGTTTACAATTTGAATTACTTTGGTAATGTTTGCTGTTTTACAATCTTAACTTTTCTTTTGCAAGGTTTTATGTGCATTTGAATGTGGCATTGATACTCCTAAGATTACATAATAGTTTTGTACATATTGAGTTTGAATTTAATCTAAGGTATACTATTTCTATTGAACTATATGACGAGAGAGCATTAAACCCTTTATCTTTGACTTTTCCGTTTAATAGCGCGACAGTATCTGACCAGCAGCTATGATAGCTAGTTTTAAAGTTAAAACGAGCAGAGTCTGACCCTGTTATCTAAATTATATACCGTCCAACCAATGTTCGTAGTTCTAGCAGGCGGTTACCTTGTTGGTTTTCATACTGGCTTGTTTTTTTTATAGTATGTTTATACACCAAAGTGTCAGGATAGATAAGGAGGTTTAGGTACCTATAAAACCGATTTAATCCCACCAGAGTATATACCAATTCACACAATCCTGACTCTCTGTTGTGTATCTGTTTGCTTTTTGTGGTCTTTTATGTTATTTTTTTTTGTCTGGGGTTCTGTTGGGTGGTGTTGATTGGTTGGTTTGTCATTGTTGACCTTTCCTGTTATACATTTAGTTGCTTAGTACATTGGAATTCGTTTTCCGAATTTCCGGAATACATGGTTATAGAAACGACTTGCCCATAATTATAATAAGTCAACTTAACTATATGGACGTTATCAGAAACACACAGATACCAAATACCTGAAAAGAAACCATAAAACCTATTTTCCACACATGAGATAGCAGTTTTGAAATTCTAACGTTTCAAGATTTATTTCACCTTTGCACCGAGACGTACAAAAATTCGTGATTTGTTTCCTTCGTACTTGCAATTAATAAACATGTATTAACGAATTGTAATCTATTGTATTAAATTTATTTGGTTATATACATGCATTTATATTTCTTTGTAGAAGCTTTTAAAAAACATATTTTAAAACTGATATTCTTTGTTTTACATTTGTTTATTTGGATTGAAGCACAAATGAAAATTCAATGATGAGTTCTAATATTTTACAGGCGTATGATCAACAAAATCCCGGACAGCTCTTGCATGATCCGCCTAATTATAATTTTGAGATTCACTATTTTCAAACACGGGTCAGAACCCTTGAGAAATGATTATAATTATAGGAGATTTATATTTACAGAATATCGAAAGTTAAATTGACTCTGGAAAAAGTGTCATTCGTAATTCATTCCATCCATTTGTATCATCAGGTGCCGACCACTCGATAATGCTTATATCCTTCCAGATTTTATAAAACTCTTGTGGAAAATCATTGGATGGAACATTTTTTACGATTACAACAATCTTCTGTAGGTTGTTTGTGTACTTTTCAAATTTTGCTCTCTCTAATTCAAAAATTCTCCATTCACGCTTTTTAAATTCTTCTGTTACAATAAAGATAATGTATCTGCTTTTCTGAATAGATGTTGATATAGTATCTGCTAATATTTCTCCCGCTATAAAATCCCTGTCTTCAATACAAATTTTCATTTTCCAGGATTTTTCTATGGTAGGGACCAATTCATTTTTAATCCAATTAACACTGTCTGCAGCATATGAAAGATAAATATCATACATAAACGTTCGGTGAATTTCTTCTCTAACAACTTCTTTGAACCGCTTATATATCCAGTAAGAAATCTTCCATCTAAAATTGAACAGAACTGCAGCAATAATAGTTATAATTATTAAGGTGAAAAGACAACCCATTCCAATCTTAACCCACGTGCTGCTATCGCAATGATTGAATAAATCATGGAATTCTCTGTATACACTTAAAGTATCCGACCTAGAACCATTACTCAAACGACAACTGTAATTTCTGTTTTCGATGTCCAGTTTAGCCTTTGTTTGAAACAACCATTTGATAAAGCCTGTTGTATCACAGTTGCACTGGAAGACATTGCCTGAAAGTTTTAGAGAGAAACCATTCTTATTTCTTTCATTTTGTCCGTCTATCCAGCTTCCCATCGTCCTGTTGACTGACTGTATCTGATTGTGTCTAATATCTAAATGTTCTAATGTCTTTATGTGAGTTAATGCAATAGGTATTTCTAGAAAAAGATTACCTAATATTATTAGTGTCTTAAGATGTGTGTTGTTAAGGAATAAATATTCATCTAAAATCCATATACTGTTGTTAGAAATATCTAGCATCTCAACGGAAGGGAAATTATTTCCTATGATATTACTTTCCAATATGTATTGTCCTAGATTTGCATCTTTCATTATCAAATATTTAACAGTTTTTAGAAAGGGCAGATTTGCATCATCCACCCAAAGACGTGAACTTATCCCTGAAATGTCCAGATGTTCCAAGTTACAAGTACCGTGTATTCTGATACCATTAAAAGTTTTAATTTGGTAATAAGAAATATCAAGATGGCGTAAATTGGTCATGTTTTTTATTATCAATTTATGATTGCGGTAGAGTCCATTATGCATGAAGTGTGATAGTCGTAGTGTATGAAGTTTACTTGGAAGAGATAATGTAATCGTAGTTTTGCCTTTTCCAGTCTCATTGTAGTTCTTGAAACTGTAGGTACCGTTGTTCATGGTACCGAAATCGTTAGTAATTATCTTCGTGGATTTCTGCAATATTTCATCATTATAAAGTTCCGGTGGTATATTCTTACTGTTTGAATCTATATGTAATAACTCTGGCACACTGTTGTCAAAATAGGGAACTGGAATATATTGAATTCGAAGGAACTTGATCGGATTATACGAATAATCAAATACTTTTAGATTTGTTAATTTTAACAATAAAGGTAGTAAATATGCAAGATTGTGGCTCTCTGTCAAAGCGAATCTATTTCCAGTTAACACTATGTTCTCTGGGCAAGAGGGATTCTTAAATGAAAGCAGAGAACCAGGTTCTATATCCACGATATCTAAGTCAGCTAGAACTAATGTATTAACACAAATAGTTGTCAAATATTCAGTCATTGTGTTTGTGAGTATCACAGCCATACCATAGTCAATTCTTACTTTTCTGTATATGATAGCTTTCATGGATTTGTTTCTAAGAGGATACAAAATTCGCAATATTGCCCCCAGTTCGGACTGAGTATTGTTAAAACTAAGTATTTGCAGATTAGAGAAAGGTCTTAAAAAGTCCAATTCAATCTCCTTGGTAAGCGGAACAAGACTCTTGTACGAGCTAAAGTAAATTTCTTGTACGCTGTCAGGAAATTTTGAAAATGTTTTATTCGTCATTTTGTATATGTAACAGTTCTCAAATCTTAGAACTTTTAACATTCGCAGGTTCTGCAAACCGCTTTGATTGAAATCGGGATTCGTTGATAGGTCTAGGTATAAATGTTTTAAAGTAGATAGATTTCCAAAATAAGGATAAATAAGACGGTCTGACAATTTACTTTCATTATTTCTCCTAATATCCAACTTTTCCAGTGATGTAAGAAAATTAAATACTCTGCCTTGATACGACACTGATAGATCCAGCTCGTTGTCCGACATTGATAAGTTAATTAATTTATTCATTCCAGCAAAAGCATCGAGTTCTATTTTCCAAAGCCCATTGTATTCCAAGTTAACATTCAACAACTGTGCATAATTCAGAAATGAGTTATTCTTCAAAATGTTTATTTCATTATATCTCATGTTCAAATTTGTCACATTCCTTGGTAGGTCTTTCGGGATGAATTTTAATCCCATTTGAGAACAATTTGCCACAGTACCTTGAATTTTACACCTGTGGTTATGAATTATTCCGAAAATGGAACACAGAATGGCAACGGGAAATACTCCAAAAGCCATGACACAGATAATGCTCTGAGAACGGACGAAATGATATATTTAAAACCAAATGCAGAGTGAATCAAAACTCCCCCGTTTAATGAAGTATAAATCATTGAATCATTGAATATACATATATTAAATATTTTTATAGATAGTAAACAAGTTATGTCATACTGCAGTTATTAACTGTACGGTTATTTAAATTTACCCTGCAATCATGTAATTTTCTGACCTAATAAGGGGGACGAATAAATTTCAGTGTTCTTATGTCAATGACCAAATAAATTATTAAGCCCCGCCCATTTACCATTAAAGAAAAATATTTCCCCTTCATAAATTGCAGGATAAAGACAACATTGATACCTTGGCTTTGAATACAGAATTTATTTGGACTCGGCACGAAACTGGGGAAAAGACTCGCTGGAAGCTCGTCTTTTCTAATCATTCCATCAGTATCTCTTATTGTTCCAGTGATTTCTAAACTGTACAGTTATCACAATATTTGGTAAACAACTATAAGTATTATGTAAGCATATTATACATGATATAAGGCCACATAAAACAAATTAGGCCAAGACAAATAAATATAATAATTACAATATCACACACATGTACAGTAAACGTATATGCATTAATCATTTTTAAAAGGCTATTAAAATTAAAATTAATTAAACGTTATTTTTTATTTATTTTTTCTTAGTTACATGTAATTTTTTTATTTGTCATTACTGACTTGCGATGATCATACGATCGTCGTAACTATGATTGTCTTAGGATACTATGGAACGCCATAGCTGCCTTATATGTACTTATTTCTATATATGCACATACTTTTTTCTATATATGCACATACTTTGTCTATATGCACATACTTTATCTATATATGCACATACTTGTCTATATATGCACATACTTTATCTTTATACTTTGTCTATATATGCACATACTTTGTCTATATATGCACATATTTTTTCTTTATACTTTTTCTATATATGCAGATACTTGTCCTTTATACTTTTTCTTTATAATTTTTCTATATATGCACATACTTTTTTTAAATGATCACCCCCCCTTCCCATTTACGATATACATCGCAACTTTGACCTTACATTGTGTTTTGTATTACGTATATTTTATTTAATGTTTCGGGTTATTTTAGGAGATAATTTGTTTCATCATTCCTTTCAATAATATTCCAGTGTTTTCTGATAATTCTTCCTAAATGTTTGAAACAGGGATTAAATTTTGTAGCAAATACCAGAGGTGGCGCTTTGTTTTTATTTTTAGGCCTGTATTTGAGTTTTTTCTCTATTAGTTAAAATAGCCTTAAACAACAACTTTTTTATTAAGCCACACATACTAGGTGATAGACACTTTGCTATACATATTTGCATCTTAGTGGGTGTCCCCTGGTTTTAAACAAATATATCTGGAATCGACAAACTCAGTTTACATACGGGACGGCCTAGCTCTGAGGAGGGTTGCCCTGAAAAATCTAAAATAACACGAAACATTGAATAAAATACATGTAATACAAAACACAATGTAAGGTCAAAGTTGCGATCTATACCGTAAATGTGGGGGGGGTTATGGTCATTTAAAAAAAAGTATGTGCATATATAGAAAAATTATAAAGAAAAAGTATAAGGGAAAAGTATGTGCATATATAGAAAAAGTATAAAGAAAAAGTATGTGCATATATAGACAAAGTATGTGCATATATAGAAAAAGTATGTGCATATATAGACAAAGTATAAAGATAAAGTATGTGCATATATAGACAAAGTATAAAAATAAAGTATGTGCATATATAGACAAAGTATGTACATATATAGACAAAGTATGTGCATATATAGACAAAGTATGTGCATATATAGACAAAGTATGTGCATATATAGAAATAAGTACATATAAGGCAGCTATGGCGTTCCATACATAAGATATGTCTTACGATCAATCTTATGATACTTTCGAAAACCAATATTGTATATATCTAAATTGTATACCATTATTTTTAGTTGGAAATACGTCAGCATATGATGAATGGTAATTTGATGTTAAAGTGTGGAGCCGTCTCTTAGCTTTTTATTAATAAAGAGTATAATTTTTTATGCATTATTAAACGTTCGTTAAGTCATCACATTAAACTTTCCCTTATTATATGTATTATTACTATCTTTCAATAGATATATTTACTACATAGTTTTTTGTAAAAGTATGTGTTTTGCTAAAGGATATTCAAAGATTTTAATTTTTTATATTTGATTTTTTTTAAATTGCCATACAGATATATGTAATAGCCTTTATCTTTAAAGTTAACTTCCGAAACGTAAGGGGTGACATTTGACGATATCTATGGCAATAGTTATGTTGTGAAATGTATGGTTGTGGTAAATTTGTAAAATTTTACATGTAAATACAATAAGGCTATTAATAAAAAGTACAAAGACTAACCAATTACCACGACCTGACTTGGGACAGGCACAGGAGACATGTTGTGGTTACTTAAAGGTATTTAGTACATTAGGAAGATTCTAAGTGATATTTGTATTTCTAATTGTCTTAAATCATGAAGTATAAGTTGTTTCTGACTTTTGTTTAAATAAACCGATGGAGCAATCGGAAACGACAGCTAATCTCCTGGCCCGTTAGTTTGTAATAGGAAATACACATAATGTAATATTTAGAATCTTAGGAGTGGACCTTCTTGCAAAACATATCCAGAATAATAAATAAACGAATTGTCAATATGTATTCAGTCAATGTGTCTATAAATAGACCGCTATTTGTCTATTAATAGAATGCAGATGTACAGGTACGACAGTGTGAAACACGCTTTTTAAAGCAACAAACTAAAAGCGCCAAATGAAGTTCTGTGTTTTATTAGACACCCAGCGATAAGTTTAAATCTTTACTACGGTAAACAGAAAAATATTTTAAGTTGTACAGCCCGTGACGATTTTTCCTAGTTTAGGTAATGCTATCCCGTAATCATGTACGGAGTTGCATCCGCAGATCAGCTATTCCAGTTGACTGACCAATCAGAGGCCGTTTATCATGCATTCGTCCATCTCATGATGTTGGGACGGCCAATTAGGAGACTAATTCTGGTCCTTATTAACGACTGGTTCCCTCTGTTTAGCTTTTGATTACTTATCCCGTCTGCGAGACGGGAATTAAAGATGTACAAAATAAAAATCCAAAGATACTAACATTAGATATAGTAAATTTATACTATGCTGTATACGACACATTTTAAGGAGTTACCTCTCATCAGCAGCATTAAAACTGAAACATTTGGAAGACCAAAAACCAAACTTATTTTAAACAAGAAGTACTCATAATCCAAAAAACCGAAATAGGAAGCCAAGTACATTTATTTTATAACTAAAGTACGTTTCACCCGGAACCGAGTCTCTCACATTTTCTATATTTTGCGCAAGCTATAGCAATACATGTTTTTAAAAATTGGATAAAACTGTTCTCCAAAACTATCGGTAACTGTTACCCGTTCTGTTTCATCCTATATCAACCAAAATATCGTGGTGTACAGTATAAAATTCAACTTTCTAATGGTTTACGGTTGGAACGTCCATTATTCACAAGGGTACACAGCAAAATACAAGTACATTTGTGTACATGTAACTATGGAAGGCGAAATTGAAAAAGTTTTTATCAATATTATTTTCCTTATCCAGTGAATAATGCTGTGTTTGTACGAATTAGTCGATTAGTCCATGACGACAAATTAATTAAGAAAATTAGCTTATAAATGTACCGGTGTATATATATGCGTCAGCGAATGCATATATGCATATATAATGCACGTTGGTGTGGGTTTTTTTTTTTAAATCGAAGTGTATATAATGACAATATTTTATAAATTCAGACTATCATGTAATTCCTTAAATTCAAAAGGGACCTTTCTTTGATCATGTCCAATACTGTGTATAAAATTTATGAAAATCTGTGAAGGCAATCTCAAGTTATCATACAACATAGTGCTAATTCTCAAAATATACATATTTTCATATAAAAACTAAAGTTTTCCCCAAAGGTTTTTTCCAATTTTTCCAAAAATCAAAAGGGACCTTCCTCTGATCATGTCCAAAACTGTGTATAAAATTTACGAAAATTTTTGAAGCCAAGCTTAAGTTATCATACGACATAGTGTTAATCTCAACATATGCATTTTTTTATATAAAACTTCGTTTTTCCCCAAACAGTGTTTTCAGATTTTCCTACAAATCGAAAGGGACCTTTCTCTGATCACTGTGTATAAAATTTATGAAAATCTGTGAAGGCAATCTAAAGTTATTATACGACATAAGGTTAATTCTCAAAATATGCATTTTTTCATATAAAAACTAAGTTTTTCCCAAAATTTGTTGTCCGATTTTCCTCAAAACCG
Source organism: Mytilisepta virgata (assembly GCA_028015205.1). Classification (NCBI taxonomy): domain Eukaryota; kingdom Metazoa; phylum Mollusca; class Bivalvia; order Mytilida; family Mytilidae; genus Mytilisepta; species Mytilisepta virgata. Next base: position 54,094,936 of record CM051518.1, on the reverse strand, counting down.
AAGGGGACCTTCCTTTGGACAAGTCCAATGTTGTATATAAAAAGCATAAAAATCCGTGAAGGCGATCTTAAGTTATTGTACGACAAAGGAAATGCTGACGGACAGACAGATAGACGGACGGACAAGACTGATTACTATAGGGCGGCCCAAAATATAAGGGATATCTTTTTGCGCCTGTATCGACTAGAAATCTGCAATGGAACTTTTCTGCACAGAACAGAAAATGTCCTGCTTCAATATAGCCTACCAAGCATTGGTGAGCTTCTAGCAATTCTTGCAACAAAAATAAAATTGGAACAAACCGTCAGATATGCTATTAATACATTTTGGAGCAATAAATTTAGATCTTTACGTAGAGAAAAATCAACCCTGATTCGACTCTGTACTGACACTATTAATATAGGGGAAGTACATCCAGTCTGGAAAACAGCAACAGAAATTCCAGGGGATACAAAGAAAGCCATAAAAAAAGCTAGAATACTGACTGGGACCTACCTCTTACAAGCAACTAAAGCTAAATTTAATATAGGAAGTACAGACCCAATTTGCCCTATGTGCAAACTTGAGGAAGAAAACCTTCAACATTTCCTAACTAGATGTCCATCTCTACCCCATTAAAACAGGCTGTAATCAATAAAATTGGGATTGATCAATGGAAAACTATATTTTCAAAATAGGGAACACTAAGCCAATTAATTTTTGACTGCAGAAAACTAGTGGGTTCTACACCCCCAAACGACAATAATTTCTTAAATACGGTTGAATCAATTTCTAGGAATTTGTGTGATAAATTACATCAACAGAGGTTAACTCAGATCAATGCTTCATCATTATAAAATTTCATCATTCATCACTTGGAATTGAACTTTCTGTTCAGTACTTTTTAGAGTACAAAATAGTGGTGGATTTAAAGATCAGTTAGAAGTGAGAAGTACATAGATGACAGTTGAGATATAGATGTACTTAGGAAAACGTTGATATAGGGAAATTAATAGATATAGACAATCAAAGTGGTAGCTGACGTTTTGAATATAGAAACATACAGATATTTAATAGTGTCAGACCACGGTTTTACTATCGTCATAAAGTGAATCAGTGACATTTTAGATATTAGACTATTATTAACGAAGTCTTATATAAAAAATAAATAAAAAGGAGAAGAACTGTTTCTGGATGTTGTGAAGCTGGGTTTTGCTATGCCTGGTAAAGGCAAGCCTGATAGTGGCATTATTTGGTAGAGGCACTACCTGGTAGAGGCAGGCCGGGATCGGATAGCACCAATAAAAACTACTGGAACATCTATAATAGTAAAATACCCAAGCTTTATTAAAAATAATAAAAACAAGAAATAAGAAAGAAAAACATTGCAAAAGTAAAAGATGTAACATCTAAAACTGTGAGATAATAATATTCAGATTTAATTGTTATTCAAAATATTTACTGAACATAGTTATGATTCATTTAATATAAAATTTGAAAACTAAATAATTATTATTGAAGTTTAAATTCTTAATATTAAAAACAAATGTACATACCTATAACAGTAAAATACCCAAGCTTAAAAAGCTAGGATTTCTTTCCTATTTATACTGTAGAATTTAGGTCAGGCCAAACAATTTTTACATAACGGGACAGAATGACGCACGTAGAATTAATATTATTAGATTTAGTCAATACTAGTTTAACAGCGGTCATTCTTTGAAGTATATAGTTTAAGTAGCTTGTCCATGTTCGACCTGGGGCACTGTGTGTATTCAAAAGCATGTCAACAGATAATTAAGAAATAATTCATGGGAGCTTGAATATAGGCATAAAGGGCCAACCCGTGGTAAAATCAGTATATATTCAAGCTCCCATGAATTATTTCGATTCTAATAGGACAAATACGGTAAATATTTGAAGCGCGATATTACTAGGTCAATGCAACAACGGCTGTTCTGTTAATTGAACGCACTATTAAAGGTGAATATAACAGAGTAATTCTGCAACAGTAGACAATTTACCAAATTACTACAAGCCTCGAATGATACTTTTGCAAATGAAAGAAACCAGTATCATTTGTTTTCTGCCAAAAAGTTAGGAATTTAGTAAAGGAAATGGACAAAACCCGGTCACCGAAGGTCGTATTTATTGGGTCAGGACAATATGGCGCCGCACAGTTGTGAAACGAAACAAGGAGATAAAAAGATGGATTATCTGGATAAAAGAAGCAGTCCAGAAAACATTTTGTGGCAAATTGAGTGGAAATAAGTACTGTTGGAATTATGTTATTGTTTTCAAATAGTGACAACAAGGAATAAAAAACATAATGTAAATAAACTGTCCAAACAGTTGAAGGCAGTGTCAACACGACGACAACGTTTACATTTTATCTTTTTGCACAATGTTAAATGTGAATGTGCCACCAGTGATTGACGCATTGTTCATAATGTTAAATGCGGAATTTGTCATCTGTTCCTTGGACACTTCCAGTCCTACTGCATGATCTGAAGAACACACAGATGTAGAGCTCAAGGTAAGTGCATTTTCAGTATTACTTGTTTGTGCCAAAGGCATAGGATTGGTAGCATTCTGTAACTTGGACGAAAGAGTCCTGCGGTCATGATCAGTAGGATCATTGATGTAGCTTTCCAAGCTTTTGACATTGCGGTGCCCTGTTACTGACATGATTTTCAGCAGATCAACCCCTTGTCTGTACAAAGTAGTTGCCACTGTTGCTCTAATACAATGGTTAGTGTATTGCTTGGACAAGTTTGCACTTTTTGACAATCTTGACATCCATGACGATATTTTATTTTTGCCAATAGGCTGTGCGGCATACCAGCAATCTTGGCGTGGATTTAAAAGTGGCTGCTGAAAAAGGGCAGTGCATTTTACACTCAGCTTACTGAGGTACAAATCCAAACTTTTTACGGGACAGTTTATATCGTCGGGTCTTTCATACATCCTTGTGTCTTTCAGATTTTCTTTACTGTCAACCCCATGATGAGTTTTATCACACTCATTATATGCCATAGTATAATACTGCATGCCTTTGTCATCAGTTAATTTTATATATGAGGTAGACTTGAGTTCGGCTAAACCCTCTTGTCCACGACGGCCGAAATTTACCATCAAGTCCCAAAAGACTTTGTTCTGTAATGTTTCTGGACTTGTGATATCAAAAACTCCACTTGAGTACAATTTCTCAATGTCCCCCTCCGATATAGCTTTCTTATGAACACTAGTGTCTCTTCCGTCTCGTTTCAAGCGTTTGATGAGACCTAGCATTACATTATTAGATGTCATGAAGGCTCTGTCAGTCATGAGTTGGAATGGTCTATTGAAAGGTGGTCCATTTAGATGCCTGGATATAGCAGACCTGATTCCAACAAGAGCGGACCTTGAATATTCATTGCCTTGCTTTGTTCTAAGACATCCATAAAATACTCTGAGGCGATCATTTAATGTTGAAGCATCTAAATGTTCAAATTCTGGATCATATTGGTTCTCTTTTAGCCAATCTAAAAGACAAAATTATATGACGTCCTTGGTAAAAACGGTACATAGTCATGGATATTCATAATTTCGATCGCAATAATAAAAACTCCCATTTTAATATTTTTAGAAATGTTATTACACAAAATAAAAACTCCCATTTTAATATTTTTTAGTAACGTTATTACACAAAATTTGCTGAACTCGCAAAAATCAAAACTCGCATTTTGGTTGGTAGTCAACAAATCGCAATAATAAATGCACACATTTATTTCTGAATTTACAGTAGTTTGATGGCAGTTTTTGCATTGGCAAAGTCATAGATAAACTAAGGCCAAAAAATATATGTCTGTTTAAGATTACATCCTAAAAAAATAGGGTACATGTAGTACATGTTTTTTTCATTTTATATTTTAAATTGGTAAATCCTGAAAATAATCATGCTTTTCTGGTCTCCGGATTTAGATATAAAAGACAGTGAGGATAAATATATACTGGTTTTACTACGGGTTGGCCCTTATGCCTATATTGTACCCCTGGCTGATGCTCAGTCTCAGGGTAAAATATTTCAAACAAAAGGCCAACCCATGGTAAAACCGGAATATATTCATGCTGCCATGAATTATTATTTACAGTTTGCTTAATTTGACAGACATGACAGAGGTTTGGGCTTCATATTGATATTTTACAACTTTCTCTGAGCGCTGTGTTTTCGTCATTTTGGCTTTTTGCTTTGATACAACTAGTTTTAATGAAAAACAATTAAACATGCATTGTATAAATTTTTCTCCTATTCTTGGCGTGTTTAATCGGTTGGTTAAATATTTGTAATATTTTTAACCACCCGCTGGTGTTTAAATTTCTCCATGAGAATTTCCGCCATGCTGATCATATTGTGATTTGTCGGAAAGTGATTATGACGTCACGTTACTGGAAGCTTTGCTGGCAACCACGGTACTGACCGTCGTTTTGAATAATGGTTTTTGCACTTGAAATCTTAAAAATCATAGGAGAAACAGATTCTCCTTCCGTTTGCTCGAGGTTTACGATATTTCTCCACTCTTGATAGTTAAATTTGAGATTTTAACATGCTTGTAAAGCTCCCATGTTAAAAATCTAAAATTTAACTATCGCGAGTGGAGAAATATCATAAACCTCTCGCAACGAAAGGAGGAACTCTATGTAACTGCTTTTTCATATGTTTGATATTTTTTTTATTTGTAAATTGTAAGTGACACTATATTGTATCTTTATACTGTTCTGGTAGTATAATTGGTAAATGCACTCATTTTCAATGAGAGATTGAGGTTCAAATCCTCACCAGGACTAAATTAGATGCAATAATGTCATTTCAATGGTTTTTTGGTTTTTTTTTTGATATTTTTTATATCGCTTTAAAATGTTTGGCAAGATCATGTGTAATATAGTAAAGCTCCTGTGAAACATTACAAAATTTTCTTATAGTGCAGTACATTTTAGGTGATTATATGTACCTCTGAATAAATTTACACCCCAAGAAGTTTGTTTATCTGTGTTCTTTTCATTGCGTGCTTGTGCAATTTTGTCCAGGTCTTCCTCTGTACAGGATTTGAACCTCTTTGGTTTGGGTGGTTTGGGTTGCAAAATTTCCTCCTCAACCATATTGCAAAGCTCCTCATCAGACTGAGAATCCTTCAAAAAATCCTTTTCTACTGGATCTGACTGACACAGCTGATGTTTGAACACTTTTACAACCTTGCCACTTTGCAGGGATTGAATTGTATAATGTCCAGCGAAATGTGGATATGGCTTCTCATAGTTCACAATCTTGAAAGTTTCCCCTTCTATATTTACAAATGTTCCAATTTTAAGTTGGCCTGGTGATGACATTTTGTAGTGCTTTTAGGGTAAAGCAGGTAAGCAGACGACAAAAATAGTTTTATGTCTTTTATTTTTAATATCTTAAGAAAATATTATTTGTATAAGATTTGTAATAAATAATAATGACAACGAACAAAAACTTAAAACTGAAAGTACAAGTAGGTTATTAATAACTGCGTACGTGTGGGGTAATTGGAACAGCCACAACAAACCTATGACGGAATTCCCCTATGACGTGTCACTAACAAATATATGCAGGATATACCACGGGTGTAGACCCAAAGCGTTTAACGGACGTCATATTAGAAGAGCAATTATATCAAATATAGTAAAGTTTAAAAGTTCAAATAATATTTTCATTCAAAAACAAGAACAATTTATAATTTAACTCAACGTATTGTACACAGAATTTTATGTTACAATAGACGCAACAAATCAAATTACTTTTAATATCTTCCGTGTAATTTAAGCTTCGTCTTTTAAATATGCAATTGCGTTTTATACTGTAAAATAACAATGTGATTTTAGCTATTTTCGACCGTGTAATATAAGCGCATTGTGAATAATCAAGCAATTGATGTGCTCCTAACCACAGGAGGAAGTTACAGAAAGAAGAAGAAGCTGACCTATATCAGCTAGTTTTACCAGTATTTTCTTATTATAGGATAGGGGAAAGTCGTCAAACTTCGATCACCCCAGGAAAAATCACAACTTTTTGTTTAGTGTAAAAGTCTCATGCATGCTTTTAAGTATTGTACAGTTAGAACCTTGTCATTGCAAAGACGGCGATCTGACTCGGTCACGTTATAGGTAAACGACCAATCACATCGATAAGCTGAAAATTTCAATGCGGGTAACATCAATCACTTCTCGGGTAACTTCGATCATAATTGAGGAAAACTTCGATCAGTATTTGTATTAACCAATTACAGCCTATTTTCTCAAAATTCCTTTAATCCCAATAGGTTAATTGTTCTCTTACATGTGGTTTGTTCAAGTTCTGTGTGTGTTCTGTACATGACGATCGTAATTAATCTGAGTAGGTTTCATTATGCGAAAATTATTTGTTGTTTGATTTTTAAATGTTTCTCAAAATTTAATTAATGTCCGTTTCGTTTTGTAGTTGCAATACAGAAAGCAGAAATCGGCTATACTCTTCCGGAGCACCTTGTTCATTCATCTTTTTGATTGAGTTTGAGTTGATAAATTTCGATCAGGTTTCTATGTCAGTCTTGTTTTTGTTGCCTGTAAACTCTATTAAGTGGCGCCCAGTGTAATATGATTGTCGTTATCTTTTATTCATGGTTTGAATGTCGATTTTGTTATTTAATTGAGGTAAGATATTTCAAGGCCGGTCTCTTCTAAAGAGGAACAAGACAACCTAAGGGTCAATGGCAAAAGGGAAATCGAGGAGCAAAACCATCATCGGAAACAAGATACACAAAGGACAGCACTATACGCCAATAAAATTAAAAAAAATATGAATAAGCAACACGTACGGACCCCGCCGCCGAAAAACTGGGTGTGAATTCAGGTGTTCCGGTTTGGGTACTTGCAAAGACACCCGCCATGTCACTTGTTAAAGGTCAATTTCGTTAAAAAATAAAGAAGGAATCTATGACAAATGAAGGTCTCCGTTATACGGGACGCAGAACTCCATAACGGCCAATCAGTGAATGGTTTCGACCGTAAAATTTTTAATGTGACGACTACAATCTTGGAGCAACACATGGTACTAGTATCCCTGCATCTGTAGCTTTTGTGTCAACATGCTAGTATTTCGGTACTGGCCACTAATTGATACTCAAAATTTTACTGTTATAAAATAAGGAAATTTCGAAAACTAAGGAGGTATCTCCCTCGTGCATAGCTCTGTCCTTAGATGGTTTTTGGCTTTACCCTTTTCGGTCATTTTTGGTAATAATAATAATAATAAAATCTTTATTTAAAGAGGGTGACTCAATTAGAGCAAGTCTAATTTTCATTGAATTATTTGAATTTGCTCTTCAACATTTTTGGATTATTGTTTTGGACTTCCATAATTTCGACCCTGAGCACTGCTGATGATTCATTATTTGATGAAATATGCATATTCAGTGCATTCAAATTGGTATCAGAGATTGTTTATTATTTCTTTATTTCACACAATATATTAATCTGTAATAATTTATATGACTTAATTTTCTTGGGATGTCTTAACGGCACAATATAAGTCCCATGACTACAAAGTCATGATTTTTCTCTTCAATTAAGTTTGTTTGGCTTGTTTTCTTTCTTACTGCTTAACCTTTCCTTTTTAAGCTTAAGTTTCATTTCCCGCGTCTGCTTCCTTAATTCTTTCTCGTTTAATTTACGTTTTTTTTCTTCCTCTTCTTTCACTTTATGTGCAAACATATCATCTGCTGTTAAGAGACGATGACTTGTTACCTTTGCGGCCTTTTTCTTTGCTGGAGGTGATGGCATCTGGAACATATTTGTTACAGTAAAGTCCCAGTCAAGAGAAGTACTGGGAAGTGCGATACCAAGGTCAACAGCTTCGTCAACGGAGAAAGGCAAATCAATTACTGGTGTGACAGTGTTAGCTGGGATGTTGATTAGAACTTCATGTAACACACGTGATTCGTCTGTGGCCTGATTTTCAGCAATGCTGCCACATATCAGCGGATCAACGTTAAAAACTTCGTTAGTAGCTTCGTTTTCAACCACAACCTCGCTAATGTCTGTTATGTTTTCCAGTATGTCATTTGGCGATTGTTCATGCGTCTTTGAAACTTTGTCCATTACCCATGACATGGGGTGTTTTGTTGACTGATTGGGTTGGGTTTCAAAAGCCATAGAAGGTGTGAAAGCTTCGGTTGGTACCGCTAATGGGTTATATGGAACAATCCCACAGGACCGAAATCCAGACACTATATTTGCTGGACTAACGGCTTGGTCGAAAGCAGATGTGAACAATTTTGGCCAAGTTTTTTTGTCCACGGTATTTACCGGATTAGCTGAAACAAAATTGGAACATTCTTTATTATATTCCTTACTGAAAGGACCAAAAACTGTCCTATCTAGCGGACACAAAAAATGTGTGGTGTGAGGAGGTAAACATAATAGCAGTATATTATCTTGCCTTGCTGCTTCAATGATTCCAATTGTTTCATGAGAGTGGTGACCATCTAAAATAATAAGTTGTGGCCTTTCTTCCCCACAATGTGCCAAAAATACCCCCTTAAACCATTCTACACCTAATATATCCTCGGTCCAGGCATTCTGTTGGTAAGTCCACTTAGAGCCAACTGGTCCTTCGAGAACATTAAACCCGCGCAGTGATTTTTCCGTTTTTCCCTTGACAATAATCATTGGTGGCATACTCCTGCCTGCTGCATTGATGCAAGCTATTATTGTGTTTGATTGTCGTGAGTTTGCTACACGACCAGGAGTATTCCTTGATGACTTTGCTGCAACAACCTTTACCGGAGTATGCTCCATACTAACACCCTTTTCGTCCATATTCCAGATGTTGTGTGGTTTATCAATTAATTTATTTTCAGTTAAAATTTTCCCCAGCTCAACCAAGTAGTTTCCTGTAGTAACAGGGTTTAGTCCCCTCGCCCTAATGGACGTCAGCTTTTCTGGTGTTCTTAATGTTACTAATGGGTTGCGTTTCGTAAAACCTTTCCACCAGTCTTTACCTGGTACTTGTTTTTTGAAGGGGGTTTTAAGTTTGAGTTCTTTTGTAACTCTTCCAACCTTATGCAATAATTGTAGCTTGCTCATGCCCATTCCCATAGATGCTGCTTGTGTTGCCCTTTGAGCAATGTCAGCTTCAATTTTCCTCGGGATTACTGTTTTTCTACCAGGCACAGAACCATCTACTACCCTTCCTCTAATATGGTCACTTATTGTGGCCTGTGGTACGTCATACATTTTTGCAGCTTTACGCTGAGAAAGTTGCCCATCTCTAACAGCTGAAAGTGCCTCTTCCAACTTTGATTCATCATAACTTTGATATTTCCTAGTTTTGACTTTCTTTTTGGGCATATTCTAAAAAACACAGAAAACAAACACAGAGTAAGCAACTTGTTTATATATTTTTAATTTTAAGTCAATTAAATTACAGGAGATTTCTTTGCGTATTTTAATTTAATGTCATTTTGAAAGGTCTTTTACTTGATGTGAAAATCCTACTATTTTCAAATAAGAAATAGCTTCCTCGAGATTTCGATCGTTGCACTTGCATCCAAGATTGCATCTTTGTTGTGGGCCGACCCTTTGGGATTTAACTACGGGTTCCTCTTTTGGTTTTAAAAGCCATACACGTGACACACCCCGCTTTATCAAATTTGCAATCACAAAGGCGTGTTCCCTTTTTAAATAAGCTTTTATCTGCCCATCTTCTTTAATGCACACAGCACTTGGATCTTTAGGGTTATTTTCGTCCCGTTCGATTTTATACCCAGCGCCAACATTCAAGGAACGCCCGCCCCAGTGATGCATGCCTACGGCCCATAAGTCTGGTATTACTAGCATCTTCATGCTAAAATGAAAGAAAGAAAGAAAATACGATGACATTGTTGATTTTAGTTTCCCTTGATAATACTCATTTTTCAAATGTTATGATAATCAATTGGATGTTGGCGCGGCATTCCCGCTTACCCCCCCCCCCCCCTCTTTTTTTTTATTGTCACGCGGCACTTGAACCCATCACCTTAAACTATGTTTTAGGAATGCAAGTTGATTTTTTCAATCTTTTTTCACTTTTTATCTTATATGCCTTATAAATTTTCCTTTTTAGTGCTATCTTAATGTATGCAGAGGTTTATTTATATATCTTTATTATGTATGTCTAACAGTATTTAGATTCATGTTATTTATCTTCAGTAAAATAAAACGTAAAACCATGCTGTACATAACATGTACTTGATATAACATGTGCAATATGCTCTCTAGTAACCTTGGACAAGGTTACCCTGGTACAATTTTAAGGGTGATCGATGTTGCACTCTATTAAAGTTTGCATAAGGGTATCATCGATCACTAGATAAAATAGCATTTGATAATTATCCAGTAAACTTTTACATTGTATTTTGGCATTTTTAGCAACTGAAATATTTTTTCAATAGGGTATCAGTATTTTTTGTATTATTACAAAGTTTACTTACGTGAAATCTATGTAAATATCTGGACCCGTCTCTTGTTGATCTTTTCGAAGTTTCCCGGAATTTTTTCTTTTTCGATCATGTGATAATGATAACCAATGAAAAGAGCCGAATATGACCTTGACCGAAAAATAATCACGCATGTATGGATGGAAAAGTAAAAATAGAAAAGAACAATATGCAACTATGTGTAATACATGTTTTATTTAATGTAAAATCGGAATAACAAAATAGTGATCGATGTTAGCCGCTGATCGATGTATTCCGACTTTCCCCTATATAACAAAAAGCATGGCTGCTGAGTACATGTACTTTAGAAATCGAACATACAATATACGACGAAATAAAGTGTTTAGACAGAGACCACCCTTTAAATTAAAGTTTTAGATTTGTGGACAGAACGCCGTACAAACAAACAGACAGTAGGCACACTTTAATTAAATATATGTGTAAAATTTCATTTCATTCTGATATATAACACTAGAGATAACAGCACAAAATTTATACAGCACCCCGTTTTTCATGTTTGCTATAGGGAACCCAAAACATCAAATAAATCAAATATCTGGTGCACATCGACACTTTATTCGTGTTAAATAATTATGTATGTATTTTTATTTCATTCTGATAAATAATTTAAAAAAATAGACTCGTTGGAATGTGGGTTTCTTTTTAACTCATGTTGTGAACATATCCATGGACAATCACAGGTATCAAGAGGACCCTATTATAGTATTTTGTGCTCTTAATTAACTAACGATTCAATCTCTAATAGATATCATGTAGATGTAAATAATGATAATTATAGATTAATACATTTTCATATTACCCTTGTTATCAGCCCGAGACCTTGATATCGGTCCCGAGGGCTTTAGTCCAAGGGACGATATCAGTTTAGGGATGATAACACGGGCAATACTGGAAGACTTTGAAAACTGGTCAAAAGCCGAACTGGACTCGAAACTGGTCAAAAGCCGAAATGCGTAATACCAACAGTGGACTTTATAAACGAACTTCCCTGCTTTCAATTCGGAGCGCTATTGGACGGCATTTATCTAAGTCACAGTGCATTGACATTGCTAAGGACGCCGAATTTAAATCGTCAAATGAAATGTTTCTATCCATGTGTAAACACACAACTAGAGAAGGTAAAGGAACTGTGGTTCACAAAGATGGAATAGAAAAATCAGACATCGAAAAACTGTATTCAGTGGCATTTAATATAAACACGCCGTCCGGTTTATTGTATAAAGTGTGGTTTGAACTATGTCTGCATTTTTGCAGAAGAGGTAGAGAAAATCAGCGCGACCTCACTCTCGCAATGTTCAATATAGACACTGATAATGAAGGTAAACGTTTTATATATCAGATTAGCTCTGAAGTTACGAAAAACCATCAGGGAATGTCACATGTGGACACGAACAATAAAACCGTACGTATGTATAGCACGGACGACGATAATTGTCCCGTAAAAAGTTTTATAAAATACCTGTCGAAAAGAAATAAAAACTCTGATTGTTTGTTCCAAAGACCCAAGGATAGTTTTTCTGACGACATGGAAGTATGGTATGAAAACCGCCCGCTGGGAAAAAACAAACTTGGAACCATGATGGTGGAACTATCGAGAATTTACACGAACCATTGTATTCGCGCGAGAGCTATAACCGCACTTGACCGAGCAGGATTTGAGGCACGACATATTATGACTGTATCAGGGCACCGTAACGAATCATCAATCAAAAGTTATTCAAGGGACACATCGACTCATCAGAAACGACAAATATCCGCAACAATCAGTGAGCTTATGCCGCGTCCTTCAGTTGTGGAAACTGAAAATACAGTTGCTCAAAAAATGAATACTGTAGAAGATGACACTATGTTTAATGACAATATAGACGATTTGCTTTGTTTGTCAGCTTCGCAAACTGAAACTCTTTTAGAGGAAATAAAAATGTATGAATCAACTGCAAAACCAGATGGTCTAGTTCTTCAGGATATTTCCAACTCTCCAAATGTTGATGGAAACCAGAGTAAAGTTATTCACAAAACTGTTACCGAAACAAATGAACTGCGTTACAAGAGACACTCCGTTCCGTCAAATCCTACATCTATGGTGTTCAACGGTTGTACTGTAAACTTGTACTATAATTACCCACAGTGACACTAAAACTGGTTAAATGTGTTGAATTTTAACATGTTTAAATTTTGACCAAACCTTTCAAATTTGTTAAACATGTTTATTCATTTCTCTGTTAATTAAATTTCAATCAACATTGCTTTTTCTTTTAGCAGCTGCAGAAAAATACCTATATTTACCATCACAAATCATTTCTGTTTGTGGTAAGAAAAACCTGACGGATTTACTTACATCCTACATTGTAAAAAAATTTAAATCAGGAAATTTATTGCCCCAAAAAATGTATCCAGTTGTGATAACTTGACAGTCATTTATAACAGTGTCGTCTCTCTTTGGGTTATAACATGTTTTTTAGTGTGGATTTCTATTTGTGATACCAATAGCCTTGCAGGGTAAAACTTTCGATGCACTGACTAGATTAGCATATTTCAGATACAATGTATTTCATTCCCAAAAACTAACTATAAAGTTGATGAGCTGGTCAACTGAGTGAATCTAAAAATGGACTTAAGATGCTTTTTCATGTTTTTGTGATCTTTTGAATCAATGTTAATGCCATGAATGCCAGTTTTGGATAATATGTGCTGAATGTCTTTTCAACAAGGTTGCCAATTTTAGCAGAATGTTCAGTTTTGAAACTTTGCAAATTTAACATCTCTATCAAACTACAGGTTTGTTCTAGAAAAAAAATAGTATATATCAATCATCTACAACATCATACAACACAGTTGCATCCCTTTTATCATGTTTAACTGGAAAAGTATAATATACAAATAGTTGAATGTTCTGAGGGTCAAATGACAGTATATGGACCGGTAGGTCGCCCTCAAAAATTATATGGACCTCAGCTGCGCTTCGGTCCATATATTTTTTTCGGGACGACCTACCGGTCCATATACTGTCATATGACCCCCAGTACAATGAACTATTTGCTAATTATAATACGCTATTACTTTCAGGATTTGTTGTATTACATTGTATTACATTCTGTGATTTGGTTCCAGAAATAAAACATCAAACTTTAAAATATCTTTGGAATATTTTTCAGGCCACCAGTTAAGGACATCTGTCGATTACTGTGCCGATATACCCAAGTCAAACCCAACCAACCACCAAGAATCACCTATTATTTATACATTGACCCGACCCTCCCCACTGACAATTTGAGCAAAAGTCACACTCTGTCACTACATAGGACTATCCTAAGAGAGCTTTGTTTTACATCCTAAGACAATCCTAATTCGAGTCCTAAGACAAGTATTAGGACATATCTTAGGGCATCTTCGTTAATACGTCCCCCCGCTTTTGGTCCAGTCGTCACAAAACTGTACGGATAGCAATTATCACCTGTTGTTGCTCAGTCAAAGATTTAGAAAGTCTTAGTCATTAATTTAAACCCTTAATCCAAATACCTCAATTTTATATAAAAATGTAAAAGTATATTTTATAATTAGAAAGTTGATCCCCTATGTCAATCATTTTGTAATTTGTCTTGTTTTATCTTTTACTTGTTAAATTCAGTCTAAAATGAAAAAAAAACGTTAATAAAATATGAAAATGTTTATACCTTTTCCCCTAATTTTTTTTAATTTATTTGTCAATTGTTATAACTTGATTAGTCAAAATTATATACATGTATGTACAATTAATATATTGAGTAAATTGTTCCTATACATGTACTTCTGTACTAGCTATAAAGTGTATTATGGTGTTGTGTCTAAAGTTAACCCAAAGGATACATTTATAGGACATAAAAATGAAATATATGTTTATATCTGTGATAAAATATCTCTTAATATGCATGTGAACTGGGTCAAAATTGGTCATAATGTATTCCAACACGTTCTTGAATATTGCTGTCAAGTTGTGCTGGGTCATCTAATATATTTCTGAAATAGGACCATCAAATATAATTCTGATCAGACTTTTATCTGGTCGAGCTAATACACATTTAAAAAATCGAACATTTCATATACATATGTATATGCATAACTTTAAACAGAATTTCCAAGGGAAATGCACATCTCTTGCATCTTCCTTCTTTAAAAATCTAGGTCTACTTAGCTGATCTTTGCAATTACGGATTTCTGTCCTGAAATTTTCAACATAACGAAATCTTTCAGAATAAACTTTTTTACACTGAATAGAAAAAAACTGACAAAAATCTAGAGAACAGAAATTGGAACCCCTCACCCCTAATCCGTACCCTAGGTTAAAGCAATGCACATTATAATTGTTGGTAGAACTGAAAGGTTTTGTAAATTAAAAAGATGCATCTAAATACATCAGTCAATAAACGGCTACAACTATTTGAATTAAACCTAGATCTTTTTGTATATCTCACTTTGCTGAACATTTGTGCCATTTACAATTTCTCTCGATCTGTGATAATATTAATGATAATAACCTAACACTGCAAAAGTTCTTTAAAATTATCAATTCAGAGGCAATAACCCAACAAAGGCTTGACCGATTCGTCTGAATATTTCATGGCAAGTAAACCTGATAAACATTTCTATTCTGTCAGTTTTGCTCTAAATTCTTTAGTGTTTGAGATATAAACCAAAAACTGCATTTTACACCTATGTTCTATTTTTAGCAACACTAGCCATGTTTGTTGATGGATCAATCCCCTGATATAATTTTTAAACTAGATACCCGAAGGACCATCCAAGTAAAGTTTGAAAGTATTTGACATAGTAGTTTCAGAGGAGAAGATTGTTTAAATAGTTTACGACGACAGAGGACGCCAAGTGATGGCATAAGCGTAGATGGCCCTTTGGACCAGGTCACTAAAAATGACCACCAAAAATTTCCAAAAAGCTGAAATTTATCAAATATCCAACTTCATGTGAGTGTTATGGAGCGAACCTTGATATGCACTTTGCAAACGGCATTTTCAAAATGGCCATCGTTACTATGGAAACGAGTTAAAGAGTCCAGAAACTTAAATGTATCCAATATTCACGAAACTGTATGCAAGTGTTATGCATTTCAGTATCGGAATTTTCAAAATTCTCACCGTTACCATGGAAACAGAAAACATTTCCGAAATTAAATTTTCATCAGACTTTATAGGAACACAGGATGCTATGGTGGAGATGTTCTTAAATTTGGAGTTTGCAACCGTTACCATAGACACGGAACAATTCCAAAAAAGCTAAAGTTTTCACGTTTAAGGTCAAGCAAGGAAGTACACTGTGATTTTGAAATATTCAAGAAGACTTCTCTTACCATTGAAAATGGATAAAAATTGAATTTATCCAAATTTTCGTAAAACATGCACAATATCTTGATCTTCAAATATGTCAGATAATGACTTTAGGGTCAAGCTGAGTTTTAGCGATTTTTTTGTTAGCATTCTAACATAATATTACTTGTTTATTCATTCATTTATTTTATCGTGATTTCACCCCACTTTCACAGAAATTCGATTCATGGGCAGCAAGGTGTTTGTACTAGAAAAAGCTAGGGTGCCCTGATAAATTCGGCAGAAACGTAAGTTAACGTTAAGAATATTAGCTGCCATAAACATTAGTTGAAAACAGTAAATCTGATTGTACACATACATTTAATAAATATTTAGGTATCCAGTCGGAAAACAGCTTCCTGAAATGAGCTTTGCTGGTATTTGCTCTCTTGCTCCTCGCTGTTTTTCTCTTATTCTTTGCTGCTCATCGCTAATCATGACCTTACTCGTGTGCTCATTTCAGTTCTTTGGGGCTACTTGTTACTGTTTTCGCTGCTGCTGCTGCTGCTCCTGCTGCTTGTTGCTGTTTGTCATCGCTGTTTTTCTCTTGCTCTCTGCTGCTCATCGCTAATCATGACCTTACTCGCGTGCTCATTTCAGTTTTTTGGGGCTACTTGGCACTGTCTTCGCTGCTGCTGCTGCTGCTTGTTGCTTTTCGTCATCGCTGCTCTTCCCATGCTCATCGCTGCTCTTCTCTTGCTCATCGCTGTTTTTCTCTGGCTCTTTGCTGCTCATCGCTACTTCTAACCTTACTCGCGTGCTCATTTCAGCTCTTTGGGGCTACTTGTCACTGTTTTCGCCGCTGCTGCTGCTCCTGCTGCTTGTTGTTCGTCATCGCTGCTCTTCTCTTGCTCATCGCTGTTTTTCTCTTGCTCTTTGTTGCTCATCGCTAAACATGACCTTACACGCGTGCTCATTTCAGTTTTTTTGGGCTACTTGTCACTGTTTTCGCTACTGCTGCCTGCTCTTGCTGGTTTTTTCTCTTCGACATTGCTGCTCTTCTCTCGCTCATCGCTGTTTTTCTCTTGCTCTTTGCTGCCCATCGCTAATCATGACCTTACTCGTGTGCTCATTTCAGTTTTTTGGGGGGCTACTTGTGACTGTTTTCGCTGCTGCTGCTGTTCCTGTTGCTTTTTGCTGTTCGTCATCGCTGCTCTTATCTTGTTCATCGCTGTTTTTTTCTTGCTCTTTGCTGCTCATCGCTAATCATGATCTTATTCGCGAGCTCATTTCGATTTTTTGGGCTATTTGTCGCTGTTTTCGCTGCTGCTGTTGCTCCTGATGCTTTTTGCTGTTCGCCATCGCTGCTCTTCTCTTGCTTATCGCTGTTTTTCTCTTGCTCTTTGCTGCTCATCGCTAATCATGACCTTACTCGTGTGCTCATTTCAGTTTTTTGGGGGGGCTACTTGTCACTGTTTTCGCTGCTGCTGCTAGTGGTGGTCGATTGTCGTTAGTCAAAGATTGGATCTGTGCGAGAGCACCCTTACATCCGGGTTATTTGAAAGGCAACTCTGCATTTTTCCAGGCTTGTGACTGGCTATATATGTATAAACATATATAGGCTGCATTACCCTCCTTCCCTTTTTTTTATTTATTTATTTTATTTTTTTTTATATAAATTTTTTTCTGTTTTTTTTTCAATATGTTAAAATTCCTCCGTCACATACAGTCATTGCTGTCTTCAGCTGGTGGTGGGTCGTAGTCGTTCAATACACTGTTAAGCAGATATTTTCGTTTTTCTGCGGCAAATTCCCATGACTCTTTTGATTCGTAGTCTTTCTCTTCTCTCAAGCGTTCAGCCGTTTTCTTGATCTTTCTATGTACTTCATTCATTTCTTGATGCCAGGACATCAGTCCGAGTTAATGCTTTCGTATTTCGTCTCTGTATGTGTCAAACATGTCTCTATATGCTGCCAAGCGTGCCTTGTCGTCTTCTGGTACATCCGGTTCCGCTCACGCATGCACAGACCACACATCTGGGTCCTGGCACGTGCATCCGCCGGACTTCCGGGTACTTCCGGTTCCGGCCACGTGGGTTCCGGTGACACCACTTCCTGTGACGTTATATCAAACAGAACGCCTAAACCAAAAAAAACAAAAGCAAAAATATTACATTCAACCGCTCGGGCAGTAACAGAAAGGACAAATATACCTAAGGAGCAATCAAAAAAACGTAATCCATTGGACAGACAAAACCGGGAAGACAAACAAACAACCACAAGCACAAGCACAACAAATAAACACAGAAAACTAAAAACAATGAACAACACGAACTCCTATAAAAACCAGGAGTGAACCCAGGTGCTCCGGAAGGGTAAGCAGTTCCTGCTCCGTATACGGCACCCGTTGAAGTTCAACAAAGTCAATCCGGTGGAAGTCACAAATCGTAGGATACACGCCCCGTATATGGTCCTCAAGCAGTCCGTAAATCTGGATACGGCCCCATGCACAAGTTAATTTTACATAAATATCCAGACTTAATTAAAACAAATCACAATACAGGAATAAAGGAAAGAATAGTTATGTCAAGAGTTTATACAGTGGACAAAACAACCAAAGCGGAAGAAGAGCGTTTTAGTTTTCTTTTTTCGACATAGAGATTGATCATTGCCAAATAGGTAACTAGCGAAAACAATCTAATGATAGAGCTGTGTACTTCTTTGTTTATACAAAATTAACATTTGTAATAGTAAATTTTATTTATCGATTTCATGCATGTAACAAAAAAGTAATTTTATTATTAAAAAAAAATCGAGGAATAAAACATACAAATTTTGTCGAATTTTGACCCGTCAGTTGTGTTAGAAATAAAAATCGTTGAAAGCTGAAACTATAACCCAAAGAGTATATTAGACCGGCTGGAGGAATCAGATATTATAAAAAGATATTCTTTCTTTGGATACTAAAGCAGATAGAGCAAACCTGACAATGGGTTAATGTGATTAAAAGGTCGAAATCTATCTATCATGAAATTTTCAGATCAATTGGACAACCCATTGTTGGGTTACTGTCCCGGAATTGTTATTTTTAGGAAGTTTTTGGTTATTACATGTATATTTAATATTATCATAGATAGAGAGAAAGTGTAAATCGCAGACATGTTCAGCAAAGTAAGATCTACAAATAAGTCAACATGACCAAAATGGTCAATTGACCCCTTAAGGCGTTATTGTCCTTGAAAGACAAATTTTTCGATTTTTTCTTGTTTACATTTTCAAAAATCTTCTTCTCTGAAACTACTAGACCAATTTCAACTTCACTTTACCTGAATGTTCCTTAGGATATATATGTTTAAAAATTGTATCCGGGGATTCCATTAACAAACATGGTCGCCGCTGCTAAAAATAGAACAAAGGGGTGAAACGCAGTTGTTGGCTCATATTTCAAAACTAAAGCAGTAAGTGCAAAACTGACAGAATGACCGAAATCGTCAATTGATCCCTTACAGGAGTTTTTGCCTTTGGATGATTATTTACATGTAAACATTAATTATCAGTAAAAATAATGGTCTGACATATGGGCACAGGTGTTTAGAGCATAGCTTGAAATAAATTAAATGATAGCTGTACAAGTCAATGTGGAGGCTCAAGGGTCCATAGCAACTGATGGAAAAGTCCCTAGCAACCAGATACATTTGGCTTCAGGACCCTACAATTTACATGTTCAAGTCAAAATGGAAGGTCAAAAGTCATAGCCATTGAAAATGCCCAACGCAACCGATGAAAGGTCCCTAGCAACCATATATATTTGGGTTCAGGATTCTATATTTTAGCTGTACAAGTCAATATTAAGGCGGAAAATGCGACAGTTTACATTAAATAGCAAAAACAATCGCTGATGCAAGATCTACACTCAAAAAAATTACAAGTGAACATTCAGGCTCTTGGAGGCCTCTTGTTTTATCACAGAACCAATTTTAAAATTGGCTTTATAATCATTTACTGACTTTAAAAATTTAATCTAAATATCAAGGAAGTAAATATAAAAGTCGTATGTTATTATTTTTTACCCCGACTATATTAAATTACAAACATATATTCTTGTCGACATTTGTGAATAACCTTGGCAAACTGGAAAAACCAAATAAAATTTCTTCACTTCAGAAACCTACTAAAAGGAAACAGAAAATGTTACAATTTTGGGAATAAGATGCTGTGAAATAAATTTAATTCTAAATGGCTCATCAAAACACAATTAAAATATGTAAACCAACTGGCAAGACTGTCAATGTGATTTTAAAAAACTCGTTACATCTTTATAAAAAAGACAAAAAATTAAAACTGGGTGTGCGGGATTATTACAGACTATTTAAAAAAAACCTTAATTTACATAAATAAATACAAAAAGAAGCGACCACAACCAATCTAAAGGATATGAAATTTGGTCATTTTAAATTCTAAAAAAACACGTATATAATTAAATTTACTTTTCACTGAACATGAAATATCCCGTTCTGTGTTCTTGCTTTATATTTTCTCTCGTATTTCTATATTCTCGTGGTCTGTTCAGACATAATTTCAAACACCTTGATGACGCCACTATCTTAGCTATATGTCATTAATTAGTTTTGAGTGTATTAGTGCACAGGTCCCGACTTCTGGATATTTATTTCTTTTTTATTTTATTTTTGTTGTTGTCTTATTTCATGAATACATTGTACTTTTTAATAAATATTTTCTATAACAACGCAAATTATGCGTTTATTATCAATGTGCTATCCACGTCCTTATACTAAAAAATCCTAAAGGGATATAAGCCGCCATTTTGGATTTCCTACCTCTGCCACGATTACAATCAATTAAAAATACTTCCATGTCACAATTTATTTTATATCTGCCCTCAATCTCCTCCAAAATGAATGATCTTCAAAATCCAATCACCATTTTACCAAGCTACGACATTAAACTCGATAATTTGACGAATTGTATCCGGGGATTCCATTAACAAACATGGTCGCCGCTGCTAAAAATAGAACAAAGGAGTGAAACGCAGTTGTTGGCTCATATTTCAAAACTAAAGCAGTAAGTGCAAAACTGACAGAATGACCGAAGTCAAAACTTATCATATTTCGCGTCGAAAGCAACGTTCCTCGTAACTTCACTATTGAAGTCAAAGGGACACAACTGTGATTCTCATTGACTTATACATACTGTTATATACAGTAACGTTGTTTTCGACCCGAAATACGCGAACTTTTGACTTTTCTTGTCGAATTAAAGAGTTTGATGCCGCATCTTGGTAAAATGGTGAATGGATTTTGAAGATTATTCATTTTGGAGGAGATTTTTAATTGATTTTAATCGTGGCAGAGGTAGGAAATCCAAAATGGCGGCTTATATCCCTTTAGGATTTTTTAGTATAAGGACGTGGAAAGTGTATAGCATATTGATAATAAACGCAGAAAATTCGTTGTTACAGTGAATATTTATTAAAAGTACTCATGAAATAAGATAACAAAAAAAATAAAAATAAAAAAAAATAAATTTCCAGAAGTCGGGCCCCTGTGTATTAATGCCGTTATGCCGTTGTATACATCGATAATGTCATCAGTAGAAATTTGAAACAAATTTTTTTGTGAAAATTGTTTAAAAAAACAATATGACATTTAAACAATGTTCGGCTGAAAATGAAGGTCTTTTGTGGCGTTTCAATGGAAAGTGGTATGGTTTATCTTTTCACCTTCATAATCATTGTTGGTGTAGTTTTAGATGGGAAATATCTTATTGGATTTATAAGCGTTTCAAAGAAGTTGTGAGAGAAAAAAACATCGAACATCTATCTTTCGTATGCTGAACAGTGTTACTTGGATTAAACATTAATTAGTCCCGCCTATAAAAAAAATCCTGGAAAATGAAAAGTTTTAATGAAGATATGGATTTTCAGCAGAAGAAATCAAATAAGATACCAGAGCATCGTCAAAATCAGGAAAAGCAGATTTGTTATTTTTATTTAAACTGAAGATTTTTAAAACGAGTGAATGGAGATTTTTTTAATAAGAAAGGCTAAAACTGGAAAATACACAAAAAACCTACAACATGTTATTGGTATTGTCAAAGATATTCCACTCAATGATTTTCAAAAATAATTTTACAATATTTGAAAGGTGTCACCCCACGGGCCAGTCGTATAGTGGATGGATCTGGTGGCACTAGTAAAACCAATCTCCGGTTCAACAATTTATTAGAGAACAGCAAAAATGACTTCTTGACCAAATGCGTGTGTTTGTGTCTCTCTCCTGGTTGGGAAAATGTTGACGCTTTTATTACAACTTGTAGCTCAACAATTTTCCGACCATAATTATATATAATGATAGAAAATGTCCACTACGGCGTCACAAATATTCCCAAACATCTGCCGTAGTAGACTTCTCCTATATTTCCAATAAGTAATTGAACAATATAATTTGTTTATAATTTGACTATTACAATTATAGTTTCTGCAGTCCGCTTTCTAAAATATTTAATGACAAATTGTCCGAAATTCAATTTCCTATATGGTCTGATAACATTTTAATTCACTTCAGTATTAGATAAATTATTCCAATAATAACTAAATATTGTTTGTCCATATAACAAGTTCAAATGTTCAAACTTTGTGTAAATTCTTGTCCTAATTAAATATCGGAGTTGTAGTTTTCATCTCAGTTGAAATGCACAGTTTCTTCTTCCATTAAAATGTCCCATATATATATATATATCTATAACTTATATAGTTCTGGATGTTGCACTCGACTGTGTCACACTCGCCCCCTAACAATTAAAAGATATCATCGATAGCTTTTACTGTTCTTTCTGGTTTACAGTATAGTTCACATTGGCGATTTATAAGCACAACTTCAGGTTCTATCAACGTAGCTCATATAGGTATGTCTATTTACAACAGTTCCTTTTACGAGATTACTAAATGTACAGTTCACTAAATATTGTTAAGTTACTCCATATACATCGAGTCTATTTACACCAATTCCGGACTTCATTTGTTGACAGCGATCTTTGGATACAACTGTTTAACGGTAAACGGCTGGACTTCAGATGGCGCAGAGGCAGCTATTGGCTCATCTCTGGGGACGGTTACATCGTCATCCGGCTTAACCGGTACCATCTCTACCATTTCCACCATTCCACCATGTCGACTCGCCGATCCCGGCAGGGTCGCTTTTTGTTCTCTATTATCACTCTTGGCCACCCCTTTTGAATTATTTCTAATAATTTTGATACAATTAAAGATTCGTTTTCGACAACAAATTAAAATTATACATGTCAAAATGATAATAATTAACAAAATAGCACTGACATATGACGTAACTGATCTTATTAACATAGGTTCCATCTGCGGATTAATCTCACTTAGTTCATCAATGAGGGTACCCAGGGGAATCTGTTTTATTTCCTTTAACTTAGACGGCAATTTTATATTGTCAAAATTTGGAAATGTTTTATAAAATGGTTCCCATAAATTTTTACTTATAAAATGATAATTCTTTAAGAAATCTCTTAGATAATTATTTAGCTCATATTTACTTTCTTGATGATAGAAAGATGTTAAATGCATGTGACCTCCAAAAGCGGAACAAGTCATTTTTAACGTTAATATATCTATAGGGGGATGAATTAATACCGAACTATTGTCTCCTAATTTAATATTAGAATCTCCACAAACAATGTTAAATTGAATTGGGTTTAAAGCAGCAATTGCCCATCGACCGTCTGATAAATATTGCGCGTTTGGCAAAATAACATTCGTATTTATTACTATTTTACATACTCTGCGTAATTCAGTTACTTCGCCCATAAATAGTTTAATAACACATAATGGACTTGAATCAATAGGATAAATGGGACTTTTAATTTCACAATAATCACGCGATTCCGTAGCACATTTCTCAGCGTTTTCAGAAGTTAAAATAATATATTCTGTTTTTCTCTTATTTACCGCTAGGTTATTTGTCTCCAGATTATACTGAGCCAACAGACTCGCTCCTTGTGACTTATTTATATTCATAGGAGCTACTGCTAAATTAATAATAGTGTAAAGTTCAAACTGCCCGAATGAATCTAATAGTGGTATAGAGATAACTACAATAAGTTTATCGTTTTCTATTAGAGTCGCACAAGTCAGTGTCTTGTAAAGATTCCATAAATTCTTTATAGGATCAACCGGAAGTTGAAACTGACTTGTTAATTTTGATTTCACATCAAGTAATAAATTTCTTAGATCTGTTGGTCTAATTACTGAAGGAGACAAATGTCTTAGTGACAGCATGTTAAGTTGGAGCTTAAGATGCTGTAAATAATCCCTAGCTATCCCAATGAGTTCGTGTAAATCACTTAAAGATCTATCGAATTTTGCATAAAGTCTAACAAAGTTATCAAGATCTTGAACATCGTTCGCTAGTGTCATACTGAAATTTTTGATTTCACTGAAACTATCTATTAAGTGATTTATACTATTCCTATTTTCCGATATTTGACCTTGAGATAATTTCATAACCGAAATACTTTCCGAAAGTACATGAGTTACCTGTTTTTGATTTTTCGCCAACGTATTTATGTTCCTTTGGATTGATTCCACATCGGATTCGCTTAACGTACCAAAAAGAAAAGACAACGCCTTACCGACAATAGGAATGAGGGAACGCCTACTTCTATCATTCGGTTGCACCACGTGAAGAGATTTAATATCCCGTAATTCTGTTAGAAGGAAAGTCTGAGTTTGGTTTAAATTTTCTATTTCATGCTTTAATATGCTAATCGTATTTTCAAATCGTAAATATTTTCCTGGATCTTGTCTTTCCTGTTGCCAATATCTTAGTAATTCTTCTGAAACACCCCTAGCAGTTTCAGTCAAATGTTCGTTAAGTTTAACAATTAAAGATTGATAGGGCGACAAATCTATTTCAAATGCAACCAACCACCTCGAACGGGTTGTGGTTATATCTTTAATTTTCTCAAAAATTACATTTTCTCTAATAAAAGACGCCTGAACTGGGATTACCAAGAGTGCCAATAGAAGAATTTTAATTTCCATATTTTCTTGTTTTCTGAAAACCAAGACAGATATTTAAATAAAATCATAACTGGGTTTCCAACAACCACGAGCTACAAGTCTTTTAAAAACAACATAATTCTTAAGATAGCCCTCTTTAAACTGTATTCCTAACTGTCGAGCAAAGATACACTTCACCATTTCAATATATCTCGTCTTTGTTAAAACATAAAGAAATTGAACATAATTAATAGCGTTATTCGGTCTTATCTGATCACATGGCACGAACCTCTCGATAAAGTTCTCGAAAACTTCAAGGACATTACAAAGTTTTACAAAAGGTACGTGATAAGCAGAGTTAATGGGCTTAGACTGTGAGATGCTTTTTATAATTTCTTGGAAATCTTCTAATGTACAACAATTTTCAACTGGAACTATGTTCCATTTTACTGTTGTCCATTCCCGTTTAAGTCTAGCCGAATTTTCATAAAGTGTTTCAGGAGCTTTAATTGCCCATTCCTCCCACTGTAAATAAACAGCAGGGGGATCTGTATCATACGAAGGATCAGGGATGTCCAAGAGTTCAATAAATTCTTCATATTCTTTTTCCATCTGCAAGAACATAAGAATATATTTTACTTAAGATGTCAATTGTCTGATTAATTGGAACATGCGGCCAAGACTGCTCTAGCAAGCAACATGTTCAAGTTGTCGACCTTTTTTGATTTATGCTTTTTGTCCGTTTTATAAACCTGATCGACCATCATCTCGCGTTCACTGTCGTTATCAGTGGAGTTTTCGCTATTTGACATGTCCATGTCATCATTATCGCGAGACAGAGTTTGCTTTTCGAGAAGTTTCTTACCTCTTAATCTCTTCTTGAGTTCCATGAGGGGAATGTCATCTTCCGATGACCAATCCTCTCTTTCGTTTCTCGCCCATTTAGCCATCTTGGCTCTAGGCATCTCTGCACCAGAGGACTCAATTTCGGATTCCGAATCTTCTTCGGATTCTTCCGGTGGTGCTACATAAACAGACTTTCTTAATGGTCTACCCACCTGATCTTTCGGTATTTCCCAATTATCTATATTAGCCGGTCTTAAGTGTCTAGCATGTGCCTTGGTAGACTTACCCGTTAGTTGGTTCTTGACTCTAAAACTTACAGGGGATGTTTTTTCTATGATTCTATAATACGGACTCCATCTATTATCTAACTTGGACGTTCTCCTGTGATTCTTGAGATATACTGGGGTACCTACATTAAGTTCTACTTCCTTACTGTTCTTATCAGCATACTTACTTTGCCTTTTCTTAGCTTGTTTTAGATTTCGATACACTGATGTAAAAGTCTTGTGTTGCTGCTCTAGAGCTATTTTGTGATATTGTTCACCAGCATATCTCCGTCTCGGTTTTAAGAGGGTATCTATGGGGAGTACAGGATCCCTGTTGTATAGTAAGAAGAAAGGAGAGTACTTTGTGGAATCACTTACGTGAAATCGAATGGCTGCCAGCATTTGATTCAAGAAGAGGTCCCAACTACTTACATCTTCTTTAATTCTCTTTGATATAATATCATGCATGGTTTTGTGGAATCTTTCTACCTTACCGTTTCCTTGAGGGCTATAGTACGAAGTTGTGACATGATGTATATTTAAAGCTTTTAGTGTTTCTCTTACAGCTTCGTTTACAAACTCGCTCCCATTATCTGTCAATAATTGAAGTGGGGCGGAGTATCTTGGAAATATGTGTTCAATCAAAAGGTGAACTATATTATCTGCGGATTTGTCAGGTACAGCATAGGCTTCTGGAAAACCAGAATAGAGGTCAATAAAGGAAACAATATACGTTTGTGGATACGGTCCCGATAAATCAAGTCCAATCTTAGCAAAAGGATAAGGTGGGATGTCAGTTTCTTGAAGTGGGGGTCTTGATATCTTGGCACTCCTCATTTGACAAGTGACACAATTGTCAATATATGCATAAAGTTCTTTATACATATTAGGAAAGTAATACTTAATTCTCATAGAATCATAAGTTTTATCTAGGGCCATGTGATCAAGGTAATCATGATATTGTTTAATCACTAATGATTTCAGTTTTTCTGGCACATAAATTCTCAACGTGGGTTCAGTGTCAGCGTTTGACAAATAGTAAACAAGTCCTTCAATAATCATATGTCTACTTTCTTCCGTCTTAGTAGCATTACCAGACTGAAGTCTTTTCTTAAGACTCAAAATATGTTCATCTTGTTCTTGTTCTTCTTGTAAATTAAGTTCTCCAGGAATATCTAGTTCTGGTTTGACCAATTCGTCCTGTTCATCCAGTTTGCAACTAGCATACTTCCTTGGGTTAAACTTATTAGAGTTCAAGGTGTTTATTTCAAAAGTTCTGTCGTCAATGTCAACATTGTCGTCAATTATCTCATTATCAGTTTCTTTAATAATGTGTTCAGAACTTATTGGAACCCTAGACAAAAGATCTGCACAAGAGTTTGCAGTACCAGCAATATACTCTATTTTGCAGTTGTACCCCGCGATTCCGAGGGCCCATAATTGTATCTTCTTATTTTGCATTGGGGCATCTAAGATATATTTAAGCGGCTTGTGATCTGTTCTAATAACAAAGTCCGCATTATGTAAGTAATGGTCTAACTTTTGCAGGGAGTAGTGAATTGCAAACGCTTCCTTCTCTATCGTAGACCATTTAGTCTGCGTTGGACTTAATTTGTGAGACAAGTAATAAATAGGTTTTTCATTTCTCACTCCATTAATCCCACAGTCGTCGTCTTTCACAGTTTGTGTAAGACATGCCCCTATACAGGTGTCACTGGCATCTGTATATAACACATAGGGTTCATTAGGATCGGGGTAAGCCTGCAACGGGACTACTGTCAGACTATCTTTCAAAAAGTCGAAGGCTTTTTGACATGCGTCAGACCACTTAAATTTCGCATATTTTCTTGTAAGCAAGATGAGAGGTTCGGCAATTTTTGAAAAATTAGGGATTAGTCGTCTGTAATAAGAACACATTCCCATAAATGACCTTACTTCTTTGACATTCTTCGGTGACGGTAAAGTGCGAAATTGCTTCTACTTTCTTGGGGTCAGGCTTAACGCCTTTCTCATTAATTACAAACCCAAGGTAATCAGTTTCTTTCTGAAAGAAGTTGCACTTTTTCAATTTCATTTTCAGCCCATGTTGACGGAGTCTATCGAAAACTTCTTAAATATGTTTTAAATGATCATGGGAATTTTTCGAGAAAACAATTATGTCGTCTAAATACGCTGTAGCGAAGCTTTCACAGTCTTCCAAGACTATATTTGCCAATTCTTGAAACAAACTTGAAGCTGTGGAAATTCCGAATGGCATGACATTAAACTGAAACAATCCCTTGTGACAGGTAAATGCAGTCTTTTCTTTACTCTCTGCCTGAGCAATACCTGCCAATATCCACTTTTTAAGTCGATGGTTGTAAAAAACTTAGCCCCTCCCAGTAATGTCAAAATGTCATCAATCAAGGGAAGAGGAAAAGAAATTGGTTTCAAAATTTTGTTCAAAGATCTGAAGTCTACGCACATCCTTTTCGTCCCATCTTTCTTATCTACTACTACCAAAGGAAAAGCCCAAGGTGACCTAGACCTTTCGATAATACCCGCCTCTAGCATTTCTTTTAAACATTTCTCTACTGTTTCCCGTTTATTAATTGGTATCCTATATGGTCTATTTTTAATCGGAGGGTGATTTCCAGTGTCTATTTTCATCGTAACTGTCTCCGTATGTCCTAAAAAGGACAAATATACCTAAGGAGCAATCAAAAAAACGTAATCCATAGGACAGACAAACCCGGGAGACAAACGAACAACCACAAGCACAACAAATAAACACAGAAAACTGAAAACAATGAACAACACGAACTCCTATAAAAACCAGGAGTGAACCCAGGTGCTCCGGAAGGGTAAGCAGTTCCTGCTCCGTATACGGCACCCGTCGTGAAGTTCAACAAAGTCAATCCGGTGGAAGTCACAAATCGTAGGAGGCACATGAAAGGTTACGACAGTGGGAACAGGTCCAACATCATCTTAGATATTGGAACACTGTAATGGTCAATCAATTCATGATGACGACCGTAAAATTTCCTAAGTGATGACATCAACTTATCCCTGATAAAACCCTGGTTAAGAAGCTTTTGTGACAGCAGTAATCCTCTTTGTCGAAAGTCAGGGTAACTCACGCATGCTCTTGAAAATCGGATAAGCTGAGAAACGTAGACGCCATATGCAGGCGATGCTGGTATATTGCTACTAAGTCAGTGTCTTTTTCGGCAAACAGGTCAATGTTATCCCTAACAAGTTTCTCAATCATATATTTATGTTCTCGTGGCACGTTAATGCTATGCAAGGTCTTAGTATCTTCTTGTTTTGAAATTTCACTTACATTTAAAGTTGCAACATCTTGCTCAGTGATAATTTGACCTTTTCCAACTACTTCCCCTCTTTTAAACTTAAAAAATTTGTTTGTCTGATTAACTATCATAACTGGAATTTTTCTTGAATTACTTACCTTTGCTATTGATTTAAATACCACAAGTCCCGGTTCCTCACTCAGGTAACCCGAGTCCAAAGAAGAAATTTCAAGTAATTCTGAACTAGATATTTCAAAACCTCGATTTACCTTAACTGTACATACCGTTGTGGATTGAAGTCTTAAAGTCGTTTTCTTACATAATCTTAGTATCGAAGAAATGTGAATATCTTCCTCTAACCTGATATAAGTTTTATCAATTCTAATATATCCCAAGTCAAAATACAGGCGGGCGCCATTTTGTTTCAACCATTCACGCCCTAAAATCATGTTCCTATTGATACCTTCCACTATATAAAATTTATGAGTCAAAGTAAGATTTCCCATTTTAAAAATAATATTAGCACAACCCTCTATTTTAAGCGCGTCTCCACTGACAGATTTGATACATGGTCGATCGCGGATTAATTTTGGTTTATCTTTTATATTTTGCCAAATTCTTTTATGAATTAAAGAGATATCTTCTCCCGTGTCTACAAGAGCACGGAGTCTTTGATTCCCAATTTTTACAATACAAGAGTTTGGATTCCCAGCCAAAGAAATGGTATAAATTGGAAAAGGGGATTTCTTTGAATGGCTCTCTCCGGCATTGTTACGTCGGAGAGAGCTATTTAGTTTCCCTGACGGTCGTTTTGAGCTGTACGAGTACCATTTCGGCACTCTCTACTAATATGGCCAACCTGGCCACAGTTCCAACACACCAACTCTCCCCGGGAAAATTGTGATGCCCTATTTCTCCCTAATCCCTGTCCCTGTGGACTATTTCTATTTCTTGGACTCCCAAATACTTGTGGACTAGTTATCTCGTTTATTAGTCTTACTCTACAGTCTTTAGCCCAATGACCCGGCTTTTTACACCTCACGCAACGCCTTGGTCGAAAATGATCAATTTCCATGGGTGTTTCTTTCTGTTCAGGGACATTAAAATTTACTCTGGTTTTTGAAGACACAAACCTTTTGGGTTCCTCGTCTTGTCTTAATGCAAATCGTTTTCGGATATTTTGTTCCCTCATTGCTAATTTCACCGCGTCATTGAACGTACGCGGTTCTTCTCTTAAAACTTTCATTTTCAAATAGTCATAGTAGAGTCCGTCTAAGAACACGTTTATCATTTGTTGTTCGACGATGGGGCGGTCCCCTGCTTGAGGATATGCATCCTCCGCGATGTTTAATAAACGTTCGGCGAATATCTGAACGTTTTCGTTAGGCTTTTGTTTTGTCTTGCGTAATACCGCAAAAGCTTGATGTTGATCATTAATCTCTGCGAAGCGGGAAGTCAAACTAGGTTTTAATTCTAGCCAACTTGGTTCGTCACGTGTAGCTTCCTTATCGTTTAAATATCGACGAATGAAATCACCTACAGGACCAGAACACGACTGATAAGCTATACGCGGAATATCTCTATCTCCTACTCTAGTTAACGTAGCATATTTTTCTATATTTTTTACCCAGTCTTTAAATTTATGAGGCTCTCCTTCGAAATTAGGTACAATTTGTGACACACTTTGAGTATATATTGCAGATGTTAAACCTGTTAATTGACCAGTTACGTGATCATTATGCCTTTGCTGTTCTATAAGAAGTTGCTGAATTTGTTCCGGAGTGGCCATTTGCAATCTTTGAAAAACAAGAAAACGTCTTACCTTTCCCGACGAGTTTACAACGATTCAGATCCTGGTCGTCACGGCACCAATTACTACGTGTCACCCCACGGGCCAGTCGTATAGTGGATGGATCTGGTGGCACTAGTAAAACCAATCTCCGGTTCAACAATTTATTAGAGAACAGCAAAAATGACTTCTTGACCAAATGCGTGTGTTTGTGTCTCTCTCCTGGTTGGGAAAATGTTGACGCTTTTATTACAACTTGTAGCTCAACAATTTTCCGACCATAATTATATATAATGATAGAAAATGTCCACTACGGCGTCACAAATATTCCCAAACATCTGCCGTAGTAGACTTCTCCTATATTTTCAATAAGTAATTGAACAATATAATTTGTTTATAATTTGACTATTACAATTATAGTTTCTGCAGTCCGCTTTCTAAAATATTTAATGACAAATTGTCCGAAATTCAATTTCCTATATGGTCTGATAACATCTTAATTCACTTCAGTATTAGATAAATTATTCCAATAATAACTAAATATTGTTTGTCCATATAACAAGTTCAAATGTTCAAACTTTGTGTAAATTCTTGTCCTAATTAAATATCGGAGTTGTAGTTTTCATCTCAGTTGAAATGCACAGTTTCTTCTTCCATTAAAATGTCCCATATATATATATATATATATATATATATATATATATATATATATATATATAACTTATATAGTTCTGGATGTTGCACTCGACTGTGTCACAAAGGATATAACCATTGTCGAGTGTTCTACACTTGATGATACAAATGGATGCAATAAGCTGCAAATGACACTCTTTCGGGAGTCGATTTAATAAAAAAAGTCGTTTCCTTCAACCGTTTGTTGCTGTAAAAACTGTATATTATAATATCATACTTATTCATGGTTTCGATATTTGGGTACAAAATTCATGAAAAAAGGCAACTAAGCCTTATATCCCCGCGCCTTTGCTTTGAACTCTCATAGTATTTATTATATAAACCACGTTTCCTGGTCTAATATCAAATGTAGAAAGTGGAGTAAGAGGTTAATATACACTTTCCCAATGTTGGA
Source organism: Mytilisepta virgata (assembly GCA_028015205.1). Lineage (NCBI taxonomy): Eukaryota > Metazoa > Mollusca > Bivalvia > Mytilida > Mytilidae > Mytilisepta > Mytilisepta virgata. Next base: position 54,062,799 of record CM051518.1, on the reverse strand, counting down.
ACCTTAAGAAATTTCCCCCATGTGGTTGCATAATGTCATTGGATATATATAATATGGGTTGTAATTCTACGAACTAGAATATATTCAGAAATTCCAACTGTTAGGGCTGATTCTTGTTACAATTAGGCGAGAAATCTATTTACATTAATCGAGAAGAAAAAACTATTTCTGAAAATTATTTTAAGCTTACTTAACACTTTACAAAAGCCTGTATAATATGAACAATGTTATTGTAAACCAGACTAGTTTACTTGCTGCAAAGGTATCAATCAGTTGCTAGTATTTCGATACTAGCCTGAAATTGATACTTAAAAATTACTGTTACAGAATTGTCAAATTGATGAAAACTAAGGAGTATCTCCCTCGTGCTTTGCTCTGTCCTCAGTTGGTTTGGGCTTTACCCCTTTTAGTCATTTTCGGTATTTTTTACTTGCTCCTCAACGTTTTAGATTGTTGTTGTGGTTTTCAATATTTTAGGCCTTGATCAGAACCAATCGATGAAATGTGCCCATCTTGTGCATCAAAATTGGTATCAAGAATTTTGATTTTATCAAGTAACTTTTGATGCATTTTTTGTATTCTCACTTTGCGTTTTGCGAGTTCTTAAGTATTTCATGCTCTGGAAGAGTTCAGATTTATTATTTTCATTTTGGCACCAGGTATAAAATTGTAAAATGTTGCTTTATAAGAAAGAATATCAGACAAAATCAAGAAGTCCTATTTTCTTTGAAACAAAATCAAAAAGGGATGAGAGCTAAAAAGATGTCTCACTGAATTTGTATTATGATGACGAAAAAGATATGTGAGGGATAGGGGATTATCCCTCTAGGAATAATGAATAATTTATTTTTCTTAATTTAACAAAAAAGGGAAATTATATCATTTGAAGATGTTAATTTCAACAATTTTTAAGATATGTAGAAAATAAAATTAAATAGAGGAGAGTCTAGATTATCCCCATGGACTATGGTTTGATGGCTGCGATCGAAGCTATTTCCAAGATAAATTAACATTTATCAAAAGAAGGCGAGAGGACTAACCCCCTCCCCCTCTTTTGCACTCATAAAATACATCTTATTCATCTTATTACAAAAAATATGCGATTGGTTTATCTGCTCAATTCTATTGCAAAGCAACTGCACTCGGAAAAATTTTATTTTTTGTATCAGTGTCCTGGATCATTTACCCATTGACTCCAAAATCAATAGCTTCTTTCCCACCCACCAACTTGGGTTTACATCTTACATTATCACCCAAAAAACGTAAATTCTATTTTTAGCATCAGTGACATTGATCCGTGACCAAAAAAGCAAAACAAATAACATGAATAATGTTATTCCCCTCACTTTGGTGTTCACATGATAACTAAGTTATCATTCTGAAGCTACTTTGGCTGTATGATCTCCCGAAAAATTTTCGTGGACCATAAAGATTCGGAAAATATAAGTGAGTGTACTGGTTCTTTGTAATGTTTTATATTCAGGGTCACTTGGCTGATATGCAATATATATATAAATCATTTATTTTTTTTTTAAACATTAGACAGGAATTTGAATAAAGACTTATCACTGGCATTTAAATGTCTGATGTTTTAATATCATTACAAACTGTTTATTCACTTTAGAAAATTGTAGAGGATACCTGTAGGGTTCGTAAGTGCAGAGCTAAAAGAAATGTAAATTTAAATACTTTTTTGGTATATGTTTTATTTAGTTTTTTCTTTTAATTGTAGTTCAAGACTACTTCCTGTTTTCATCTAAGATTAATATAACATTGAACTTGATAAGTAAGTGCGGATAAAATAACCTTCAGCGACTCCAAAATAAAATCAACTGGAAATAAGGTGAAAGGCTTTCCTGTCAATAATACAGTTCTAAGGTACCAGATCAAACAGTTTATAAGTCTTACGGCTACATTTGTCTTTTTACAAAACTCATTGCATTCTACGGTTGAGATTTCCAATCCAAATAAAATGTATCACAAAAACTTAATAAATTTGATGCACTGTATTGCCATTTCGTTGACTGACAACTCATCAGCAGTGCTCGAGATCAAAACTAGAAATTAATGGATATCAATTGTGCCATTCTCCTCACACTGTGAATTGAATTTAATTTCATTCAAGATTGATCTCCGTTTATTAATTGTGTGGTTATTTGTTCATTGGTGAATATGTTGAAACCTGTTGAGATCCCCAACAATTATATTTCAGTTTATACCTCAGTGATTTCACTTTAATATTCCTCAAATAAAACCCTGGGATTTAATTATTTTTACAATTTGAATTACTTATCAATGTTTGATATTTTACAATCTTAACTGCTCTTTTGCAAGGTTTATGTGCATTTGAATGTGGCATTGATACTCCTAAGATTAAATAATGGTTTTGTACATATTGAGTTTGAATTTAATCCAAGGTATACTATTTTTATTGGACTATATGATGAGAGAGCATTAAACCCTTTATCGTTGAATGGTCCGTTTAATAGCTCGACAATATCCGACCAGCAGCTATGATAGCCTTAGCTAGTTTTAAAGTTAAAACGAGCAGAGTCTGACCCTGTTATCTAAATTATATACCGTCCAACCTATTTTCGCAGTTCTAGCAGGCGGTTACCTTGTTGGTATTCATACTGGCTTGATTTTTATAGTATGTTGTATACACCAAAGTGTCAGGATAGATAACGAGGTTTGGGTACCCATAAAACCGATTTAATCCCACCAGAGTCTGTACCAATTAGACAATCCTGACTCTCTGTTCTGTATCTGTTTTCGTTTTGTGGTCTTTTATGTTATTTTTTTTGTCCGGGTTCTGTTGGGTGGGGTTGATTGGTTGGTTTGTCATTGTTGACCTTTCCTATTACCCATTTAGTTGCTTAGTACATTGGAATTCGTTTTCCGAATGTCCGGAATACATGGTTGAAAAAGTATTCACCACACAGCAGAAACGACTTGCCCATAATTATAATCAGTCAACTTAACTATATGGACGTTATCAGAAACACAGACAAATACTAAATACCTGAAAAGAAACCATAAAACCTATTTTCCACACCTGAGCTAGCAATTTGGAAAGTCTAACGTTTCAAGATGTATTTCACGTCTGCACCGACACTGACAAAAATTCGTGATTTGTTTTGCTTCGTACTTGCAATTTATAAACATGTATTAACGAATTGTAATCTGTTGTATTAAATTTATTCGGTTATATACATGCATTTATTTTATTTTGTAGTAGCTTTTAAAAACATATTTTAAAATTGATATTCTTTGTTTTACATTTGTTTATTTGGGTTGAAGCACAAATCAAATTCAATGATGAGTTCTAATATTTTACAGGCGTATGATAAACGAAATTCCCGACAGCTCTTGTATGACGTTTCATATCCGCCTAATTATAATTTTGAGATTCGCAATTTTCCAACACGGGTCAGAACCCTTGAGAAATGATTATAATTATAGGAAATTTATATTTACAGAATATCAAAAGTTAAATTGACTCTGGAAAAAGTGTCATTCGTAATTCATTCCATCTTTGTATCATCATGTGCCAACCACTCGATAATGCTTATATCCTTCCAGATTTTATAAAACTCTTGTGGAAAATCATTGGATGGAACATTTTTTACGATTACAACAATCTTCTGTAGGTTGTTTGTGTACTTTTCAAATTTTGCCCTCTCCAATTCAAAAAATCTCCATTCACGCTTTTTAAATTCTTCAGTTACAATAAAGATAATGTATCTGCTTTTCTGAATAGATGTTGATATAGTATCTGCTAATATATCTCCCGCTATAAAATCCCTGTCTTCAATACAAATTTTCATTTTCCAGGATTTTTCTATGGTAGGGACCAATTCATTTTTAATCCAATTAACACTGTCTGCAGCATATGAAAGATAAATATCATACATAAACGTTCGGTGAATTTCTTCTCTAACAACTTCTTTGAACCGCTTATATATCCAGTAAGAAATCTTCCATCTAAAATTGAACAGAACTGCAGCAATAATAGTTATTATTATTAAGGTGAAAAGACAACCCATGCCAATCTTAAGCCACGTGCTGCTATCGCAATGATTGAATAAATCATGGAATTCTCTGTATACACTCAAAGTATCCGACCTAGAACCATTACTCAAACGACAACTGTAATTTCTGTTTTCTAAGTCCAGTTTAGCCTTTGTTTGAAACAACCATTTGATAAAGTCTGTTGTATCACAGTTGCACAGGAAGACATTGCCTGAAAGTTTAAGAGAGAAGCCATTCTTATTTCTTTCATTTTGTCCGTCTATCCAGCTTCCCATCGTCCTGTTGACTGACTGTATCTGATTGTGTCTAATATCTAAATGTTCTAATGTCTTTATGTGAGTTAATGCAAAAGGTATTTCTAGAAAAAGATTACCTAATATTATCAATGTCTTAAGATGTGTGTTGTTAAGGAATAAATATTCATCTATAATCCATATACTGTTGTTAGAAATATCTAGCATCTCAGCGGAAGGGAAATTATTTCCTATGATATTACTTTCCCATAAGTATTGTCCTAGATTTGCATCTTTCATTATCAAATATTTAACAGTTTTTAGAAAGGGCAGATTTGCATCTTTCATCCAAAGACGTGAACTTATCCCTGAAATGTCCAGATGTTGCAAGTTATAAGTACCGTGTATTCTGATACCTTTAAAAGTTTGAATTTGGTAATAAGAAATATCAAGATGGCGTAAATTGGTCATGTTTTTTATTATCAATTTATGATTGCGGTAGATTCCATTACTCATGAAGTGTGATAGTCGTAATGTATGAAGTTTACTCGGAAGAGATAATGTAATCGTAGCTTTGCCTTTTCCAGTCTCATAGTTGTTCTTGTAACTGTAGGTAGCGTTGTTCATGGTACCGAAATCGTTAGTAACTATCTTCGTGGATTTCTGCAATATTTCATTATTATAAAGTTCCGGTGGTATATTCTTACTGTTTGAATCTATATGTAATAACTCTGGCACACTGTTGTCAAAATAGGGGACTGGAATATATTGAATTCGAAGGAACTTCATCGGATTATACGAATAATCAAATACTTTTAGATTTGTTAATTTTAACAATAAAGGTAGTAAATATACAAGATTGCGGGTCTCTGTCAAAGAGAATCTATTTCCAGTTAACACTATGTTCTCTAAGCAAGAGGGATTCTTAAATGAAAGCAGAGAACCAGGTTCTATATCCACGATATCTAAGTCAGCTAGAACTAATGTATTCACACAAATAGTTCTTAAAAATTCAGTCATTTTGTCTGTGAGTATCACAGCCATACCATAGTCAATTCTTACTTTTCTGTATATGATAGCTTTCATGGATTTGTTTCTAAGAGGATACAAAATTCGCAATATTGCCCCCAGTTCCGACTGAATATTGTTAAAACTAAGTATTTGCAGATTGGAGAAAGGTCTTAAAAAGTCCAATTCAATCACCTTGATAAGCGGAACAAGACTCTTGTACGAGCTAAAGTAAATTTCTTGTACGCTGTCAGGAAATTTTGAAAATGTTTTATTCGTCAAAGTCCGCTTCATATTTGGATTTATTTCTTGAAATAGACTATGAGGGACGTTTGAAGACAAAACTTTATGACAAACGTGATGACTTCAACTTTCCTATTGTTAATTTTCCCTTCTTGAGTAGCAATATACCAGCATCGCCTGCATATGGCGTCTACGTTTCTCAGCTTATCCGATTTTCAAGGGCATGCGTGAGTTACCCTGACTTTCGACAAAGAGGATTACTGCTGTCACAAAAGCTTCTTAACCAGGGTTTTATCAGGGATAAGTTGATGTCATCACTTAAGAAATTTTACGGTCGTCATCATGAATTGATTGACCATTACAGTGTTCCAATATCTAAGATGATGTTGGACCTGTTCCCACTGTCGTAACCTTTCATGTGACCCCTACGATTTGTGACTTCCACCGGATTGACCTTGTTGAACTTCACGACGGGTGCCGTATACGGAGCAGGAACTGCTTACCCTTCCGGAGCACCTGGGTTCACTCCTGGTTTTTATAGGAGTTCGTGTTGTTCATTGTTTTTAGTTTTCTGTGTTTATTTGTTGTGCTTGTGGTTGTTCGTTTGTCTTCCCGGGTTTGTCTGTCCAATGGATTACGTTTTTTTGATTGCTCCTTAGGTATATTTGTCCTTTTTTTTTGTATATGTAACAGTTAAATCTTAAAACTTTTAACATTCGCAGGTTCTGCAAACCGCTTTGATTGAAATCAGGATTCTTTGATAGGTCTAGATATAAATGTTTTAAAGTAGATAGATTTCCAAAATAAGGATAAATAAGACGATCTAACAATTTACTTTCAGTATTTCTCCTAATATCCAACTTTTCCAGTGATGTAAGAAAATTAAATACTCTGCCTTGATACGACACTGATAGATCCAGCTCGTTGTCCGACATTGATAAGTTAATTAATTTATTCATTCCAGCAAAAGCATCGAGTTCTATTTTCCAAAGCCCATTGTATTCCATGTTAACATTCAACAACTGTGCATAATTCAGAAATGAGTTATTCGTCAAAATGTTTATTTCATTATATCTCATATTCAAATTTGTCACATTCCTTGGTAGGTCTTTCGGGATGAATTTTAATCCCATTTGAGAACAATTTGCCACAGTACCTTGAATTTTACATATGTGGTTATGAATTATTCCGAAAATGGAACACAGAATAACAACGGGAAATACTCCAAAAGCCATGACACAGATGATGCTCTGAAAACTGACGAAAGCATATATTTAAAAACTAATACAGTCTGAATCAAAAATCCCCTGTTTAATGAAGTATAAATCATTAAATATACATATATTAAATATTTATATAGATAGTAAACAAGTTATTTCATGCTGCAGTAATTAACTGTACGGTTATTTAAATATATCTAAATTGTATACCGTTATTTTCAGTTGGAAATACGTCAGCATATGATGAATTGTAATTTGATGTTAAAGTGTGTAACAAGTAATAGCTTTTCTAAAAAGCTAGCCGTCTCTTAGCTTTTTATTAATAAAGAGTATTATTTTTATGCATTATTAAACGTTCGTTAAGTCATCACATTAAACTTTCCCTTATCATATGTATTATTACTACCTTTCAATAAATATATTTACTACATAGTCTTTTTAAAGTATGTGTTTTGATGGCTTTTTGGGCTGCCTTTTTTTACTAAAGGATATTCAAAGATTTTAATTATTTATACTTGATTTTTTTTATCATGCATGCGTCCATCTCATGGTGTTGGGACGGCCAATCAGGAGACTTATCAGCGAATGCATATATGCATATATGCATATATAATGCGCGTTAGTGTGGGTTTTTTTTTTAATCGAAGTGTATATAATGACAATATTTCATAAATTCAGACTTTCATCTAAGGGAGCAACCTTTCAATTTTGGGGAGAGGGTGGTACTTGTTAGGCACAAGAAAGTGACCCTGGACCCTGGATTGTTTTTCGCAACAACCATGACATGTTTGGTAGTACTGTGGGCGTATGTTTACAAAATTTTCTCCGACTGTTTGATTCTATGATATATTCAGTTCTGCAATTTTCAGGACATTTTTATCATTTGTTTTGACTTTAAGTACATTTATTTCATTAAACAGTACTTTTTTTGTTATGAAATAAAAATTAAAAAATATTTCCCCCCATTAGCATGATTTCAAATGGTCTACGAATAGTCTGTTGATATTAATGCAATCAAAAAAATGTTAATTGAAATAGGATTGAAATAAAATTCTAAAAAAAAGTAAATCATTGCAAAATGCGGTTGATATTGGTTAAATGTATTTGTCTGCTTTAATTAATTTGAATTCAACTGATAATCTTCATAATGTTTTTTTTTTATTTTGGACTGCTGTTTCAGCAGTGAAAAAATCAGTTTTACTATCTATATTGACATTCCTCCACATAGCTTCTAGATATCCGGTCTTTAATGCTATCATAAGGTATAATTTTGCAATATCGTCCAATCTTCATTGAAAGATTTAAAAACAAAGGCCATAACTGGGTAAATAGGAACTCACTAAATACAATGAAAATGTATCGGCGAACTGCTAGAGATAAATCGAATTCAATGGATTTTTCTGACCTACAGCACAATGGACTATTCGAAAGGTATGTAAAGGTCATAAATTTTTTCCCTATGTTTACAATGGAGAATGTTAAAAAGTTATAATAAAAAAATTAAATCGGAAAGACTTATTGTTCATTTTTAAAATATACTTGCCGGTAACCTCCATTTTCAGAAATTTTTCAATAATTTTACTCATTAAGCTTTTAAACGCTTGTCATTTATCGAAAACTGAGAGACTCAGTTCGGTGCAATGTAGTTTAAGAAAAAAACGGGTATATATTGATAGAGTTTGATTAAATTTGGAAGTTTTATTACTAAAAACTAATATTTGGGTACCAAAAAAAGTCATACTTTTTTTTAAAAAGTGAGTCTGAGTTTGAAAACTATAACCCGCACAGAATTCTATAATTCGAAGGAAAGCTTATGGTTGATTAATTCTTATTATTGACTAACAATAGAATATAAGCCTAGATAAAACCTATCAATACAATACAAAAAGCTAAAGGCAAAGTACGCCAATACAGCACATACCCGTACAATATGCTGTATTGACTAGTCAATATGACATATTAGACTGGTTAGTCAATAAGGATCATATTGGACTGTTTAGTCAATAAAGGATCATATTGGACTAGTCAATATGACATATTGGACTGGTTAGTCACAAAAGTTTTTCTATATTGGCTTAGTTGTTGGTCCTTGGCTACCCATATTGGATTTCGACCTTGTTTAAGTCCAATATAGTTTGCCTTGGACCAATAATTAAGCAAATATGGGAAATCTTACGCAATAATACTATAATACAATCCCTACATACATGTATATGCCACACAAATCTTGTAATCTTATTTTTCTAAAAACCTGTCGGGAGTATTAAACATCTTTGACATGTTACTCAGTTAGAAAGAACAGTATTGGAAGAACAAAATAATTACTCTAACTTTTTAGGTATCAACTTCAAATTGACTCAGTTTCCACCGACAGAGTTGTACATTCAGCGGTGCTGATAATTTTTGACATTCGCTCATAACGATTCTGGAACCGTCTTGAATTTTCAGTGATGAATATACATCAATGTTACTTTACAATTAAAAACAGGGATAGAGTTTGGAAGTACCTAATTACAGTGTTCAAATAACTAAGATGATGTTGGACCTGTTCCCACTGTCGTAACATTTCATGTGCCTCCACCGGTTTGTGACTTCCACCGGATTGACTTTGTTGAACTTCACGACGGGTGCCGTATACGGAGCAGGAACTGCTTACCCTTCCGGAGCACCTGGGTTCACTCCTGGTTTTTATAGGAGTTCATGTTGTTCATTGTTTTTTAGTTTTTAGTGTTTATCTGTTGTGCTTGGGGCGATTTATTTGTCTTCCCGGGTTTGTCTGTCCAATGGATTACGTTTTTTGATTTGCTCCTTAGGTATATTTGCCCTCTTTAGCTGTATTTCAGATTTCTATAAAAAAATTTGCATGAAATTAGAGTATGTTGGAATGAATATCAAAAAAATAATTTATGTCACTTTCATGCTTCCCGAAATATGGTGCCGTAAGTTTTGGCAAACAGAAGTGTAAATACATAGAATGAGCGTCGATATCGCTCCAAAACGACAAATAGACATTGAATTATGATTTCTCGCAACACTGTCCCTAGAATACTTTTTAAAATGATATGCTATAGATATTGAAATTTTCGTTTTACTGATAAAATAATATATTATGGGTCACCACATTCATTTTTTGAATATGTCAAATTATTTAATATATGCAGAGTGAAAACAAGCGTCAAAAAGCAAAATAAGTGTAACATCGTCAAGAGTCGAGATGTAAACTGTAGATTTTTGGTGTTTTTACAAACAGAACATATAGTCGAATGATTTCTGGAGCAAAAACGAAGCTGGTGACCATATATATATTTACTATCAGTGAAACAGAAAAGTTTATAGCATTAAATATCATTTTCATAGAAAATTCTATAATTTTTCTTGCTCCTATGCTTATTTTTATTTAAAAAAAAACAGTAAAGGATTCAAAATTATTTTGTCCTTACAGCAAGCTTTTACCACTCGTGCAGATGAAATCTATATATGAAATGTAAAACTAAGATCGTCTTTGGTGGTCATCTTGTTTGGAGGCCGGTGTCATCTAATAAAATTTTGAAATTGGACCATCTAAGGACTGTTGCACCAAACTTTGGTCTCAAATGGCCAAATAGTTTCAGAGAAGATTTTTAAACATTTTTTCAGACTTTTTATTTATAGTCAGCAGTCCGAACTCCAAGCCCCATCATGACCATTCCATCAAAGTTTGATGCCACTCCATTAAGTGATTCCATAGAAGATTAAACTTAAGGACAGACGACAACTACGAGAAGCAAATAAACATAGTCCCTTTTACCATTTATATTTCCAAAACTGTGAAATATATATGTACGAACAACACTGAAAGCCTTCATCAAAATGAATTATAATAATATATTCCAATTTCATTAAATCGACTGCAAAGTCAAAATTTTACGTATCGTGTATTTTAAAACACTGACGCTGGCCTTGGTATTATAATTCTCGCTCCATATATTTTCAGATCTGAGTTGACTTTTGGTTTTTCGCGTCTCTCTAAAATTTTCTTCAGTTGCTGAATCATACAGTTGTACTCTGCTACTGAACCATAGCAAAATACGACAGCAAACGATTTTGTCCCCCTGTGACTTTTTTATCTTAACAATTAATTCATAATGCATAATTCAAAATAACTTTTCTTGCAACAAGGACAGATCGTATACTGAATCTGTTGATTACAATGCGCAATTTTGGATAATCCCTGATCAAAATTATAATCACCAAAATGCTTTGTAAATAAATGAATAAAACCAGTCATCAATTTTTAGAAAATGGATCGAGGCGCTGCTTTTTTTTCTTAATTTCAAGGAAAGAAAAATTCAGTGATATTTTACATTTAAACAAGCAATATGATGCTACCCCTAAACAGGAGGTAGGGATAAAAAATAAATTGAAAAAAGAACAGTTTTGACCCGTATGCATACAAATAATTATAGTAATATTCCTTTTTCAGGTTTGGAAAATAAATTTACTCTTGGTACTCATTTGTTGAAAAGATTAGAAGTGATATAAAAATAGATATTGAACATCAACCAGACAAATATTTTAGTCAATTGAAAATAAACTATAAAATGTACCATTACAGAACAATACAAGAAACTGACTTTGGTAAAATTTTCAAAGGATTCGATTTTTCACCTAAAGTTTGTCTTTATGGAAAACTTAAAACCGACTGTAAATTTGAGCTTTTCTTAATAAACAATAATATCACTTATACAAAATTATTATCAAAATTTTCACTAAGTGACCGACCTCTAGGCATTGACGTTGGCAGATATATCAACATTCCCAGAGAACAAAGATTATGCAAAAAATGTAAGGCTGTACGTGATGAGCATCACTTCTTTTTTATTGTGAATAATTCAACTTTGCGCCCATAATTTTTTAATTATTTTAAAAACCAAGTTCTATAATTTCAAGACCTGAATTTTACAATTTGCTTTTCATTCTCAGTCCCTCTCCCGAACTTGTTTGTCATATTGGAGCCTTCATTAAACAGTCTTTAGAACTGAGCTAGGGCATTAATTGGACCCCTGTCAGAAAGTTCATGCATATTTTAAGAGTAATTTAAAATAGTTTTTTTACAGACAAGTAAAAGTTCAAATTTATGTTTAATTTGCAAATGTTGCATGCAAGTTGTACCATCGTTTAATTAGGGAACATTTCATTTAATTTATTCTTATCAAACCAAATAAATTGAATAATTTAAATTAGTAATAGAAAAAAATAGAATCTGTTGCGGGATTATTAATATAAATATTTTCAAACATTTGACACCGATGAAGGTTCGTTCCAACAATATTTTATTTCGAGTTCGAGTTCGAAATATGCTCCGATTTGAATTCACAGTTTTAATATCTGTTTCGACCAATGAAATCTCATACACGTTACACGATTCAAATCGTAAGTTTATTACCACACGCAAACCACACGACACGATTCGCACGTTGCACGCACACGATTCACACGTTACAAGCACACGATCCACGTTTCGCACGTTACACGATGTTTTTGGTGATTTACACGTTCAACCAAGTGTATATACATAATATGATATGCCGAAGTTTTTAATCCTTCGACAAATATCATTTATCAATTTATATTTTCATAATACATCTTTTACATATAAGTATTTGTTTGATCGGGCTAAAACAACATCTAAATTAGCCAAGGGATTAAGAGGTCCTATGAAGATAAAATGTCTATTTATCTGTTAATTTACCTAAGAAATCTTCATTCATTCATTCATGCTTCTAAAGATTTGTGATTTTTTTTTATTTATAAATTTAGAGTTACATTTTCATATAAACTTTAATTTATATTATAAATATATATTATGTACAAATATTTTACATAGAGAATATTAAATATTTTTATTCACTTACATGTATGTTTAATTATAATTCGAATGAATAAATAATAATAAATTATATTGATATCAACTATATATTAATATAAATTAACAGTTAATATTTTATATTATATATTATACATGTATTATAAATAATAAATACAATATTTTTACACTTTAACTTATAATTAAACCATTTAGCATTGTATATCTGAGGTAAATGTACATGTAAATAAGTAGCCTAGTAGTCGTTCGTGGAACACACCCCCTATGACATGGTGTCTTTGTTTGAAAGAAGCCATAAAATATTGTGGCATAATGTTTATTCTACTGACAACTTTATTCTTATCATATCAATGGTTAATATGCCATAGCTAATTAGGTAATAACAACATGAAAAGGTTTATTGATTTTTAATAAATTAAAAATAAAATTTCACAGTTCTGTTGTAAGGTTTGATAAATTTCCCATTAAAAAAATTGAATATGCAAATAAATTTTTATTGATGAAAAAAGTTAAATGCGGACCGTTCAAAACCGGCTTCCTTTCATCGTACTTATTTATTTAAAATCAAATGCATTTTCAATCTTTCATTGCTATTCATATTCGGCTTAAATTTAATTATAATAATTCGTTTCGTTATATTCCGTTCGTATCTTACAAACACAATTTTTAGAAATCGCACGATCGGAAATCGTGTTTCGTGTAACGTGCATCGTGTGGATTGCGTGTAACGTGCGAATCGTGTGCGTGTATCGTGCGAATCGTGTACGTGTAACGTGCGAATCGTGTGCGTGTAACGTGTGAATCGTGTGAGTGTGGATTGGTGCATTACACGCTCAATTATACTGTGTTCAGTTTTCTGCACGATGTATAAATGTTGTATTTTGTCTACTTGTTATATTGCTTGACTCTTGTGGGTGTTATTTTGCAATAAGGTTTATTATTTTAGAAATAATAAATTGCTTCGCTGAGCGCAGCTGGATACGACCGCAGAGCTCTAACCCTGAACAATTGGGGCAAAAATGGACACAATATTCGCACTCGATACAGGTCTGAATTTGGATTGTAATTAAATATTTGACATATAATAGGTTTCTGACACAGAATAACTGTAATCAAAGAACTTAGAATTGGTCATATGATTTGAATTTATATTCAATTTTTTGCTTTTTGTGCAATACAATATGCTGTGGCGAATTGCCCCCCCCCCCCAAAAAAAAATAATTTACCCCCTTTTTTGCTCTTGTGCAATACACTATGAAGTTGCACATTGACCCCCCAAAAAAAAACAAAAAACAAAAAACAATAAAAATTATTGTAACCCCTCCCCCTTTTTTGCAAAAAAAAATTTGAAATTTTCTTTTTAATTTCTGAAATCTGAAATGAGAAAAATTTTCTCATTTACCTCCCCTAAATTTTGTTTTCACCCCATCCCCCCCCCCCCCCCGCCATTTCTTTATACATAATTTACGACTTGTAAGGGAGGTAATCGAATCATACACAACATTTTACTTTAAATGTGTTTGGATTACCTCCCTTACACCAAGATAATAACCAAAAATGCTTATTGGGCCCTTTTTGGCCCCTAATTCTTAAACTGTTGGGACCAAAACTCCCAAAATCAATCCCAACCTTCCTTTTCTGGTCATAAACCTTGTGTTTAAATTTCATAGATTTCTATTAACTTATACTAAAGTTATAGTGCGAAAACCAAATGTCATCGGACGACGACGACGACGACGCCAACGTCATACCAATATACGACCGCAAAAATTTTGCGGTCGTATAAAAATATTAGTAAATTAAATTAATAAATAAAACAATAATTCCTAGCTTATGAGTTTAGGAGATTTTTGTCTGTTTTTTCATAAAGTAACCACGAAATTCTGGATAAGAAAAAACACAAACCAAAAAATAAACAAACAAAAAATCAACAACAAATAAAAATAAAAAGTTAAAAAAGCCGATTAAAACATTGTTTGTAAAACTTTTTCCATGTTTCAAAAACTTAGATTAAACATTATTCATCAAATTGTCAAATACGTCTAACGTTTATTACATGTGAAAAGAGTAAAAGATTTGAAAAAAATCCAAATTCCTAATCTTTTCGATTATAAAATATATCACTGTGACAACTGATAGTTCAACGTGGCTAAGATACTTTCATTTTCGTTTGCAAGGGAGGCAACTGTTATAAATGAGTCTATCCATCTGCTAATGTTGAAGACAAAACATCATCCAAAAGTCGAAAATTGTTAAAATACCAATATACGCTGTATTATACAATTCAATTCAATTTCTTAGGACGCGGATTACTGACTGGGCGATTTGGCTTCCCTCCAAGACATTCCAGACTTCCAGATATATGGTTACGACACGTCGATCCATGTGTCTGCTATAAATAGTTACAAAGTTTACATGTATAAAATTTAGGCGTGGAGAACAACCGACTTGTCTATCAAACAATAATTATTGATGATTTTGTAATGCCAATTTTTCTGCAGCAGTTGAAAAACCATCTTCGGACTGGGCGATTTGGGCTCCCCGACTTACAGATAGATGAACCAGTATAATTTAAGCCACGGTATTCTTTGCTATGCCATGCACAAAATGTGATATGATTTTTTGTATGAAAAATAAAATTAAGATTTCAGATTCGAATTTGTATCTTTTGTATCCTATAATGATTGAACTTTCATAAACTATCAATCATTGTTCAAAATTCCTTCCCATGATACAATGTTCGGCGACGTCTTAAACGTCTGATTTGAAGAAAATCGAGTGTTTTCACAGTAGATATTTTGGTCAAAACAACTATGAGCAACAGCCTTGCCCAAAAATATTTTTTAATATAATGTTTGTTTTACATAAAGACACATTTCAGTGAAATGTCTTTTTGGGCAAGGTTGTTGCTCATATCAAAATATACTCTCTCAAAAAAGAAACGCAACATACAGAAAATAGGAAATTTACTTCATATATTATTTTCATAATTTATGATATAAATAATTTACACAGGAATGCAAAAATTGGCACACTTCTTGTTCATGAGTTCTTTTACCTTGGAATATCACAGTTTGTCACATATTGTCAATAAATCACTCATATATTGTCAATATCTGGTATGTCCACCATTTGCTTGTAACACAGCCCCGACTCTTCTTGGCATAGATTGAATTAAACGCTGAGTTCGAACACGCGGTATCCTTTGCCACTCAAACTGAAGTGCCTGCTGTAATTGTTGCAGATTTTGCGGTGGTGGTTGTCGTTGGCGCACGCGCCGATCCACTTCATCCCACAAATGTTCAATTGGATTAAGATCGGGTGATCGTGACGGCCAACGGATCACATTGACATTCTGTTGTTCTAAAAAGTCTACTGTTACACGTGCTGTATGTGGTCGGGCATTGTCGTGCTGAAAAATTTCTCTCCGAATGTCAATAAATGAGGTCGTAAAATTTCGTCTCTATACCTAACAGCGTTCAGATTGCCTTGGATATGTATCAGCTGTGTGTTTCTGGCATAAGAAATAGCGGCCCACATCATAACACTGCCTCCGCCAAAATTGTCTCTCTCCACAACACAGTTTTGCGCAAAACGTTCGTTTCGGCGCCTATACACACGTATGCGACCATCTCGCTTTTCCAGTTGAAAACGTGACTCATCGCTGAACCATACTCTTCTCCAGTTCTGTAAATTCCATGCACGAACTGTAGTACACCATCTAACCCTCGCTCGGCGGTGTTGGCGTCTGATTGTTGCTCCAAGGTAAGGTCTTCTTGCCCTCAATCCATGAGAACGTAACCGATTGCGTACTGTCTGTGCTGATATACGGCGCAACCCAGGGACGTTTACAGCTGTTTCTGTTGCAGCAATAGTCCTATTCCGCAGATGGAAAAGTCTGATGTAACGATCTTGCGCCCTGGTTGTAACACGCGGGCGCCCTGAACGTGGCCGATCTGTCGTAGTACCAAGCTGCAGGTAGCGTCCCCAAAGGCGTGAAATTGTGCTACGATGAACATTGTACGTTACAGCAACAGCATTCTGTGATTCTCCGGCCTCTAGTCGTCCGATAGCGATATTCCGGGTAGCAGCGTCTAACCTTGGCATAGCGTCACCTCATCAGAATTTTATTTTACGAATGCATTCATGAAAAGAAATACCGGGTTTTTATACCGACTGACTGAGCTAAAAAATAACCCATGATTTGCACGTGAAAGTCGACCCAGTTTTTGGCAATGCGTAAATCGTAGGGTGTCCCAGATTGCGACCAAAGTCGTTTACGGGTGGATGAATTTAAATGATTGTACCTGGAAACTTTTTATGAAGGTGTAATTATGATCATGTGTACATATATTTTGATATTTATTGGTTATTTGTCCGGAAAAATAATATTTCAAAAAGATAATCTGATGTTGCGTTTCTTTTTTGAGAGAGTATATTTATTAAAAGGTCCAAAAAACGAGTGAAATTTTGTGCTTTTCGTTGATTTCTTCAAAATTAGACATCTTTGACAGCATGTTGCCGCTATTACAGAAATTTACTGTTGAAAACAAAACATGTTCCGAGGGTAAATATTCATTACTTTTTTATTTTGGAATTCAAGGGACCAAATATCAGGCCAAATCATACCACGTCCTTTCATTATGTGTCATAATACATTATAGTAGAACAATTATTATAGATCATCGAAATTCAGCAATCTCCAAAAAAAAATTACATTTCCCTTAACCTCTAAACTTGAAATTCAAGATTTTTTTTTAATTCAAATCGTACTTATATTGCCACACAAAGATGTATTGTTGGTTGGGCACTTATAAACCTACATAAAAATCTTAGCAAAATCATTTAAAAAACAAATACATGTAGTACATGCGCTTTATTTTCTATAAATATTTCTTTACAAAGCTTTGGTTTTGGGATAATTGATCTATATATATCATTTTTTTGTACCTTGGTAAAAATAAAAACTACTTGTATGGTTATATGGGAGATGACTTGCATAACTATATACCGGTATATATAGATAAAATTATCAATTCTAATTATATCGTCAATCAAACTAATGATATTTCATGTTATGACCATTGTTTAAGGATGCTCGCTGGTCATGTTTTGGTCTTTTTGTCAGATTTTCGGAATCCTCAGGTTTTATCCATTTCTTCAACATGAAATTTTTTGCCCATGAAGCCTAAATTTTTCTTTTATAATTCAATCATATATACTTTAAAATGGTATTTGACAAAATTTTATGAAATTCTTTTTATTTTTTCATACATTTTTGAGAGACTGAAGTTGTCAATGCAAAGACAATGAAAAATCCAGAGAAAACCCATTTCCTGCAAATTTTCAAGGCCTTATGGCTCTAAAATGAGCACATGAACATATATTTCTTCTTGCTTATTTGTTTACTATTCATATGTTCTCTCAAACTTAAACACCTATTTCAAATCATATTTATTTCCTATTAGACCAGCGACCATACTTAATGAGAACTTATTTTACTGTTAAACGGATTAATACATGTCAATATTAAGTTCAGTTTTTTTCAGTATTGCCAATAAAGTCGAAAAGGCGCCTGTGGGCATACAAATGTGGACTGACAATGAAATTCATGAACTTGAAGTTAAATTGATGTTGCTTTGGACTTTAACTATTGGGAGAGAGAAGAAAGATAACTGCTATACTTGTCTGTAAAATTCATATTATTTAATGAACCAATAACTTAAAAACACACTGATCGCATGACCATGGCCATAAATCTCCGATTGTTCTGGAGGAGGCAGTACACCAGGCGCCGGTCTAGTTCCCAAGCATTGTAAATCATTGTGTGGGAATATGTGCGGGCACCAGTATAATAAATATAAAGCTCCAATGGTAAACACACTGGTGTAATTTTACTTCGACTACAGTGTAGCTAACCCACCACCTATAATTACACAACGCATTAGCTTTGAGTCACAACTCCATCAGGGTAAAATAATATAGGTATGATCATGCTCCCTATTTACATGCAATTCCCAGGATATATGCTTTAAAATGTATATGTAAAAAACTATGTGTATCAATATCAGTCACTATTATGCATAAAATCATTCCTCTATAAATGTAATCATTAAGCTAATGTTAATATCACTACTTCTCATATAAGCACTAATTTCTGATCTAAAAGCACGGATCTGTATTAGCAGTTAAAAAGTCCACATATTGGAATTAATACTGGCAGATATACACACATAGCATAAGCTGTATTCGAAGCTTAAGTGACATCAATAGTAACTATATTCTACTCTACGTACTAGTCTAGATTACTTGAGTGTAGAATTTTAAACACTGCACCCTCTATGAACACAGTAAGTTTATTATGCGAGTTTAAAATTAGCTGTTGGCTAAAATTTCATGATTTGATATCATACATAAGCCTACATATGAAAAGAAATCAAAATTAACTTCCTTAAATCAAAAGGAAAGGATATATATGCAGTCTTCCACTTTAATTTATTAAGTCAACTTTAATTAATCGGTTCTAAAGAGAACATGAACTTTAAACTGATTATTATATTATACATATACAAATCATCAGTGGGCACGAGAACCAGGCTACCAACCTCCAAGCAAGGATCGAAACTAACCATCAGTGGGCACGAGAACCAGGCTACCAACCTCCAAGCAAGGATCGAAACTAACCATCAGTGGGCACGAGAACCAGGCTACCAACCGAAACTAACAAGCAGTTGAGCCGAACCCCAGTCTCGAATGTTGTTAAATACTAAAAATAAATCTTACTGTAGTACTGCCGTCTTATTTTTTAAAATATTTAATTTTTGCAACATTTTTACAGGCATGGGAAAGCGTAACGAAAATTTTACAAATAATATAAAAATTCAACTCTTGAAATGATCCGGATTTTTACACAATTTCTTCCCATATGCGTGCTTAATGTTAGTCTCCGAAATCAGTAAAACGTTTGATAGTTCAATCAATCAGCAGGTGGTGAAACATCTTTATGAAAGTTATTAGTTATTTCATAATATTTGTTCATTAAGTTAAATAGGTGGGATATTTTTATTAATATTTAGTGGACATTTGTTGTCTGAATAATCTTTCGATATTCTCCTCATCCTTCAAACAAGGTTTTACAATAGTTCCACAAATAACCCTTTTCCTTGCCTTCATTTCAGCGCTTTTCATTCACTTTTGACTCCAAAACATTTAATTGTCACGTATAATACCTTCAACGTGACAGTGAAAAAAATCAGTACTAGTTTTATGATAGCATAATGGAATAATATATTTCAATATGACGCAAACTAACGTCCAATCAGTGTACGAGTTAGTTCCCCACTTGGGGCAGTATCAAGACAGTTCGGTACTTGAATAAAAAGACATTTCGGTACTGCGACAAATTGGTACTGTATATAAAATAATAAAATAACCCTTTAATTAATAGATTTAATCACATGAAAGGTGCATTTAAATGAAAACAATTTATAAATTTTCCTTGATAAGTAATTATCACAAATTTATCATTGATCTTCCATACTATCAAAACAAACTTCCAAAGGATAAAGCTGGCATATACAAGCTGAAGTTTGTTTTGAGAAAATAATAGAAGCTGAGGAATGGTATTAAAATGGGAACTTTGGAGTCGGTGGTGTCATTAACACAATGTCAGACAACGTATGTTGTATCCACTGTGCCAAAGATGTACAACCTAGACAAGCTGTCGAGTGTGATTGATGTTCCAGATGGCAACACAGAACTTGTAATACTGGTATTCCTAGAGCCCAGTACTAATATGCCGTAAATAGGTACATAGACAGATATTTCATCAAGCTGTCTCCTAAAGGAATGTGCCAGTGTGTATGGACCGTCTGCTCAGTAGTGCTCCTTATATCTTTGTACAATGTAGCCTATATGATACTGAACTTGACTTTAGTGCTTTAATAGTTTCCATTATCTTTCCTAAGAAACTATCAATAGTGCTTTTATGGTTTCATATTTTTATCTCATTGTTAGCTCACCTGACCCAAAGGGTCAAGTGAGCTTTTCTCATCACTTGGCGTCCGCCGTCCGTCGTTGTCGTCCGTCGTCGTCCGTTAACTTTTACAAAAATCTTCTCCTCTGAAACTACTGGGCCAAATTGAACCAAACTTTGCCACAAGCATCATTAGGGTTTCTAGTTTAAAAAATGTGTCCGATGACTCCGCCTGCCGACCAACATGGCCGACATGGCTATAAATAGAACATAGGGGTAAACTGCAGTTTTTGTCTTATATCTTAAAAACTAAAGCAATTAGAGCAAAACTGACAGCGATAAAAATGTTCATCAGGTCAAGATCTACCTGTCATGAAATTTGCAGACGAATCGGTCAACCATTTGTTGGGTTATTGCCCCTGAATTGTTAATTTTAAGGAAATTTTGCAGTTTTAGGTTATTATCTTGACTATTATTATAGATAAAGACAAATTATAAACAGCAAAAATGTTCAACAAAGTAAGATCTACAAATAAGTCAACATGACCAAAATCATTGATTGACCCCTTATAGGAGTTTTTGCCCTTTAAAGACGGCATCCAGCGTAAACTTTCCTTTGAAGATCTTTTCCTCTCAAACCACTGGGCCAATTGAGACCAAACTTTGGTGGAATGGTCCTTGGGTGGCCCCCTTCCAAAATTATGTCTGGGATCCCTGACTTCCAACCGAGATGGCTGCTGTTACTAAAAATAGAAAAAAGAGGGGGGTGACTTTCAAAAATCTTATATGAAACTACAAGTCCAGTTGGAACCAAAGTTGGCAGTAATAGTTCTTAGGATGTTCTCTTTCAGAAATATGTCCAATGACCCGGACTGTTAACCAAGATGTCCGCCACAGCCGAACTTAGTTTAACATAGGGCCCTTTGAGAAAATTCATTGAAAAATCTTCTTGTCTTAAACAACTTGACCAATTGGAACCAGACTTGGCAGCAATGGTCTTTATATGGTCCTCTTACGTAGGTGTGTCCAATGACCCGGACTGTCAACCAAGATGGCCTCCACAACCGAACTTAGTTTAACATAGGGCCCTATAGGAAAATTCATTGAAAAATCTTCTTGACTGAAACCACTTGACATATTGGGGCAGGACTTGGTAGCATTGGTCCTTAGGAGGTCGTCTTTCAGAAATGTGTCTGATTTCGTGGACTGTGAACAAGATGGCCACCACAGCAGAACTTAGTTTAACATAGGACCCTATGGGAAAATCACTCAAAAATCTTCTCTTCTGAAACCACTTGACCAATTGGAACAAGACTTGGCAGCAATGGTCCTTAGATGGTCCTCTTACGGAGGTGTGTCCGATGACCCGGACTGTCAACCAAGATGGCCGCCACAACCGAACTTAGTTTAACATAGGGCCCTATAGGAAAATTCATTGAAAAATCTTCTTGTCTGAAACCACTTGACATATTGGAGCCAGACTTGGCAGCCTTGGTCCTTAGGAGGTTGTCTTTCAGAAATATGTCCGATCACTTGGATTGTCAACCAAGATGGCTGCCACACCAAACTTTGTTAAATATTGGACCCTATAGGAAAATTCATTTAAAAATCTTCTTGTGTGAAACTGCTTAGCCAGTTGGAACAAGACTTAGCAGAAATGGTCCTTAGATGGTTTTATTTTAGAAATGTATCCTTTGACCTGGACTAAACCAAGATGACTGCCACAGCTGAAATTAGTTTAACATAGAATCCTATAGAAAAACCAGCCAAATTGACTGCAACACTTAAATTTTTAGGTCTGCTCAAGGTGAAAAGTTAAATCCAGGTGAGCGATACAGGCTCTTGAGAGCCTCTAGTTCTTTGTTATTAACGTTTTGTTGTTAATTGAAAAATGAAATAAATAATAAAATAAAATTAATTAAACTAAATAGTGTTAT
The DNA here is from genome assembly GCA_028015205.1 of Mytilisepta virgata. Classification (NCBI taxonomy): domain Eukaryota; kingdom Metazoa; phylum Mollusca; class Bivalvia; order Mytilida; family Mytilidae; genus Mytilisepta; species Mytilisepta virgata. The sequence continues at coordinate 54,040,285 of CM051518.1, read as the reverse complement.
CATTCATAGTTAATTAAATAGTATACAAAATGCATGAAAAGATACAAAACAAACAAACAAAAAAATACAAATAACAAAATAAAAAACAAACCAACAAAAACAAATGAAACAAATAAAAATAAAACAGCAAAACATATCCAGTTTCGTAGTACCGAATTGTCCATATTTGGGTCCTGAAATGTCCTAGTATCGAAACCAAGTACCAAACTGTCCAAATCGGCACGCTCAACAAAAAGGACAAGATCTTGTCATGCGTGAACATGGCTGAAGGCAGGGTAATCTGTGGAGTGATACTACATTTTATAGTGCGAATTTCACCCTTCTTTTTTTTATTTGGATATTGATATATCAGGTTGGGGTCAGAATGATGTGCTTTCAAAAAGTTTGGAATTTAACTGGTACCACACTTCTTACGCTTTTTCCATTATTATCGTGCGAACCAGACCTATCTAGTTATATTCCGGGATGATTATCATTCATGCTGATATCATTTTTATTGCCCATCGGACTAGGATGTTACAGAAATAACCCTGCTTCTCAGATTAGTTTCTCCTGTTACCAGTCACAACATGCATTGTACAGGTGCTCCTTTTTAAAATAGAAAAACAGCCCATTAGTCATTACACTAAACATTAACATAAGGGAGATCACTGGACAAGTGCAAGGTGCATTTCTTATAGTTTTGACTTTTGTTGATTTTTAGGATCAGGGTTCTCGCTAAGGTGCGTACATGCGTCCTGGACGCTTCATCCTTCAAACTCATGCATCCCTGGGACGCATTTAGATCTAATCAGCTGAACCGAAGACCGCTATTTTCATTAAAAATCTTGAGCCGCCATTTTTTGTTTTCTTGGAGATCAAAGGGGAAGGGGAGAGAAAAGAAAAAAAGTAAGCTAGAAAATGGCAGCAATCGGAATTCTCTTGATTTTTCATTAGCTACAGTGTTTTTTACCGACCGGTAACATTTAAAAATTAATTTAGCGTATTTTGACTTATCTATGAATATATGGAAATTTTTGTCAATATTGATTATTAAGGTGTTCAAACAAGGTCAATGTGAGGATTTTAAGAGTATGTTGGAGAAAAATAATAGTAAAAATTATAGAATAAGATAAATAATTATTAAGAAATAAAATAGCAATAATAAATTATTAAGTTGTGTCAAAAGGTGCAAAGATTTTTGCTCATATCTGTACAGAAATTTTCTTCCAAACTTGGAGTACCACTGCAGATGTTCAATTTTTTTTTTTTTTAAATCATATTTGTCAATATTTTAAGGCAGCACATGATTTTAATAAAACTTTAACAATAGTACAATAGGCCAACCATGGTCAAAATCATGCAGGAATGTACGTTAAAAAGTGGCGATGAGTCCTGGGACTCATCAAAATCGGCTGGGACTCACCATTCTGAAAAATGATCAGGACTCATGAAAAATTCTTAGCGAGTACCCTGAGGATGCACCTGATTGTTAAGGTACATGTATTTTAATTGTTGAATAAGTCAGAGTATTAAACTGTAACAGACAAAAAAAATCTTGATTAAAATTACATTAACACACTTAAAACTGAACAATATTTCTGAAACTCAGTAATTGTCTTGCTTTATAAATACCTTGTGCATAATGTACATTTTGTTTGTAAACCAGGTACATACATTGTAATGGTGTCCCAATGATCAATTATAATAGAAAAATAGTTGATCATAAAGGAAATTCAAACGCTCAATTAGAAATCCAATTGATTATTCTAAATGTACTTTCACTTTCGGTAATGATATCATCAGGTAGAGTTAATAGTTTTGTATTATAAATATAAATGTATTTTTAACCAGGTTTTCCAACAGAAAATCCGCTTATTAATTTGATGAAGTACGGCAGGTGGGAGACTGCCAACAGTTTCGTTGTAATAAGTGATGAACCCTTCAAACAAAGCTTTTCAAATTATAACATGTTGTTCCCAATGATAAATGGACGACAAATTTGATATTGACCACTTTCACTTTTATCGCTCCAGTATTACATATATGGTCCTTGATTAATTGGACATGGCATTTTTTGTCATTTCCATGCAATAACAGATGAACCGATCTAACAATGCTTTTTAAATTATGATATGTTGTTCCCGATGATAAAATGGAGATCAAGTTCAATATTGACTATTTTTGCTTTTACCGCTCCGGAGTTGCGGTCCTTGATTAATTGGAAAATTGCACTTTTTGTCGTTTCCATGCAATAACAGATGAACTGATGAAGCAGTGCTTTTCAAATTATAATAATTATGTTGTTCCTGATGATAAAATGGAGGTCAAGTTCGATACTAACCATTTTAACTGTATATTATAAACGTAATGTACAACACATGTCTCTCTTAAAGCTCCTATCGTGTGCACCGGAGACCCAAAGTTTGGAAAGCCAAACACGAACAAGGGAATAATAAACTACCTAAACAGTTATAGACAAGATTTATATGCATATGTTTCAACAACAAATATTGTTTGTTGTCATTTTGACAGATTTTCCCTTGTTGACAGAATCATGCCTGACAGTTTTCATGATTTTGACCATTTAAGTCCATATATTCATATATAAAATATTTTAAAGATATTGGATTCTTCCCAATTTCCGGTTTTTGGCACCTCCTGTACTTTCACCATGCAGAATTCTGTAATATGTACAGGGGTCACCACACTTAAAACATCATTTAAAAATCCTTGGTGGAATAGTCCTTGGATGGATTCCTTAAAAAAGTGTGTCTGGAATCCTTGAAGTTCTTAGATGGTCCTCTTTCATAAATCTGTCAGATTATCTGGACTGTCAACCAAGATGACTGCACAGCCGAATTTAGTTTAACAGAGGACCCTTTTGGAAAATTCATTTAAAGATCTTGCCTGAAACCGCTTGACCAATTTGAATCTGACTTGGCAAAAATGGTCCTTAGATAGTGCTCTTTAAGAATTATTTCCAATGTCCGGCACTCTCAACCAAGATGGCTGCCACAGCCATGTTTAGATTAACATAGGACCCAAATGGTAAAATTCATTATCTGAAACCACTTGGCCAAATGGAACAATGCTCCTTAGATGGTCCTCTTAATGAATTGTGTCCTATGACCCTGACTGTCAACCAAGATGGTGGGATGGTAGCCATAGCTGCACATAGTTTAACATAGGGCCCTATGGGAAGATTCCTTTAAAAATCTCTTGTCTGAAGCACTAAATCAATTGAAACCAGATTTGGCAGCAATGATCCTTTGATGTCCTCTGTCAGGATTGTTTCTGATGACCTGGACTGTCAACCAAGATGACAACCACAGCCAGGCTTAGTTTAACATAGGACTCTATGATAAAATTCATTTAAAAATCTTGACTGAAACCACTTGGCCAATTGAAACCAGAATTGGCAGCAATGATCCTTAGATGTTTCTCATTCAGAAATTTGTCTAATGATCCCAACTGTCAACCAAGATTGCTTCAAGAGCCTCCCATACATGTAGTTTAACATAGGGTCATATGGGAAAATTCATTTAAAATCTTCTTGTCTGAAACAATTTGGTCAATTGAATTTCTGATGACCTGGACTGTCAACCAAGATGGCAACCACAGCCACAGTTAGTTTAACATAGGACTCTATGGAAAAATTCATTTAGAAATTTGTCCAATAATCCTGACTGTGAACTAGGGGGCCAACACAGCTGAACTTACTTTAACATAGCACCCATGTGAAAACCAGTCAAGATAACTGCTACACTTAAATTTTTAGTTGGACTTGAGGATGACAATTTAAATCCAGGTGAGTGATACAGGCTCTTGAGAGCTTCTAGTTCTGATTACAATCGATCATTGGTTGTGTATAGATAACTGATTCTTTCCAATTCCCATCACTACAGGAATATTTGTAATTTTTTTAATGATACATGTACATGTATGTACATATGATTTAGCTTCAGGTTACAGAAGAGTGGTAAGCGACATTGGCCACAATACATGTATCTACAAATACATATAGCAAAGGTGATAAAAGTGTGGCAACAATCAATTAATGATTTTTTATGCCCCCACCTCTAGGCAGAGGGGGCATTAAATTTTACCCTTGTCCGTCTGTCCATACGTACATGTTTTTATACATCGTGAAATTGGTTTCTGTTGTCTAACTTTATTTTGCCCCAAATCAAATGTTATATAACTTATACACAAAACTTACTACCACCAAACACAATCGAGTTCGAATTAAGGTGGCGTCAAATTCACCATTCTTGAGTAATATCCATTTATAAATGGAAAAATTGCTGAATTTGCCTTTTCCACACTCTTACTTAACTTTGCCTTAACCAAATGTTATGAAACTTACAGTGTATACACTATACTTATTACAACTAAACACAGAACGAGTTCGAATTTGGGTGGTGTCACATTCACCGTTCTGGAATTATGTCCCTTTATACATGTACATGTAAATGGTAAAATCGCCGAATTTGCAGTTTCCGCAATCTAACTTTACCTTTCCACAACCATATGTTATGGAATTTAAACACAATAATAAGAACCACAATACACATAGTTCAAATTTGGGCAGTGAGTCATTTACCATTCTGGAGTTATGCACCTTTATAACTTGGGAAATTGCAGTGTTTTTAAGTATTATAAGCCCGCTCAAGTGGGGGAATTCGTGTCCTCAGACACATTATTCTTTTATTTACGTTTTTGTTTATAATATTTACTATATTTATTAGATTTATATCAATGGAATAAAATGTCAAAAGCTACCAAAAGAAAACATGTTACTAAAGAAGTCTTGGATGAATATGTTCTACCTGATGAAAAACAACAAATAGTCAAGGTAAAATATAAATTAATATCAGCTTGCAGGACTGATAAAAATGGATGAAAATATATAGTTTAATCTACTAATGCAAAAGCTTGAAATAAGTAAATATTGTTCACTGCATACAAAAGTGTCTAAAAACCAAACATTTAAGACTAAGATCACACTAAATTTTGAAGACTGTAAAGACACAATACCTTGTGATAATGGCCAAAACCAGCTAAAGAAATGCAAGTATACATGTAGAAATTGTACTTTAAATTCAGATTCTCCAAAAAATTATTGTTAAGCTATCTCTCCATTGAAATCAACAAAACATTGCACCAGCAGCAAGAGAAATGTCAACAGGTTCACTATTTATTCTGTCTAATTTTGCCAATGCACCATTTGAATGATACATGTAAAAGGATTTAAATCATAAAGAATATTTTTATTGACAGAATTCCCTAAGATTGTGACATTGTAATTTTCAGCATATTTTGTTTTTTCTTGAAAAAAAAACCTTTAATGAATAATATAGCAAACTATATGAAGAAACTGGAAAATTCTCTTTCTGGTGGTGCAAATTATATATATTAAAATGATGGAGAAATTATTTCACAATTTTGTGAAAATTTGTTATTTTATATAGTTAGTAATTGGAAAAATCTGAAGTAATGTATGTATATCCACTGATTATAGCATTGCGAAAAATTACTTTTGAAATATAAATTTTTTATTATCTCTCCAAAAAAGGGAGTCTTGTGAATATTTAAATATTACTGTTTTAAATAAAATACATGTATGATGGTAATGAGAGAGAAAAATATTTTATAAAAGTATTTTCATCATGTATTCATGGCATGCTTTTATAGTTATTATATAGTCTTTCTACTTTAAAATTTATTAATAAGTACATGAAAACATTTTGTTATGGCTTTCAGTGTAAATATACCGGTAATTATTCTAAAAAAAAATTATATCATCGTTAATAAAATCGTGAAAAATGGGTACAAAATATTGCCAAGTTCTTTGTATCTTGTTGCTGAAAAGACTCACTAGACTGAAATTTCCTTATGCTCCTCTGTACTATTACCTTATTAATGTCAGATGTTGTTCTGGAGTTATGTCGCATTGTCCATAAAAAGATCAAATATGCACGAAAAATCACAAAATTAGCAATTTTCTGGTAAATTAAAAAACGTGTCGACTTTGATGTGCTCAATATATCTTGTTAAAATTTGAAACATACTTTGTTAATATAAGCATCTTTTAATGGTCGACTGCTAATTAATGCTGAACATATAGCTTCAACTCTTATTTTCTGTTTTAATTTAATGAAGTTTACCCTTGACTTAATGAAAAAAGTCAAGTAAAAAGTCTATATTATAGAGGAGATAATCCACTGGTAAATTTATTTGATTCCATTAGAATTATCTCCCATTGTATATTTAGTTTGCTTGTTTAGTTGGGATTTATGCCGTTTTCAGCACATTTGGCTATATTGTGGCGGCCAGTTTTTATTGGTGGATGAAGCAGAAGTACCCGGAGAGAACCTTTTGTAGGAAAATTGGCAATCCTTGTCAATAAAGATCGGAGTCGAACACAGGTGAGTTTCGAACTCACAACCTCAGTGTTGACAGGCTAATCATTAGTAGTCATGATGAACTACCTCGTCCACCGAGGCCCCCATTGCATATTTAGTAATTTATGCAAGTTGAGTGCTCTGATATAGTAAAATCTAATGATTAAAAAAATAATACACAAACCCATATTTGTAAATAACAGGGCTCAACCTGGAGGGGGTTTCAGGCAAAGAAGTCACCTTGTATTGTTTCACTTTGCCCAAACTCTCGTCAAAAGCGAAGTTGAAGTCGCCCTGAAAATTGTTAAGTCGCCTGATCTTGTGTCAAAAGCAAAGTTTGCGTTCACTATAAATTTAAGTACTCGCCTTATCCCATTTCAATGGTCGAAATCGCGAATATGACAGCCATTATTTTCAGGAAACACCAACTTGTGTAATGAAAATAAAATCCATGCTGCTAGCTTTTTTCAATAAATAATAAAGGGAAATAGTCCAATAAAAAAAATATGGAAAAACTCGCACTTCATAAGGCTTTATGTTGTCTCTGTTGTATAAATTTTGTAGACTGGCTTAGAAGGCATGCAAGTTTAGTTTGCCTTTGCCCAGTTGAATTGTAAATCAGAGAATGAATCTAAATTTCCTTTAAAAAACATTAAAACCATTAGAATAAGACTACATGTAGCTATTTAAAAAACCAATCATAGCACAGATTGGTGCTTTGGAACGTCACGTAATGACAGCTTACTTCTCCATGTTCTCTCTTCACTTCTCATTGTCAGCTTCAGAGAGAGAAGTAACTTCTCCCAGTCATGCTCAAGTAAGGTGAGCCCTGAAATAACAATAGATAATAGTGTAGACTTAGAATAATATAGAAGGGATTTTGTGGATTTTAAATTCTTGACACAAAATCACTTTATAAAATTTTACTCAAAGGAACAGCTCGTGTATAATTGTTCTCAGCACACAGAAAAATCTAACACCCACTGCAAATTCAAAATGGTACCTACTGTGTGTCTAACATACATCAACAACTGATTTCTTGATGAAAAACTCCAGACTTTATTACTATTCTGTACATTTATTACATAGGTATGTCTTAAAAGTCAACATGGATCAAACTTTCGTCACATTTGTTTGTGATGTGTCATATATTATGCAAAAATCAATGAAATGGACACAAACATTTGAAAATCAGCTCTACTAAAATATTTCTGGCATTTAAGCATTGGAAACAGCTACATTAATTCATTATGACAATTGGAAACAGAAGGTAGTGTAATACATTTTACTTTCATTTTGAAGAAACATTTTAGATATTCCTGAAAAACCCACTTGTAATTTGATAAAGAAACACAGTAGTATCATATTGAGCAGATTTCTTTGGTTTATGTTAGTGAGTTTCATCTTTTCATTGAATAACACACCCTACTGAAGGTCGGTGGTTCTCTCCGGGTATTCCGGCTTCCTCCACCAATAAAAACTGGCCAACGCCAAATAGCCAAATGTGCTGAAAACGGCGTAAAAACCCATCAAAACAAACAAACAAATTGAATAACACACAAAGAAAATTAATAAATTGAAACTAATAATAGCCAACAGGTAAAGAAATAAAATAATTACATGTACTGTCAATATTTTCGAGAGAAAAAAAACCATAACTACATTGTATACTGCATTCCAGTGATATCAGAGGTTCTATGATATTGTTGCAGTAAGTTCCTCTGTGTTTTTAAATTTTTACTTGGACATGTATATTATGCAGTTTCTTAATAAGGAAAATCGTGCAAGCTAATCACGTTAATGTATTTTTAGTGTGTACAGATTTATCTACAGGATACATACATGAGGAGTACAATGTCACACGATCAGCGCTATAGGGTACCAATTTATTACCCATGTATATTGTAAAATATATAAACTGATTAATTGCTTATTAATACGTGCTCCAGTACATTTGCACTTTACAAATTGATATCGATCATAAATGTAAAATGTAAAATTTTACATGTAATTCTTTCTTGTTAACAGGTAATTGCAGGTAGGGGAAATAATTTACATGAAGTACAGACAGCTGATAATGAAACTTTCTTAGTTAGTATGCCATCCAGATTTAGGAAAAATGTCTGGATTAAAAGAGGTTTGTAATCCTTATTCATATTATAAAATACTTTTCTTTTAAAGTACAAAGGCAGTATTATTATATGGAAATAGAACTTGAGGAAAAGTTTCTCCGAGGATATGTTGCAGATTTAAAGCAGAGTTTCCCTGTCTGATATTTTATTTTTCATCCCAATGCATATCTTAATCTCTGCTACAGCCTGCAGTAATTATTCATTCGTTATTGATTTAATGTAATGATCAAATTATTGGTCTAGTAACCTAGGCTATTTCTGTATAATCTTTGTTTGTGTATTGTGATGTTGTTATTATATTTTAATTGCCAGTCTTCAGATATTTGTGAGAATTTACATTTTGAAAGAGGAAAATCAAGATTTTTTGTGGAAATTTTTGTGCCCTGCCACAAATGTGGCTGGGGCATATAGATTTACTCTTGTCCATTCGTACGTACATCCCGATTTCGGTTAAGTTTTGCATTTAGCTCCATTTCTCAGAAACCTATAGTAATATATTAAAGATATTTCACCACTACAGTCCTCTTGTATAGAACAACACAGTTCAGCAACACTTGGGTCGCTATGACCTACATTTCATGCTTCAGTGACTTTGATTAAGTTTTGCATTTAGGTTCATTTCTCAGAAACCTACAGTAATATATCAATGATATTTCACCACTACAGTCCTCTTGTATAGTACAACGCAGTTCAGAAACACTTGGGCTGTTTTTACGGTGGGGCATCCGTGTCTTATAGATACATTTTCTAGTTTTAAAAATTATTATAAATATTGTTTAAAAGTTTTGAACAGGTTATACTTCTTTAACCTGGGTGGTCAGTTCTTAAGTCTTTAAAAATACTTTTCGGTTTATGAAGCATAAATTGAATAAAATTAAGTTAAATTGTATACAATCATGTAAGCTGTTCAGAAATTGAAAATGATCCTGTTGATTTAATTTCTGTGAAATATACCTGTTATGTTGAGATGAATTACATTTATATTTTAGGTGATTTTGTACTTGTTGAACCCATTGAAGAAGGTGACAGAGTGAAAGCAGAGATTTCCAAAATTCTGTACAAAGATCAGATCAAATACATTAAAGAGGAGGGAAAATGGTAAGCAAGTGCTAAAAATCAGAAAGTACGCAGAGAATATTGTATCATTCCATTTTAAGTGTTATCTTTTTACAAATATTTGTTAAATTTTCAAAACTCAGCAATAAAATCTCTAAAATTCCAATTTTGATTTTAAAGCAAGAGTTATTTTTCTTTTCCAATGATGTGCAATGTGTTTTATTTCACGGTTTTAAAATACAATGTTAACTGAAAACAAAGTTTGTGAGAATAAGCAGAAAAAATCCATTTATGACTGGTGAGCAGTTTTTGTCTTGCCTGCGATAAATTTCGCAAAAAGGCAAGATATAGGTATTACTTTCCGCCAGCAACTTTTTAAAACTTTTTGCCATCACTTATCTTTTCTTAAAAGGTCTTCTCATCTGTAACCATTTGGCCATTTGGAACCAAACTTTGACAAGTAAATATTGAAATATATGTCCGACATCCCCGACTTCCAACTGATATGGCTGGCATTACTAAAAATAAAAAAAGGGGGATGATTTTCAAAAATCTTCTATGAAACTCATGGCACAAACTTGGCACAAATGTCCTTAGGTAGTCCTCTGTCAGAATTGTATGTGATTACCTCGACTTTCAACCAAGATGGCCATGGTAACCAAACTTAGTTTTAACATATTACCATATAGAAAAATTTAATTCGCTTAAACCACTTAGCCATTTGCAACCAGACTAAGCTGCAACAATCCTTAGATATTCCTCTTTCAGAAATGTGTTTGATAATCCAGACTGTCAACTAAAATGGTCACCAAAGCTGAACATAGCTTAACGTAGGACCCTCTTGGAAAACCAGCCAAGATAAATGTTACACTTAAATTTTCACTCCTGCTCAAGATGAACAAGTTAAATACAGGTGACCCTCTACTTTAAAACCTTAATAACTTTGCCGTTCATAATAACTACACTTAAGATCTTTGGTCCACCGATGCATTATGATATAAACTTTGCAGCAGTATATGTGTCTTGTCAACTAGACCTTGTTTTTATGGTTCACTTGATAAACATTTGTAAAATCTGTGTTCATGATTTATGATTAAGTCAATTTCTCAGCAACTGTAATACCTTGGCCCGCCATATTTGGTCTATAGATACTTCTAAATGGGTACATGTCAGTCTTACACCAATCTCCAGACCTTGACTTCAGTTTCTTGATTGTGACTTGCATCACATTTTCCTGATTAAGTCCATTTCTCCGCAACTCTAATACCTTGACCCACCATATTTGGTCTATAGATAGTCTGTGGTGGGTACATGCCAGTCTGACATCTGTCTATGGACTTTGTCCTGATTTCTTCCTTGAGTGACTATGACTACAAGTTTTGGGGGTGTATATAGGAATCACCCTGCTTGTCTGTCCATCTGTCTGTCTGATGTATGCTTATGTACCTTGTAAGTGCAGCTCCTCTTAAATCGTTTAATGGTTTTTGACAAAACTTAATATTATGGTTGGGCATTATATGTAGATGTGCAAGATAATTACTGCTGGATGCCTTCAAAGGGAGATAATCCAAGTTAAAGGGTTTTACATGCTCCAAGCTTGTAAGTGCAACTCCTCCTAAACCGTTCAATGGATTTTGATGACACTTTATATGAAGGTTGGGCATCATAAGTAGATGTGCATGAAGCAAGATAATTATTGACGGATCCTTGCAAAGGGTTTTACATGTTTAAAGCTTGTAAGCACAACTCCTAGTATTGCAAGCAGGGGTATCTCTCAGTGAGGTCACTCGCAGTTCTAGTTGTGGTTAAGTCCATTTTTCATTAACTAGACCCACCATACTTGGTCTATAGATATTTTTTGTTTGGTACATGATATTCTGACACCTGTCTCCGGACTTTGACCTCAATTTCATGCTTGAGTGACTTGCATCACATTTCATAATTTTTAAGTACACTTCTCTGCAACTGTAATACATAAACCCACCATATTTCGTCTCTAGTTAGTTCTTGGTTGGTACATGCCAATCTGACACCTATCAACCCACCTTGACCTAAATTTCATACTTAAGTGACTTGCATCACATTTCATAATTTTAATTCCACTTCTCATCAACTGTAATACCTAGACCCACTATATTTGGTCTATAGATAGTTCTTGTTGTGTCCATGCCAGTCTGACACTTGTCACCCAACCTTGACATGATTTCATGCTTGAATAACTTGCATTTTTATACGACCGCAAAATTTTTGCGGTCATATATTGGTATGACGTTGGCGTCGTCGTCGTCTGCGTCGTCGTCCGTCGTCAGTGTCGTCGTCCGAAGACATTTGGTTTTCGCTCTATAACTTTAGTATAAGTTAATAGAAATCTATGAAATTTAAACACAAGGTTTATGACCACAAAAGGAAGGTTGGGATTGATTTTGGGAGTTTTGGTCCCAACAGTTTAAGAATTAGGGGCCAAAAAAGGGCCCAATAAGCATTTTTCTTGGTTTTCACACAATAACTCTAGTATAAGTAAATAGAAATCTATGAAATTTTAACACAAGGTTTATGACCACAAAAGGAAGGTTGGGATTGATTTTTGGGAGTTTTGGTCCCAACAGTTTAGGAATTAGGGGCTAAAAAAGGGCCCAAATAAGCATTTTTCTTGGTTTTTGCACAATAACTTTAGTTTAAGTAAATAGAAATCTATGAAATTTAAACACAAGGTTTATGACCACAAAAGGAAGGTTGGGATTGATTTTTGGAGTTTTGGTCCCAACAGTTTAGGAATTAGGGGCCAAAAGGGTCCAAAATTAAACTTTGTTTGATTTCATCGCAAATTGAACTATTGGGGTTCTTTGATATGCCGAATCTAACCGTGCATTGAGATTCTTAATTTTTGGTCCCGTATTCAAATTGGTCTACATTAAGGTCCAAAGGGTCCAAAATTAAACTTAGTTTGATTTTAACAAAAATTGAATTCTTGGGGTTCTTTGATATGCTGAATCTAAACACGTACTTAGTTTTTTTATTATGGGCCCAGTTTTCAAGTTGGTCCAAATCGGGGTCCAAAATTAAACTTTGTTTGATTTCATCGAAAATTGAATTATTGGGGTTCTTTGATATGCCGAATCTAACCGTGCATTTAGATTCTTAATTTTTGGTCCCGTTTTCAAATTGGTCTACATTAAGGTCCAAAGGGTCCAAAATTAAACTTAGTTTGATTTTAACAAAAATTGAATTCTTGGGGTTCTTTGATATGCTGAATCTAAACATGTACTTAGTTTTTTTATTATGGGCCAAGTTTTCAAGTTGGTCCAAATCGGGGTCCAAAATTAAAGCTAAAAAAGGGGTAAATTATTATTTTTTTTTGGGGGGGGGAAATTCTCCACAGCATATTGTATTGCACAAGAAGCAAAAAATTGAATATAAATTCAAATCATATGACCAATTCTAAGTTCTTTGATTTCAGTTATTATGTGTCAAATATTTCAAGAAATTTTCAATTGCACAGTATTGTGCAATAGCAAGAAATTGATATGTGTGCCCTGTTATCAAAACTTTATTATTAACAAATTCCATTGGAAATTTGCCAATAACTTTAGTTTAATAAACTTCATAGGAAATTTCCAATATAAAATGTGCTGATGAAGCTTTTTTGTTTATCTCATCTAAACTGCTTTTAAATTATGTATATTTAAAATTTGCCATCCATGACTATGATGTCATTTTCTATTTTAATACGTTATGGTGTATTTAAATGGGCTGTTATGGTTGCAAAGTATAAAGAAATGGGGGGGGGTTGAAAACAAAATTTCGGGGGGGTAAATGAGAAATTGGGGAGGGGGCAATTTATTTCATATTTCATAAATTAAAAAGAAAATTTCAAATTTTTTTTAGCAAAAAAAAGGGGGGGGGTTACAATAAATGTTATTGTTTTTTGGTTTTTTTTTTTGGGAGGGGGGGGTCAATGTGCAACTTCATAGTGTATTGCACAAAAGCTAAAAAATTATTTTTTTTGGGGGGGGGGCAATTCTCCACAGCATATAGTATTGCACAAGAAGCAAAAAATTGAATATAAAATGAAATCATATGACCAATTCTAAGTTCTTTGATTTCAGTTATTCAGTGTCAGAAACCTATGCTGTGTCAAATATTTATTCACAATCCAAATTCAGCATTGTATCAAGCTTGAATGTTGTGTTCATACATGTAATTGCCCCAACTATTCAGGGTTCGACATCTGCGGTCGTATCTAGCTGCGCCCAGCGGAGCATTTTATTGCTATTAAGTCCATTTCTCAGCATCTGAAATACCTATACCTTCCATATTTGGTCTATAGATATTTCTTTTGTTGGGTACATACATGTGTTGATCAATATTGACCTCAATATCATATGCTTGAGTGACTTGTGTTATATTTTCCAGATTAGGCCCATTTATCAGCAACTGAAATATGTAGACCAACTATATTTGGTGTAGCAATAGTTTTTGTTTGATACATGCCTGTCTTACACCTAGTGATTGACCTAGAAATCAATTTCATGCTTGAGTGACTTGTGGTACATTTTTTAGATTAAGTCCATTACTTGACAATAGTAATACAAATGTACCTAGACCCAGTATATTTGCTCTATAGATAGTTCTTGTTAGGTACATGCCAGTCTGACACCTGTAAACAGAGCTTGACATGATTTCATGCTTGAATGACTTGCATTTCATTTTCACAAATAAGTCCATTTCTCAGCAAATGTTATATGTAGAGCCCCCATGATTGGTGGGTTCATACTAGTCTGATACCTGTAAGCTGACCTTGGACACAATTTTAGGCTTGAGTGACCTTCAACAGATGTTTCAGACAAATGACCATAACTATTTCTTTTAATGCATTTCCTTGGGGTTATAATGTCAGGTTTCAGATAATTTATTCTGTCCACACATACATACCCAGGCAAGACATTTAATGATTCCACCCTTGTATTTGTTTTTGTTTTTTTTAATGCATGAAAGACATATTTCACTGTCTGATCATTATATATGCACTACTACAAGGGCTGGACAATTTTTTTTTCACTGTATAGGAATCTAACTGATGTAGAACTAACAAGATTTGTACTATCATGAACTTTATAATTATCGTTTTATTTGCAATTATTTGGGTATTACGATCGATTCACCGATGCATCGATAGCATTGAATGTGCACTCCATTGATACACGTATTATGTTATCACTTCAGAATCGTGATCATTTCTGGATAATATGGACTGTGTCCGATTAATTTTAGAATCCCCAAATTGGTTTAAGGTTTTTTGGCGGTTAAAATTTCAGTTGTATTGTCATTAGTCTCGGGTACAAGTTTCACATGTGCCAAAATTTCAACATGGCAACGTATTAAGTAGAATAGAGAATGGAAATGGGGAATGTGTCAAAGAGACAACAACCCGACTAAAGAGCAGAAAACAGCTCAAGGCTACCAATGGGTCTTCAACGCAGCACTTTAGCTTTAGCTTTAGCTGGCCCCTATACAATAATGCATACTAGTCAGCGAAATGGGCGGCACACTAAACTCCAAAACATACAAATCAACCAAAATCAAAAAAGCACACAAGATTAACAAAGGCTAGAGGTTCCTGACGTGGGACAGGTGCAAAAATGTGGCGTGGTTAAACATGTTTTGTGAGACATCAACCCTCCACCTATACCTTTAATTAATAATAAACAAACACATAGCAATACACACAGTAAAACTCAGTTCAAAAGATGTCAGAGTCCGATGTTAAAAATGGTAATAGAAGAAACTAAGGAAAATGACAATGATCAATATGTATTAACAAAGGACTACTAGCAGTTTCTGACATGCCAGCTCCAGACCTCAATTAAACTGATCGAAAGATTATGTCTATATCATATAGAAAATCAGGCACAATCCTTCCAGTTAGGGGTTTAGTATCATGCCATCACAAATTATACGAGAAGAACATAACCCGTATCATGCCAACAAATGGTTTTATAATAAATGATTTGTATAGAATATTACCATAAAAGATGGGATGTGAAATACCTGAACATATAAGATCTTTGCACGTTGATTTATATTTATGAATGAGGTCCTTGTACCGATGATAAAATTTAGTAAAAGTTTTGACAAGTTTGTGATATCAAAATCCCTGTTGAATAATATTTCAGTAATACAGAGATTTCTTTCATTAAAATCAAATGCGTTGTTACATACACGAGTGAATCGAACAAGTTGAGATATATAAACACCATACGATGGTGCCAAGGGAACATCGCCATCTAAACACAGATAATTAACAATAGGAAATGAAAAATCATCTCTCTTATCGCAAATTTTAGTATTAAGCTTCCTGTTAGAGATATAGATATCAAGACCCAGGAAAGGGCAGTGTTCATTGTTAGTATTAGCTTTATCTAAAGTAAGTTCAACAGGATACTGAAGTCGTCATTAATGACAGCCAAAATATCATCCAAATATCTAAAAGTGTTATTAAATTTTTGTATCAGATGTTGTTTCCTTGGATCTTTGCTATCTTAGACATAAATTGCGATTCGTAACAATACAGAAGCAGGTCCGCAATAAGTGGTACACAATTAGTCCCCTTTGGAATTCCGATGACTTGGCGATATACGGAATCTCCGTAGCGAACAAAATTGTTATCTATTAAAAATTCCAGTGCAGTTATCATATCAAAGCAGGTCCAATTGACATATTTCTTTTGTTTGTCGTTACTAAAAAAATGACCGAAGATACACTTCTTTCATTTTATTTACCACAGCTATGAACAGTTTTGATTTATAAATATTGTTTTAACTTTTCAGAGAAAAAAGAAAAAAAATGTTATGTTGTACAATGTTTGTTTATTTGTATATGTTTTATTTGGATTAAATTTTGAGTGACAAAGTAATTAACCAATGTATCGTGATATATTGGTATCGCAAGCAAATATTGTGATACATATCGTATTGTAAGTGTTCTCAGGCCTAATCAGCAGGGGTGGAAATGTCCCTCTGACTCCCCTGATTTAACTGGCTAAGCCAAACAACTATACCCCACATAAATTGTTAAATGATCTTGATAATGTCTGTAAAATATCAGTGAAACTCTTAAATGTACCTTTTGTTTCCTGGATGAATCAATTTCTTAATGAGAGCAGATTTTCTATTTTAGGTATACAAAATTTATTGTTATATGTATGAAATATGATGTCAACTCATAAAAATTTGACATTGTTGAACACATGCAAGTTTTCCTACAAACAGTATGAACCATGTTAACCTTCAGGATCCTTGAAAATATACATATAAGAAACTATGTGCTGACATCATTTGAATATAGATTTGCAAAATTGCCAATTCTAATTAAAGAGTCAGATTGTTCATTCCAACATGATCTTTTGGAAACAGCTATCTCTCTTTGTATGTACATTCACTGAAATTTCCGTTGGTTATATTAATTAGTAATTGGAGTTATTATACCTCAGTATGTTTTTTCTATATAAAAATTGAGACACTAATTTTACTATTTGTTTATCGGTGATAAGTTGCCAAAACTATTCACCGGTATAATAAAACACTTATTGACTGCATACTCGGGGAATAGTAAGTTTATTGTCCCCTCGATACCTCAGGGCAATAGTTGGTATCTCGGGGACAATAAACTTACTATTTCCCTCATACCAGGTCAATAAGTATATACTTTCCTATATCTCTAGCACTTCAAAGAGTGTTTTTACAACTAACATTCATCTGTTTAATTTTTTTTTAAATTAAATTTGCTGTTATAAGTTCAGAAGTTGTCATAAAAAAGTTGGATTTCTAACTAGCTAACTATTCTGCAGAATCAATTAGCAGGCCCATCATCTCTGATTAGTTCAGGTTTGTACAGGAATCTGTACAGGAATCTGATACATCTAAAAGTGTTATTAAATTTTTGTATCAGATGTTGTTTCCTTGGATCTTTGCTATCTTAGACATAAATTGCGATTCGTAACAATACAGAAGCAGGTCCGCAGTAACCAATGTCTCATAATGTCAGGGGGGTACATCACTGATTTTAATAGTATGAACAATACAACAGAAAGCACCTAAAGACTCAGAAGCAATATAGGTTTAGGTAAAATTACTACCTGAATTTGTAAAAATACTCTAATAAAATGTTTGTATGTTCCAGGCCTGAAGCATTTACCGAGTCAATAGCTGCAGAAGACAACAAAATGATCCCTGATGACCTGCTGCCACCTAGTGACAGTTCTGATGAAGACATGGCTGATCTAGTTGTCAATGCTAATAGACAACACGTGGCTGTTTATGAAGAAAGTGATGAGGACTCTGATGATGATGATGATGATGATGAAACTTGAAATAAGGTCGATTTTAAAGGATTATAGTGAAGGACCAGGACAGACCCAGCAGATCACAGACAGTTTCAAAAGATATTGTGATAGGCTGAATTACTACTTCTCTGAAACTGAACTTGCATAATAGCAAGATTTCAGCATTTCCATTAAATGCATCTGCACAATGCCAACATAAACTGCAGATTAATTACACAATTCTTTACTTTTGTGAGGGAAAGATCATAATGCATGCTTCGTCCTTCATGAGAATGGTTAAAAATCTTAATACGAATTATTCTTGTGATTTTTTTAAATTTCTGTGCAGGGAAAAAGAAATTCCTGTGCTATGAATAATTTTAGCTGTATCCAACTTGTAAGTGATGGTTATAGGAATACCATTGTCCATTTGTCTCTGCTGTCATATACCTGGCTGCCAGGGCATATTCTAATTTCTTATGGGTTGAAAATTTGAAATACAATTCCTCTAAGAACGAATTCGAATGAATCCATTAACATTTGACCTCAAGAGAAATGTATTTAATAAAATAGTGCATGTAGAAAAGCTGTTTTAAATACCAGTAGATTGGTACCTAACTTGGAAGATGTAATACTTATGAAGATCTGACTAATTCCTGTTACTTTGATTTATTGTCATTCTGCTGATAACCATGACTGCCTGTTCAAGAGGGGAGTTTTTATACGCCCGTCAAAATTTTGACGGGACGTATTATGGTATACAAATGTTCTCTGTCCGTCTATCCGTCTGTCTGTTCGTCGTAAACATGTCGCACCGTAACTTGAGAACAGCTTATCCAAATTTCATGAAACTTAACATAGTTGTTTCTTATGATGGTCAAACGATCTGTATACTTTTTGGTGAAAATAAGATTAAAACTTTTTGAGTTACGGGACTTTGTAACTAAAACTGGGGTGTGTTTTTTTTTCACATGTCGCACCGTATCTCAAAAACGATTTATGATTATTGCTTAAAACTTTACACACTTCTTAGTTATATTAATCTAAAGATCTGTATACTTTTTGGTGATGATTCAAAATTGTATTTTAGAGTTATTGAGTTTTTTTTAAAAAACAAAAGGGGGGGATTTTCACATGTCCCGCCATATCTCAAAAACGATTTATGATTAAATGCATGAAACTTTACACACTTCTTAGTTATATTAATCTAAAGATCTGTATACTTTTTGGTAATGATTCAGAAATTTATTTTAGAGTTATTGAGTTATTTGTAAAAAAAGGGGGGGTTTTCACAAGTCGGGCCGTATCTCAAAAACGATTTATGATTGTTGCATAAAACTTCACACACTTCTTAGTTTTATTAGTCTGAAGATCTGTATACTTTTTTGTGATGATTATTTTATTTTTGAGTTATTGAATTTTTATTGAGCTTTTTGGTAAAAAGGGTAGTGTTTTTTGGTCACATTTCGCGCCATATCTCTATTGCTTAAAAGTTTACATGCTTATGTTTTGCCGGGTTTCCATATACATCCCACCACCAGCTCCGCTAAATAAAGGGGGATTCCAAAAACATTTATAATGTTTTTTTCACAAGTCGACGGGTGTATCATGCGCTTGTGGCACAGCTGTTTATTCCTATTGGTAAAATTTAAAAGATCTTCTCTATAGCTAATTGATCAAAGGGGGTAGGAGAAATTGGGATGGGAGGCTTGTTAGACTTTTTGAAATGAACTTTATATTTTTTGAAAGTATTGTACATGTATTTGTATGCCGACCACCTAAACTAATAACCATATTATGAAAAAGCCTCTTTTCGGTGACTGAGAAATAAAAAACAGCAAATATATTGTAAGTTTTTTTATTTACTGAATACTATCTACCGGCCATTTTAGATGCTTCTCTATACTACATTTTCCACGTGCTTTAGGATATTTTCCATATTTTTCCAATTTAGTATTTGCTTTCCAGCCTATTTCTTTTGATGTTGTTTCTGGAAATTTCTTATTTCTTTTGGTGATGGTTTGAATTGGTGGAAGTTTAAGATCTACTGGACGTTTGGTTAAATATGAGGGTACATTTTGTATGTCTGGTCCGAGGAGCTCCAGAGAGAGCTGAAAAACATAATTATACACAAAATATTGACTTCATGGCATGTAAAAATAGTTTGAGGCCATACCTAATTGATCTTTAGTTCTTTGAATTTCATTGCTCCGATTTTTGACAAGGTAAATCTTAAGAAAAAAAATGTTTTGCAAAAATGCTGAAAATTTGCCCCAATTTTTCAATGAATTAAAAATAGAAATTGTTCGCCCGCTCCTAAAATTTTGTAAAAATTGGGATTTTTTGTAATATTTTATTTTTAAAAATATGTGCCGCATGTAAATTTGATCTGTGCTCTAAAAAAACAAGTCCTCAAGAAAAAAATTTGAAATTAGAATTTCGCCTGCTTGCACCTATTTTTGCCATCCAAAAATCCAAAGAACAAAAAGTTAATTTGGTGTGGCCTGAGAAAATAGTTTTAAAAGGCTATAAATAGAATAGACTTTACAGAATAGTAAAGTTGTTGTGTAAACCCTAACAGTGTTATAGGAACATTTTGTCAAATCATGACTCAATTTTGAACCTTACAACATGCCATGTAAAATACTCATTTCAACACTTTGTTTCTTTTCAGCGGTCCTAAAGCCAGTTAGGTGATGTGAAAATATATTTGTGAATTTATAAATATTATTCAGCCTGGCACAGTGTTATTTTCAGTAGTTCTCTCTTGTGTAATATGGATTTGGAATTTTTATCAAACTTCTGACAAGTGTTTACGAGTCCTTTTCAGGATTCTCTTGTGGTTTGGACTACATGACGAACCCATGCTCTGACCAATCTGCACATTTCAATCCAAGGGGTGTTATTTAATTGACGCATGCATACTCCATATCCTGCCATTTTTATATACCTAGGCTAGAAGGTGACATATATTACTTCAACAAACAACATTAATTATGTTCAGTGTACGAAAATTGTCCCAAATTACGAAATGCTTATAGACTTACCGAGTTGTATTCGTCTACCAAATATCCCCATCTCGCTGGCCATTTTCTTCGCTGTGACAGGAATTCCCGACGAACATGATCTTTCCTAATGAGGGGAAAGGATGATTTACCAAAATTAATTTAATCAAATATTTATAGTTAGGGTTACAGGTACTCTGATTCTGATGAATCTGTCAAAATGTGGGATACTTGTATATACTTTAAAACTATGCCAAGTAATTCAAACTATTCATGAACAAACTTCATATGTTGGCATCCTTTCAAGATTTAATAACAAGATCAACTGATCGCATTGATAGTGCACTGTTACCAGTGTTCTAATAGACCAGGCAAAGTTACGATGGATGATATCTGTAACAGGAATAAATGAAGATTCGGGGTAAAATTTTGACGAGACAAAAAATGAAAGAGAAATACAAAAGAGGCCGTCGTTTATCCGTCAACATCTGGAGCGTCCCCATACAGAGTGGCCACATACATGTAGATAAAAAAAAATGTTAAGGAGTTAATCCGAAACCATTATATATATATATAAGAAATAAATTTTCTTCGGCATAAGGACTTTGCTCAAACATGTACAAAATGACAAGCTCTTAATGGCCTCAGATAAAAAAAAAAGGTTGCAAAGAAGTTCCCCGAAACCCCAGGCCGAAACCATAAAATATTCGAAATGAAAATATGCAAAAAACCAGAAAAAAAGTACACCACTTTGGAAAGACATATTTTGATGAAAGAATAAAATTCTAGCGGCTATCGCCAGCTTTGTTTCTAAAATTTGGATGTCAGATTAAACATGTTCTTGAGGATTTACCGTTGTCGCGTTGCGACGTTTTTTTTTTTTTTTTTTTGGAATTAAAGGAATATCTCTCACCATGTACATTTTGTAAACACTGCTTTAAATTGCTACATTGGGATTTTATTTCACATTCGTTTATAAAACTTACCAAATTTCATCATTGTGCACAAAATTGAGGTGATGTCCTGCCATTTTCTAAGTCGGCGTCGGGGATCGGTACCATACGCAACGTCTATGACGTTAACTTTCCAGACATTTTAAGTTACTGTTGGTAATTGTGGATTTCTACGTTTTATCGATCTACCAACGGCATTTGTCTACATAATTAATATGTAAATAACAGTTTACATTTGGCATTATTTTTTTTGGTAATTTTGGCATTTGATTTTGCTCTTCAAAGTTCTGTGTTATCGTTTCCGCTTTTAAACATTTCAATGACGAAATACGCACATCTTGTGGAATAAAATTTGTATATATGATTAATGGAATCTTTTGTACTCTAATCCTATGTATATTTAAGGGAAATCTACAAAACACTGGTTTCACAATGACTGCCAACCAAAACATAAACTTGATGACATTTCACTTGTCTTGTGATGTAAAATTTGGCGCATTTTAATATCTATAAATACAATTGTTTTCAAATTTTAAATTTAGTTGTACTCGTAACTAAAAAAACAGTAGGAAGGGCGACCCTTTATTGAATACATTGTAGTTCTATTTTTATCATGTTTATTGGCCTACATTTCGTTTTACAGATACAGTAAAATTTCAATATTATGAATAAAACTTTTGAAAAGTCACATTTTTCAAACTGAATTGTTTACTATAGATCCACGATACTTGCCAACATTCAACATACAATAAAATCTATTATGAAAAAAAGTAATTGAACACTTCTATCATGTAATTTATCATTTGCTTTTAAAACGATCCTATCTATAACGACATAATCCTCAATAATTACAAGCTGTGGAATTGAAATAACAAACAAAACATCAGTCAAAATGGACACACAACACTTCTGTTTAGTAAATAGTAAGGTTTTACCAGTCGATCATTTGATAATTTAATTATTGTCCTATTAATCTGACTGTTTTATGCATTAATTCGGCTTGTTACACGGTAATATGTCTTGTTAATATAATAGAATCTATAGACTACAGTGGTTTATAATTGAATGAAGATTGATCAGGATTTATCATGCGATCAGTTCCTGTGTTTGACTCAATTTTTCATATAACTGCGTTCAAAATTAGCTAATTGGTTTTGTTTTTCAGTTTCCTTTTTTATTGTACTTTTTAAAATATGTTTTTTCGTTGGGACGGCATCAAAAGATCAATATAGGATAAAAAAACTTAATTCACATAGTTTCGTGCAATGAGAGGGGTCAAAAAGCCTTCAATTTTTGTTATCCTACATTTTGATTTTCAAACTATAGCATGCCAAACAGTACTTTCAAAAACACGTTTCTCAAAAATCTCGTATATCTGAAACATTTTGAATATTTGTATCTCTTTCAAAAACACAGGTAACAGCACTATGTGCTACATTGAGTTTTTTTGTTAATGACCGCAAGACCGCCATTTGATATTGCACATTAAATGTATATTATTGATTGACGTATACCCCTTTTCTTGGGACTTATACACAAACATAGCAACATGAAAGCCTAATATCCAATGAGAGTTTTGAAAATTCATAAAATTATAACAGATTGAGCTATAAATTCACCATGCAGAAAGTGGTTTTACGCATTGCATTCTCAAGATTGCAATGCTTGAACAGAGACAAGGAACCGACCATTTTATAACTGAGGGGGGGGGGACTGGGATTTTTTTTATATTTTAGGTCCGTATGTTTGTATGAAAAAAATGTTTCTCTTTCTCTGTGACGAAATTGGGGTTTTGAGAAAGATTTTTATGTATGAATCTCAAAAAATGTTTCCAGTTGTTCTCCGAAAAAATAGTCCGAAGCGGAAATAAATTTTGTTTCGAACATAAAAATGCCAGCCCCGACCGCCCCCTCCCCCCTCCCCTCGCTAATAAAATGGTCGGTGCCTAAGAACATCAGAAAGCATATGACTGAACATCTTTTTGAATTGAGGAATTCCATATTGTAGATTTTATTATTAATGAGATAACTTATCTATAAATAAACTGCGATAATAAACAGAGAGTATGCAAAAGCACCAGATTTTCATTCCATCTGTTATTTTAAAAACGCTATCAAGTAATATTTGATTTGAAAACCATATGGTATTTCTGAATGAAACTGAATTCAATTTGTTATCTGATTATTATCTTCCAGACTTGGAGAGACTTTGTGCTGTTTATTCAAACTGAATGTTTACTTTTGATCAGAAAGTTGTCTTGTATCGTTGCACCAAGGACGCGGTTATTTCAATTCCGCTGAGCTAGTAGATTAGATAAGAAAATGAGGAACGATATTCAAACTGCAGATTGTGTTCAAGACTAATATTTATTTTTTCAAGGATTAACATCTCAACAGAAAACCCATAACTCTTTCTCAATGAATTTTTATGACATCCACGAGGGGCGCAAAAAGGCAGTAAATCTTTATAAATCAAATTCTTTTGGCATTAACTACATATAAATAAAACTGGTTAACTGCTATTACCGAATTAGTTTATATGAATTACTTTCCCGGCTGTCATATGGAGTTTTGCTCCATATTTGCATATTCTTTATTGACTGTCATGTTCAATGAAGATAGGAGCAATAAATGGATATGACAAATACAGGAATTTTCTACAGTGTTTAATGAGATAGCGGACAATAGAATGGTAAACAGAAATTGATATTCCATATTAGTATTTCTGTTCGGAATAACTCGGGCAACAAGTCAATAATAACAGGAGGAACAAACAGAATTTTATATAAAGGTAAGTTGGATACTTAATTTGTAATTCTAACTCACCAATTCCAATTAAAAGCTTCTAATTGAAATTTAATTAAATGCTGCATGACATGTAATGTCTCTTGCAACGGATGCCAAACAAATGATTTGTTTACTGAAACTACGATTTTTATTGTTTTGGTAATGATCATATTGTGATATGAATAAATGATAAAATAGCAAGCTGTAATTATATAATTATTGCATAAATGCATAATAGTTTAAACCGTTTTTTTTTTTTTTTTTTTTTTTTTTTTTTTTTTTTGTGTGTGTATAATTTTGACCTTGAAATGGTCAAACCAGATGTATTCTCTTCAGCCACAAATGAGTCGTAATTGGACGAAATATGCATATATTGTTCATGAAATTTAGCACAATAGAATGTTTTAAATGCATCCAATTTTTTATAAAGCCTCGTATACATCATATCAACTGAGTGTTTGCGGATAATGAATATTGGTAACAAAATACTAATACGTAATAAAACGAATTCAAAATAAAGCTTTTTTTCCAGATCCCTTTACTGAAATTTCTTTGTTGCCATTTCCTTTTCGTCGTTTTGACATTTAGTTTCGTAATAAAACGAATTCAAAATAAAGCTTTTTTTCCAGATCCCTTTACTGAAATTGCTTTGTTGCCATTTCCTTTTCGTCGTTTGGACATTTAGTTTCGTTCTGTAAATCAATATTTTGCTTTATTTCGATTTCGGTTAAAAAGTCCGATATCCGTCTATTGATTTCAAATGGCATTCTTCATATCCTTCTGTATCAACTGTAAGTAAGACACAACATACACAAAACCGGAAAAATTTGATGAACTGTTTAAACATTTAAGGTATATGTCTTATTGTGTCCTTAGATGGTTTATCATTACCCTTTTGGTCATTTTGGTGTTTGAATGTGAGCTTCAACATTTCGAAGCTTTTACCTTAAGCACAACTGATGGGTCTTAATATGACGAAATATGCTCACATTGTGCACTAATTTTAATATCATACAATATTTTGTCATTTTTGAATTTGCTCTTCAACTTTTTGGATTGTTGTTTTGTTTTTCAACATTTTAGACCATGAGCACAACTGATGAGTCGTAAATCGACGAAATGTGTACATCTTACGATCAAAGTTGGTATAAAAGAATTTTATTTATTATAGAGATACCGTTAGTTTGAGTTTGTGAATCAGAAAATTCAATAAAGTCGTAATATAGCTGTTCCTTCAATAATTGCTATTTCATTTCTAGTTTATGTGAAAATACAATACAAAAGTCCCATCATAAGCTTGTCAAACTCTCCTAAAATGCAACTAAATCATGTTTATGCAGTATTTATGACCACTGTATGGGTTTCCATTCCTTCCCGTCCCATATAAAGTCTTTCAATCGATAAAATCAATTTTAAAACAATAATAGATAAGGCTACAATGCGAGATTAGGTAACTCTGTTAATGACCAACTGTGTCGGCTAATAAGAACGGAAGACAATATGATCAATATCTACTCTACAGGTGCTGGGTGCAGTAATTGTTTGAAGTAATGGAAAGAAACAAGGACAATAACTAGGTAAGTCAATTATATCTATGTACGAACTTCATTACACCAGTTTTTGCAGTATACTGGCAAAAGCAACGTGTTTTAAGCCGGCATGATTCGGCCAGTATTAGTTGCACTTGCAAGTGCATTCCAGCAGGATCGTTTAGTAAGTGAGTACGTCCATACGTCCTATGTGTAAAGGAAGTATGACTCTTTCCTTGTTATGTTCTGTAGTAGTCATTTTTATAGTTGTCGTATGACTGCCAATATTTATTAAGAGTATGATTGATTGATTGATTGATTGTTGTTTAACGCCGTGCTGGCGATATTTAAGAGTATGAAGCAATTTTGCTAATGGGGATTTATATCACTATCATGTACACTATATTTCGCAAGTCCAAACATAATATTAGGATACAGACCGCTCTCTCTCTCTCGCTTCTATTTACAGTATTATTTTTTATAACAGTTTTTGATAAATAAGCAATAAATGTCTTTTTTGGTTTTTACATTAAAAATGTTATAATATTTAAACCTCCGAAACTGAATAACTTGGAAAGTGGCCATACTTTTTTTTCCTTGATTCAGAATATGCATGGATCACTCTGGAACTGATATTTAACATATCTGATTTTTTAATCAGATGACATTTAAGGATTATAGAATTGAACTTTTTTTCTTCAAGATAGCTTAAATACATAGTAATGAATTACTCCGTCTTATTCTTTAAAAGAAAGTTTTTAATTATCTCTCACGTTGAATGAAAATTGTTGAATCATTGTATACTTTTAATACTTGGTATATCTTTTTACTCATTGGTTTGTGCTATGAATTTAGCCTATGCAGTGAAAAATGCATTGTTTTTAAAAGGGCATATCTCTACAATGGTGCATCTGTTCTATACCAAGATACTGTGCGCAATGCAAACTATTTACAAGGGTCGAAATGCAGAGTATCTCTTTACGTTGTGTGCATTCATAATATACAAATTCCGTAAGTTCTTGCAATTTACCTTGAAAACTGACAAGCACTAACTTGCCATGGAAACAGTGGTGTCAAAAAATCCACAAAAGAAGGTCCTGGGTCAATGATTAAGAAAATTTGGAAACACGTGTAAAATAAAAATTAGACCAATAGTTCCCTTTTGGACAATTTTTGCATGCTTATAGACTATTTCTATAAAAACTCGGAATTTCCTTTTGGACAAGCAAAAGGAAAATATAATCTGTTGCAGCAAGGGAAGGAAAAAATAATCTGTTGCAGCAAGGGCCAAGAAAATAATCAGTTTTACAAAACTCTGGAAAAAAATTTCTGGTTTAGTTATATTTTTCAACAAAAAAATTTGAATCCGAGAGTTGATTTAAAAACACAAGCATTACAAGAAAAGCGACCATTATTTAATACAAACCTGACTTGATTTATTTTGAACATAATACAAGATTTTCCTTAGTTTTTCAATAATAGTTGACCTTTCTGAAAAAAGTTTCAGTGATTAACCATCAAGATGAAGAGCAACAATCATGACAACCAAGGCATCGAAATTAGACAGAAAGCATCTATGGGAGGTTCTTTATAAACTTTCCTCATTTCGTCCTGATCGGGCAAAAAACATGGCCACCATAGGCAATTCTTGTTTCTCATTGATTTAAAAAAACATTCTCTGGAACTGCTTGCCCAAATGGAACGAAACCTGACAGGAAGCATCTATGGGAGGTTCTTTACAAAATTTCCTTATTTCATCCCGATTGGAGTACATGTACATATATGGTCACCATTGGCAGTTATTGTTTCTGATTATAAAAGAATCCTCTCATCTGAAATCGCTTGACCAAATGGAACGAAACCTGACAGGAAGCATATATGGGAGGTCCTTTATCAAATTTCCTCATTTTGTTCCGATCGGAATACAAATATGGCTGCCATGAGCAGTTCTTGTTTCTGATTGGCTGATATAAAAAATCTTCTCCTCTGAAGTCGCTTGACCAAATAGAATGAAACTTGACAGAAGGCATCTAATTGGGAGGTTCTATTCAAACTTTCCTCAGTTCGTCCTGATCAGGCAATAAACACGGCCGGCATGGGCAATTCTTGTTTCTCATTGGTTTATTTGAAAAAAAAATTCTCTTAAAAATCTTGGCCAAATAGAGACAAACATGACAGAAAGTGTCTATGACATATAACAAAAATCTACAGCCGCAGCATTGCTTGAAACCAAACATGGTATGGTCTGAATGTTCCTCTCAAGGTGTTCACCAAGTGTTGTTACTCTGGTGCCTATCCCTTATTCAAAATGGCCTTCAGCAGAGGACTTAGGTTAACATTAGACTCTGTGGGAAATACATGCAAAAATCTTCTGGAGAACTGCCAAATTTTAGAATATGCTGACCTGTGTGTAGAAGGACCTTGATGAAGAAAAAATTGGTACCTACAAGGCTTACCACACTTCATAATGATAGGCAGAAGTGACTTCTCTCTTTGAGGTACAACAATAAAAATGGCTTTCATGCCAGGTGAGCGATACAGGCTCAGTCCTCTGAGTCTCTAGTTTAAATATGCATATATAATACTAATATTGTATTAAATTTACAAATGAAAAGTATATGCAAACGTTTTATTATAAAAACAAATTCATAGTATATACTAGTTTTATTTACTGCTAGTGATTTCATAGGAATAAATACACCTTTTACTTTCTGGCATTGCTCAAAAAATATTTTCTGATTCGACTTAGTAAAAAAAAATAGTTTGGTTTGATTGTAGTCGAAAAAAAATTAAACATTGTGTCCATACCTTGAATTTTTCAAACCAATATAAAAAAAAACATGCCGAAAAGAAAAGAAAACTGAATCCAGTCATCTAATGTCAGTGCATATGACTGCACACAGTGAAGTACAAATGTATTACCCTACTAGAATGCGAATTTAAAAACAAAACAAAAAACAAAAATAATTTTATTTGTAGTAGCAGTATTGGATGTAACTCCACGGAAAAATATTAAACAGTCGCAGAAAGGGGGAACACATGGCCTAGATTTCTTCATAATCTTTTTTATGAACTGTGGAATTTGCACTTTAATATATGTATTAATGGACAGTAAATCGATGGATTTTTTTTTTCAAATTTAACTGAGGGGTTATTTTTACTTTCATGTCATTATCAAATGTATACTACGTTTTTATTTTACTTCAACAGCTGTTGAATATAGATGCCTGTTTATCTCAGTCAACTTACATAACGAATTCTATTGTTACGCCCATTCTTGAATACGTCACTAAGGTGGGGCTTTGTAGCATTTATTGGTACGAACATATTTGTCTCTTTACTACATGCGTACTATGGTACTATTTATTGACAACACTGTATTTATAGGATTGTTTCACTTTTTTACATTAACAAAGTAACAGGTTATGGGATCCATATATCTGTTATATTTCATTTTCAGTCAGTTAATGTATGAAAAAAAATTGTTATTGGATAATAATTTAATATTGGATGTAGCGCGTTATTTGATTGGTCAATTTTTTCATCTATCATATCATAGACAATTTTTTTTTTCTGTACTATGACGTCCACAAAGGGAATCCTAGCGTGTTAGACGTCAAAACAATAGATGGAATTAAATTATAAGGATTGACTGTTTGTTTGTTTAGTTTGGGTTTTTCGTCGTCTTCAGCACATTTGGCTATTTCGCGGCGGCCAGTTTTTATTGGTGGAGGAAGCCGGAGTACCCGGAGAGAACCACAGACCATCGGTAGGAAAATTGGCAATCCTTGCAATCAATTTTCAGTCTATTCGAAATAACCTCAATGCACATGGTGCACACTTTCAAATAACCCGCTAGTGTGCACCACGTGGTTGAGGTTATTTCTTCATGGACTGAAAAAAAATTACAATTAATCCTTAAATAACTGTTCGATGTTTTAGGCTACATAATAAGGCTCATTTTTGTATAAAATCCAACAGACTTATCTTGTGAAAATATGTTATGTAATGAAAAATCAAGTTACGTAATGACAAGTTATCGTATAACTTATCATAAAAGTAGAGACAGATTACTTGGTTTATTAATGAATGTGGTTCTTATTTTACAATTAAGTGAAAAGAAGGTAAAAAAAAACACTTTCAGGTGATCATAGTTATCTTGCAAGCTTTGTAAATAAAAAACAAGTATGCATAAGTAGAAAACACATTATTATCTCATACATTTTGTATGTAAAGAAAGGAATTTAAAATTTCAGATAACGTGAGTACCCTTTTGTAAAATGTATTCATTTATACCATGATGCCGTAAAATGTAACCACATATCCTGCGTTCATCATACTTTATCATTGCAAAAAGTGTAATTCCTGAAATACCTTACTTCCCTCATCTGACTTATTGTATAAATGTGACATATCGGGCTTACGCTTACTTAAAACAGCAGTCATATAAAAAGTATACGATGCTTGACCTCTATAATAGATACTTCCCATATACCAATTATATAATGCTTGTTTAGCTATGTGTTGACAATGAAATTTACAAGTACTTTATATGGATATATTATAATTTTGAATTAGAAAATACGAAGAAGTTGTCAATCGTTTGTTATTTTTCATTTATTGGGTGTAATCTGGTTGACTCATACCCCATATTCCTTCACTTTTATATTAATCCGATATGATAATCATTGTATGGTTGAAGGTACTATTGAAGATGTAGGCCATCTAGGTTTAACATACGCTCGACTATTAGATTGTGCATTTGTTGTTGCTTAAAAAAAAGGCTATCCGTAGACTCCTTTAATGTTTCAAAGATCAATCTCTTCCACTTATTTGTTACACTTTACATATATATAACTCACTTCAACCAAACTTTTCTATTACAACCCCTATTTTTTACGTCCATAACATCCACTGACGATTTTAATCTAGTCGCTAACAGAAAGCTAAAATATCTTAGCAGATAACAAGAGACCGCAGATGATTTATTCTTTTAAATCAATTATGTATTTACATGTGAACTTTGCCTGACAATGAACATAAAAAAGCCAGCCGTGTTAAACTATTTGAACGTATGAAGACTGTTAGGTTAATATACAGATCAAAATTAAAAATTTCAAATTTCAGTTGTCTACGGAAAAAAATTGTTGCGGAAAGCTACATACATAACAAATAAGGTATATTGTTAGAGCTAACAAAAACACTGTTCACATCTTTTTTGTTTGTAATAAATATTATGTCTCAATATGAGAAATTTTTCTAGATAACGAAGACCGAAATTCGACTTACTAGCTCATCACAAAAGAAATCCTTGATAGATGTAACTGCGAGAGCTTTTTGCTTGATAAGGGAATGAAGAGCTGGAACTTCCTCGGGGACGTACCTCGCCAAAACTCAAAGAAATACTTTTGTATTTAAAAACATATACCAAAATTATGTGCTATACTACAAGATTAGGTAACTCAACCTTCTACTAAACCTCTTTATAAATTTTTTATATCAATATGAAGTGAAGAGAGTTTGCAGAATTATTGTGAAATACATTAATTCACACTGCGGTATCAAATTAATTATTGTTATCTTGTGTTCTAGTCTTACATATGAGTTAACTTTTCATTTACAAATTAACCCAACATCCGTCTCTTATCTTATTCTAGAAAAAATCTTAAAAATTCTATAAAATCATTGGCAACTTATTGAGTGTTACATTCTTTGAGAGTCAGTAACACTTTTCACAGAAAAATCTTAATAGTAAAAGTACTCTTAAGTTATACAGCTTCTAGTATAACTTACGAGTTTTTTTACTCATAAGATATTTTGTGAAAACGTCTCCTGGTATCTGAATCAAGAACCAGTGAAAAGTGATAAATGTTTAGACCCAACACCTTATTCACACTGTGATAATACTTAAACCTTGGTTTTGTATAATACATCTTATATTTTTTTTAATTTTTATAAAGGAAAATTTACTTGTCCACCCTTTTAAATACCATAAATTATATCAGTTTCTAAAAATATAATTCTGATATGTTCATTACCAAAACATTTCAAAAACATTGGCGACAAATTCAATAGCAGTTTTACTGGAAAGCTTTTTTTTTTAAATTAAACCAGTATCTCGTTCAATATATTTGAACTTTAACAAAACGAGTCCTATTTACTCGTACGCTATCAGATCAATTACATATTTCAATGATCCTTTATGAGGTGTATAGTCCCAATATTAGCACTAATGCGGCGTAAATAATGAAGGGCCATTCGGGTCACAATGCAACCTTTTACACGTTCTCTGCAGAAACGCGTTGCTGTTTGTTCGCATACCCTACAGCAACGCGTACCATTAGTTCACGTATCATAGAGTACCGCGTCACATATTATTCGCGTACACTAGAGCAACGCGTTGATTATTAATGGAGTATGATGTTCCTGTAGGGAACGTGCATCATACGAAAACCTGTCACCTCTATTACGGATTAATAGAATTATCTGCATCAGAATAAACATGGCTGTCCCTTTTAACAAACTAATAAATGTCACTCAGAAATTGCCTTGTGTTTGTGTCCTCCATTTGAAATTGTAAAGGAAGGGCATATTTTACTGGTTAGAACATATTTTTTAACAGGAGTTCATTAAACATGTAAGGGATGTCATTTATACCGTGAACAATTTCAAACGTGCAACATTTCCAACGCGTTGCCCTAAGTAACACGAATGAACTGTATACGCGTTACTCTAGGGTATGCGAATAAACAGTAATGCGTTGCTCTAGGGTACGCGAACCAACAGCAACGTTGCTCCAGGGTATGCGAACCAACAGCAACGCGTTGTTCTAGGGTACGTGAACCAACTGCACCGTGTTGCTCTAGGGTACGCGAACAAACTGTGACATGTTTCTCTAGCGAATGTGTCAACAATTGCATCGTGACCCGAATGGCCCTTCATAATAAACTAGCTAAAACTCTGAGTTTGACCTAACGTGAAAGTTTATGTAAATGTTACACTGTGCTAATTTATTTTGAATTTGAATATTTCTAAGTTATTCATAAGTGGTACTCAATTTACATATTATATATAGTACCTAACTGTATTTCAAATATTGACTTAGTAAACGTAAAATCTATCACTTCAACAGTATATTCTCTTGGGACTTTATTTTCAACCCGTGAGTAGTTTTTTTTTTCATTTTTGTTTGACTGCTGAAGTTGAGTTTAAAAATCACATGCAAGAAGATTTTTCATTTTATTATATATTAACAGTCAATATTAAATTTAAAGAAAATCGATTTATATATAATCATAATTTAAGCAATGGACAGAGATTGACTATCGTTTATTGAAGTGGTAATATTTGGTTCAGATAGATTCAGAATAATTTGCAGGTAGACACAAATATCTTTTATGGATATACTTTGTCACTTTTAAAAGTTTCCTTCGTCCTTCTTGTTTGATCCGGATTTCGATACATTCTTGGGGCCAATTTTGATTTACAATTAAGTTTGCACATTTGGTCGATTTACGACTCATTAGTTGTGCTCAGCGCCTAAAATGTTAAAATCAAAACAAATAGTGCAAAACCTTTACGAGCAAAATAAAAAATGCAAAAATTTAGTGTTACTAGTGTTAGTGTTAACATTACCACATGATTACCGTTAAAATGTTTGGAAACTTATGAATATCTCTCTCAGATATAGCCATTTTTTTTAGATTGGCCAGTCGCCTCGGTTGTCTCGTGGTTGCAAGCTCACCGCGATTACGGGAAGGTTGCGTTTAATTCCCGGCTGGGTCGAACCAAAGACTTTAAAAATGGTCTTTGCTGCTTCTCCGCCAATTAAGCACACGGCATTTAGGAGTAAGGGCAAAGACTTGTCGAAGAATAATGTGTCCGGTGTGGTGCCATGTGTTTCTGCGGACTGTTACCTCGTGACCTATCATGTAAAAATCCGGCTCTGCGTATCGGTCCAGTATGAAACATCTCGTGTATTTTGTCGTATTATTTCGGCTTAATACTTTTTGTCCTTGAGTACTGACATTGGTACATGATTGGATGATATACACAATTGGTATTGTTATTAATTTTATGTTACAGTAATATTGTTTTGACAAACTACTCTTCCATTTGTGACAGTAATTTCATAAACTTTGTCAGAAAATCGAAACTTTAATTGTTCACTAATTTAACGCCAGTTTAATCTGCTGTTATCTATCAGTTATCTGATGATTATCAATAAAAAATATTTTGTTATCTGATATATACAGATGTATACGCCCATTATCAATACCAAATATTTGATATATTCAGGATATCATTGTTTTTAAATAAGATATTATCTCATATGTAATGAAAGCACGTATATATTAATATATATGTACATAATTATGTGCTGAAAGTTATAATAAGAGTGTTTGTAGAATAAGTACGATTTACTCTGGTCTGCTGCATGAACATTTGTAAGTTTGTTATTATTTTGAATTTCATAAAATTAATAATCGTAAAAGTTTGCTTATTACAGTATCATATATCTACCAGTGGCTGTTTATAAAATAAAATAAAATCTGTTGCAATAAATATTTGTTCAGTCATGATAAGTGCCAGTGTTTAGTACATCTAACTACTGTAATAAGAATATACTGCATATGTACTTATCAAGTTTTATGACAGATTAATTTAAAGGATTTATGTGTTATTATATACAATCGTTTACAGTGGCCACGTGGTCTAGTTACAGTTGAGATCAGTTCTAACCTCTCAACTATTCTGCAGTCAGAGAGGACGGTTCTAGAACCATTCTAGAACGGTTCTAGGGTAGAACCAAGCCTATCATAAATGGTTCTAAGGAAGAACCGTCATAAATGGTTCTAGGGTAGAACGGTCATAAATGATTCTAGGGTAGAACCGTCCAGAATGGTTCTAGGGTAGAACTGTCAAAAATGGTTTTAGGGTGGAACTGTCATAAATAGTTCTAAGGTAGAACCATTCAGAACTGTCATAAATGGTTCTAAGGTAGAACCATTCAGAACTGTCATAAATGGTTTTAGGGTATAACTGTCATAAATGGTTCTAAGGTAGAACCATTCAGAACTGTCATAAATGTCCGATAACTCTGTATTGATTATGGCACGTACTCCTCGTCTTCGCTTTTTCGAAACTTTTTACATTTTTTGAAATATGTAGTAACATTTCGCATCGATTATAATTTCAATATATGAAATTATGCAATAATTAATAATATTAATTTTATGACCAATTTATACAAAACTGCAAAAGTACATACATGTAATAAAGAGCTGTGATGCAAGTTTTTTTTCATTTTTTTTAACCCACAAGAAAAACGAATTACTTGTTTTTGTTACAATTTGTGTGATTTTTATCTGAAGTAAATTTACAGGTAAAGAAATTTGTTTCCGTAACATGTTGTGTGTTCCAGGTAATTATAACTAATTAACGTTTTGACATGTATATTGTACATTGACTGTCGCGGATGTTAATTGTTCCAACCTTTAAGCTACACAGTCACATGCGTATGTATAAAGGTAAACCGTTTTGCTAACAAAATCAGAGGGGTTTAAAATTTTTATAACGATACATTTTAAAATATTAATGCAGCATTTGAATAAAGAGGTGTGTATAAGGTGGTCCCAAATTTCAATGGAGAGATTTCAAATGTGTCAGATAAGTAACATTTTAATTTATTTTAAATTAATAATTCATCTTTTTTACCATTTTTATATGGTAAATATTTGATATATTATATAATTAATTCTCTTTGCTCGTTTGAACGATATTTATTTCGTTATGACAATGATGATTGGTATGAGTATGCCGCCATTTTGAAATAAGAAGTGCATTTCACCAATTTATCGAAAAATTACATAGACATAACGTACATATATGGACATTTTACACAATAATTTCAAGAAGAGACGGGACTAAATCTTGATTTAATGTGTTCTCTTGTAGAAACATATGTAGAGGATTGTTTTATGTACTAGAAAATAGCACCGACTAGTTTTTAAATCATTTAGTTTTAGTAAAAACTTTATTCTGAGAGAATTTTTTTCTTTTATTTGTTCTATAATATATTTCGGTATGATAAAAGTTGATATTAAAATTATGTCAACAAATTAATTATTTTATTTCTTATAATTTTGATGTTCAAAATTCATAAACTATTGCCAGGATCATAAATGGTTCTATGGTAGAACCGTCCAGAATGGTTCTAGGTTAGAACTGTCATAAATGGTTCTAGGGTAGAACTGTCATCAATGGTTCTAGGGTAGAACCGTCCAGAATACTTCTAGGGTAGAACTGTCATAAATCGTTCTAGGGTAGAACTGTCCTTACATCCCAGCTCCTTTGTTTTTACAGGGGTGATCTGAGACGGATCACCCCTGCCAGATCACCCCAGCAAGAGTGCTTTCTTAGTTTAAAGTTGGCGGGAACAATTTACACTCGATTAAAACTTAGAAAATTTAGGCAGAAACATAAATTACAAATTAAAAATTAACATTAAAATTTTTGAAAGAATCTACTGAGATTCGAACCTGGGACCCTTAGTATGTTGTCCAGACGCCTTAACCACTAGACTACGAAACTCACACCGAAGAAGTGTTAATTTTACCTATATACACATTATGTCCTGGGTTCCAATGGGGTATACAATATAATATATATATATAAGTAATTATATAACGTACAATAGAACTGAAATCTTTACCTTAAGTTTATTATTATTTATCCCGAATGAGCTTGGATGTAAAATAGTTATCCCACTCGGACTTGGTGTGTCTGTATAAGATCATCCCTCGGGCCTCCGGCCCTCGGGGTGATCTCACACAGACACACCGCGTCCTCGTGCGATAACTATTACAGAATGGTTCTAGGGAAGAACTGACACACCCTGTCATAAACGATTCTAAAGGTGTCAGGATGACAGTTCTAGAACTGTTCTAGAACAGTTCTTATGACAGTTCAGGACAGTTCTAATGAGAGGTTAGAAATGAGTAGTAGTTCGTCATGACTTATAATGATCACTAACACTGAGGTTGTGAGTTCGAATCTCACCTGTGGCGGGGCGTGTGTTTGACTCCGATCTTAATTGACAAGGATTGCCAATTTTCCTACCAAAATATTTGGCTCTCTCCGGGTTATCCGGCTTCCTCCACCAATAAAAACTAGCCGCCGCGAAATAGCCAGATGTGCTGAAAACTGCGTAAAACCCCAACTAAACAAACAAATAATTGTATACAATACACTGTTCTTTAAAGTATAGATGAATCAAAGGGAAGTAAGGGAAGAACCATTTGATTTTTATGATGGGGCTAGGATCATATTTGAAATAAAAGGCAGGACCAGGATTTTTGCAAAATAAAAAGACAGGATCACTTTAGGTGTGAAAAAAATTGCAGGACCTGTGTCAATCAGGAAATGTTTTGGTTTAGATAAAAATAAAAGTTAAGGCCGTAATAGCGACCGAAAAAAATCCAGGACCAAAATTTAGACGACAAAAATAGTTAGGATCAAATATTTGATCCTAGCCCCACCATAAAAATCAAATTGTTGCCCCCTAAGTGTTCTTATTATGATAAATATTATACAAAGGAAATTTCAAGGTCTGAAAATTTCGAACAGCTCTTGTTAATATCTCTGCCAATGAGCTATTTGCTACTGATTTGGCAACTAGTGGCCCAGAATCCTATCAAATCTAGTGCAACGTACTAAAACGAAACGATAAGACTTCTATTTGAACCCCTCTTCATATTCCGTGATTACGGGGGTTCAAAAGGAGGTCTTTCCCAGAAAAAAAAACATAAATAAATTACATGTATACTATTATTATTTGCACTTAGGAAGCAGAAACCATTTGATTTTTAAATGGCTATGATAAAATTTGACAGGACCAGGATTTTTGAAAAAAAATAAAATAAAAAGCCAGGATCACTTTAGGTGTGAAAAAATGCAGGACCTCTGTAAATCAGGCAATTTTAAGGTTTTAATGAAAGTAAAAATTTAGGCCACGATGGCGGTCGAAATAAATATCCAGGTACTAAATTTCGGTGAAAAAAATAGGCAGGATCAAACATTTCATCCTACTCTCCCCATAAAAACCAAATGGTTGCTCCCTTAAAGCAGTCTAAAAGTGCGTGAAATTAGGTGTAATAAGTATATTTATTGAACTCTACGTTTAGATAGGCGCTAAAATGGACTCGCCTTCGGCTCGATATAAATATACGATACGAACTTTATAGTTATCCTTGAGTAGATTTTATTTTCAATTTTAATGTTTTAGTATTTGTTGCGTAAGTTGATATCACTGAGTATGTTTGATTAAAACTTGATAACGCAATTACAAAATACAACGAACAAATTTTGCTGTAAGGAAGTTGGATATATATCAAAAGTGCTGACACAAGTTATTAAAGTTCCCCCTATTAGAGCATGATTTATTTCACAAAATTACCTACCGCACTAACCGGGAATCGTAGCGAGAACTTTGGTTCACTATAGGTAGAACACCTTTAGCTCACGGTTGGTACAGCGGTTGCCGCCCGGGTTCAATTTTTGGGAAACAAATCATCCTCTACTGTTATATATGAATAATATTCTTATTGTAATTTTTTGTAAGATTTGCTAGTGAGAGAAAATGTTTTTGCCCAAATTTTATGTAGTGTATTGTTAACTTTATATTTGTCTGAATTTCAGAATAAATATATATAAAACAAAACCAAAAATCTAAACTAATGTTTTATTAAACTAAATATATTCCATAACTTCTACAACTGATACATTTTTATCCTGCAATCAAGCCATTTACGGTCTAATAAAAGGGGTAGAATAAACTTTATTAGGTCAATGACCTAATAAAGTCCACTGGTACTTGTTTACATGAAGAGCGCGAGAAGCGTACATGTAGCGAATGTACCAGATGCGTCGTGGCGTTTCCCGCGTTTTCACTGCAGTTGAATTTCAACTTCAAACGTAATTTTAAGGCATTTTACGCATCTAAAGGGGATTGCAGATAATGACAATACTAAGTCATTGTCGGAAAGTATAAAGCTCGCCTTTTCTCGTGTTTCTAAAGCTCGCCCAAATAAATTTTATATTTTCCGACAATGACTATGCATTGTATATTTAAGACGCAAAGACTACACGTGATTTTTCTATCTTATGCATATTAATAAGTAGACTTGTCGCAAATGATAGGGGAAACTTTCATTAACCGCTATAAAATTATAACACTTAAAATTAATAAACATGGGAAATAATGATTCAGTTGCTGCAGAAAATACATTATAATGATATATTTAATATGGTATATGATGTAATTCATTTTAAAAAATATACTAGTCAACAAAAATACACGAGTTCGGAACCAAATATCTGGATAATTCCTTAAAAAAAACTTAAGTATGAGGGCAACAGTGTTTTGCTACTCCATTTCTCGATCTAATGCGTCTTATTTTGAAATCTGGATAAAACTTAAAATGGTGGAAATTGCAAAATTTCCAAAAGAGGGTTAAATTAAATTTGCGGAAAATCGAGAAGAAAATTGACACACATTTTGTCGAATGAAAATCCAGTGGCTGAAATCATTAGAAAAAATCAAATCTTTTGTCAACACAGACATTATGAGTAAAAATAATGATTTTTTTAATTTGGGTTGAAAAATGTGCTTTTTGAGATCTCAACAATTGGAAATTTTTTATTTCAAACTTTTTGAACAAAATCCAGCCTTTTGTATGAAAATCAGACGTGTGGGTCCATTTTTCTGCTTAGTACAACTATTTGAAATTATGAATATATGAAAAATGCATTACCCTTTATCGTTTCTTTTGTTGACTAGTATATAATCACAATCCTACATCATTTAATAAACATTTTAGTTCAATTAAACGTATTGTTGTTTATGTCAAATGTGTCGATAGTCAATTTATTTTAATTTGACCCCGGAACAAAATATTTGTCGGAAGTAAAAAAAAAAGGACGTATTTGTGTTGTATTTGTTGAATTGATTAATTATTGTTGGTTTTGCTTTCAATATACCCGTTTAAAATTTTAAAAAGGAAAATTGTGACCAGGAGGTAGGTTATTCTATTTATTTTTAAAATACAATAGCATGGCATCTATTTATGAGTTAAGCTAGACGATTGTGACATGTAGATGGGTTTAGATTTTTAGTTGTATTTGATATAAAACCAGTGACAATGGCAGGTAAAATTAGTTCCAACCAACTTCACGACATATAAAATTGACTTTGATACCTCAAATCAAACAATGATTTTACTATTTTGTCTATTCTTAAGAAAAAAAAACTTATTGACTGGATATTTGGGGAATAGTAAGGTTATTGTCCAGTCGGGACAATAGTTGATACCTCGGGGATCGGCGCATTGCTTTTGCGACAATTAGTAAATACAGAACAAGGGCCCTTTTCTCCTGATATTGTTTCATTTGGTTAGTTTACCTGTGTTTTTAATTTTAAATGTATTGATAATTACTATATTTAAATGGATAATTGCGACACAGCTTGTTATTTAAACCTTGCCATATATATACATGTATTAGTTTATTAACACTTGATGATGAACAAACTAATGAAATTATAACTGAGCTATTGCTTTTGCGAAAGTGCAGTCCATCATGGCCGGTGTTACAGTAACTGTTACTGGCATTATATTTAAAACAAAACGAATTGAAGTTTAAAATGGGCAAGGACATTTCTAAATATCTACAAACTCGTATGCCAGAGAAACCAAAATAATTATGTGTTGGAATCTTTTGAAACTTGGATCCTGTTGTCGAAACCTACAGTTTTAAGGTTTTAATTAAAGTGACGGTGCAATAATGGTCAGGGCATAATAATCACAATCAGGTATCAACTTTAATATTCAACATAAGTTTTAACAGGTTGGAAAAGGTTGAGTCAAAAAATACTATACAGAATTAACAGATTCTGCATACATCACATATATTGTCACTGCGCTTAGGTTTTTAGAGTGTTCAAGTTGTGCCTTAGAAATTTTTTGTTCAGACATTGATTTGCAGCACAAAGGCTTCGTTATCGTTATTTACATGTGCTTTTTTACGTGACTATGATAAGATGAGTGATTTTATAAATAAAAAACCTATAGTCCACTTTCACTACCATTTACTCGTGTAAGCACAGCAATATATTAATCAAACTTGGGGAGGAATTTGCACAAAGGAACGGGGGAATCATGAATTTATTTTGTGCTAAAAATTAAGGGATGATTAAAAAAAAAGGTAGGGAAAATTAAGAAAGAAAGCTTTTGCAGTTTTAAAAAATATGACAAAAATGCGAATATAGCAAGGAACCAACAAATTAGCTCTCTCCGAGATTCGAACTCACAGACAGTTTAATTATTAAAAATAACCAACAACAATACCGACTGATATCAATTAGTAATTTAAAGGTTTATGTATCTTAAAGTATATATTTAAAGTATTGAATTGATTTTTTAAAGAAAAGTTCCATTTTGGTTAAAAAGCACATTTAGGACCAAACAGGAAAACGTTTTATGTATTTGGTGCTTGTCAGGGAATTCCCACTTAAAAGGAAAACCCCCCCAAAAATGACAAAAATGCGTTATCTTTTTATTAGCTTACTGTAAGTTTTGTGTTGGAACACTGAGACGCAAACTGAAACTATTTTTACTACGATAAAAACATAATTTTCACAGATAATAACTACTTTCAGAAAATGGCCCTCTGAGTGGAATATTTTCTCGCCTTATTGGCCCAACCTCTTTCCATTCTTACATCCATGTATTGTGTACATTTGGGGAAAAAAACTTTGGGCTACATTTGAAGGTCACATCAAGAAATATACCTTGCACATCTTTCGAAAGACACTCCTCATACCGAGTCAGCAAGTATAAATACATGTAATTTATTACTGAAGAGTAATGCCTCATGAGGACATTGAAATTCTTACTATGTAATAAGAAAGAATTTTTATGTGTGACAAGATATTTACACATATATATATATATATATATATATATATATATATATATATATATATATATATATATATATATATATATAAATCAATGGGTTATTGATGAGATAATTGTTTTAGGATACCACAATCTGGCCTTATCACACCACTTCCTTCATCATACAAGATGTACTATTCGCACAATATATACTTATTGAAGACCGATGCTCAAATAAGTTCTCCTTTTAAAGGATACGAGGAAAAACTCCTCAGTTTGTAATGAAGTTCTGGGATATAAAATGTGATCTCAGTCTGATAGTCCTTTTTCACACATTTAGTGCATATAATTGGGTTATATATCGGCAAATGGACGCAACATTATTTTCCGAATCTCTCCAGAAATATTATAGATCATCATAGGTTAAAATAAATTTGACTGAGCATTTTACGCTTTTTTGTGAAAATTCTTTGTTCATGACACTCTTTCGGTAATTGATGACGTAACATTGGATGGCACATTCTTAAAAACTGATTTCTGCATGGCCAATTCGTGAACGGATGACGTAAAATTGAATGGCCAATTCACAAACTGATGATGAAACGTGCATGCAGAGGCAACATAGCAATTTCTAGTTCATCTTAACTCTAAACAGAACAGTTTGTCTTAGTGCAGAGGAATTTTGAAAAATGTATTTTTGAAAGTTCGAAACCGTCAAATTAACGAGTGTACGTAACTACACATGCTACAGTTAGGCATGGAAATGCTAATATTTTGCTCATTCAAAACAGCATGTAAAGGAAATTATTCTAGATAAAACATTGCAATTAAAGTATTTGTAAACGTTTTGTTTGTTTGTTTGTTTGTTTGTCGGCATCGTATTGCAATCCTATAAACGCCACTGATGTTGAATGGAAAGCAGTTAGTAATAATCCCTGAGTAATTTAAAATTTGTTTTGCATGATTTAGTGGTTGTTGCGTAGATAAATATCAATCACTTAATTATGATATAATTATGTTAGATAAGATATGGTTAAATATGGCATGTGCTTGTTGGCAATATTATTTGAATTTGTCACTTCATGGCGGACAGCAGAACAAAATGAAACAGGGCTTATCAGCCTGCACAATGGTATTGCATTTGATTAATTGTTTGGGGATTTCAGTTTCCGTTCAATACATGAGTAAATTAAAATTTAAATAATAAAATTCTAATCAAATATAGAAAAAAATATAATCAAATAGGAAATCGTGTAACGACAGAACAAAGTAAAGATTTTACAAGCTGTAGATACATGTATGTACCTGTTCTAATCGACTATGCATATTTATTAGTATTGGTGGATAGGTGGCATGGTTGTACCACGTCTGTTACTTATACAATAGTTGCTTATATAGAGGGCATTATCATGATATAGTGACTGCCCAAGGGACTGATATTGCCTGAAAGATTGATAATGCCCGAGCCGCAGGCGAGGGCATTATAAATGTTGAAGGCAATATCTGTCCCGAGGGCAGTCAATTTATCATGATAATGCCCTCTATATAAGCAACTATTGTGTTTATTTCATTGAAAAATATAAATCTGCTGGGTGTGGGCTCCTAACATGTACATGTATATTGAAGACCTCATGATGACCTCTGGATATGTGTTTATGTTTCTGTCATTACTTTTGGTGGTATGCTGGTATATTGTACATTTATGGAAATTACCCATATACTAGTATATTCTTTTTTCTACTTAAAGCATTACTGATAAGAATTTATTATTCGAAATATGCATACCTACTATGTACATAAAAAAGGCACCCTGTTATATAATATTACAACAATACTATTTGAGCAAGTATTGTTTTTTTATTTCATTGAAACCAAAATTTCATCTAGAAATGTCTAGAATTTAATTAACAACTGCTGCATCACGTTTGCGTTTTAAAAAGGGGACGTAACTCTAAATTGCAAACAGGCAATACCGTGTGGTAATGCCCACGGGCATTATCATGATAATGCCTGCTTGGCATTTTAACGCAGATTAATAAATACCACATGACCATGTTTTAACTAATAAAAACAACTAAATTTTCTCTGATATGAAATAAATACATTTTATTTATTGAAATTGTAAACCATTCCGTATATTGTGTAGTAAAATTTGTAACACATCCCCTTTAAGTTGATGTGCATTCTCATCTTTTAAAGTTTCAGAGCATGTTAATATTCAAAATCGCTGATCGATGCATCGGTGTAAAGATTACTAACTTATAAATAGTAAACCAGAACAATATTCCATTAGAAGGTCCTGATCAGTATCTTGTATTGCATCACTAAATTAAATCTATGATGTACTTTTACTTTTTCGCCTACACACAGAGTGTTTACTATGTTACTTTCAGTAAATATAGGTCAAA
Source organism: Mytilisepta virgata (assembly GCA_028015205.1). Lineage (NCBI taxonomy): Eukaryota > Metazoa > Mollusca > Bivalvia > Mytilida > Mytilidae > Mytilisepta > Mytilisepta virgata. The sequence goes on along the minus strand of CM051518.1, from coordinate 53,995,754 downwards.
ATGGAATTTATGTCAATTAAACTTACTACATGTATTAAATAAACAATGTTTTATCGCCATGTTTGATGTGATTGACCGGAACAGATAGCCTAATTGTGTCACTATTATTTAGTTAATTTGTTATCAGTAATTCCAGTATACTTCCACTTTCCAGACAACCCATTTGTCCTAAATAACCAAACAGAATATACTACAGGAATTGGTATGATATTTCTATATGTACTGATGGTTAATTTAGTTTATACTTTTTTATTACTATGACCAGGAAACTTCTAGAACAGCAGATAATGGATTAGTATCAGGGGAATACTGTAATAATCTTTCTTGTCCTTTTTAATTTTGTAAGTCGTTGTAAGAGTGTCAATGGTAAGAGCGAGACAAAAATACCCGAGTCACTTATGCAAAGTAAATAGCAGGACGTAGAACGTGCTTTTTATTATCTACCCTTTCGAACAAGATTTGGTTACTCACTCAAGAAGTACTTTACGGTGACAAGGCGTTACGTTGTACAGCAGTCGAAATGGCAATAGTAACAAGAACATGCTAATACAAACCTTTCATGGTAAATCCCCATCCCAGTAAATATGATTTAATACGGACCATGACGGAATCTGGATTGAATTTTTGTAGGTATTTCAATTTCGACAATAAGCTAGCTATGTCAGTAAACACTAGGGGCGCTACTGGGCGCAAACCACAGTTTGTTTACAGTATACTGGTCCCAAAATAGGCTGGAAAAGGTTGTAAAGAAGCGGAATCCAGTTTTCAAATAACTTCCCCCAAAACAGCTCCGCCTGGCGTTTACTGACATTGCTAAATAAGCTTACATACTCGTCTAGCGTCAACATTCGTTGTTCTGCAGGAGGTTAAAATTCAATTGTAAGCGCACACACGTAGGAGCGTTTGTGTAGTATACCTGTAGATTACTTGTTTGATATTTTTGAGCATTTATTTAATGTACAATTCAGCACTGAGTAAACACTTTTTGGGTCCATAGTAAAGAATAATTTTACAATTTACATGTATATTCTTTTGAATTGAAATAAAGGGAAATAAAGTATTTCGCAAATCCTTTTATGTCAAGATGAAATTCCAAGGTAATTAATGTGATTTACTTTAGCTATATTATATGCTCTACAAACAAACAAAATATTTTTTGCCAAATGATTATAAAGCAATCGTGCATAGTATCTCTTTAAACGTTCGTTCGTTCCTTATTCGTTCATAAACTCCAAATGGATGCAGAGCAGGGTACCTGATGTTACATCCCGTTTAATGAAAGTTTAGTTTTTGTGCTGTTTACTTCGATTTTTCTTTAGATTACCTTTCTTTTAAACTTAATGTGTAATATGCTGTTGGCGTGGCCAATAATGCGAGCACAGCAATAGCCCTTTCCAGAAACCCGGTATTACAGTCTGATTCTAAAATTATAATTTGAAGGAATTTTAAGTTATTTCCGTTACTTCTGTTTCCGGCGAACGAAACTTTTTTCTAGCCTTAGTATGTAGCGCAATATGGCTGCCCAATTAAACAAAGACTTTTCTAAATGACCCATATGTAGAAAATGCATATGCTCCAATAGCGCTCGCTGCGCTCGCTATAATGTTCCCTTTCTTGCTCTTCTCGTGTGTTTGCATTCCTTCTGATTTTGGTCTTACAGAATCCCCTCTAAGCATATTGCTTCGATTTTATTTAGGAGATATTTGATGCTTTTATTGCAAATCATAGCCTTATGGTAATGATTTCTAAATATTTGTATTTTATACAATAAGAAAAATTAGGAAATGTTATAAGTATCCACATATCTAAAATATGATAAAGGCATTGGAAATTGTCATCTCAATATTTTTGTGAAGGGATCATAGCTTTGATGTAAATTCAAGACAAAATTTCGTACTGCTATTTGTTTTTAGCTCTGATACGCAAATTAAAGGACAAAGAACTCGGGCAATATAAACTAATGACAATCAAAGGATTTTGTCTCTTGATTTTATCTATAACTTCTACTGCTTGATCTGAAAGATATAATGAAGCAAGAAACAAACCATTAACAATCTCAGTTCATATCACGTACACGAAGGACTGTACAAATGTACAATAAAAACTTATCGATGTGCTGCAATTGTCTAATAACATATTAAAGATAATTAAATATTCATGACCACCATTATTTCATTCCATAGATTTCAAATGGAAAATTTTCAAATAATTAATATTGTTTAGAATTGTTCTACGGATAATCAATAAATAATAATAAATGACTCAAATGATTTCCAACAAGAATTTTAGTTATTTCTAGCATACTTCATCACAACATAATTCATTTTCATTTTCTTATAGGTGTATCCCAATTGTAAAGTCCTTTGAAAGGAAGTAAATTTGTCTAATTATATAAGCAATCAAAGAAATGGGAAGTGGTTGTCCTAATTTTCTCAAATACTTCTTATCGTTTTCTTTTTATTTTAACCTTGTACTCCTTTTATATCTTAAATTAGCGAACTTAAAAGTATGTAAAACTCTTCAATTGTAATAGAGGAGTATTCATTAAATAACATCACAAAATTTAGCTGGAAAAATATAGGTAAGTACTTTGCATTACATAATAAGAGTAGTTAAAATCAAAATTTTAAATGCTATCGTGATTTAAGATTAATGTGGTTTATAAAAAAGGATCTGGATGGGGGGAGGGAGTCTCAATGTACTCAACTTCTGTATTCAATTAATTTTTGTCCGATTTGTTTGTAAAACTTTTTATTCTGTAAAATCTTGTGAGGCTGAAAAATTCAAACTGAAAGGGTGAACGAAGTTAAAACTATATTTTCGTTTAGGTTATAAGGTGCAAGTGACAATTTTTTTTCTGTACAAGTTTTATTTTATTATATTGTAGAATATCACTATTCTCTATTTTCTACTTTTAGGCCCTTTTTATCTATTCTATAAACCCCATCCACACCCTCATCTAAGTAAAGGTTTCGCCTGCATGCAATAAACACGATGACACATGTTCCTATACATCGCCAATAAAGGGTTTCATATGCAGGCAATAAACTGGTTGTACCTGCTTTTAAAGAGTTTCACCTGCATATAGTAAACAAACTGGTACCTGTTCTAATACATTGCCAGTATGTTAAACTCTTGAATTGTAATAGAAAAGAGTTTTTGGTTGTACCTGCTTGTAAAGAGTTTCACCTGCATGTAGTAAAGAAACTGGTACCTGTTCTAATACATTGCCAGTACGGGGTTTCATCTGCATGCAATAAACAGGATGGTACCTGTTCTAATACATTGCCAGTACGGGGTTTCATCTGCATGCAATAAACAGGATGGTACCTGTTCTAATACATTGCCAGTACGGGGTTTCATCTGCATGCAATAAACAGGATGGTACCTGTTTCAATACATTGCCAGTACGGGGTTTCATCTGCATGCAATAAACAGGATGGTACATGTACCAATACATTGCCAGTAAGGGGTTTCATCTGCATTCAATAAACAGGATGGTACCTGTTCTAATACATTGCCAGTACGGGGTTTCATCTGCATGCAATAAACAGGATAGTACCTGTTCCAATACATTGCCAGTAAAGGGTTTCATTTGCATTCAATAAACAGGATGGTACCTGTTCTAATACATTGCCAGTACGGGGTTTCATCTGCATGCAATAAACAGGATGGTACCTGTTCTAATACATTGCCAGTAAAGGGTTTCATTTGCATGTAGTCAACTGGATGTACCTGTTCCAATATAGTTCTAGTAAAGAATTTCATCTGTATGCAGTAAACAAGATGCTATCTGTTCCAATACATTGCCAGCTAGGAGTTTCATCTACGTTCATTGCCTGTACATATGCCATTAATCACGCCTTTATCAGCAGTACTAAAGGCAACAAAGTGGAAAAAGTTGTAGATCAGATTCTTATTCAAAAAGACCAAATCCGGAGGTTAACAATTAGATATTTATTGACGCCTCATACAAACTACGTAGTGTGTATTAACGTGGGAAAGTCGTATCTTTAAACTTTTAGTTCAATTTATATTAGATAAAAAGGAAGTATGATTTACGGGCATTATCATCATTTATTGTCCTAATACATTAAAGCAAAACACAAACTAACGACAGAGCCACACTATAAACAGTCAATTTCAAGTATAAGTTTTACACATGAGGACATAGCTATACTATAAACAGTCAATTTCAAGTATAAGTTTTACACATGAGGACAGAGCTATACTACAAACAATACATTTCAAGTGTAAGTTTTACACACGAGGACACAGCTTTACTATAAACAGTCAATTTCAAGTATAAGTTTTACACACGAGGACACAGCTTTACTATAAACAGTCAATTTCAAGTATAAGTTTTACACACGAGGACACAGCTTTACTATAAACAGTCAATTTCAAGTATAAGTTTTACACATAAGGACATAGCTTTACTATAAACTGTCAATTTCAAGTATAAGTTTTACACACGAGGACACAGCTTTACTATAAACAGTCAATTTCAAGTATAAGTTTTACACACGAGGACAAAGCTATACTATAAACAGTCAATTTCAAGTATAAGTTTTGCACATGAGGACATAGCTATTCTATAAACAGTCAATTTTAAGTGTAAGTTTTACACATAAGGACATAGCTTTACTATAAACAGTCAATTTCAAGTATAAGTTTTACACATGAGGACAGAGCTATACTATAAACAGTCAATTTCAAGTATAAGTTTTACACATGAGGACAGAGCTATACTATAAACAGTCAATTTCAAGTATAAGTTTTACACACGAGGACAGAGCTATACTATAAACAGTCAATTTCAAGTATAAGTTTTACACATGAATAGTACAATGTTTTATGACTGAATGTTATATCGAAATCAATTAAACTCAAGATGGACTACCCTTAGGCTCGAAAAGAATGTCTGCTTACGAAATTGTTATAGAAAATTAAATTTTATATTGATGTTTATCATTGAATTTCAGTATCTGTTGCGTTATTAAATGTCCCTCGCTGAAATGTTATGGTATAATAATTGTAATAAAACAAATTTACATGTGTGACGATTATCAATGGTACACATACTTGAACCTGTCAATGTATTTTGGACACCGGAACAAAATATGTATCGGAAATGAAACAGGATATACATTCATAACGACCATGCAAATGTTTTATTGATTTATTGTTAATTAGGTTTCAATATCCGTTATATTGTCAACTAACTTAGTGCAAGGTAGGCCATAATTTTTAAAAATATAATTAAGATTAATTTTACCATACCATTGATGCAGACATGAGTTATTTTGCTTGTGGTCACCGAGTTTTGGAGTGACAGTCCTCAAGGGTATCATACCCTCAGTAATCACTTAAGTTGTTATGTCCATGTTAAAATTTTCTATAATTGCGGCTTTAACGCAACCTTAATTACTTTGATTTTGGCCATTTTGATTCTATTGTTTACAAATTTTTGAATGATTCTTTTTGACATTGCAAATTTTTGTTCAAGGGGCCCGGCGTATCTGTTGGAGATCGATAAAAAAAACACACATTGTACTCAAGAAAAGTAATTGTAAATTATTTCATATGTATTTTTATTGTTTTTGAAAGCAATGTTTCATTTTCTATTATTAACTACACACAAGTACATTGTACCATATACTACTGCAGCATAAACAGTGTATTATTATTTATATAAACTGGCTTTTTGTAAAAATTCAAACATCTGATTGGTTTTTTAGTCTTAACATAACTTTTTATGCAAAAAGGAGAGATTTGGGTATACCAGTATACATTAAGAACCGAATCGTATAAGTACGAGAGCAAACAGCGATGCTCCACTACGTGAAAATGTATCTTCACACCGATGTTCCAGTGCCGGAACTTCAAAACGTTCTGGTGATACTCTTGGGGATTTACCGAATATTTATGTGCTGTATATGAGGTTATTGTAGTGTCCGTGCTTTTCACAGAAAAAAACTTTTCAAAGCCAGGATATTCATAATACTAAAAAGGAACATAGACGTTGTCCCCAAATAAGGTGAATTTACTCTAAATATTTTGCTAAATTCCACAGCACGCTCAAAGGTAAATTACACATTAGAAAGTTTACGAGGAAATTATTGCACTTGTTACATGTAGCTAATGTCTATTTTTGAATATTTTTTTTTATTATCTCAAACAGGAATTAAATCCTTACATATTTTCGAAAAAAAAAATCAATGAAAGATCAAATGAATAGTGTGTTTAGTATTAAGAATAACCTCATATCAGTACGATATCTCAGTCGTTGCAGAATTTAACAACTGTTCAAGTCTCTTTCAAATTGATTTAAAAAAACAATTTTAGAATAATTTGATAACCATGCCGTTGACATTAAGTTGTAATCTTTAATCCTGTGATGAAATGAGACTAGTTTTTCATCAGACTATCTTGCTTTCTGATAAACTCCGTTAAGTTTTATCTACAGAATGTTGAAAATGATATACATCCCCTGTGTAATATCTTCTTGATTGATATTTTACATCTGCTCCCAATATGTATAGATTTGTTTGACCATTGTACTGGATGCTTACCACTCTGTTACAGTAAGTTTCTTGCATCAATTGATAATGTCCTCTACCTAATTTCGTTTATAGAAATTGATTATTAAACTATTGTAGCACTGTTTTACTTTTATTGTAAGTATAGAGAAAAGTGGTGTTATTGAGCTAGCACGCACTTGCTGTTTTAACCATTAGATTACCAAATGATTTGATATCGGTTTTGATCAAAACTATTCATTTTTCATTCATGATATTAACAATAATGCTAATGCCTTAGAGGTACGACGTTAGTTTATATTATGAAGTCAAACCTTTGACATGAATTTAAAATGTGATTGTCTACATAGAAAGTTTTGTTTAAATGAAACTGTTTATAGCTTTTTAGCATATAAATCCAGAAGAATTTATCACATATTTTAAGCTAAAATTCGTTTTTGTCTATTTCACGGCGTCATCATATGGTGTATATTATCTCCGATTTAAAAAATATCGGCAAAATAATACCGAAGCGACAAAGCTGGGGGGAAACGTCCAGAAATTCGAAGTCCAAGAAAAAGACAAGGTCAGAAGAATGGAACACAACAACCAAACGCCACAAGGATACATGTACAAATGTATAATTAAAAGAATAAAAAACGTACAATAAACTAAATAAAACTAGAATAAGATAGCACAGAAAGTAAAGCATTAGCAATGTGAACTCCCATCAAAAACCGGGACATCAGGTGCTCCGGAATGGTAAACAAATCCTGCTCCGTTAAGGGCACCTGTCACATTGCCGGTGAGAAAAGTGAGTGAAGTGTCAAGTCCGGTGAGGTGTCATTTCCAGAAGGACGTGAAATCTGACTGAAGATATCTAGTCTCATACGCGAGATATAAACTTCTTATCGGCCAATCAATTGGTGTTGGCGACCGTAAAACTTTTGGAGTGATGAAATTAACAGAGATGAACATAACCCTGTCTTAAAAGTTTGTGACAGCAGCCTCGCCTTAAACTTTAGAAAGCTAACATTTATCAATAATTTGTGGGCTACAAATGATAACCTGACCCGAGATTCCTTTGATGATATTTTCGAGAGACGTCACGGTACCATATGTACAACTGGAAATTTTTTCGATCTTCTCCCGATTCTCAGGTTAAGAATAATGTAAGAGTTAGCTTCTACAGCATTGTTCCTGCAACTAAACCTTCAGCTGACCAATATAGCCTGCCCAATATTGTTTTCGATATTGAGTTAGTAGCCCAATATAATCTCCTCACATTCAACGATATTATGCATTGGGTTCTGGTTCACAGTGTTTATGACGCGAAACGGGGGAGAAATTCTCTGTATACCTCGCATTTCTACCCGTTTCTAATGCTCGTACAAATAAACTTTATATTTTCTGACAATGTAAATATCCAGATGAAACATTGAACCTAGAATTGTACAATATTCATGATACTGGTAAGTGTCGAACCTAAGACGGATATTCTCATTCCCAGTTTTACATCTGGAATGCTCTCTGACCTTTCACGTATCCGGTCAATTCAGAAAAGGCCATTTAAGGTCGAAGAAATTTCGGAATAAGGGCAGACAAAATGCAGGAGTAGAAAACTTACTTCTTAAAAACAATATAAAATAACTAACTACAAATTTCGGTCATAAGAGTCTGCACTTATATCATTTAATATACCAGGCAAGTATTTGTATTTGTATTTTTAAGTCATGGCAACCTATATATTTACCTGGCCAACTTAGTGTTCAGTTTCAATAATGCAAAACATTTGTCGCTGTATTTTTCATCTGATCTTATGCTTTACTGAAAAGATGGCGTTTATTAAATAAATCTTTTCACACATGTATTTTTATGTTAACTTGAAATTGCTGATTTCTACCAAAATATCAGTCAGTAATACAAAGATATTATTAGCTAGTCCCTGAAGTCTGTAAAGTATAACCAGTGAAATAATCAATCATAACCTTGGGAAGGAAAAAGGTGCTTTATGAACAAGGGTTTTTTTCATACAGACGCTAATTTTATAGGCTTTGCTAGCAACAGGAATATTTTTTACATTGCATGTATGGGCAGTGGTCTAGATTGGATTACCTTATAGCAGTACTGACTATATATAAATTTTTATTTTTTTTTTCATTACATTTCTATGTATAACGAATAAGAATGCATGTAATTATATATAATATTAACATCAATAGTAATGTAATTACAGATAATTGCCAAACAATTTCAATGTATTTACTTTGAACTACCAGAATATCACAATGAAAATAAGCACCGGAAATTTGAAATATTCGAGCAATTTAAGGACAGTACACTTGCACGTTCTGTTCAAAAAGTTCGTTTGAGAATGCTGTATTGAAGATTTCGTGACATTTAAGGTAGCCTATATAAACTGTTCTATTTTGTAGGAAATGGGCACAAATGTCCTGATTTTATACGTGATGATTTTTATACCGGAAGTCATATCGGGCATCCAATATCAATATGGCGTCATTTTAGATGCAGGGAGTTCAAGTACAAAAGTGAAAATTTACCGATGGCCACCAAGGAATAGTTTGTCATCCGTGTTAGATATCAAACAAGTTGGAAAAAGTAAAAAATTTGAACCTGGAATATCAAACTATGTTGACAATTTAGATAATATTAGTGTTTCCATAGGACTTATGATTGACAAAGCGAAAGAAATTATACCAAACAATTTGCATAGTACAACTTCTTTATACCTTTTAGCAACAGCAGGTAATTATATTCCTTTTCGTCTTTTATAGTCTCATATACTGATTTTAAAGTATAAACGTTCGCCAAGAACGGTCATAACTGAAATTTATAACTGTCAAAACATTGTGAACCCTTAAATTGAACGGAAATAAGCAGGTATTGTCAATTTAAGACGTTGGGTTTTTTTTTTAAATATACTGCAAATTTCATTTACACATAAAGGTATTTCAATTTCTTCCCATGGCAATGACTATGGCAAAAATTATGCTCTCGATGACCAATTTCCAGCAGAGGTCATTAACCGTGATGCAAACGCGTGCAGCCAACGGACCATATTGGGTGAAAAGCATTCTTATGTAGGAATCTTGCAAAATGCATGTTTATTCCGATTTCTAAACACTAGGGACATGTTATAAAAAAATCAAATCAAATTTAAGAGAGTAATAATAGAACGCCTAAATTTTATGTATAAAATACGTATCTTGCAATATCAAGACTGAAATATCATTTGGTACACCGTTTTGAAATCAAATTCAGTGTTAATAACATAACTATATAATTTTTTATACAAGTATCACCTTTGCAACACACGACAAACATTAGCATAATGCACAATATAATTTTCAGAAAACATGTAGAGTTACAAAATACAAGCCACATTTCATAAAAGTACATGGAATAAGAAATAACTGCCTGTTATTGCCGATAATCAGTTTGGTTCTTGACGATTTTGTAATACTCAAATTTGGAGAAAGACCTTATGTTTCTAATGGAAACTACACCGGAAGTGCTTCGCCACGGTATATCATTATAATAATAAAATGTGTCCCCGTTTGTCTCATCGTCAGAAACTCACGGCTGGTCGCGCTTACGCTTTGCTACACTAAGCAAAGCGTTAGCGCGACCGGCCGTTGGTTTCCGACGATGGTTTTGTCTCTGCAAGATCTTTCAGTCCAGTATTCAAAAGAAATGATGTTATTGAACACATATTTTCACCTATTTCCACACTAAAATTGAATCCTTATTACTTGAATCGACTCCATGAATTTATATTAGAAAGTATATATTTCAGGATTACGAGTTCTTCCAGAGAAAGATGCAGGTAACTTAATGAATGCTATCAGAAATGTTCTTGGAAATAGCACTCTTAACCCATTTGTCTACAGCCGTTCTAATGTCCGAATTCTGGCAGGAGAAGAAGAAGGCGTTTTCGCCTGGATAACTATTAACTACCTCAGAAATTTTTTTGGAGCAAACAAGTAAGTTATTTGCAAACATAATTTTATTGGATTTACTGAACCTGATTGTCCTTTAGGGGTGGTTGCATTGTCCCATTTAAGATACTAGTACATTGCAAGTGGCTAGTCCGAGTTAGTCAATGCCAAATAAACAAAAAAGTGTAACAGGATAGGTTAACAATGACATTCTAATCAATCAACGCCACGCAACAATCAGAACCTGGACAAAAATAACATAAAAGAGCTAAAACACAAACATAAACACAACAGAGAGTCGGAGTCTGACTTGGTACAGACACTGAACAGTGGTGGGGTTAAACCGTTTTATAAACGCCTAAACCTCTCCCTTATCTATCTAGACACCCTGGTGTATACAACATACTATAAAAACCAATTAAGTATGATTAGCTACAAGGTGACCGCTTGTTAGAACTGCAAAACTTGGTTGGACGGTACATGATATATAGATTGCACTGTCAGAATGTGCTCGTTTTAACTGTAAAACTAGCTAAGGCTCTCATAGCTGCTGGTCGGATACTATCACACTATTAAACAAAAATTCTAGTACCTTTATATCTTTGTCCGATATGGAATGAAATATTAAGGTGTTGTCAAGTATTAAAATACGGATTTTTTATTTAATTTTTTTTTTCAAAATGGAATATGAAAAATAAAAACCTTGAGGAATTAGTGTATGGAATTTGTCAAGAAATGATCTAAATCTATTCAAAATGAAAACTCATTTTAGCTAGTAAAAATGAAACTTGGCAAAACTTCCTTATTTATTATCAACATAGCATTCCATTCATTCGTTCATTGTTATGATAACGATTGTTTAATGATGATTCGTCCTAATTATACAAAGCCTATCGACGATAATTACGGTACGTGTTTCTGTTGTAATAGGTCATTATATACAATTTACTTTAAATTATGCCAGTTCTGAAGTTGATGTACTATACACATAAAATCACTCGATGAATTTCTTGTATAAATGTTATCAAAACATCCAGAAAACTGGACTAGGTGTACTGAAATGTAGAACTTAATAACTGATGTTCAGTAAATGTCCTGAAAAGTAATTACCCCCCAACCCCCAACCCCCACCTTTACGTCAAACTTTCACCGGAATAACCAGAAATAGCCTAAGTATTTTAAAATCATGAAATGTCTTAACATAGCTTTGAGAGACAGTTTTTACACAAATTTAATATTTTTATGTTATTAAGGCAGTTGTTCAAAACTATAGGACACCCATAACCGTGAATAAGTACGTTTTTCCTGCAACTGACCTATTTACTATCCAAATAAAAGGTGTCGAATATTTTTTTCGATATTCGTCTAGTAGCATAATATCATCTTCCGGTACCTTTTTCTTCCCTTGCAATGAAAAAAAAGTTTGTATTGTGTCCTGGTAAACAATTTTCTCCCGAAATCGTTTTAATTCTCACTTATAGGTAAATTTCAACAAAAGATAAAACAACCATTTGGTGGACAATTGACCAGAAAAGTCTCTATCCACGACATATACCGGCAATTGACCAGAACAGTCTCTATCCAAGACTTATACCGACAGTTGAACAGAACGGTCTCTATCCATGACTTATACCGAAAGTTGAACGGAACAGTCTTTATCCATGACTTATACCGACAGTTGACCAGAACAGTCTCTATCCATGACTTATACCGACAGTTGACAGAACAGTCTTTATCCATGACTTATACCGACAGTTGACCAGAACAGTCTGTATCCATGATTTATACCGACAATTGACCAGAACAGTCTCTATCCATGACTTATACCGACAATTGACCAGAACAGTCTCTATCCATGACTTATACCGACAATTGACCAGAACAGTTTCTACCCATAACTTATACCGGTAGTAATAGTAATAATTAAGCAATATATTTCTTTTTATGCATATTCCAATACATTATATTCCGAAAAGAGGTAGGTCCATTTTCCCCTGCATTTCTAGGGCCATCTTCAAAAAATCGGCTAAAAACCTTTCCAATCTCTAGATGCATAGCCTGGTATGTGGTCTCTAAAGATTCGCTAATAATAACTAACAAGTATGCTACTAAAAATGTTTCTATATATATGTACCTCAATATCGCTTTGGGGGACAGTTTTAACACAAATTTGCCAAATTAACGTCTTTAAGACGGTTTTTCAACGTGAAGGAAACTCAGAACCAAAACCAATTTTTGGTTGTAAGTGCGATTATGTATCTCCTTTCATACAACATTAGAATGGTTCTGATTTTCCTTCTTGGCAATATTCCAAAAAGTGATGCAAATTGATGGAAATCGCCTATATACACGACCTTTGCCGGAGAAAACTTGAACTTATTAATGATAAGCATGATATTTTTGTTTGCTAACATAAAAATGCATTGCATACAATTTTTTACGATAAAAAGTAGGTATAAATATTTAGGATTTAAAAAATCAATAGTTATGCGTGAAACAAATACACGGGAAAGTGGCCCTACTCTTATTTAAAATGAACATTTATGAATGAAACAAATATCGTGGAAAGCGGACCTACTACTTTGAAAGATAATAAATTTGATTTAATGAATTGTGAAACCTAATTTATTAACTGTCTGGTCAGTTTGGCCAACCCCTCGGTTTTTATTTAAAAAAAAAAATAACGAACAAGATGATTTAAAATTCAACAGACTTTTGTTTCTTTCTCCCCTCTGATAGCAAGATGCTACTCAGAAAACGCTTTGATTTAAAATTAAATGTAGTAACTAATTTTTGACCATCTGCATGTATATATCTTACATCTATATAAATGTTGAATATGCTTAAGATTCATCGATACCACAATATATGTATGCAGTACATTATGATCCACAATTATAAGCAGCATGAGATTGTAATTACCAATGATTTACAAATCAGATTGGTTATGTTATTCTGTCATAGTGTAATTATGTTATCATTATTTACAAACACATTGTTCCTTCATTATCGTAATGTATAGGGCTAATTAGAACCGTAATACTTACAGAAATGCTTATTACTGTAAGAAAAATCATCATTTACTTTTGATGTCTGGTACCACTTGAAGAAGTGTGATGCATATTCCTGCTTCAATCGTCTGTTTAATAAATGTTCGGTAAATAAATCCAACATCCTTTGAATTATACATAAGACAAGAAAACAGAATCAAAAACAGACTGTAACATTAGCAATATTCGTACTTGTGACAAAACGACTTTTACTGCACACAGTCTTTAAATGAGGTCCATCAAACGTCATAAGAAAACATCATATATAGTAGAAATCTTTTTTTGTCGTCGGTAACAATATTCAAGAAAAAGAATTTGAAATAACATTTCCTGACACAACAATATCCCATTATCCTGCATCTATCTAATGCGTTTGCCCATTTTGCTAGATGAATCTGAAGAATCTTAAAATTATCTTTGATGGTTGGGAAACTTCACTATGACATTAGTTCTGCCTCCGTGTTTGTTTCTGATTCAGCTAGATAATCGCTTATGTGGCTATTTATGATTTTCCCATGGTTCTCAACATTTGGTAAAAGAACTACATGCAGTTTTAATAGATAAAAATATCGTTCCAGAAAAGTCCCTTAATCAGTTGATTCAAAATTACGATACGATTGAAACAAACGTATTCCATGTCCAATATTTTTGTTGGAAGTCACAAATTCAAAATCATAGAAATACTACAATGAATTACCCTAAACGACATCAAAGAATAGGTCTTTTCAAATAACCTTTTCATCTAGTATTTTTGGGATAAAAAAAATAATCATTATAATATCTTCCTATATTGTTGCTCTTTTTTCTAAGGCCTGCATCAGAAGCAGTTGGAGTATTGGAGATGGGCGGTGGATCGACACAAATTGTGTTCCTTCCTGATGGTCCATTGCTGGCCAACATGTTTCAGGTCCGTATTGCCGGAATACGGTACAGTCTATATGCACATAGCTATTTGTTTTACGGACAGGATTATATGATATTCAGAGTACAGAGATACCTCATTCAGCAAAACCCTCAGTCTTTATCGTATCAAAATCCATGCATGTTAAGAGGTAATTATTTTAATGAAGTCATAAATCAACATGGTTATTCATTTTGCAAAAACTCATTAATGTTTTTTGTCTAAGGCTATAAACATCCTTTGCACAATTACCTATGATCGGCTGAAATCCTTTGATACCAATTTTGATGCATAAGATGTGCACATTTCGTCGATTTACAACTCATCAGTTGTGCTCAAGGCCTAAAATGTTGAAAACCAAAACAACATTCCAAAAGGTTGAAGAGCAAATTAACAGTTGTGTGAAAGGGCATTTCAAAATTAAAAATTATCAACAGAGTGAATGAAGTTACCATTCTTCACAATTGTGACGAACAACATTGTCACCGATGACAAACAATATTCCCCAAATAAATAATAAAGCCTGACTATGACATCACACTATTCAGTTGTCTAAACCATTGACGTCACAATTAGAAAATAATAGCGTAACGTCATAGTAGACTGGGTGCAATTTAAATCTTTTTTTTTTATTATTAAAAAATTAATTTTTTTTTTTTATTGTCAACGGTTACGAATTTTGTTACTGTTTCAGTTTTGATTCTAAGCTTTTGGCTACCAATTGGTATATTGCCATGCCAACGACAGTTGCTGGCATTGTTATTTCTCTTTCATATAGAATTTTAAAAGATAAAATTCTTACTGTAACGTCCCTGGTTTTTAACTTGACAATGTAATAACAAATTCCCGTTATAAACCATTTAAGAATCATTTACCACTTCATTAAAATAATGATGTTGGGTCCTTAGACTATTATTACAATCGTGAATCACAACAGGCGTCTCTGTTTCTGGACTTCAACACAATTGATGTTGAGTATCGATTTGTAAAAAAATGAAAATAAGGTCTTTTATTGGACCTTCAATACATTTTAAGAGCATTGGACACTTTCTTGTCATTGTGGCAATCCTTGTAATTCAAAGTTTTGAAGGTATCAAGGTGCGTTGGATCTTCTCATCATCCCCAAATATGTCCACTGTGGCGAAGCATTATTTTTCTAGATTTTTGTGTAAGGGTTTTAGAAAAGGTGTTTATTAGCCTTCACTGGATAAAGTCTTGTTCTAAGACAAATCATCACTTAAATATTGAAGTTTCTAATGTTTTAAAAATGCTAAACTTTGTATGATGGTCAATTGAAGTCTAACTTTTTAAATGAAATTATATAATCAATTTTAGTTGTAATTCACAGGTGACGTGAAAAACATAACATATGAAGGAGATTTAAAATCATTTACTGGAGACGGAAATCCATCACAGTGCCTTAGTATTATCAATTCCTTCCTAGAAAGTGCCGCCGATGATATGTGTTATCCAAAACCTTGTGCAATTGGACGGACATATCAGCCTTCATTAGGAACGGACAAATTTTATGGAGTTGCAGCATTTACTTATGCACCGAATTCATTAGAAACAGTCAATTCATCAGGGAAACTTAATATTGATTTACTAAATAAGACAGCTTTTGAATATTGTCAAAAGGTACATCTATAATATTGCTCTTTTTTTCAAACAAGACTGACAACACCTAGATTTGGACTTTTCTGTGTCCCTAAAATTGCCCTTATTTTTCATAAAAAGTGAGTTGAAAGCCTGTTACCCGAAGAACGTTAATCCAAAGTCGAGCGCAGAATTCAATATTAATAAAACCAGACAAACGTGAAATAAACAATTTTTAAGTTAACATTATATATTTTCTATTATTCCTTTACAATATATAATTCTAAATAAACTCAGAGATTCCCAAATTTCGTCCATTTGTTCAATGCGCAATTTTGGATTAACCTTCATCAGGAACATTCAGGGTGTGTAACAGGAGCATTTCGTTACTTTCGCCGACTAGTATGACCAGTTCAATTTAAGAGCAATGTCGTGCTTTTTCTGGAATAATAGAAAGCTGGGAAAATGTATATACCATATGAACATCAATAAAGAAGATTTCCAAATAAAAAAATCACAAAAATCACGTGACCAATCTTTTGTATTGAAAATTCAGAACGTATGTTTTAGAAAAAAGTTAAAACTTTAATCGAATAATGACCAGGCACACAAAAATTCTGTTGAAATTATGATACTGTAATTCGGGAACTATTATTTTTGAAATCTCAAAATTTTGGAATTTTTCTTCCAGATTTTTTAAAAATATAATAAAATAAAATAAAAGTTTATCCGAAAGAAAATAACCTATAGTGTAAATATCTGACCCGTAGGATAAGTTTTAAATTCTGTATGTCGTCTTGGAATTTAAGGTTTACAAAATATGAATGACCATGTATCGGCTTTTACTCATATATTTTGCGTCAAAATAGTGACTAAATTACATATGTGGAATATGTAATTTAGCCAAAATTCTGATTCAATTCAGTTCAGGTGTCAGATTTCCACAGTTTTTGAAACTACGGAAATCTGACACCTGAACGAACCCGGACATTATATGTAAATGTCATTAAAGAAAAAATGAACATTTTTAAAGTCAGTGTTCAAATAAGCTGCTGTATGGTCTTTGGATGATTTTTATGTTCTAGGAAAACAACGTGAATTGAGAAAATAAATCAAAACCATTTACAACATGATCTGATGGTCCAGTTTTTGAGCAAATAATTATTATTTTTCTAAATTCATTTGATATTTAAACTACATTATAGTCAAATAAAACTTGTGAATGTATAATTTTCATAACTCTATAAATAAAATGAAATTCTGTTTTCCAGTCATTAACTGATGCAACAACTAATAGTTCTATATCAGAAAGATATGGATCAGCGTACTGTATGATGGGGTTATACATCCCGACACTGTTGTCAACAGCATATGGCTTTACTCCAGACACACAGAAAATAACCTTAATCAGAAAAATTAATGATATATCCGTTGGTAAGTATAAAACGATAGACAATATATAGAAGAAGAAAAATAAGATTATTCGTTCAAGCATAAGCACATTTATGTGTATAAGCATGAAAGTTTAACAAATAATTTTTTTTCTAATGCAACAAAATCCATTATGCAATTTTATGTTATCGATATATAAACTTAGATCGATCGATTGGTATCCATATTTTATACCCTACAACACAGTAGTCTGGTATCTGGTTATGACATGTTTTCATATGGTAGACATTGAAACGATAGTTCCAGATTTATATAGTTTTACGTACTGGCCTTCATCATTTGTTTCATGCTTTTCTGTGTATGACTTGACATTGCGTTCTTTGTGTTGAATATTCATATTTTCAATTTTTACACAAAAAATTTACACAGCGGTGGATTATTCTTTGAAAGACGGTTTCATTCTTTTTTTTAAATAAGAAATTCAAGACAAACTAGGTTTATAACCATGAATAAGATTTGATGTTAGTAGCGAAAATTTCGTTGGATGAAAGTGAAAAAAACGTATTAACGCGAATCTCGAAAGGTCAAAAAGAAGCGAAATTCCGACACTTTCATTTAAATTGCTTGAATATTAAATGAACATATTAATACTTTTTCAGACTGGACCCTGGGCGCCATTGTTTATGAGACAGAGGTATTTGAGATGTACTGTGGGACATCAACAGGACACTTTTTACATCCGAGTGGTTTAACTGTTTGTATTTTTGTTATTTTCAGTATTATATTTTACAGATTCTCGTGATTATAAATATTGCATATTCATGTACATTATTTTATTTACCTTTTTTATCGTGTACATAGTATAAAATGTTTAGAATTATATATATATATAAATATTAAAATAAAACTTTCACACTTTCATACTCAAGTCTGGAATAAAATGTATCCTATATTTTTGTTTTTTACTTATATCACGAAAGAAGACGGAAGAAGATTGTGGGGATAATATGTGCATGAGAACCTAACTCGTATAATTTACATTATACAAATCTCACGTGAAAAACCCTTATTGCTGCTCTTCATCTTGAAATAAACAACAAAACGGACAACAGGACAGGTCAACATTGACATACAAATAAATTCTTTGATACCAATTTTGATGCACAAAACGCGCAAATTTCGTTTATTTACGACTCATCAGTTGTTCTCAAGGCCTAACCAACTAATACAATAATCCAAAACGTTGAAGAGAAAATGCCAAAATGACCAAAAGGGTAAAGTCAAAACTATAGTGAGGGAGAAAATCATTAGTTTTCACAAAATTTAAAATTTTTTAACAGTAAATTTAAGTATCGAAATACTAGATACTGAGCTGATGTTACCCTCGAGGACTTGGAGTCAACCAACCGTCGTGTCCAATCAGTGAGAACACAGATTGAGTTATATTTTCCTAACCAATGTAGGTAAGGGAGATAATAAATTTGTCTCCCTTTTAGCCTCAGGACAAAAGGGAGAGAATTTAATTATCTCCCTTACCTACATTGGTTAGGAAAAGATAACTATCTCTGGTTCCTCATTGAAATGATAAATTGGTACATAGTACACGAGTAGTATTGGGATTAAACCGGTTTTATGGGTACCCAAACTTTCCCCTTATCTATTCTGACCCTCTGGGATAATAAATTACACTATAAAAATCAACAGAGTATGATTACTAATAAGTTGACAGCTCTGCTCGCTATAAATGTTAATATTGGTTGAGATAGCAGGGTCATAATGGGATTTTTTTAAGCTAAGGCTCTCCTAGCTGATGGTCAGATACTGTTGCACTATTTAAAAATAAATTCCTATAAAGGATCTTATAGTATCTGATCATGGAGTTCTATAGAATTCGACGGTATTAGAAAGTCGATCATTTAATATTATAGAAAGTTAAAAACAACCACCTGACACAGTTAAAATGTTTTGCAAGACCACTTGAAAAATGAATAATTTACTTCATACACATTCAGGCCCAAAATGAAAGGTGCGGGTAGTATGATGATGTATTTTTTCCTGATCATAGTCCACAAATGTAAGAAAAGTTTACAAAACTCCGTATACAAAAACATTTACATGTGCAACATTCTGATATTATGTTTTATTATAAACTTCGGCCCAGAAAATGTTTTGCAAAACCTCGAATTATTTACAAAACAAAACACTTTTAAACATAGCATTACTTCATCTTGATAATGTAAAAACTACGAAATACTGGGGGTGACGTTTACATTTCAACATGCATGTCATAATTCACCTTGAATCTATACATGAAATGGGTTCAATGTAAGTTGTGATACTGATGTCAATATTTATTTATATTATAGTAACACACGTATGATATGCCATTATTCTGCAGTGATAATTCTGATTATTGTCAAAATCGGAAAAGGTCAACATGGTTTTGACATCTGTTTTAAATTTATGCGATTTTTTGGTGGTTATCGCGCATGTAAAACACAACGGCGAACGAACAAACAGCAGTATACCAAAATACATTAATTCCATATCTAAATCCGGTATTCGTATAAACGTTTTATTGTACAACAGGTTTCCTCCGCATGCTATAAATACACAATTTAGATAGCAGGGTCAAAATGTGCTTGTTTTAAATTTAAAACTAGCTAATACTCTCATACCTGCTGGTCGGTGATTATTAATTTCAAAAGAAATCGACAGTTATAGAAAGTCGTCCATTAAACATTAAAACAATTACACGACAAATGTTTTGTCAAAGCACTCGGAAAATGAATTATTTTCTTCATACACATTCCCAAAATGAAGGGTGTGGTTATTATCAATGTATTTAGTGTTTTTCTGGGTACTTTCGAGGGCCCAAATACCACTACAATAATTTAATAAATAATATGAAATTAAAAATGAAAATCCTCCGACAGAAAGATTTACTGCTACATACATGTATACATGTATCTATTACTTGATTTCTGAATTTTTGTTTAGACATCACAATTGTTTAACACCTGAAAAAATTACCTTACGACAATGCAAAGATTTTTGTGTTTACAAAGAAAATGGAAAAAATATGTTAGGCTAACCAAGAGCAACGATAAAAATCTAACAGAACAGTGATATAATTTATTCAAATCATTCATTGTAAGCAATATGCTGTTGGCGTGGCCAATGATGCGAGCAAAGCAACAGCCCTTCCAGAAACTAATTTCCGGTATCACGA
Organism: Mytilisepta virgata; assembly: GCA_028015205.1. Taxonomy (NCBI): domain Eukaryota; kingdom Metazoa; phylum Mollusca; class Bivalvia; order Mytilida; family Mytilidae; genus Mytilisepta; species Mytilisepta virgata. Next base: position 53,975,103 of record CM051518.1, on the reverse strand, counting down.
TTCTGATTCTAAAATTATAATTTGAATCAAGTTATTTCCCTTACCTCCGTTTCCGGCGAAAGAAATTTTTTCAAGCGTTAGTATGTAGCACAATATGGCTGCCCCCATTAAACAAAGACTTTAAATGACCCATATGTAGAAAATGCATATGCTACTATAGCGCTCGCTGCGCTAGCTAATATGAGACAGGTGCAACCTGAGGAGCGATCTATGCTTGTGCCTTCTTTTAATTTTTGGTATTTAGATTTATCGAATTAGGTTGACAAATTAAATCGGAAGTAAATACCAAAATGGGTCCGAGAAATAAAGGGACGAATGAACTAATGATTTCATTGGACATGCGCCTAGTGATAATTTCCAGTTTTACTAATCGTAACTTCTCGGACATTTTCATGGCCCCTACTGTAGAATGGCAGAGAGTTACCATCTTGCCGAAACTTTTTCAATTGTAGAATACTTGGCCCTTATCATGTATACACATATATATCAGACATTTGATACACTTAAGAGTGAGCTTTGCTCGCTTATTACCTCACTGGATTGCTTCAAAAACACTGTTTCTGAAATCGAATTTGGTTGTCTTTTATATACATATATTTAATTTGAGAAGTCTACGTAACAGCAAAAGATAAGATATTTTGTAAAGCACATAATAAAAAGGTCTTATGGAAAATTTATATTACAATAATGAAAAATACTTAACATTCAACAAAAAAATAAAGGACCACAAATAACTTTCTATGCTATCCTTTTTTGTGTCTCTTTGAGTTTGACCCAATAATGGTTGTAAAAATCTACAAATTATTGTGTCCATACGGATGCTCAACGTTTACTTAATATGTTTGTATTAACTGTTCTGAAAATAGTTTATTTTTCGGTTCTTAACATTTTTTGTTGAATATTCTATGCTCAAAAACATCGCTTATCTAGCTCTAATATAAGTAATCTATCTCCTAGAAATTTTGTCCCTCGAAATCTTTAAAGATATGTTCCTCTCTCGTTCTTAATCTTCAGTAATTATACACTCTTGAACAAAATCAATTTCGATTTAACAAACAGTGAGTAAATTACCTTTCTAACCTCTACAACCTTTTGAAAATACAGAACAAATCACAATGACATTTTAAATGTTACATATTTATAAGTTCCCTCAATGAAAAGAATTATCATTATGAAAGTTCATCATCCCATGTCAGGGGTTCTGGGTCCACTTCGTTACCTCTAACGTTTTCTGACTTGGGAGAATTCGTGATTTTGTAACGCCAAAAATCGTCAACACTTTGTTAACAATAAAATCAAACGACCAAAACAAGAAGGCACAAATTTAGTAACGATTACAATTGTAACTTATCCAGAGATATTTGAAAATCTAATTTTAACTGATATTCATAATTTATTGACTGAAAATTCTAATAGTGTCATAGCCGAAATTTTTAAGAAAGCAACATGAACGGTACGCATTTTTGATATTTTATCGCTTCGACGGCAACCTGTCAATGTGAATTTGTAAGAAGGTTCAAGCCGAAGGGGTTTTGAGATGAAAATATTGCTCAATATCAAATTCTTCATTTTTGTTCCATTTCTTAACTCATACGTCCAAATCTGTCATATGATTATTTTTTTCGCTTAAAACTTTAAAATTTTGGGAAGCACTTATGATGCGATTTGTCTGCCTAAAATTCATTTAATACGGCCGTGTGTTTTGTGACTTTTAATTTAAATCGCTTTTTCTACCTGTCAACATTTCCCCCCTGATTAAATAAAAATGGTCTGATTATTTGTCATTCATCAAATAAAGTTTAATAATTAATTTTTCCAGATTCCAAACTTTCTTGGTTTGACTAGATGGGAAAAAACATTTTCCTTGATAATGTTACATATGAGTAACCGTCATAAATAAAACAAGAGTACCAAGCATGAATACAGAGAAGTAACAAACATCAAATACACCAAACATTACATTATGGTTACAGTCGACTTGTATATATAACAATTCCATAAATTCTCCGAAAACTCCTAACCTATCTTGAAGGACTCATACCTTCTAGTGAGAAATTTAGTTATTTCTTCTGAAAGAACTTTGCGTTTTTTTCCATGTTTTTCTACATCTACCCGATCTGGGTGATAGTGAATTACTGCCTTCTGTAAAATTTTCTTCAGGTCTGACGCCGCCATTTGACCTTCCTTCGGAACACCTTCAAGTTTATATTCTGAATTGGTTGGTGGATATTTTTCATAAATATATCTAAGGAACCCTTCGGAGCGGGAATACGTGTTTTCAATGTCTTTTTGTTTCAAGTCCTTTAACTCTTTTTCGAGTTCCTTTAGATACTGTTCGCGATCTTTCTGCCATTGTTCGCTCTCTTGCTCTACTGTGTCCTTTTGATACCTTTCGAGAATTTCCTTACAGTCCTCGAACCAGTCTACAAATACAGTTCATATTCATATTACAAAATTTGGTAAATACCAAAACAGGGAATAAGATCTAAAACTCGTTTCAGAACGAACAGAAGTTAATAGACAAAAAAAGTACAACAATGTCGTGTTCATTTTGCCAAAGAATTGCGACCTTTTGGTAGAAGATAATGAAAATAGCTAAATAGCACTGAAACTGCTGTTCATGTTGTTTTTATAAATTGTACTATCACATGGCTTAGATTCCTATCCTAATGGATAAAGTACATGTTTTTTTTCATTTTGGGAAAAAAACGAACGTCCCATCTATGTTCTCAGTAAAGCAAATTTCTAAACAGAACGAAAATTACGATACCCTCCACCCAATTTTTTTTTTTTTTTTATAAATAATAGGTAAGAAAATATATGACGCATACATTCTTGGCATGGAATTCAAATATGCAGGTGACAAAATTTCAAGCTACCATGGTTGCCTTTAATGTTAAAAGTAACGTTAAGCCTTAAACACGGGGAAAAAATCTTGCATCTCGTTCAATTCTTCTTCTTTTGATCTCCCTTGACACGAAGTTTTTCGGAAGTAGCTTTTCTTAATAGATTTCAATTTAAAGGTTTTATAAATTGCAATTAACTTTGAACTATATTGTCAGAAGTCCTAAACTTTAAAATTACCGTCGCCATTAAACAGTCTTGGGTGCATCGAGTTAGCCAGCTGCATTGACCTCAGTAAGTATTCTTTCGCCTTGTATTTTAACTTTAATACTTTGTCATACACCTTCCCTATACGACTAAGAGCAATGGCTTCCATCTCCACTTCGGTGATTTCTCTCGTACGTAACACAGCCTGTTTATGCCAGTCGATAACTTCATAAACCATGTCAATATTTAGATTTTCTTCGTCCATTAATAGTTGCTTGAAGAGTTCATCTCCTATTTAAAATGCCATGGAATGTTATTAAAATATAGGAAAGGTCAACAATGAAAAAAACAACATTATTTTATTTACTTTAAATTTTTGATACCACGTCGATGTTATAAATTAACGATTACCATAATGGGATTCTTTAGCTCCCTACCCCAATCACCTTGTAGGGTGTCTAAGTTATCCTTCTTTGATAGCTAAATATTAATACTTTTAGTTAAACCTAATGTACATCCTGGAAGGCGGTACATTTGCTTTACTCTAAGAAAACTTTGCTTCATATTTACTTTACTGTATGGCTGAAAGTCGACACATAGTTACTTTTATAACCCAAACGCTACCGTTTTATGTGCTCAGGGGAAAACTCATATTAAACCTTAAGGTTAATATCTTGTGGATGTCTTGTTGCCTTTCAAAATAAGCCACATACCATGCCAAATGACAAGTGGTAAAATTCTTCAGAAATTGTTAGGGTGAGAAAATTCAATATTACAGAAGAAAATATGGAAAACAATAAAACAATTATACGTTATAGACCTGAAATAATCATTAATAAAAAGGGTTCTGGCTTCAGCATTTACATTCAGAATTGGTTTGGATTAAACTATTTAAAATAAAATGCTCCGCTGGGTGCAGCTTGATACGACCGCAGAGGTCGAACCCTGAACAGTTGGGGCAAGTATGAACACAACATTACATTGCGCAATACTGTGCAATTGAAGATTTCTTGCTATTGCACAATACTTATTAAAATAATTTACACATCCTGTTTGGTGTGTATCTCTTGCCTTATCATTATTATTTGCTTTTATATATAAATCAGAAATTTAATAATAAAGTTTTTGGCAAATTTCCAATATACATAATTTAAAAGCAGTTTAGGTGAGATAAACAAAAAAGCTACATCAGCAACATTTTATATTGGCAAATTTCAAATGAAGTTCATTAAACTAAAGTTATTGGCAAATTTCCAATGGAATTTATTAATAATAAAGTTTTTGGCAAATTTCCAATATAAATAATTTAAAAGCAGTTTAGGTGAGATATTCAAATGAGTTTCAATTACCAACCTTACACTGCCTTTTAAATTATGTTTTGTACTTAAGTAATTGTCCATTAACCTGGAAACCCTTTCCCCTCCTTTCTTGCACCTTATTCCTTAACGGTTTGAGCCATAACTCCCAAAGACAATTCTTACCATCCCTTTGTGGTATTCCAATATCCAAAATCTAAATACATGGTTAGATTCAGCATATCAAAGAACCTCAAGATCAAAATCAATCCCAACCTTCCTTTTGTGGTCATAAACCTTGTGTTTAAATTTCATAGATTTCTATTAACTTATACTAAAGTTATAGTGCGAAAACCAAATGTCTTCGGACGACGACGACGACAATGACGCCAACGTCATACCAATATACGACCGCAAAAATTTTGCGGTCGTATAAAAATCCAAAACAAACAATAACAAATATTCTATATTTGTATTTAATTCAGACAGTTTCTTTAAAGTGAACTAACAGTGAAAACCCCAGTCAGGGTGAAGTTAAACTTTACTACCTGATAGTCAGCTCAAAAAAGTAATCTTATATTAGGTATTTTGACAAACTTTAACCAAAAATTAGACGAAAGGTTGATTAGTAACAGGACTGAGTTGTGGAATGACACATCATATTTTTAAATATTACCTATTTGGTTTGCTTGCATGGATTCAGCTATGCACTGATGCATGAGAACATCATTTTCCAAAGTACTAGCCTCGCTTTCAATATGAGGCAGAGGTATATTTTTACCAACCAATGCAGCCTCCGTCACTGGATGATAACACTCTCTCATTTGATAAAGAGCCACTTTAAAGTCCTTTTCTTGAATTGCTGTCACTCCTGCGTGAAAATGACAGGTGGCAATATGGATAAAACATTCTGCTTTAAGTGTTGGTATTTCAATTTTTTTAAGAACATCATAAAGGACTATGACTCGTTTGTCACTTTCAAGTATACCAAGCCTTCCATCTTTAAAGCTCTCCCAACAGCTTAAAGCCGATGAACATATTCCATCTCTCCAGCTATCTGGTTTAACATCGCGTGACTTCAACCAAGCTTCAGAAATATATTGGAATGCTTCTTTGTAGAAATGAATAATTACGGAAGATCTGTCATTCAAAGAATCGGAAACTCTTGCCAGTCGCCATGAAACCATTCCTAGATTTTTAGCAGCCGACACTTTTTCATCTTCTGTTTGACTTGTATTGTATGCTTTGAAGTATAAATTTGATGCTTTCTGCAGACGATCAAGCTGTATGGGTGTTGGTAAAGTTTCAGAAGCTGTCACATAAATTTTGTTTCCTTCTTCTCGATAACGAACCGATGACCACGACATTATACCTGTAATGTATATAATACTTTTAATTGGTGTTTAACCCATTAACTGAGAAATATTAGAAATTTGTTATAGTAAATATCAATATCATACATGAATTCATGACGTTTGGAATAAACCGACATCAAGACTGACCCCAAGGAGACACCATGCAAGGTGCCATTTCAGTTTCTTCCAAGAGAAGATGCAACCATGATTAGTCAATTCCTCTGACAATGACGTAATACCACAGTAAAAAAACGTAACGCACAAACTTTCGGTTCATTTCTGAAAACATTACACAACTTTAAGATCAACAACAGCAATAAAACGCCAATAAGCCGTAAAGAATTGCCGCTAGATCCATGTCGACTTTATAGTTTGAAACAAGCTTTGAAAGCCATCCATGTTAGACTCAAATATTATAACTACAGACATTTTACAGCCGTTATGATTTCACTGACCGATACGAAGTTCCTATCTCACCAATGAGAAATTCATGTATACCATCGTCACCAGGATTGACCGATATGAAGAATAAATATCTTCAGTTAGATTTCACATCTTACTGGAACTGACACTTATTCGAACTTGACACTCTACCGGATTCTCATCACTGGCAATATGACGTCACGCTAACGAAGCAGCACAAATCTTATCCTTATCTGTATCATCGGGTACAGGTTTTAAAGAGGACGACATAAGGATCATAGTTCCAACTTTATGTTCCGATTGGCTCAGTGATTTTAGTCAAGAAAACTCTGATTTTTTTGGTAAGCTTAGTTCGGCTATGGCGGTCGAATCATCTTGGGTAGCTGTCCAGATCATCCATGCATGCCAATGCTCCGGATTTCTCCCGGAACCCCCGTAAATTTGACCCCATTACCGGGTTACTGGGTGGACTGTAATATTTTCCGGGATATTTCCTAGGGATTTTTTTAATAATGTAAGATAGACAAAGTCCCTTCTCTTAATGAAGACACTAATTCAGAAGTCACCACAAGGTCTAAATCACAGTAGATACCCATACGTATTTACATCTTGTGTTTTCATTACCGCTGCTCTAGTCAAAATATCAAGAATTAAGATAACATTTTACATCAAAATAAAGTAATATTCATAAACATTTATTCACATTTTTGCACTCTGAAAACAGCCTCCAAATACCTTTCGGCCGGGGGGGGGGGGGGGGGGGGGTGGCTTCGCCCTGGATCCATTGAAGACCTTGAGCGGTCCCAGACCCCTAGCACATTTTATCACGGATTCTAGCAAAAATATTTTGGCAAGTATGGATCATCGGATACAATTTTGAAAGGGGGCCGCTCCAGAAACATTACACCAAAGTGGGTCTACAAGTGGCTCAGTAGTTTCAGAGGAAATTTTCAAATACATGTATTTATTTTCGAAGAAAGTTCGGGAATATTGCGATTGTCTTCGTCCGTCAGTCTGACTTTTTTGTGACATCAACCCCTCCTTCACTTTTGGGTTAAGAAATTTTTAATTTCTAAATACGTATGTAACAACCTGTTGATGCGAAATAATTTTGATTTTCAAAACTTACAGGGGTCGAATTTCGAAAAATTTGTGAATATTATTTCTCAACGGTAATGTTCAAACACCATATGTAGAGGCGCAATACGATTTTAGAATTTTGATTTTCTGAACTTGGGCTCACAGGGATCGAACTCCGAAAAATGTGAATTTAAGCTCGTGACCTGATCTTATTTAATTCTTTAGTTTATGCATTATATTTCTTTACAATATTGTCGTACACCTTCATATGTATGTAGATGCAGGGCCCAGAGGGCTCGATTTTCGAGAATTGTTACTTTAAGCTCGTGACCTAAAAATTTAATTTTGCATTGGATTTAGTTATTAAATTTCTTCGTAGAATAATTGCATACTATTTGTAGGTGGACAATAAGGTTTTAGATTTTCGACTTTGGGTATGTGTCACAACCAATTGCGGGGTTGCGGGGGTCATTGTCGATTCCGACAGGAGCTTTCTAGTTTATTTTTTTCCTGATTTTTTTCTATCTTTAGTAACAGCTGTTTTGTTGGTTGGAGGTCAGAAATGGTCATTCCACCAAAATTTGGCTTCAATTGTTTCATAAGAGAGGATATTCTAAAACCCGATATAGAAATGGTAGTATCTGCCGCAGAACAGGGTCCATTTTCCACACATGTCCTGTCATGATCAGGGTTGCAATTTTTACCCTCGTCATTAACATGATTACTTTTTCATAATTTTATCATTGTGCAACGTATAAATCACCTGTCATGCACAAGGTCTGCTACACACTACAAATCTAGATATGTTTATCAGTCAGTCACTTTGGAGGTGGGAGGTTGTCTCCTTGACATTTTCTCCATATCCGTTCTTTTTCATATTATATTTTTTTACTTTTTCGCCTTCCTTGTTACAAATAATATTGGTATGGTCAATATGGTTGGGACGATACGTTATCAAGTCATTAGCAGGATTACATTTCAACATTAAATGCCATTTACATGGTACGATTTTCCAAATCATCATCAAGTCATTAACAGGGTTACCTTTGAACATTGAATGTCACTGACAGGGTATCATTTTCCAAATTTCAGGGTCACGAATAGGTTCCGGTTTGGCCACCACAATTGGCATATATACCCACTTTATAACGGAGTACCACCACCCCCCCCCCCCCCCCCCCCCCCCCCCCCGTTCTAAAGATTCTAATATGACTGCAAAGTGATGGGGATAGCTCACACGACCCGGTAATCTATTTGAGTTTAAAAAAAAAGGGAAAAAGGGACCAAAAGGGGCCATTTTTGTCCCATTTACCATTTAGGATGACTTCGACATTGTGTGTTTTGCGTTAAATATTCAATTTACTGAAAACTTCATCACATTCACGATTAAGTCTTTCTATACGTTTACATGTTATAAAAATTGAGGTTTGTGTAAGTATTACTGACAACTTTTTAGAAATAATAACTTCACCTATCTTCTTGAATCTTGTATAGATCTACAACCGGAAGTAAAATTACATCGATTACGTTCGATTTAATTTTGGAACAAAATCAAAATTCACTACAGAACTTATATGTGTAATTACCTGTATAACTAAAACTAATTCAAGGTGTACGTTTTACTGAATATATTATATCACCGATTAACGTATATGTGTAGTTAATCCCATGCATTTTTTCCGGAAATCTATTTTTAGCCGCCAAGGAATCTACTGCATTAATTTAATGATTAAATAAAGTGTCTTTTCAGTTTCATTTGTAATCATAAGACATAAAAATCACAGGTATCAGGACGTGGATAGTGTATAGCACATTGAAAATAAACGCAGAATATTCGTTGTTATAGTAAATATTTATTAAAAGTACTTATGAAATAAGACAACAACAAAAATAAAATAAAAAAGAAATAAATATCCAGAAGTCGGGCCACTGTGATAAAAATTAATGAAAATAAGTATTGTTTCTAATTTTGTCCCGCCTTAATTTTGGTTGCAAAATATCAATTCCAGTCCTCCATTGTTTAGTGAAACAATTATTGTTTTTTATCTATCAATAATGAACTTACGTTAAAGCTAATACTTGTTGCTGTGTGTCTGCCGAACCTGGATTATGCTATACCCATGACCATGTATTCGTTGGTCGTCTACACAGGGGCCCGACTACTGGATATTTCTTTTATTTTATTTTTTTTTTTATTTATTATTTTTTTTTTTTTTTTTGTCTTATTTCTTTTTAGGTATATATTCGTCCTTTTTTTTTCGTGAGTACTTTTAATAAATATTATTTATTAAAAGTACTCATGAAATAAGACAAAAAAAAATAAATAAATATCCAGAAGTCGGGACCCTATGGTCGTCTACCGCCTCCTTATGTAAATAAGTTTATTGTTTGAAATTAATGTGCTCTTTATTATTGTTTCATCTTGTTGGCTCCTACTCTTCCATTAACATACACATGATACACTTCAATCCATTTTGTTTCCGGTGGTGCAATGTTGCAATGTTGTTTTTTTTTAAGTATAAGCTATTATTTATTACTAACACTCTTTAGAACACCATTACCCGTATGAGCACAACGTATTATAGAAAATATTATTCATCCTATCGAAGAGATTATGAAAGCATATGAAATAAATATACTGATTGCAAAGTAAATTGTCATAGTAGTCTTTGAAGACTTAGGTTATAACTAGTAAGAAAAGTAAGGAAATTTCTGAATGCAGTGTAAATTTCTTTAAAGTTATTCAACTATTACATAAAACTATGCTTTTAGTAAATTATTTACCATACATTCATGGTTTGCAATCTTCAGATTAAATATATATTTATGAACAGAAATATTTTTAAAATAATGAGATAGCTCTGTCCTTCGATTGATTTTTGGGTCTTCCTTTTTCAAGCATCTTTGCATTTTAAGTGTAATCCACAACGTTCGGTTTATTGTTTCAGTGTTGTGCGATTCTGACGAGACATAAATTGTTGAAATGTGTACATATGTTGCATCAAATCTGGTATTGGAGTCCGTTTATCCAGACTCATTTAATGGCTCTTCGAGTTTCCAGCTCTTGCACTCTTCTGTAGTTTTGTTGACACAGTTTTGTTTTTTTATTAGTTATAATAGGCGTTGTTTTTTTTTAATATAATAAAGAAACTGATTTACTTCAAAGTTGCCACGGTAGTTACTTTCAGATTTGAGAAAGATCTTAAATGGTGTAAATCAATGAAGTATTCGCATAATTCCTCTAATCTTCAATGCCTCTTTAATTATATTAGATGACATTAACATCATGATACTTACTACAAGATTTATGAATATTCTATGACGTTTTGCATATTCTCTAATTCGGTGCGCATTTATACATCTCTTGATCCTTTTGATAAATTCTGATATCACCACACGTGAAACCTCCCGCCAAAAACGTTCAGAAGACCTCTCGGAGTTTTGCATTGTCTGATTGTCATTCATGTCATTAGAGAAAAAGATTCTAAAACTCTTGACGCGTAATTATGAAATTTATCAACTCTCGATAATTAATTTTCTTTTTTTTAAACTGCTCGGACAAGCCTCGCAGTTTAAAAATGAAAATTTAATTATCCCGAGTTGATAAATTTCATAATCAACTGGTCATCGTTGTAGAATCTATATTGATTTTGTTTTGTTTTGTATTGATTAATTTCTATTTGCATTAAATCAGTCACTTTTAAGTAAATTCTTACAACATACGATGTACACTTTAAAAAGTTTTATTTATTGGTATTTAGACCTAGAATAATGGAAATCATATATTATGTAGTTAATAATGCAATATTACATGTATCGGCAGATTTTATCTACAATGTACTATATATATACTTCATGGAAACATCATGCAATCATTCGATATAAAAACGGTTTTATTCTCTGTCGACATTAACTCCAGCATTGGAATTATTTTTGGAGCATTCAAATATTTTGATTTTGGTAACTACTGCCATCTACTTGATATCTATTTATCTTGCCATGTAGATATTTTTTCAACAAAATTGTAAAATGGAATTAATAAAACCTCATTTCAAAGTTTGAGATTGTCCTTTAGTAATATGTACACTTTAAAAACAGAAGTGTAAACTTGAGTAGACTTATAGTTTATATGAGAAGAATCAAACAAGAATACTTCGTATCTAAAATCAATGAAAGTTTTTATCGGCAAGTTCTTTAAATCTTCAGTGTCCTTCAATAGACGATAAAGTAAATATTTATATAGCATTCTTTTAATAATCAGTGTTCTTAAAACGAAACTTTAAAAATCTTAATTGTTCAATAACAAAAACAATACTCTGACAATACACCTTATTAGGTTAAGAAACATTTTCACATGTTCGAAACGTGTTTATATATATGCATAGGGATTCAATGCACAAAACATAAGTTGGAACCATTACTTGTATCTCTTCTTAAACAAATCTTGTTATATAAAAATAATTATGTAAAAATCGAAAGGCCAAGTTGAGGCAAAGTTTGAACTGGACTATAACATTCTATGATTACAGTAATTTTTTCATCTAAAAATACTTTAAAATCGTCAACTTACTTTGTGGATACTGTGTTTATCTTTGCTAGTCGCTAGACGTTTTGCTTACTCCGCTTATTGGGAGGGTTACCGGACCTTTGTATTTTCGGGAATTCCGTAGCATCGCGATCGGGAATTTTTCGTGAATAATCATAATTTGTCTACCAGTGAAACGAATTTTAGGTTCAGGGTATCATATAAACAGTCGTACTTGGTGAATTTTATGGTTGACTCAGTTCTGTAATTGAGATATATGAACGTCAAGTGTTATATGCACGCAACATGAACACAGCAACCATGACATGACTTTCAGGAAGTAAATCAGAGTATTTCTAAAAGTACTTCATACCACCTGCAGATTTATCCATTTCACAGTTCATTGTGTAAAAATAATCAAATTTTTCATCAATACCAATATTGATTTTCATAATTCATCTCTTGAACAGGGCTGTTTTGTTATACATAACGAAGCACTTGTTCTAACGACGCCCTGGGTAGTACTTCAACAATATTCATCATTAATTTCAAAAGATTTAATGATATAATCATGGGATATGTTTCCAGCGAGCATTGATCCATAGGATGTAGATAAACGAGTTTGTAATTGTCATTGGTTTCCAGAGATATGAAAGACAATACTACAGAGGTAAGACATTTTTATATATAGGGTAGCCTTACATACTTAGTTTTTGGCTTTCATTTTGATAGTACAAATATTGGGAGTTGTGCGTTAACTCCTCTTAGTCCTATAAGTTCCAGATTACGTTGTAGAACTTGTGACAATAGTTGTGATGTCAAAAGGCTAATTTATGATTTAAAGAAACACAGGAATTTGTGTTGTCTGCAATGACGAACAAATTTGTCAATTCATATATTGCTTTTTTATGAATAGTATTATTTTAAGTCCAAAAGTTTAAATTCAAACACCACTGAGAAAATATGGCGCATACGAATTCGTTTAGGGATTGGTGAATGTGTTCTGGTATAGGAAATATGCTATTTATGTTTTAATCATTGTCAAGCAAGCGCTTATTCAACCTTACAGACTCTCTCAAAATGTTCTAGATGTTTTATACGAATTAAAGCTTTGTATGTTATTTAAAAATCAGTCTGAATTTTAGGAGTACCAGTGAAAAACAACTTTACGTTATATTAATTTTCCCCTTTCTTTAATTTTATTTATGGAAACACCTATTTTTCAAGCTTTTTACAGGTTGACCTTGTGATCTATTTTGACAAATCACAGCTTTTGAATTATACAATATTATAATAACATAAATTCGTCGAATTTAATATTTTTATTTCTGTTTTAACTTTTTTGTCAAAACTGAACGTACAATCACTATTTACAAAATTATATACCTTCGATGACACTTTTCTATAAAGAACAAAGGTAAATTGTATATTGGTAAGATACGATTAGGATTTTATTGCGTTAAGTTCGTGTTTAAATTTTTCTGGACAATCAGAACGCTGAAATCAGAGGATCTTATTTGTTTTAATTATTGTTATAAAGATTATTATGTCATTTATCAATTCCCATTCTTTCATATTTATTATGTTTATTTTTCAGATTGTACGTTCAGAATTCACCTGAGTATAGAAGATCATAGCATTTTGGGGGTCTTTTGTTATCTTCAGCTAGAATCAAAACATTACGATATTAAAATTCTAAATTAAACAACGCTGAACGGAAGATAATTACGTGGGTTTTTAAAATTCAAACAGCTATCGATCAATTTAAGATTAAAATCGCTTCTCGGGGATTTTGGAGAATTACATTGTAGATTGTACCAATAGTTACAATGCAAATACGTTTATCTCGAAGATATGAACAAAAGGAATCGTCAGATAATAATTTATAAAAAGTCATATATTGCAAGTGCTCGACGAAATTAAATTTGAAGTTGACTTTTCGGCTCAGTTTACTTGATGTCCTTAATAATGCAATGTTTTGATATGGAATTGTGCACAATGAATAACCGAGAAAAGCAAATAACTAATATTTTTCAATATCTTTTGAGGACAAATTTTGCTATTATTTTGTTGATATCGAATGGATTTTAATCGTTTCGTTTTACTGCAATGGAATGGAAAAAATAGTGAGAATATGATACATAAATAGTGATTTCTCTATTATATATATGAGATTTAAATCTAAAGAATTTTAGTATAATTACCTTCAGGGTTTAGTGTCGAACTTTTAAATTTTTTTACTTCATTTCGAACCATTGACTCACTTAATGAGATGTTTAAAATGGGTATACTAAACCAATGAAATCAGTGTGGTTTTTAAGATAATTACCAAATAAACAACTGAATTGGAACTTCAATTTACAAAATTATATACCTTCGATGACACTTTTCTATAAAGAACAAAGGTAAATTGTATATTGGTAAGATACGATTAGGATTTTATTGCGTTAAGTTCGTGTTTAAATTTTTCTGGACAATCAGAACGCTGAAATCAGAGGATCTTACTCAATTTTTCATACAAAGTATAATGAAACAAAAGAAAAAATCTTCAGAAACAATGGTTTGTTCAAAACGAAGACAAAAAATTGACAGTGTAATAACGGCGAAACACAATCACGAAAAGGCAAAGACTGAAACAGAGGCGAATAATAAATTTTCAAAAGGAAATTTAGAAAATATTTTTAATGGATCTGAAAATGTTAAAAATGATTTTATAATTATACCAGAGGAATATAAATCAACAGAAAAAATATCTGAGGAATTGGATGATCATAAGACTTCACTACCCATATCAGAATTGGATGACTGCACAAAGAATGATGAAATTGAGGTTTTCCCAACTGAATGTCTGTCAAGTGAGAATTCCAATGATTTCAGTCAAAATGGGTTAAAAGACAAAATAGATATAAACCAAGATATACCAGAAGAACAAGTTGTTGAAAAATCTGAAGTTGAAAGGATGCCATCACCTTCGAGTGCTAAAACTATAACCGGAAGTCGGACAAATCATCTCACTACCATTGTAGAAAATGTTAAAGGTGAACAGAAAGAGGTTAATAGTTTACCATCAAATGAGTCCAAAGTTCAAAAGGATAAAGTATCTACTAATAAAATTTGTCCAAGCAAGACAACGGATCATATAACGAAATATCAAAGCTCACAACGTATGGAAAAAGGTTCTGCTGTAAACTGTTCAAACATGGACCCCGTTGTTGTCAAGAAAACCAAAGAAGCAAATGAACAAAGCAGAATAGACAGACTTACAAACCGACAACCCAGCAGCTCTTCCCTCAAACTAGAAAGGAATGAAAAACAACATGGTGAACCAAGTTGTCGTCCATCTTCGTCAAAAACAGACCCTGATTCTTCTCGTAGAAGTTCAGGATCAAGTAATAGGACAAGGAAAATTTATTCCGGAATAAGATTTACAAAACAGGAGCTTGAACATTACTTACCAAGAAGAAGTAACTTTAGCTGTCATGAAAAAGCATTAAAAGATGCAGGTTTAGATTTAGAAGATATAGAATCAAAAAGGAAACGCAGATTCCGCCGAGCTAGAATAAGTGTGGAAGATTCTGACATCGACTTTAAACTTAAAAGTATTGAAGACGCTAATATTGCACCCGAGATTGATATTTCACATGATAATGAAAGTGAATTAAACTACCTTGAAGATGAACAAACTGAAATGGAACGTGCAAAATTGGATAAATCAAAACGAAAGGGAAAGAAAAGGGGTGACGAAACTGAAGTAAAAGTAGATCCCACGGTGTTACTTCAATATCTGAAATATGTTCTTGAAAACCAGGAGGAATATCTGTCCCATAAAAAACAATTACTACACCAGAATACATCATTATTAAATATTGACCCCAGTTGTACGATAGCTAGATTTGGACGTATCTTTCAAAGGGGTCAGCATGGAATCATGGCAGAACCTTTTCTTTTGGAAGTGGTTCATGGAATAAAATCAAACTTTGGCGATTCATCACACTGGGTATCGCCTGCAAAAGACAAACTAGGAATGGCAGTCGGAAATGTGATTAAAGTTGAACAAACGGAGACAAACATTGATGAAAAGGATAAGACTGAATATGAAAAAGTGAAATCAAAACTTGATAAATGGCTGAAAACAATTACAACTGCTCAGTTACTTAAGGCAAAAGAACTTGCCTTGAAAGAACTAGGCGAGGAAGATAAACTACAGAGTAAATGGTGGGCAACTTTACAACCGTGTCGGTATCTCCGGCAAAGAACTACACTGAACTAATGACGTGTAAAATTTATGTGAATACTCATGTGTATTTATAAGTGCTTTTAGGTCATAGTGAGTGAGAAGAATAACAATTATATTTGAAATGGAAAATGTGAACTTACTCAAAACTTCATAACAGTAAGCTATCAAATTTATGAGGACATCTTTGAATTATTCCAATTAAAAATCGACTTCAAATATAAAATTGTATGAATGATTAATGAACAATTCGGCGCAAAAAAGTAAGTCAATTAAAAAAAACGGCAATAATTTATCCTTTGTACAATATACCTGATGTTAAATGATAAGTTATAATTAGTCCAATTAAACAAATTATATTGCTTATCAAGCTTTATGGTTAATGGAAATTTATTTCTTGTCGATGTCATCTCAGAACCAAAGTGTCTGTAGAGTTTTATTTTGTATGGATTTTCTGACAGTTATCAGATGAATGGTTAATAAGGCTGCATTGATATGAAATGAGTAAGTTTCAAAAAAATATTTACACAATATTTTAAAATAGTTTTTCAATGACAAGTTGTATTGCTCAAATTGTTCACAGAAAACCAAAGGAGACAGAACATATTTTTCAGTGAGTGGGAAAGGCTTCATAAAGGTATGTGATCAAAGACATCCCCCACCCAAGAACAAAAAGATCAAAAAGATCAAAATCCTGCCCGTCGTCATAGTTCTATTAGGTTTATAACCGCTGTATGGTTGCAATACCCCAAACGGGTGTAAACTGACACCAATCAATCTATCAAATTTGATATTCTGCAAAGGTATAGGCTTTTATTAACTTGAAACATTCGAGGAGTATATAAAAGGTGTTGACTAGTTTTTAAACTTGCATGTGTTTCGTTTTACATCTGCAAAGGGTATACATGTATGTATTTTGATAAATAATTTTGATGAGATATCAGTTGAATTTGGTATCCTTTTTATTGATATGGGGTTAAAAATTATAAAAAAAATCATATTAATTGAGAGAACTATGATTACATGGATTATGAATTTCAAAATTGGCGGAACAGGTAAAAAAATAAATGGATATCTTCCAATATCTTCTTTTTTAGTTAAAATAAATCAAATAGTCTATGGGAGTGGACGACATTCTTTGATATGAAAGAATCTTTCGAATGTATGCGGCGGGTTTCTGCCAACTGCAAGCAGCAAATTATTAATGAGGTCTGAATTTTTTTCGTGTTAATAACCGACTTTTCAGGCAAAGACGAAAAAAACACGTCATTTGTTAAGGCTAAAATGGGCAAAAAGATGTACACCATATGCCTTATAATCACTAATCGAAAACAATAGAATTATGTACATGGCAAAATTTTCACATTGATCCATTTAATAACCAAAAGAATTAGGTTTTCTTATATTTTTCACAATAACTTTGTTATACATAGTTTCCAAAACACTTGAAACGATTTAAAAAAGCATTTCACAAGTGTTCAAACTTATCACGCCCCTTAGATCTTATAACACTGATAACGGTTACTTTGTTACTAAAGGTTTTTTTTGTTCTTTCAAGTTCATTCTCATTTAATTAATTTTCGATTGAAATGTATATCACTTCTAGTATATCCGATGTTACAGTGGTACTTCAACTGACATAAGAAACCTTCACCTCTGAACGAGAAAACTTGTATGTTTAATGGTCACCAAATTTAATCTGTTGATTTTTATGCAATTGCTACGCCTTTCCTTCTGTTGATAGCTTTAATGGCTTCTTCAAATACGAGTGCTTGAATGGACTTTATTAAAGGAGATATGTATTGTATATACTTAGTCAACTTAGATCGATCAATTTTACAAAAATCGGTCGCATAAAATCACAGGTTTTTACACAACTGGTACCCCCGGTATTTTAAAAGGATATGTTAAACATAAATCTTATATAATTTTTTATCGTTAATGTTCATTCATATTATAGATACGTTTATGCCCCATCGTATAACGATACGATTGAAAACAGCTTTGGGTTTACCGTAACAACTGAAACACATGACTATAATTCAAAGATCAAATGAACATCAGTTTAGTTGCCGTTCTTTATGTCTTCGCCAATGAGCTCAAATCTCACTTCTTACAGCAAGATCATGATTTCGCCACAGCCACTCTCATGTATTAAAAGCTCAATACATACGTTCATAACGAGGCAGAAAATTGTACTTTAAAGAAATGTAATAAATAAAAAATGTTCCACAAAGAAACAAGGTCAATTTTACTTTTCAATGTATATATATAAAATTCCTTCACCGATTTAAATGGATAAACAGTAATACCTGTAATTAATTTCATATATGATTATAGATATTTTTGTTGAATAAAAACTTTTAGATATCCTTATAAATCTTACAAAATCGTGATATAGAGTGAATTATGGTAATGACCCCCTGTGATTTTTACCCTACTAGGAAAAACATTCTCTAGCTGTTTTGACCGGTTTCTTTACAAATATGCGTTCCTTCTTTGTTTATAATAAATTATTGTTAGTTTGAATTCTTGTAAATAAAAACAGAAGTAACTGTTATACTAGTCCACAATCCCTGTGACGTCAGAGGAATCTCGGACTTCTAATGCACCAAATGTTTTTGTTGGAGTTCATAGTCTAAGTGTCCTGGTTTTTGCGCTCTGTTGATCTTATTCTCTTTGGCTATATCTTTTTGTTATTTGTACCCTGTGTTGTTGTGCGATCTGATTTGTCTAGTCTTTTGATTTTTATCTTAAGTACTTTCCTCTTAGTCTTCTTGTTTCGTTATTCTTATGCATGTTTAAATATGTTGCTCAAAACAAATTTTACGATGACACATACATCCTGTTAATGTATTAATCAAGTTGATTTGAGGACGTGGAATGCCTTTTATTGGTTTATTGAACTTGCGCAAGGTTATTATTTAGATGGATATTGTGTCTTCCGTGCAAGGTTATTATTTAGATGGATATTATGCCTTCCGTGCAAGGTTATTATATAGATAAATAGTGTGTCTTCCGTGTTTGAACATCATTATTTTGTTTTATTGAAAATTTTTTAGTGCATTATTTTGACTTCAACAAATGCCTTTCACTGAAAAGAATACCCGAATGCATGTTAACTCTCTCTCCCCCCTCTCTCTCTCTCTCTTCGAGAAATCAAAGCAATAACGTGGGTACAGCTAACCATAATCTTTCCTTAAATTCAAATATTTAACATAGCTTGCAATCATTCAGATACCTATCTATGCCTAATTCGTCGATTTAACCGTCTTTTATGCCCAAAGGCCAAAATATTTAAATTCGAAACAATTACCAACTGTTGTAAAGCTGATTTGGCAACCATAGAAGGCCAAGACCTGGAACTAAAGTGAACCGTTAATATAATCAGCTTGACAACAACAAAAATGTCAGAAAATTACGACATAAACTTGCCTAGCATTGACAGCGAATATCAAATACTATATATATATGGTTATTTAACATTTCGAGTACCTGATAACGATGACATATACGAAATATTTATCAAATTATAAACAAAACTAAAAATTAATGATCAACTTTGATTTGACATTTCTCACTTCTACTTCAAATATCACTATATCTTAAAATGGAGAACGTGACCAACCTAATAAGTTTTAGAGTGTTTGTTGACATTTGAAGGCTGCAAACAATATAAGTAAATAGCTATATGACCACGACCTAGAGCATTTCTGAAGATTTTCAAGTAGAAATGTGTAAAACGTGATATATTTTAAGATTTTGTATAAGTAAAAACTTTTTATACTTCTTTAGACTCATTTTGGCTTTTTAATAAATGTCATATTCTTTGATGGTTTGATTTAAAATGAAAATATTGAGGGAATTAAACCAAAGTACCCATAAAAAAGAATATAAAGACAAACTAGCTTGTACGTTTATAGAACTTTGAGCTAAACATTAATCGAAATTTATAAATTTTTAATGATGTATACGAGTCTATATAATGGGTTATTGAAGTGTATACCATATGACAATGCATTGCTATTGACAAGCTGATGGCAATGGACGTTGAAACGATGCAAAGTTTATTATTCTCTTTTGCGCTTTTGAGGTTGATATTTTTATTGAGTTTTACATATTTACGCCATATATGGCTGTTGATTTTGTTTAAGAATAATTGGTATTATCGTTAGTGGGATTAAGCTGTGTTTCCCTGTTACCTATTACACGGTGTTCACTGTTACTAGTTTCACGGTGTTCCGAATTCTGTTCATTCAAATGTCTATCACTTGACAAAATGGAAAATATATCACCAAAATCTCGGTAATTCTTTAAGTATTCCTTCCGACCAGTTTTGTCATTTTCATATTGCGTATCTATATTAGGTAATTCTCCAGACCCAGTCACGTGATCAGAGTTAATTGCTGAATTACTTCCAAAAGATTCCACTGGTTTTAGTGGGTTATTTCCGTATGCGCCATTACTATTTGTTATTGAAGGGTTCTCGCCGTAGGAACCAGCATGGGAAAGATCCACGTTCGTTTCACCAGATGCTGGTAAACTTCCATATGCTTGTCCCGTCATAGCATGATTTGGCGGCTGCCGATTATTGAAAGTCGCCGATGCCTCCGGTAGTGACACCGGTCGCTGACCTCCGTACTCTCCATTTACTGAAACCGATTGATGAATATCATATGCCTCAGGAGACTGATGTCCTCCATATGCTTCAGGTGCTGAAACTGGATGATGATTGTCATAGGTTCCTGAAGCCGAGACAGATTGGTGACCTTCGTATGTTCCAGTTGCTGCGGCTTGTTGGTGGCTGTCATATGCTGTTTCTGAAGCTGATTGAGGACCCTTATATGGTGCGGGTGGTGAGAAGGATTGGTGACTATCATATGCTCCAGATTCTGACGCCGAATTGTGCATGTCGTATGTTCCAGGTGGTGATGCTGATTGTTGACTGCCATACGATGAAGGTACTGAGCCTGGTCGAAGATTATTAAAGCCCTCAGGTGCTGATGCCAAACGATTACCCTGATGTACACTAGATGAGAAATCGGGTTGACTATTGTGGGGAATATTCCCATAGGATTGACCGTTTCCAGTTCTATGTATTGCAGTATTACCATAAGCTCCACCAGGACTGAATGATTCTACAGATCCCACTGGTTGACTCCCATATGACTGACCTGACTGTAAATTTACATTGCCAGTCCCAAATGGTTCTCCGATACTCGGAGGATTGTTGATAGGCGATCTATTTGGTGGCAGGGAACCATACGCTCCATTTGTTCCACCAGGTAAACTTTGTGACTGCTGGCTGTTTCCATGTGACCCATCAGGAGTCGCTGGATTCGGTCCGTAAAATCCACTTGTATCAACATTATCCGGTATAGACAACGCATTTAGTTCAGAAACATGATCGCTGAGCCACTTATTATATTCATTGTGAAAATCAAGAAATCCGCCTTCTTCCCAAAATGAACTAGCGGTCGTTTGTTTGGGTGTTGTTGATATAAGTTCGTCATTTTCATTCATAACTGCTGATTTTTTATATTCCCCTTTTAAGATGTGTGGTAACGGTTTGGTATAAATTCGGTATGAAGGAATTTTGAAATAATAATCCAACGGTTTAGGATGCAATATCAAATACTTCTTATACACAGATTTTCCATCTTTGTCAACAGAATGAACTATTTTGATTGTGTTATTATTATGTTTTACAAAGGAAACTTTCTTTTTTGATGAGTTTTTACTGCCTTTGTCATTTTCATCTTTAATATACACTTGTGCAATTTTAGAAATCATTTTTCTGAATGGATCGTGTTTCATGTTATTTGTTGTTGAAATATGATCGAATCGATCTTCAGACATATCAGGATCATTTGGAGAACCTCTATATTTTTCTTCACTTTGGTCAGGATTAACTTTTGAATTCAGTTTAAGACTTTTCGTATTAAACGGTTTCACATTTAAATTCTGCTCTAGCTTTGAAACCCTGGAATGCATTATTTTTCGTGATGAATTCTTTGTGTTATCCTGAGGTTCTGTAGGTTTTTTGCCTCCGTCCTCTGTTGTCTTAGGGTCAACTTTAGACCTTTTTGATTGTTTGTCTGCTGTGGATTCGCCTGGTTCGTCTTTTGATTTGCCTCCAGATATTTCAATTTTGACTGGAACGAACGGCTTTATTTTTAGTTCTTTCTCGTGCCTTGCTACATGTTGAGAATTGTGTGTTTTGTTTGTTTTGTGAAACGTTTTGGGCTTCGGAGGAGCTGGATCATATTTAGTTTCTTCAGTCGGAAAGTCAGGTCCTAGAATTTCATCTGCACACTTCCCCTTTAAAGTCCTAGATCTTTTTCTCATTCCTTCTTCGTTTGCAGGTCCCCACTCCGACCACGCCGATACAATAGGTGTAGGAATCTTAGCTAGATAAAACACAATTAACTAGAGTACTATAAAGGTATATTAAAAATACTGCTATTAATATATTATAAGATATTTTACGATAAATACTAAAACATTTAATTACGCTATCGGTATTTAATAAAGTTGGTACTATTGTAAATCATAGCAGTTATTTGTTTCCAAAATTTAAAACTAGTATTTTTGTTAACAAATACTGAGTCAAAAATTTGAGAAGTAAAAAGATAATTTTGTTGTTGGAAGTTAAATGTTTAAAACATATCCTCATCAAAGAGCGGATAAATAATGTAGTCGAAAACCGGTGTTGTAAATATTTTTCTCATTCTTACATGTGAGCCGAAATAAGTCCATCGTACCTTCATTTCAGGTTTTGATAGAATACCGTCTCGTCAATGCATACACAAAACCATTTAATTTTTCGGAATATAACTACACTTTCGAAATGGTCTAAACCAAATATTATTTTTCTCATGGGTTTTGGTTTTCAATGACAATGAATGTATCACCATGTTTTCATGGCATATGAATATTCTCTCTGTATACCTTACCGTGTTTCATTTCGTGAAGTTTACTTAAGCATTGTCTAAAATCCCCATCAATTAGTTCTCTTGTTCTGGACGCAGTTTCTGTCATACAGTCAATCTCGCCCCAAGGAGACCATTGTCCTAATTTACAAGGTTCTGAAATGATTCATTTAGCATGCGATAAGGAATATTCTAGCACTTCACAAAGCTGCAGAAAGAAAATTATGTATACTGTTAAACCTCTATAGGTTAAATAACGTGGTTTGGAAAGAGTGGGGGGGTAAATTGAAACCCAAAACTTTTACTTTGGTTATAATCAAGTATTTGTCACATGTATTATATTTAAAATATAGTTTTGATGTGGATAAAAAAAATAATTTAATGATAACTAATTTTCCAATTTTTCTTTGGATTTGCTTAGTATCTTCAAAATTTAAACCAGAAGCATTAAAGAATTTAATTTTTTTTTAATGAATATCGTATAGAAATAGCAATATGATATAAAACTGAACCTCAGCGTTAAAGACCTCATTTGACTATTGTGTTATTGCCTTTCTTGAACTTTTGTATGTATATTTGTAGGGACTCGTGTCAAGAGTTTATCAAACTATACCCCTCTTACATATGAAGATCTGTGCAATATGGGCCGGACATACGCTCTAGAGCAAATAAGATCGGTTAAGGCAAGTTCAACGTAGGTGACATAATACTTGAACACTGAATACTAGTTGTACATGCATGTATGAACCAGCTTAACCTTTTTGTCCAGAGATTTTTTACTGGTTTACCAGAAAGAAAATCCGCAAACTCCAAAAGGTGTACTTTTAGTACAACAGGGAAAATGGTAATTTTAATAGATGGAGGAAAATACTTGGTAAGGCAAATGTACGTTTCTTCGACTTATAAATGAACTAAATTTCTGAAAACAATTGTCTTACCTTCATCCGTTTCTGTTTGCGGTTCTGGTCCGTACTGATTTCCAGAGGATATATCCAAGAAACAGGATATTATAATTATCACTACATTTAAAGAGGCTGAAAAATTTAATTTTAGAAATCTACAATTCAAGTAGAAAATTTTAGATAGAAAAGACATTTAGAAAAGTACATAAATATCTTGTTTTTGCTCATTATCATTTTTTATACATTACACTCCTAAATCGCGTTTGTCACTTTCTTTACGTAATATAATCCAAAGAGATTTATTTTAGTATAACGTACAAAAGTTATTTTTAACAAAATAAATTCTATTAACCTTACATTTGTCCGAATTTTCCTTTTTCCTTTTCATGGCTGACTAAAGTGAATTTTTTATATATTTATTGGAACAGTAATAAATTGAATGGATTTGGAAATATTTTACAATTCTGACTATATGATTTTATTTTATGTCCCACATGTTACGGATTATATATTGAGCCAACCTTCTTAACAAATAAATAGTTATTATTTTATAAAGGTTTTGACGTTTTGGGAAGAGAACGAATGTCATTATTTATTGCTTCATCGATACTTATTTGTACAATAATATCGATAAATAATCCAATTAGTTAGTGATCACCACAGCATTTAAAATGATTTATACAGATGCACTTGTAGAATTGAATTACGACTACAGGTCATTGGTTTCTTTAAAAAAAAATCAAAATAGAGAATAAATAGCCTTAAAAATTCAGTATTTCATTAATGAATAATTTGGAAAGACTACCTGGTTGACGGGATTAGGGAATACAAGAGGTGGGTTCAAACGAAAGTGTAATAAAAAAAAATAATAATCGTGAGACTTGTCTTTTGGTTGTTTCCTACTGTAGATTGAATGCCATCGCTTGCTTGTTATGGTATTGTTGACCTTTCATGTTAACCCGATATTCATTTATTCATCAAATATCCATGGATGCTATCAAAAACAACAAACACCTCAACAGAACGGGTGCGTCTTGAGGCTGTACTTGAACAAAGAATTAGTAATCATATGCCTGGTAATGCATGAACACGTTCACTATGTCGTCTAAACAAATGTACCTTGTTTCATTCTGATCAGATATTATGCGATTTGTAACTATTTTGCCACAATTCAAAAACTGTTCTTACCGACTTTTGGAAGAGTCATTCGTATACTACAACACTTCTCTTTTCCGTCGAAATGATGTGGAAACACGCGCTTCCGTCCTTATGTCCAGCTACGCCACTGGTTATTGTAAGTAAATTCCTCGTCAATAAATACCCGACAGTGTATATTAAAAGACAAAATCGTAATTAGAGCAACACTGGAAACAAAACCAGCAAAATTATGAGCAAAAGACATATAAAACAGAACAAACTAAAGTAAAAAACTAACGCAAGTATCAAATTCTGTGCTAAATAGCAGCTTTTTAGATTTAGATCACCCTTCACTCGAACCATTCAGAAAGTTAAAGAGCAAATTCCAAAAACCAAAATTACCAAAAGGGGGAAGGTTTACCTATCTAAGGACATGGTTTTGCACAAGGGAGATACTCCTTAGTGTTCCCAAAATATAACATTCTTTAACAGTATTTTGAGCTAGTATCAAAATACTAGCAACAGAGATGGTAATACCCTCGGGAGATTGTAGTCCAAACGGAGCTGTATCGACTCAGTGGTAATGATAAATACTTTGATACCAATTTTGAAGCACAAGATGTTCAAATGGTCATTTTAATACAGCAGCAAAAGGGTAAAGGCTTAACTATCTTAGGACAGAGCTTCTAAGAGAGTGATATCAATGTTACTATATCAACTCTGAGGTAGTACTTCAAAGTCAAGCACTGAATTTAATGCTACAGTGTATAAATTAGATTTTCTGTGTAAATAATGAGTGTCTTGTATTCCGGTATTCCACAAATGTTAAGATATATTATAGGATTTATTATCTTATATTATAGTGTTACTATCTTGCTGATTCTGTATTGGCACTTGTATTGATTCAATGGTAGCTGTATTGGTCCCGAGGCCCGTTCATTGCACTGAGGGTCATATGGCAGTATATGGACCGGTTGGTCGTCCCGAAAAAAAAATATGTGGACTGGTCCATACACTAATAGCTATATTATACTAAGTTCCAAAACTTATAATAATAATTAAGCTCTACCCACCAGTCCATATAATAATTAAGCCCCGCCCACCGGTCCGTATTTAACAAATAGTTCATGACACTGAGGGTAATATGGCAGTATATGGACCGGTTGGTGGCCCGACAAAAATTGTATGGACTGAAGCAAAGTCTTACCTATCTAAGGACATGGTTTTGCACAAGGGAGATACTCCTTAGTGGTAACAAAATTTAAATGTGTCATGAACTATTTGTTATATTATACTTTTCTGGGATTTAATCGATCTCGCCAAAACGAGGCGGTCCATATAATGTTAATTCTGTCCATATAACATTATTAACTTAGATAACATAGATAAATAGAGTAAGTATAATATAACATAATATGGACTGGTTTAATATAGACAAACAGAGAGACAAAATCTTAAAAGTAATATTCCAAATTAACAAATTAATTATTTTTCCAATATAATTTTCTTTTATGTATTTCGAGTTGGTGGTTAGCGAAAGAAAATACACTCGCGGAAAATCATTCTACTCCGTGTACGGCTTGTAAATTACACAGTAATGACTGGTTCCTCGTACCTAAAGCCACGGTTCCAGATTTGGAACCAAAACGAAAACGAAACTAAAAAAAGTTGGCAAATTACATTTTGCTGTTTCATTAACAAACTGCACAAGTATTTTACAATGCAGTAACTCTTAATTACAACCACTTCACATTAGTGAGGAGAAATAACGATGCTTGTCAACCAAATTATACCGTTTATTCCATACATTTTGTCTGCTATTTGTACATCTCTTGTAATTTCCGTAGCGTATGCAGCATATAGATTAAATGAATTGCATAAACGATACGACCATATTCCAGGTCCAAAGAGATCAAGGTAAAATTCTTGGTATCACAAAGTCTTGTGATTTTACTGTAAAAAAAAACAGGAATTGACCCATTTCTAAATAAGAATTACTTCCCCTGTTATTTAACTACAGCTATCAGTCCTATTAATAAATCTATAAGACTATATTGACATTATTTATTCCTGAAGTAAATAACTTTACCTTTTCATCTGCATCATCTGAACTGCTCCCAAGGGGTACACCATATTTACATACATGTATCATGTCACTTGTGTGATACCACAGGACCACCAAAGCAGTTGAAAAAGACAGAAATTATAGAATAAAGTAACTTGAATTTTTAAGTATACCTATTATTTTGGCTTCCAAAATTTTAAGGCTAAAGAATTGAGAAAGTGATTTGTGCATTCTTGTACATTAAATTTGCTTTCATAGAATTTTTTAAAGAGCCGGTTTACAAATTTCTTACCCATTGGATAGTCTACCATTTTTTAAAGGATTTTTTGTACAGGGATGGGTGAAAAAGCTCCATGATCTATTTCTTGCAAACAAATATACTGCTTTCAAAGTGGTTTGTTCTTCCTTTATTGTTATGGTGACTAAAAACATTTTGAAGCTTTAATTTTTCATCCAAAATCATATTACAACCTAAAATGCAATAAAATATACTAAAACCAACAAGCCCAGAAGCACCTTCAGTTTATTATGATGTTATTAAAAGGGAAGTAACTTGCCAAAATCAAAAAAAATTTAACATGTCACTTGTTAACTTATTTGCTTATATTTGAAAGCTGTAGGGGTAAGAAAAAGAGTCAAACACCAGTGAAAGTACAAGAAAAATCTCAGAATCCTCTTGACCCAAAGCTCGTCTTTTAACTGTCACTTGATTGGCTGTATTCCCATTACAGAATCGTAAGAAAACCAATCAAAATGGTTCATGAATATATTCATGAGAACGAGAAAAAATGAATGAATTGACCCACAGTCGGTATGTGGAAGCAAAGCATAAGCACGACCAGCCATGGGTTTCCGACGATGTACCCTCTGGTGTTCGAGATTTCTCAGTCTTGCACTTTCACCGGTGTTAGATTCTATATGCTTCAGTACATGGTAGAAACTCAGAAAATTATGTGACATTGATTTGGTATACTTATCAGATTTCCGGTAATAAAAAGATAGAATGGAATATTTTTATTTATTTCACAAACTTATATAAATTTTGGCTGTAATGTCTATAATACATGTATGAGTATTTTTTTCAGCTTTTGGACTGGAAACTTGAATTTACTACTTGCATCATTTAATGAAGGAAAACATTTGGGAGATGTAGTTTTGGACCTGTGAGTAGCCATTCTGTATTAAGATTAATTGGTTATGTCATACATTCATTTGAGCAATTTTATGTCTTTTCATGACTGGAGAGTAGAGGAAAAGATGTAAAAATTTCTATCTTGAGTGGATGACACTTAGGCGTCTTTAACAACACATAAAATTACTGGTACCTGTAACCTATATCAATTTCACATGCATACCTCTGAGACTTAAAACCTAAAGAAAGAGTGAAAATCCTAGTACTTAACTTGAATATATAATAAGACCATTTAATACAAAACATTAAGGTACAGACCTAGAAACCTAGAAAATGCAATGAAGATATGGACAGTGTTTTAAGGGTAAACAAAATGCATACGTACATTTGTGTATTCCTTCACCGACTCGATTTGATTGAGAGGTGAAGTGGGTCATCCCCAACTGAATACCAGCTGTGTTTGACATAAGATTTTCTTGGGCACTTGCAAGTTGAAAGAGCAAGTTGAAAATGAAATCTGCTTGCCCTACCATGTCCAGAAACGATCGTTCTGCCAATTTGAACTTAACTTAGTTAATTACGACTGGATGTGGGAAAAAATA
The DNA here is from genome assembly GCA_028015205.1 of Mytilisepta virgata. Classification (NCBI taxonomy): domain Eukaryota; kingdom Metazoa; phylum Mollusca; class Bivalvia; order Mytilida; family Mytilidae; genus Mytilisepta; species Mytilisepta virgata. Next base: position 53,946,370 of record CM051518.1, on the reverse strand, counting down.
CTTCCATGAAAGATGAAGGAAATTTTTACTGATAAATTCTATTGAAAACTCTAATTTAGACATCATAAATGTTATAAAATGGAAATGGAAATATTTACTTCAGATTTTAGATTTATTACATTAGATTTTTTACTGTCCTCTAGGCTAGCCACTTTAAACATTAACTTGCACACACATAAATTAGCCCAGAGCAGACAATCGGGCATCCGTTTATGTCAAACCCTATGAATACAGCCACTTACTGAAGAAATGTTTTTTTAATTAAACTACTGTAAATTAAGAAACAAACATGATGCTAAAAATATTTAAAAATTGGCATTAATTTTTTAGCTCACCTGGCCGAAGGCGTCCATCGTCGTCGTCCGTTGTCGTCGTTAACAATTTTTCAAAACTCTTCTCCTCTGAAACTACTTGACCAATTGGAACCACACTTGGTAAGAATGTTCTTTGGGGTATCCTGCATAGAACTGATGTGGGGATTTTTGATCCATCGAAAAACATGGTCGATGTTACTAAAAATAGGACATAGGGGTCAGACAACAGTTTTTCGCAAATATCTCAAAAATCATTAGGTTACGGCAAATCCTGGCAGGTTGAAAGTGTTCAGCATGATGAGAGCTACCTGTGTGCTGATTTTCGTGAAAATCTGTCAACTGATGTTAGAGTTATTGCCCTTTTTTGACATTTTTGGCTTTTTTTTATGTTATTATTTCAAAAATCTTCTTCTCTGAAACTACTATTCAAAATCAAATGAAACTTGGTAAGATTGTTCCTTAGGGTATCTTGCAAAAAATAAATGCTTGGATTTTTGATTGGTTGAAAAACATGTCCGCCCTTACTAAAAATAGAACATAGGGGTCAAAATGCTGTTTTTTGCTATTTTTTCCTGAATTATAGAAAGAAAATGAAAATGAAAGCTACTTTCAAGGTAAACATGGTATCCCGAGTTGAATGGTGATGATGAAAGTTTGTTTTGGACAACCATTTTTAAAAATGGCTGCCATTTTCCTGCCATTTTTTACACTTGCTCAGATTTCAACAATATTTGGTTTTTAAAGTAAACATGGTACCCTTAGTGAATGGTGATGATGAGATTTTTTGTATGGAGCATCTATGGAAGGTCTTTTAGGAAATTTGCATAAATCTTCCCTGTCCATGAAACAAAATGGCCGTCATGAGCATTTACATGTTCTGATTGGTCGAAAGTTAAAAGTTCTTCTCCTCTGAAACTGTAAAGCCAAATGAACTGATTTTTGGTATGGATGATTTATGGAAGGTCCTTTACAAAGTTTGCATAACTCATCATGGTTCATGAAACAAAATGGCCGCCATGAGCATTTACATGTTCTGACTGGTTGAAATGTAAAACTTCTTCTCCTTACAAACCGTTAAGCCAAATGAACTGATTTTTGATATAGAACATCTATGGAAGGTCCTTTACAAAATTTGCATAAATCAGCCTGGTCCGTGAAACAAAATGGCTGCCATGAGCATTTACATGTTCTGATTGGTCAAAATTTTAAACTTCTTCTCCTCTGAAACCTTAAAGCCAAATGAACTGATTTTTGGTATGGAGCATCTATGGAAGGTCCTTTAGGAAGTTTGCATAAATCTTCCTGGTCCATGAAACAAATGGCCGTCATGAGCATTTACATGTTCTGATTGGTCGAAATTTAAAAGTTCTTCTCCTTTGAAACCGTAAAGCCAAATGAACTGATTTTTGGTATGGAGCATCTATGGAAGGTCCTTTACAAACTTTGCATAAATCTTTATAGTCTGTGAAACAAAATTGCCACCAGAAACCTTTATATGTTCTGATTGGTCAAAATTTAAAACTTCTCCTCTGAAACCGTTTGGCCAGTGAACTTATACTTGGTATGAAGCATTTATAGAAGATCATTTACAAAGTTTCCAGAAATCAATCTAGTCTGTCAAATCAAAAGTTTGTGACTGCCAGGTGAGCAATACAGGCTCAGCCCACTGAGCCTCTTGTTTTAATACATGTTTATCCTTCAAGTTTTGATCATGTCCAGTGTTCTGTTAATGTTTGATTGTAATAAGAAAATATTACATTGATTAAGTTGTATCTTTTGATAAATAAATTGTATGGAATATGAAAAAAGTTTGTTTGTTGGATTTTGTGTTGCTTGCATAGCAGTGATTACATATAGGGATCATTGTCAGCATCATCCCTTTTTTTTTCAAAACTACAAAAACTCCTAAACCTTTAACTGTATTTCCATGAAACTTCAGTAACTAAAGGCATTGTGAACCTTCTATCTTAATTTTTGTGGTTTCCATATCAAAACATAGACTTAGTTATGTTTTCTGTTCTGGTCTTTGGGGAAATATTATATACTGTAATAAGGGAGACAACTCAATAGTCCAAAATAAACATTTTAGTATGAAATTGGAGTTTACTCTCTATTCCTCAGCTGCAACAAACATCTTGTGGAGTAATAATATTCTGTTCATTGGTTTTATATTCCTTCTTTTCATTCTGTTTTGTCATTTATTCTGAAAGGAGATAATACGTTAGAGCTTGAATTCAGTGAAATTTACTTACTTAAGGGTAGACAACCCCATCTGTACAATGTAACTTCATTCATTGATTTATGGGAACAGGTGACACAAGTGTTCCATTGAAAATTCATACCTAATTCACACTGTTTTCAGCACAATTAGCTAATGTATAGTGTAAAGGCTAATTTTTAATTATATTGGTGAGGGGAAGCAGGAAATTTGTAAAATCCTTGTCAATTATTGAAATATAAATAATGTAGTAACAAAAGGTAGTTCTTTCAAATATTGGTAATTGTCTGATTTAGAATCAGAAATTTAGATTTTAAACTGCCATAATAACAATAAAACAATATTTTTCATTTAAATTTAAATATTTCAGCACAAAGAAGTATGGTCACACTTTCAAGTTGATCTTCCTATTCAGGCCAGTTATATTCACTGTTGATCCAGAGACAGTTAAGGTATTTATAATCAATATTTGCTGATATGCATGGTACTGCACCTCTTTTTAACCCTTAATGAAAATATAAATATTCCAGTGGCAGATTTATTAGGTAGTGAGAAACGTGGAATTTATTTTCTCCTATTCTTGATGTGTTTAATCTATGGGATAAAAATACATAATATTTTTAACCACTTCCCAGTCATTAAATTTCTACATGGGAATTACCGCCGTTTTTTCTACAGTCATTGGAACGATAAACTAGAGAAGTCCCGAAATGACGTCTATGTAAACAAACTACATAGCAATGGCATTTTCTTGAGGTTTTTGTCGAAAATCATAGGAGAAACAGATTCTCCTTCAATTTACTCGTGAGTTATGGAATTTCTCCACCCTCAATAGTTAAATTTTAGATTTTAACACGCTCGCAAAAGTTTACATGTTGAAAATCGAAAATTTAACTATCTCGGGTGGGGAAATTCCATAACTCTCTCGTACCTGAAGGAGAATCTATATTAACATGGTTTCAACATGAAGTTCATGAGGTAAATTGCTGTTTTTACTTAAAGAAAGAATACTATGTTCATGAGTAAAATTGAAATACCGGTAAAGTGTTTTTTCTATTAAAGATCAAATGATAACAAAGTTAAAATAAAACATAGTTATACATTCTATGCATGTTTCATGTGAACCCCTTATTGTGTCGCCTGCGGAACGCATGGTCGACACATAGGGATCACTATCTGTTGTCTTGCGTCTTGCGTCGTCACACTTTTCTTCTATCCTCAACTCCTCCTAAACCGCTCAAAGGAATTTGATGGAACTTTCTCTGTGCATTAACCTTAATGCACAGGTGTGCATATATATTTCATTTTTAGAAAATTTCAAATTTTTTGGGGTAAAAATTGACATTTTTGCAAAAAAAGGGGGGGGGCAAAACTTCTATCCTCAACTTCTCCATAACCGCTCAGAGGAATTTGATGAAACTTTCTCTGTGCATTAACCTTAATGCACAGGTGTGCATATGTATTTTATTTGTAAAAATTGACATTTTTGCAAAAAAAAGGGGTGGGGCAAAACTTCTGTCCTTATCTACTCTATAACCGCTCAAAGGAATTTTATTAAACTTTCTCTGTGCATTGACCTTAATGCGAAGGTGTGCATATATATATGTCATTTTTAGAAAATTTTAATTTTTTTTCCTAAAAATAAACATTTTTGAAAAAAAGGCGGGGGGGGGGGGGGGGGGGTTCAAAACTTCTATCCTCAACTACTCCATAACTGCTCAAAGGAATTTGATGAAACTTTCTCTGTGCATTAACCTTAATGTACAGGTGTGCATATATATTTTATTTTTAAAAATTCAAAATTATTTTTGGTAAAAATTGACATTTTTGAAAAAAAAGGGGGGGATTCAAAACTTCTATCCTCAACTACCCCATAACGGCTCACAGCAATTTGATGAAACTTTCTCTGTGCATTAACCTTAATGTACAGGTGTGCATATATATTTTATCTTTAAAAATTTTAAATTTTTTTTTGTAAAAATTGACATTTTTGAAAAAAAAGGGGGGGTTCAAAACTTCTATCCTCAACTACTCCGTAACGGCTCACAGCAATTTGATGAAACTTTCTCTGTGCATTAACTTTAATGCAAAGGTGTGCATATATATTTCATTTTTAGAAAATTTTAATATCTTTTGTAAAAATTGACGTCCGCAGGCGACACATGTCTTCCTTGAAGACTCACACATTTTTTTTACTGAGCGGCAATTATAAAATTGAATGCTTCTTATTTGTAGTTTTATTGGAATGTAAAAAACTATATAACTTAGTGCACTCGGGACAAGTCCTGAAATCTTTTCTTTAAAGATCTTCTCCTCTGAACCACTGGGCCAATTTGAACAAAAATTGGCAACAATGGTCCTTAGGCAGTCCTCTTTCAGAATTATATTTGATGACCCTGCCTGTCATCCAAGATGGCCGCCATAGTCGAACATAGGACCCTATGGGAAATTTACTCAAAGATCTTCTTGACTGAAACCATTCGGCCAATTGGAACAAATCTTGGCAGCAATGATGCTTAGGTTGTCCTCTTTCAGAATTATACCCGATGACCCGCCTTCCAAGATGGGCGCAAGTGCCATCTAAATAGTTTAACATACGACCCTATGGGTAATTTACTTAAAGATCTTCTTGTCTGAAACCACTTTGGGAATTGGAACAAAACTTGGCAGCAAAGGTCCTTAGGTGGTACTCTTTCAGGATTGTATCCGATGACCCAGCCCACCATCCAAGATGGCTACTAGAGCCAAACATAGTTCAACATAGGACCCTATGGAGAATGTACTTTAAGATCTTCTTGTCTGAAACCACTTGGCCAATTGGAATAAAATTTGGCAGCAATGGTCTTTAGGTGGTCCTCTTTCAGAATTGTATTATGACCCTGCCGCATCCAAGATGGCGGCAAAAGCCGAACATAGTTTAACATAGGACCTTATGGGGAATAAACTTAAAGATCTTCTTGTCTGAAACAGCTTGGCCAATTGGAAGAAAATGGTGCTGCTTTCAGAATTTTTTCCAATGACCCGACACTCCATCCAAGATAGCTGCCAGAGTCAAACATAGTCTAACATAGTACCTAATGGGAAAGTTCACTGAAAGATCTTCTTGTTTGGAACCAGTGAGGCAATGTTCCAGCCTGCCATTCAAGATGGACAAAGTCCAGGTGAGCTATATAGTCTCGTGGGAGCCTTTAGTTTTCAAGTAAGGCTTCTAAGAATCACTTGGGTTTTTTTCTCTGTAGGACTTGCTGGTTACTGGTGGCCACAAAAAATCAGAATCTGTATACAACAATGTATCTAAAGTTTTTGGAACAAGGTATAGATTATAGTTACAAAAATTCAAAACAGTTGATATGAACATGCATCATATTCCATGTATATTGTGGTTGGGGCTAAAATACTCTTCAGTATCATGTTACTACTGACACAGGGCTTTCAATAGAAGCCGTTAACCGATATTCTGGTATAGCAGTGTCTTGGCCTGGTTGTTGATTATACTGTCAGACAAGCAATGGCTAAACTTAAACAAGAAGATTATGATAGATTACAAAAATACAGAAAATATCGGAATGAAATTATTTGCACATCGATTATAAAATATGTATTATTCTGGAAAAAAAGGGCGAAAATGTTCTGTGTATGATGATAAACCCCATACTAACTAACCCCCTTTTACTAACCTTGTCCTTTGTCAGACCATGTATGTGCTCATTAAAAGTTTATTCCGTTGTTAAAAAGAAATGTAAAATATGACTTGTGAGGTTTTTTTTACCCAAATATCTAGTTTTAGCAGTGAAATTGGCGAACAGTATAGGTATGGGTAATCAGTAGCCATTTAACTTGGGGGAGGCATGGTATCCGTGTCTTATAGACACAATTTCTATTTTTTTCTTCTTTTTTTCAGTATCAAGTGAAGGTCAAGTTGGGGAAAATCATGTTTGAAACAAATATATTGATTAGTAGTCATATATGTATACATGCAATACAAGTTCATGTATATCTTTAATCAGCATGCCCCCTGGAAGCTTGAAAACTTTCTCAGTTTCTTCCATATTCACTTTGATCTGAAAATGAATAAATGCTCAAGTCATTAGACATACCATGCAAGGTTTTTTCCTTGAAATACCAGACTGAGAGCAGATTTCTGTGCTAATTGTCTAGTCTGTCCAATATTTTATATATTTTTAGTACTTCATTCAGCACTCAGTTCATTTCTGAAGCCATCTCTAACTGCTATTAAAATCCAAGTTGTCATGAGCTTGACCCTTGACCCATTTGGCAGCCTTCAGCGGCGTCTAATCCCCCGGCCGAAAAGGCAGGCACACAAGTCTGCCTGCTCTTCTCTACCTACTTTAGGAAATTAGTCATCTACTTTAAAATTTATTGAAAGCCCTGCTGACAGATCCTGATTTTTTCAGATTCATGGTCTTTAGAAACCTTTGAGTGGGGTCATTTCTGTTCTGTACACTCCTCTGGTAAAAAGACCCTGCAATCAACTGTGTTCACACTGTACAAGATCTTGTCCTTTTTCGGTACGCAGGCAGATTAATATATATTTTAATCTTACATTTTATTGACCACTTTATAAATCTTTTGAATGTTTTCTTCTAATAATATTTAATAATTTTGAGAAATATATCTCTTGAAATTAAGTTTCATTTGCCCCATGTGAGGACTTTGCAAACTGAATGGATGAGGGAAACATCACAGTTTTTGTCACAATGAAAAATGTCATTTCATTGTACTGTCATGCAAGTAGTTAATATTTTGTTTACCATGTCATTGAGGGTGATATATCTCACACAGTGATTTTGTGTCAGCAGTGAATTAAAAGCGCTGAAGGCAAGGGTTATTTGTGGAACTATTGTGAAACTATAGCATTTGTGTAGAGGGTGGGTTTTTGACGTACACATGACTGTTATCACAAATGCCTATAATGCATCTGCAGTGCTCTAGGATTTTCCAGTTATTTATTTTTGCAACGGGAAATTGTTGACATAAAAACTTTCCCCAAAATGAAATTTACTTTACCTGACTTTAGAAAAAAATGGTATATTTTGTACTACTCTAAAATAGACATCAATAACAGAAAGCAACATTTCAAATTTTAATTACACTGTAAGTTTATGTAGATTAAAAAAAATGTTGAAATATTCTTGGTTTTTTCATGACAGAGGATAATGTATATGTCTTTTCCACCATCATTCTGCTATTAGAGATATTATCATTCACTAATATCTTCCACAGTATCTAATGGTTATTGCCTTCCAAATATCAAAAAAAAAATTCAACTTCCTCACACAAAAACTCCCTTATGCTAAAACCTGGATTTAAAAACCAATATCAAACATCACAGAAGTGAAAGTCAGACTTGATGAATTTCAATCAATTTTCTACAAAATATTTTACTTTCTTGCAGATAAATAGCAACTAAAATTCACTTTAGTGTTGCTAAAATCTATTTCGCATTTCAAAATTCATTTTTATGCTTTAGACTTTTTTTTTTAGATGCTTGGGGAAAGGATTAGTAACAGAAACCAATACCGAGAAATGGAACAGAAAGAGGAATTTAATGAATCCTGCCTTCAAACGAGAGTATGTACAGTAGAATTTTTAGTCAAATCCATATCTCTCAAAAAAAAAAAAAAACAGTAGCATTACTTTACCGACACAACTTTTTGAAAAATGTGGTGCATTTAAATTTACAGTGTATTGCGTTGAGTGATGTAAAAAAAATTCTGTGGTTCTCAGATATATTCGGTGCTAGGTATGTAGGGGATTTATCTCTTTTTTACCCTTGTAAATCAGTATGAGTTAGGATTTCATATTTTGTTTTTATGAATAGTAAATTTTTGTGTTGCGGAACGCATGGTCGACACATAGGGATCACTTTCTGTCGTCTTGCATCTTGTGTCGTCACACTTTTCTTCTATCCTCAACTACTAGTAAACCGCTCAAAGGAATTTGATGAAATTTTCTCTGTGCATTAACCTTATTGCATTAACCTTAATGCACAGGTATGCATATATATATTTCATTTTTAGAAAATTGCACATTTTTTTTTGGTAAAAATTTACATTGTTGAAAAAAAGGGGAGGGGGTCAAAACTTCTATCCTCAACTACTCCATAACCGCTCAGAGCAATTTGATGAAACTTTCTCTGTGCATTAACCTTAATGCAAAGGTGTGCATATATATTTCATTTTTAGCTCACCTGGCTAAAAGCCAGGGTGAGCTTTTGCCATCACTTTGCGTCCGTCGTCCGTCGTCCGTCCGTCCGTCGTCTGTCGTCCGTCCGTTAACTTTTCACATTTCAATCTTCTTCTAAAAAACCACTGAACCAAATGGAACCAAACTTGGCAGCAATGTTCCTGTGAAGGTCCTTTACAGAATTTGTAATTTTGGTGCTGATCGAATATTCAACATGGCTGCCAGGCCCAATAATGTGTTCTGATTGGCTGAAATTTCAAAAATCTTCTTGTTTAGAGAACCACTGAATGGAATGTAACAAAACATGGCATGAATGTTCCTTATGAGGTGCTGACCAAGTGTTGTTACTTTGTTGCCGATTCATCATCCAAGATGGCCGCCAGCGGGGGACTAAGTTTAACATAGAACCCTATGGGAAATTCATACAAATGACTTCTTTTAGAGAACCACTGAATGGAATGAAACTAAATCTGGCATGAATGTTCCTTATTAGGTGCTGACCAAGTGTTGTTACTTTGTAGCCGATCCATCATCCAAGATGGCCGCCAGCGGTGGACTAAGTTTAACATAGGACCCTATGGGAAATGCATACAAATGAGTTCTTTTAGAGAACCGTTGAATGGAATGAAACCAAACATGGCATGAATGTTCCTTATGAGGTGCTGACCAAGTGTTGTTACTTTGTAGCCGATCCATAATCCAAGATGGCCGCCAGCGGGGGACTTAGTTTAACATAGAACCCTATGGGAAATGCATACAAATGACTTCTTTTAGAGAACCACTGAATGGAATGTAACAAAACATAGCATGAATGTTCCTTATGAGGTGCTGACCAAGTGTTGTTACTTTGTTGCCGATTCATCATCCAAGATGGCCACCAGCGGGGGACTAAGTTTAACATTGGACCCTATGGGAAATGCATACAAATGACTTCTTTTAGAGAACCACTGAATGGAATGAAACCAAACATGGCATGAATGTTCCTTATGAGATGCTTACCAAGTGTTGTTACTTTGGTGCCTATCCATCATCCAAGATGGCCACCATCAGGGGACTTAGTTTAACATAGGACCCAATGGGAAATACATACAAATGTCTTCTTCTATAGAACCACTGAATGGAATGAAACCAAACATGGCATGAATGTTCCTTATGAGATGCTTACCAAGTGTTGTTACTTTGGTGCCTATCCATCATCCAAGATGGCCGCCATCAGTGGACTTAGTTTAACATAGGACCCAATGGGAAATACATACAAATGTCTTCTTTTAGAGAACCACAGTATGGAATCAAACCAAATATGGCATTGCTAAAAATAGAAAAAAAAAGGGGGGGGGGGGGGGTGAATTTAAAAAATCTTCTTATATGAAACTACAAGGCCAGTTGGCAGTAATGGTTCTTAGGAGGTTTTCTTTCAGAAATATGTCCAATGACCCAGACTGTTAACCAAGATGGCCGCCACAGCTGAACTTAGTTTAACATTGGGCCCTATGGGAAAATTCATTGAAAAATCTTCTTGTCTTAAACCACTTGACCGATTGGAACCAGACTTGGCAGCAATGGTCCTTAGATGGTCATCTTACAGATATTTGTCCGATGACCCGGACTGTCAACCAAGATGGCCGCCACAACCAAACTTAGTTTAACATAGGGCCCTATAGGAAAATTCATTGAAAAATCTTCTTGTCTGAAACCACTTGACATATTGGAGTAGGACTTGGCAGCATTGGTACTTAGGAGGTCCTTTTTCAGAAATGTGTCTGATATTTCATGGACTGTGAACCAAGATGGCTGCCACAGCAGAACTTAGTTTAACATAGGACCCTATGGGAAATTCACTGAAAAATCTTCTTGTCTGAAACCACTTGACATATTGGAGCCAGACTTGGCAGCATTGGTCCTTAGGAGGTCCTCTTTCAGAAATGTGTCTGATCACCCGGATTGTCAACCAAGATGGCTGCCACACCGACCTTTGTTAAATATTGGACCCTATAGGAAAAATTCATTTAAAAATCTTCTTGTCTGAAACTGCTTAGCCAGTTGGAACAAGACTTAGCAGAAATGGTCCTTAGATGGTTCTCTTTTAGAAATGTATCCGATGACCTGGACAGTCAACCAAGATGACTGCCACAGCTGAAATTAGTTTAACATAGAATCCTATAGAAAAACCAGCCAAATTTGCTGCTACACTTAAATTTTTAGGTCTGCTCAAGGTGAAAAGTTAAATCCAGGTGAGCGATACAGGCTCTTGAGAGCCTCTAGTTGGAAAATATTGACATTTTTAAAAAAAGGGGGGGTCAAAACTTCTATCTTCAACTGCTCCATAACCGCTCAAAGCAATTTGATGAAACTTTCTCTGTGCATTAAGCTTAATGCAAAGGTGTGAATATGTATTTCATTGTGTCGCCTGCGGAACGCATGGTCGACACATGGGGATCACTATCTGTCGTCTTGCGTCTTGCGTCGTCACACATTTCTTCTATCCTCAACTCCTCCTAAACCGCTCAAAGGAATTTGATGAAACTTTCTCTGTGCATCAACCTTAATGCACAGGTGTGCATATATATTTCATTTTTAGAAAATTTCAAATTTTTTTGGGTAAAAATTGACATTTATGCAAAAAAAGGGGGGCAAAACTTCTATCCTCAACTTCTCCATAACCGCTCAAAGGAATTTGATGAAACTTTCTCTGTGCATTAACCTTAATGCACAGGTGTGCATATATATTTTATTTGTAAAAATTTTAACTTTTTTTTTTGTAAAAATTGACATTTTTGCAAAAAAAAGGGGGGGCGCAAAACTTCTATCCTCATCTACTCTATAACTGCTCAATGGAATTTTATTAAACTTTCTCTGTGTATTGACCTTAATGCAAAGGTGTGCATATATATTTCATTTTTAGAAAATTTTTATTTTTTTTCCTAAAAATAAACATTTTTGATAAAAAAAGGGGGGGTCAAAACTTCTATCCTCAACTACTCCATAACTGCTCAAAGGAATTTGATGAAACTTTCTCTGTGCATTAACCTTAATGTACAGGTGTGCATATATATTTTATTTTTAAAAATTCAAAATTTTTTTGGGTAAAAATTGACATTTTTGAAAAAAAAAGGGGGGATTCAAAACTTCTATCCTCAACTACCCCATAACGACTCACAGCAATTTGATGAAACTTTCTCTGTGCATTAACCTTAATATATATTTTATTTTTAAAAATTTTAAATTTTTTTTTGTAAAAATTGACATTTTTGAAAAAAAAAGGGGGGTTCAAAACTTCTATCCTCAACTACTCCGTAGCGGCTCACAGCAATTTCATGAAACTTTCTCTGTGCATTAACTTTAATACAAAGGTGTGCATATATATTTCATTTTTAGAAAATTTTAATATCTTTTGTAAAAATTGACGTCCGCAGTCGACACATGTCTTCCTTGGAAGACTCGCACATTTTTTTTTGAAAATTTTAATATCTTTTGTAAAAATTGACGTCCGCAGGCGACACATGTCTTCCTTGGAAGACTCACACATTTTTTTTCTCAGAATGCTTAACAATTACCAAGAATGTCTTCAAAATACACTTATTGAATGCATTAAATAATTTTTTGTGAAGAGCAATAAAAACAAATCTGTAGATAATGATGCCCCTTACGTCCCCTTCATCTTATTAAATTATTATTTTTATCCTAGAGGTAAATTATTATCTCTATCTAGAATAAAGTGAAAGGGACACATATGTTTTGGTTTACAAAAACAGTTTCTCCTAGTTAATTGTGCATTTACTAATGTGACGACTATTTCTTTAATGGAGCCATTATTGGAGAAAAACCTTATTGAACTCTTATTGAAAATTATCTTCGTACATGTACCCCGGAATGTACATCGATTTTGAATAAAAAAATACTCAATATTTAGGGAAAAAAAGGATACATTCATTGTAATTCATATCACATAGCAGAGAAAAAATCTGTGATAAAATTCCATTTGAAATTATACAAACAGTTGTAATCTTTCCAGTGGTGATTTCCATCACTTTGATTTTAAAAAGTGTCCTAAAAATTCCACCACTTAGATCCTCATGGATAGGAACACTTTCTCAGTGTCTATGGTCTTTGACCAAAATAAATTGAATTAGACAATGTTGAATTTGTATCGAAGGGGTTGTAATCTCCATCTCCTTTTAATGTTGCAGTAGTCTCCTCTTAATGCCTGTCTTTACAACTGTTCAACTGGAATTTTTTATATTCCAATAAAAAATATTTATCCATGAGTAAAATTCACAGCATGATTTTTTTTTTAGAAATTATTTGAAGGAACCAGAAAAAGTAATGTTGAAGGATATGTAAAAAAAAACATTTATTCTGATATAAATGGGTATTTTTCTGTTAAACAATATTTATGACAATATTTCTTTTATCCAGGTATTTGACGGAATTGATGGGCCAGTTTAATGAAGTTACAGATAAGTTGATAATTCAGTTAAGGAAATTAGCCGATGGTAAAAATTCAGTTTGTTTAAGTACCCAGTTCTCAAGAACCACGTTGGATGTATTGGGGAAGGTTGGAGTCTTAATATAATTCTTAAGCATTCTAGATATTCAATAAGAATCATTTAAAAAGTTTTCTTGAGGTGAAATTTAACACTATTTCATTGACAGGTATGTGATAATATCAAGTTGAACTAAACTAAATATGACAATGAGAAAAATAGAAAATGATTCTGATATGGGGTGTTGCATTTACTTTGCGAACAAAACCATACTTGAAATATAACAATTATGACAATCATTCGAATGGCTTCACAGTCAAAATTGCAGTGTCACAATCCAAAGTGTAATGTCATACTATATAAATAACACATTTCTAAGAGGGTGACAGAATATATTGTAACCCGAGAAAACATTGTCAACCGAGGCGAAACCGAGGTTGACAATGTTTTCAGAAGGGTTACAAATAGACTCGGTCACCCTCTTAGAAATTTTTTATTTATTTTATTTAACTGAATGTCTTGAATTTGATATGTAGATCACGAGCAGGTGACTGTATAAAAATTGTCACCCACTGTTTCTTTTCCTGCGGATGATCAAGTAAAATACCACATTCTTGTAAACCCATGAAAATGCATTAAAAGTAGAGAAATTTACATAAAGTATAATGAATCCAAATGACACCAGATGGACAGTTAAAAACAGAAAGTCATGCACATTGTACAGGATCTAGAACACTTGAATTTGCATTAGAATCTCACAAAGTGTGTTTTAAAACATAATTTTCTGTGAATATTCCCGCTTTGTTAAAATCAACATGGCTGCCCATAGATGTTGCCTTATAAGATTTGCTTCAATTACATAAATGTTGCATATTGTCCTATTAGAATCAAAATAATTCATTGATTCCATGCTGTCTGCTCATTTTAACAAGGTAGGCATTATACATGTATTTGTTTATATTTTCACCAAGCAGTTTGTTCCTATTTTACACCTCGCTATGGCGCAGAGAAAAATTAAACAAAGATCATGTCTACTTTTTAAAATAAGCTCATAGCATGGCATCAGTGGATTATTTCTTAAACAAAAAATTAAAACAAGAAGGGATCAGTTTAAAAGCATTCCAAATTACTAGCATTGTAAGTAAATTGGCATAAATTTTACATTTTTGTAGGTAGCCTTTGGACAAGAAATTGACAGTCTTATTCACGATGATTTCCAGTTCCCAAGTGCTATAAGAGACATTATGAATGGAATATCATATAGATCCCTAAGGCCTACAGTACAGGTATGTAACACTTACAAAATTCATGTGGAATTCTTTGATTTAAGATGAACCTGCAAGCCACCTTCTCTTTTGGTCTCAAGAATTTTGTTTTGCTTATGTTGTTTCAAATCGTGATAGGCTGTATATTATATGGGTATATAATTCAAAGCTTGTACACATGTTTTTATCAAGCATTTTGACCTTTACCATTTTCTTTCTCTTATAGTCCAGTCAAACTAAGTTTTAACCTCAAACTAATTGCAACAGAAAATGTTTTAGTTTTAATCTATAGCATTAAGCCCCAAATATACACAGAAAAAAGTCCCATAAAATCTAACTCGAGGAAAACTCAAAATCAGCATTTTTAATTTCCTATGGAAATTAACATTGGAAAGGGGAGATAACTCCGCAAAATTTCTTTTTTTGTCAGTTTTTGGTTGATTTTCTTAAAATTCATGTAAAGTATGATACTTTGATGGGGTTATAAGTTCGTATTTGACTATATTATATAATCTTCTGCTCATTAAATGTACAAAACTGAAGTGTTATGGGTATTTTAATTTTTTTGGCACATTTTTCATTAAAGAAATTGCAAATTTGAGGCTTTGTGACCATTTTGAAAAAATAATGTGAAAATTTGTTATTGTTTATATCTGTAAATTATATTTGTTCAGCATCTACCTTGTCTAAAGAAACTTTAAACCACAAAAAAAAGAATATGTGCTTAATTATTAGCTCACCTGGCCTAAAAGGCCATGTGAGCTTTTCTCATCACTTTGCGTCCGTCGTCGTCGTCTGTCGTCGTCGTTAACAATTTTTCAAACATCTTCTTCTCTGAAACTACTGAATGGATTTGGATAAAACTTAGCATGATTGTTCCTTAGGGTATCCTGCACAAAGTTTATGCTTCGATTTGTGATCCGTCGAAAAATATGGCCGCTGTTACTAAAAATAGAACATAGGGGTCAAACAACAGTTTTTCGCAAATATCTCAAAAATCATTAGGTTACGGCAAATTCTGACAGGTTGAAAGTGTTCAGCATGATGAGAGCTACCTGTGTGCTTATTTTCGTGAAAATCTGTCCACTGATGTTAGAGTTATTGCGCTTTTTTGACATTTTTGGCTTTTTTTTATGTTATTATTTCAAAAATCTTCTCTGAAACTACTATTTAAAATCAAATGAAACTTGGTAAGATTGTTGCTTATGGTATCCTGCAAAAAGTTTGTGCTTCGATTTTTGATCCGTCAAAAAACATGGCCGCTGTTACTAAAAATAGAACATAGGGGTCAAACAACAGTTTTCCACAAATATCTCAAAAATCATTAGGTTAAGGCAAATTCTGGAAGGTTGAAAGTGTTCAGCATGATGAGAGCTACCTGTGTGCTGATTTTCGTGAAAATATGTCAACTGATGTTAGAGTTATTGCCCTTTTTTGACATTTTTGGCTTTTTTTTATGTTATTATTTCAAAAATCTTCTCCTCTGAAACTACTGAATGGATTTGGATAAAACTTAGCATGATTGTTCCTTAGGGTATCCTGCACAAAGTTTTTGCTTCGATGTTTGATCTGTCGAAAAACATGGCCACTGTTACTAAAAATAGAACATAGGGGTAAAACAACAGTTTTTCGCAACTATCTCAAAAATCATAAGGTTATGGCAAATTCTGGCAGGTTGAAAGTGTTCAGCATGATGAGAGCTACCTGTGTGCTTATTTTCGTGAAAATCTGTGAACTGATGTTAGAGTTATTGCCCTTTTTTGACATTTTTGGCTTTTTTTTATGTTATTATTTCAAAAATCTTCTTCTCTGAAACTATTCAAAATCAAATGAAACTTGGTATGATTGTTCCTTAGGGTATCCTGCAAAAAGTTAATGCTTGGATTTTTGATAGGTCAAAAAACATGTCCGCCCTTACTAAAAATAGAACATAGGGGTCAAAATGCTGTTTTTTGCTATTTTTTCCTGAATTATAGAAATAAAATGAAGATGAAAGCTACTTTCAAGGCAAACATGGTATCCCGAGTTGAATGGTGATGATGAAAGTTTGTTTTGGACGGCAATTTTTAAAATGGCAGCCATTTTCCCGCTATTTTTTACACTTGCTCGGATTTCAACAATATGTGGTTTTTAAAGTAAACATGGTATCCTTAGTGGATGGTGATGACGAGAATGTTGTATAACAATGATTAAACTTCATAATATGTGAGCTTTTAATTGCCATCACTTGGTGTCTGTCATCATCGTTGTTAACAAATTTTCAAACATCTTCTCCTCTGAAACTACTAGGGGGATTTGGATTAAACTTGGCATGATTGTTCCTGCAATATTTCCTTTTCAAGTACAATAAAAAGCCTTAACCCACAATTTTTATATAACTTCTTTCAAACATTTTAAAAACGAAGACAACATAGATTTATACTTGTATTTGAAGATGAATTAAAGCTTGTATTTTGTATTGTGAATCATCAGATTGACCATGGCTGTATCTTAATCAAGCGTAGGGAGAACTCATGCCCATTTCTTTCGAGAGGTTCTTGAAAGGCTTTTAAAGGTATTTTCAGCATTTTATGTGACCTTTAATACTCAGTTTAATTTACAACAAACATTAATATATTAATTTAGTTTATAGTGCATTGTTTGCCAGGTGAGCGATTCAGGCTCTTGAGAGCCTCTTGTTTTTATTAAATTTGAGATTCTTTACCTTGACATGTTGAAAAATTTAATAAATGGTCAACTAATGAATTACGAAATCTGGGTTGTAGCTTGATAAAAGATATGAAAACACCTTTAGAGTTGTTTGTTATACTCTAAAGACGGCTAAAATATCAAGAATCAATACATTCTGCTGAATAGAAGCGGTAAAGTTATAATTTTGTATCAATTTTTATTGATATTTCTGCCTTTTCTGCAGAGTTATCTCCCATTTTCAATGCAAATCTCCATAGGAATTTTAAAATCGTGATTTTTTAGTCTTCCTCAAGTTATTTTGTTGGACTTTTTTCTGTGTATATTTGGGGTATAATTCTAAAGATTAAAACTTAAAAATATTCTGTTGCAATTACTTTAAGGTTAGGGTCAAATTTATGCTAGATTGACTGGACTATTAATGGTTTAGTAAATGTAGATGAGAATAAGCATCATAGTTTTGTTTCTAGGTATCTTTATCAAGAAGAGTGAATTTTAGATATATTATATTTACATGTAAACAACTTAATTTCCATGCTCATATTTTTTACATGTGGAATTTCTTTACAAATAATGCATAAATTATTCATAACTTCTACTTTGTTAAAACTACAGTCAACCTGTGTATAATGGGCACCTAAGGGAGCAGAAAAAAATGTCCTTTATGAGGAGGTTAATTTAACAAGCTTTGTTCATAACTGGGACATTTTCGCAGTGCCCTTTATAGACAGTGATTTGCTATATAGAGGTGTCCTTTAAAGCAGGTTTGACTGTTATTGAATTTTTAACTATATTTTCAAACAGAATTTTGCTTATCTGTTTGGAGATGTGTGGTCCGTAGGCAGTTGGTTGGTCGGGCTTCAAACATTGATGAAGGAAGAAAGTCTGGATTGCTGACAGTTTGAAAGCTCATTCCTTGTTTAACATTGTTCTGTAGTTTTATTTGATTTCTGTATTAACAGATTCCGAGGTTTTTTATAGTGAGATTTTTAATAAGAAAAAAGTTGAAATATATGAAAAAATTTGAAAAAATATTTTATTCAGTTATATTGTAGCAATTTGGTTTTAAAAAGATAAAATACTGTTAAAATTAAAATCTCACAAAGGATTTTCACAAGTTTGTAGTTTATAGCAAGCGCAGCGAGCGCTATAGGAGCATATGCATTTTCTACATATGGGTAATTTAGAAAAAGTCTTTGTTTAATGGGGGCAGCCATATTGTGATACATACTAAGGCTAGAAAAAGTTTGGTTCACTGGAAACGGATCAGTAAAGTAAGGGAAATAACTTCCTTCAAATTATAATTTTAGAGTCAGAATTGTGATACCAGAAATGAGTTTCTGGAAAGGGCTAATATTGCTGTGCTCACATCTTTGGCCACGCCAACAGCATATTAGAAGTGTTCATGTATTTCATATATAATTAAAATTATTTCAGTACAGTCCATTTTATTGGCCATTTAGAAGAAGGATAAGAAAAAGTGTAGATTTGATCAGAGAAACTGGAAAAAAATGGATAAAGGAAAGAATTGATGCCATCAATAATAACGAGATTGTCCCAAATGATATTCTGACTCATATAACAAAAATGATGGGTAAGAATAAGACATTATTCTTTACAAAACAATATATATAAGCCTACTTTGTACCACTGAAATATTTAATAGTATCCTGCAATAAATACAGTAATTATAGATTAATACATGGTCTTTTTATACGACCGCAAAATTTTTGCGGTCGTATATTGGTATGACGTTGGCGTCGTCGTCGTCGTCTGCGTCGTCGTCCGTCGTCTGCGTCGTCGTCCGAAGACATTTGGTTTTCGCTCTATAACTTTAGTATAAGTTAATAGAAATCTATGAAATTTAAACACAAGGTTTATGACCACAAAAGGAAGGTTGGGATTGATTTTGGGAGTTTTGGTCCCAACAGTTTAAGAATCAGGGGCCAAAAAAGGGCCCAATAAGCATTTTTCTTGGTTTTCCCACAATAACTCTAGTATAAGTAAATAGAAATCTATGAAATTTTAACACAAGGTTTATGACCACAAAAGGAAGGTTGGGATTGTTTTTGGGAGTTTTGGTCCCAACAGTTTAGGAAGTAGGGGCTAAAAAAGGGCCCAAATAAGCATTTTTCTTGGTTTTTGCACAATAACTTTAGTATAAGTAAATAGAAATCTATGAAATTTAAACACAAGGTTTATGACCACAAAAGGAAGGTTGGGATTGATTTTTGGAGTTTTGGTCCCAACAGTTTAGGAATTAGGGGCCAAAAGGGTCCAAAATTAAACTTTGTTTGATTTCATCGAAAATTGAACTATTGGGGTTCTTTGATATGCCGAATCTAACCGTGCCTTTAGATTCTTAATTTTTGGTCCCGTTTTCAAATTGGTCTACATTAAGGTCCAAAGGGTCCAAAATTAAACTTAGTTTGATTTTAACAAAAATTGAATTCTTGGGGTTCTTTCATATGCTGAATCTAAACATGTACTTAGTTTTTAGCTCACCTGGCTAAAAGCCAGGGTGAGCTTTTGCCATCACTTTGCGTCCGTCGTCCGTCGTCCGTCCGTCGTCTGTCGTCCGTCGTCCCTCCGTTAACTTTTCACATTTCAATCTTCTTCTAAAAAACCACTGAACCAAATGGAACCAAACTTGGCAGCAATGTTCCTGTGAAGGTCCTTTACAGAATTTGTAATTTTGGTGCTGATCGAATATTCAACATGGCTGCCAGGCCCAATAATGTGTTCTGATTGGCTGAAATTTCAAAAATCTTCTTGTTTAGAGAACCACTGAATGGAATGAAACTAAATCTGGCATGAATGTTCCTTATGAGGTGCTGACCAAGTGTTGTTACTTTGTAGCCGATCCATAATCCAAGATGGCCGCCAGCGGGGGACTTAGTATAACATAGAACCCTATGGGAAATGCATACAAATGACTTCTTATAGTGACCCACTTAATGGAATGAAACCAAACATGGCATGAATATTCCTTATGAAGTGCTGACCAAGTGTTGTTACTTTGTAGCTGATCCATCATCCAAGATGGCCGCCAGCAGGGAACTTAGTTTAACATAAGACCCTATGGGAAATGCATACAAATGACTTCTTTTAGAGAACCACTGAATGGAATGAAACTAAATCTGGCATGAATGTTCCTTATGAGGTGCTGACCAAGTGTTGTTACTTTGTAGCCGATCCATCATCCAAGATGGCCGCCAGAGGGGGACTTAGTTTAACATAGGACCCTATGGGAAATGCATACAAATGACTTCTTTTAGAGAACCATTGAATGGAATGAAACCAAACATGGCATGAATGTTCCTTATGAGGTGCTGACCAAGTGTTGTTACTTTGTAGCCGATCCATAATCCAAGATGGCCGCCAGGGGGGACTTAGTTTAACATAGAACCCTATGGGAAATGCATACAAATGACTTCTTTTAGTGACCCACTTAATGGAATGAAACCAAACATGGCATGAATATTCCTTATGAAGTGCTGACCAAGTGTTGTTACTTTGTAGCTGATCCATCATCCAAGATGGCCGCCAGCGGGGAACTTAGTTTAACATAGGACCCTATGGGAAATGCATACAAATGACTTCTTTTAGAGAACCACTGAATGGAATGAAACTAAATCTGGCATGAATGTTCCTTATGAGGTGCTGACCAAGTGTTGTTACTTTGTAGCTGATCCATCATCCAAGATGGCCGCCAGAGGGGGACTTAGTTTAACATAGGACCCTATGGGAAATGCATACAAATGACTTCTTTTAGAGAACCGATGAATGGAATGAAACCAAACATGGCATGAATGTTCCTTATGAGGTGCTGACCAAGTGTTGTTACTTTGTAGCCGATCCATAATCCAAGATGGCCGCCAGGGGGGGGACTTCTGTTTATTGTTGGTGTTACAGAATTGTATATAGAATTAGTTGATATACAGTTGACTCTCATTATCTCGAACACATTTAAGTTGAAATTCCGGGAAACTCAAATTATCTGTTTGGACCCTCAACAGTAGTAATTATATAGATTTACTCCTGATATCTCGAATTTGTGCTTAAATCAAACTAGATTTTCAGGTCCCAATGGATTTGACATAATGAAAATTGACTGTATATTTAATTGTAAGTATGAACTCATTTCAGGTCCTTAGTGACTTTGTTCTATTGATATCCTGGAACCAGTCTTAATTGTATATACATCTAGTCTTAGAATTGTGAAACTAGGACCTGAGCTGGTCAGAGTTTCTGTGTGACATTTGGCCATGATATTATGAAAACTGTTATTTTGAGTGTGAAATATCAAACACCTTAGAGAAAGAGCAGAAGTTTGTAATACAGTTGTTGTACATGGTGTATAATAATTGTTAGGGATGTTTACATGCACACATGGACTCGTACTGCCATGTGTGTTTTTAAACCATGAAGTTCCAAATATAATAAAAAATAAAATTGGAAACATTTTATTTTTATTTTTTTTTTACATGAAAACCAACCAGTATAAGTTTTTCATTTTTAGCTCACCTGGCCCAAAGGGCCAAGTGAGCTTTTCTCATCACTTGGCGTCCGTCGTCCGGCGTCGTCCGTCGTCGTCGTTAACATTTTACATTTTGAACTTCTTCTAGAGAACCACTGAATGCAATGAAACCAAACATGGCATGAATGTTCCTTATGAGGTGCTGACCAAGTGTTGTTACTTTGTAGCCGATCCATCATCCAAGATGGCTGCCAGCAGGGAACTTAGTTTAACATAGGACCCTATGGGAAATGCATACAAATGACTTCTTTTAGAGAACCACTGAATGGAATGAAACTAAATCTGGCATGAATGTTCCTTATGAGGTGCTGACCAAGTGTTGTTACTTTGTAGCCGATCCATCATCCAAGATGGCTGCCAGCAGGGAACTTAGTTTAACATAGGACCCTATGGGAAATGCATACAAATGACTTCTTTTAGAGAACCGTTGAATGGAATGAAACCAAACATGGCATGAATGTTCCTTATGAGGTGCTGACCAAGTGTTGTTACTTTGTAGCCGATCCATAATCCAAGATGGCCACCAGCGAGGGACTTAGTTTAACATAGAACCCTATGGGAAATGCATACAAATGACTTCTTTTAGTGACCCACTTAATGGAATGAAACCAAACATGGCATGAATATTCTTTATGAAGTGCTGACCAAGTGTTGTTACTTTGTAGCTGATCCATCATCCAAGATGGCCGCCAGTGGGGAACTTAGTTTAACATAGGACCCTATGGGAAATGCATACAAATGACTTCTTTTAGAGAACCACTGAATGGAATGAAACTAAATCTGGCATGAATGTTCCTTATGAGGTGCTGACCAAGTGTTGTTACTTTGTAGCCGATCCATCATCCAAGATGGCTGCCAGCAGGGAACTTAGTTTAACATAGGACCCTATGGGAAATGCATACAAATGACTTCTTTTAGAGAACCGTTGAATGGAATGAAACCAAACATGGCATGAATGTTCCTTATGAGGTGCTGACCAAGTGTTGTTACTTTGTAGCCGATCCATAATCCAAGATGGCCACCAGCGGGGGACTTAGTTTAACATAGAACCCTATGGGAAATGCATACAAATGACTTCTTTTAGTGACCCACTTAATGGAATGAAACCAAACATGGCATGAATATTCTTTATGAAGTGCTGACCAAGTGTTGTTACTTTGTAGCTGATCCATCATCCAAGATGGCCGCCAGTGGGGAACTTAGTTTAACATAGGACCCTATGGGAAATGCATACAAATGACTTCTTTTAGAGAACCACTGAATGGAATGAAACTAAATCTGGCATGAATGTTCCTTATGAGGTGCTGACCAAGCGTTGTTACTTTGTAGTCGATCCATCATCCAAGATGGCCGCCAGCGGGGGACTAAGTTTAACATTGGACCCTATGGGAAATGCATACAAATGACTTCTTTTAGAGAACCACTGAATGGAATCTAACAAAACATAGCATGAATGTTCCTTATGAGGTGCTGACCAAGTTTTGTTACTTTGTAGCCGATCCATCATCCAAGATGTTTAGAAGTCTATCAGAAAATTGTAAAAAAAATTCTGAATGGTCACAACTTGACCACATATTCAAAAATAATAATGATAAGATGTCTTCAGTAGCTATTGTAAGACTACACTAAGATGACCTGTTTTTAATTTTAAATACTGTGTCAAATTAAACCAATCTTGGTCTCAATCATTATATAATTTTACATAATTTCCAAAATCACATTAGATACAGGTGAGCGACACAGGCTCTTGAGAGCCTCTAGTTTTATTATGGGCCCAGTTTTCAAGTTGGTCCAAATCGGGGTCCAAAATTAAACTTTGTTTGATTTCATCGAAAATTGAAGTATTGGGGTTTTTATACGACCGCAAAATTTTTGAGGTCGTATATTGGTATGACGTTGGCGTCGTCGTCGTCGTCGTCCGTCGTAGTCTGTAGACATTTGGTTTTCGCACTATAAATGTAGTATAAGTTAATAGAAATCTACGAAATTTAAACACAAGGTTTATGACCACAAAAGGAAGGTTGGGATTGTTTTTGGGAGTTTTGGTCCCAAAAGTTTAAGAATTAGGGGCCAAAAAAGGGTCCAATAAGCATTTTTCTTGGTTTTCGCACAATAAGTCTAGTATAAGTAAATAGAAATCTATGAAATTTTAACACAAGGTTTATGATCATTTTTTGGAGTTTTGATCCCAACAGTTTAGGAATTAGGGGCTAAAAAAGGGCCCAAATAAGCATTTTTCTTGGTTTTTGCACAATAACTGTGGTATAAATAAATAGAAATCTATGATATTAGCTTGGTGGACTAAGGAAGGTAATCCAAACACATTCCAAACACATTTAAAGTAAAATATTGTGTATGATTCAATTATGTATAAAGAAATGTTGATTGTTTTTGGGGTGATTTATAGCTGTCAATTTATTTTTAGAACTTACTATGAATTAATATTAATTTTAGCCATATGTCATTTTTTATTTTAAGACTTCAATGATGTATTTAAATGTTTAATTATGTTTGCAAACTTCATGATAATTTTGAATAGGGATTATGACATTATCTTGAGGGAAAGATTTTTTTTTTTGAAAAAGGGAAAGTGGGGGGGGGGTGTCAAAATTTATGGGGTAAATATTAAATTGGCGGGGGGTGGGGAAAATTTTTTTCTCATTTCAGATTTGTACTTAGTTTTGTTATTATGGGCCCAGTTTTCAAGTTGGTTCAAATTGGGGTCCAAAATTAAAGATAAAAAAGGGGTAATTTTTTTTTTTTGGGGGGGGGGGGGGGGGGCATTTATCCACAGCATATTGTATTGCACAAGAAGAAAAAAGTTGAATATAAATTCAAATCATATGACCAATTCTAAGTTTTTTTATTTCACTTATTCTGTGTCATAAACCTATTATGTATCAAATATTTCAATAAATTTTCAATTGCACAGTATTGTGTAATAGCAAGAAATTGATATGTGCAGAAAGAGAGATAACTCTTTCATTTTAATATCACAAATTTAATATTTTTATCTGTCCAGTTTTATTATGGGCGATATTTTTCAGTTGGTCCAAATCTATAAAAAAGGGGTAATTTTTTTTTTTTTGGGGGGGTGGGGGAATTCTAAACAGCATATTGTATTGCACAAGAAACAACAACTTCAATATAAATTAAAATCATATGACCAATTATAAATTCTTTCAATTCAATTATTCTGTGTCAGAAACATATTATGTGTCAAATTCTTCAATTGCACATTATTAGTTTAATGAACTTCATTGGAAATTTGCCAATATAAAATGTGCTGATGAAAGTTTTTTGTTTATCTCATCTATAATGCCATTTTCAATTGGTTATTTGGGATTTATATATAAAATCAAATAATACTGATATGGTTTGAATAGGTAAATTAAAAAATTTTAAGTTCTTACAACACATTAATTCTGTGTCAGAAACATATGCTGTGTCAAATATTTATTCACAATCCAAATTCAATGTTGTATCAAGCTTGAATGATGTGTCCATACTTGCCCCAACTGTTCAGGGTTCGACCTCTGCGGTCGTATCAAGCTGCGCCCAGCGGAGCATTTTATTTGATATGCCGAATCTAACTGTGCATTTAGATTCTTAATTTTTGGTCCCGTTTTCAAATTGGTCTACATTAAGGTCCAAAGGGTCCAAAATTAAACTTAGTTTGATTTTAACAAAAATTGAATTCTTGGGGTTCTTTGATATGCTGAATCTAAACATGTACTTAGTTTTTTTATTATGGGCCCAGTTTTCAAGTTGGTCCAAATCGGGGTCCAAAATTAAACTTTGTTTGATTTCATCGAAAATTGACTTATTGGGGTTCTTTGATATGCCGAATCTAACCGTGCATTTAGATTCTTAATTTTTGGTCCCGTTTTCAAATTGGTCTACATTAAGGTCCAAAATGTCCAAAATTAAACTTAGTTTGATTTTAACAAAAATTGAATTCTTGGGGTTCTTTGATATGCTGAATCTAAACATGTACTTAGTTTTTTTTATTATGGGCCCAGTTTTCAAGTTGGTCCAAATCGGGGTCCAAAATTAAAGCTAAAAAAGGGGTAAATTTTTTTTTTTTTGGGGGGGGGGAATTTCTCCACAGCATATTGTATTGCACAAGAAGCAAAAAATTGAATATAAATTCAAATCATATGACCAATTCTAAGTTCTTTATTTCAGTTATTCTGTGTCAGAAACCTATTATGTGTCAAATATTTGAAGAAATTTTCAATTGCACAGTATTGTGCAATAGCAAGAAATTGATATGTGTGCTCTGCTATCAAAACCTTATTATTAACAAATTCCATGACTATGATGTCATTTTCTATTTTAATATGTTATGGTGTATTTAAATGGGCTGTTATGGTTGCAAAGTATAAAGAAATGGGGGGGGGGTTGAAAACAAAATTTAGAGGGGGGGGGTAAATGAGAAATTGGGGAGGGGGTAATTTTTTTCTCATTTCATATTTCATAAATTAAAAAGAAAATTTCAAATTTTTTTAGCAAAAAAATGAGGGGTTACATTAAATTTTATTGTTTTTTGTTTTTTTTTTTTTGGGGGGGGGGGTCAATGTGCAACTTCATAGTGTATTGCACAAAGCTAAAAAAAGGGGTAAATTATTATTTTTTTTGGGGGGGGGGGGGGGGGGGGGGGGCAATTCTCCACAGCATATTGTATTGCACAAGAAGCAAAAAATTGAATATAAATTCAACTCATATGACCAATTCTAAGTTCTTTGATTTCAGTTATTCTGTGTCAGAAACCTATTATGTGTCAAATATTTGAAGAAATTTTCAATTGCACAGTATTGCGCAATAGCAAGAAATTGATATGTGTGCCCAATTTTAAATTTTAAATTGGTTATTTCTGATTTATATATAAAAACAAATAATACTGATATGGTTTGAATAGGTAAATTAAAAAATTTTAAGTTCTTAGACAACATTCATTCTGTGTCAGAAACCTATGCTGTGTCAAATATTTATTCACAATCCAAATTCAGTATTGTATCAAGCTTGAATGTTGTGTTCATAATTGCCTCAACTATTCAGGGTTCGACATCTGCGGTCGTATCTAGCTGCGCCTAGCGGAGCATTTTATTCATATTGCCCTTGTTATCAGCCCAAGACCTTGATATCGGCCCCGAGGGCTTTAGCCCAAGGGACGATATCAGTTGAGGGATGATGAAATGGGTATTATGAAAAAGACCATGTATTAATCTATTTATCAAATATTTTGCCACTACCAAGAAATAATTTTACTGTTGAATTAGATTTTCCAGTCTTCAAGCAAGTTTTTCAGGTTTTCAACATCCCGGAAAAAATTGCACATTCACAATGCTGTGTGTTATTTCTTTCACTTAGAGTATAGAGTTAAACAAATGAATGCAACTTCAGTTCCTGTGTTTTTCCCCGAGATCTACAAATAGATTTTATAAGCCCGTATTTGAAACTGCTTAGAACATTTATGAATGGTTAATTCACCATAAATAATGATCAGATGATCATTATTTATAGCTGAGCAGAAGTGACTTCGCTGAAGCTGAAGCTCATGCGAGGGCAGATAACACATCATATGTATGATGTTATTGCCCCGGGGGCAAATAACATGCATCAAATTATGCTTTTATTGCATATGCAAAATCGGAGTTATTTGAATAAAATATGTGATAATAATATTTTCTCAAGTAGCAGAACAATTTTATTATTTTTTTTATTTTCAGGTATTTCATAATTTTTTAGCTCACCTGACCCAATGGGTCAAGTTAGCTTTTATAATCACTTGGCGTGCATTGTCGTCCATCGTCGTCCGTCGTCGTCAGTTAACTTTTACAAAAATCTTCTCCTCTGAAACTACTGAGCCAAATTGAACCAAACTTGGCCACAAGCATCATTAGGGTATCTAGTTTAAAAAATGTGTCCAACATGGCTAAAAATAGAACATAGGGGTAAACTGCAGTTTTTGTCTTATATCTCAAAAACTAAAGCAATTAGAGCAAAACTGACATGGGGTAAAAATGTTCATCAGGTCAAGATCTACCTGTCATGAAATTTTCAGACATTTGTTGGGTTGTTGTCCCTGAATTTTTAATTTTAAGGAAATTTTGCAGTTTTAGGTTATTATCTTGAATATTATTATAGATAAAGAGAAATTGTAAACAGCAAAAATGTTCAACAAAGAGAAATTGTAAACAGCAAAAATGTTCAACAAAGTAAGATCTACAAATAAGTCAACATGACCAAAATCATTGATTGACCCCTTATAGGAGTTTTTGCCTTTTAAAGAAGGCATCAAGCGTAAACTTTCCTTTAAAGATTTTTTCCTCTCATACCACTGGGCCAATTGAGAACAAACTTTGGTGGAATGGTCCTTGGGTGGCCCCCTTCCAAAATTATGTCTGGCATCCCTGACTTCCAACCGAGATGGCTGCTGTTACTAAAAATAGAAAAAAAAATGGGGGGGTGACTTTCAAAAATCTTCTTATGAAACTACAAGTCCAGTTGGAACCAAAGTTGGCAGTAATAGTTGTTAGGAGGTTCTCTTTCAGAAATATGTCTAATGACCCGGACTGTTAACCAAGATGGCCACCACAGCCGAACTTAGTTTAACATAGGGCCGTATGGGAAAATTCATTGAAAAATCTTCTTGTCTTAAACCACTTGACCAATTGGAACCAGAATTGGCAGTAATGGTCCTTAGATGGTCCTCTTACATGTACAGAGATGTGTCCGATGACCCGGACTGTCAACCAAGATGGACGCCACAACAGAACTTAGTTTAACATAGGGCCCTATAGGAAAATTCATTGAAAAATCTTCTTGTCTGAAACCACTTGACATATTGGAGCAGGACTTTGCGGCATTGGTCCTTAGGAGGTACTTTTTCAGAAATGTGTCTGATTTCGTGGACTGTGAACCAAGATTGCCGCAACAGCAGAACTTAGTTTAACATAGGACACTATGGGAAATTCACTCAAAAATCTTCTCGTCTGAAATCACTAACCCAATTAGAATTAGACATGGAAGCAGTGGTCCTTAGATGGTCCTCTTTCAGAATTTTGTGCGATGACCCAGACTGTCAACCAAGATGGCCGCCACACCCAAACTTAGTTTAACATAGGGCCCTATGGGAAAAATTCATTGAAAAATCTTCTTGTCTGAAACCACTTGACATATTGGAGCCAGACTTGGCGGCATTGGTCCTTAGGAGGTTCTTTTTCAGAAATGTGTCTGATTTGGTGGACTGTGAACCAAGATGGCCACCACAGCAGAACTTAGTTTAACATAGGACCCTATGGGAAAATCACTCAAAAATCTTCTCATCTGAAACCACTTGACCAATTGGAATCAGACTTGGCAGCAATGGTCCTTAGATGGTCCTCTTACAGAGGTGTGTCCGATGACCTAGACTGTCAACCAAGACGGCCACCACACCCAAACTTAGTTTAACATACGGCCCTATGGAAAAATTCATTGAAAAATCTTCTTGTCTGAAACCACTTGACATATTGGAGCCAGACTTGGCAGCATTGGTCCTTAGGAGGTCCTCTTTCAGAAATATGTCCGATCACCCTGAATGTCAACCAAGATGGCTGCCACACCGAACTTTGTTAAATATTGGACCCAATAGGAAAATTCATTTAAAAATCTTCTTGTCTGAAACCGCTTAGCCAGTTGAAACAAGACTTAGCAGAAATGGTCCTTTGATGGTTCTCTTTTAAAAATGTATCCGTTGACCTGGACTAAACCAAGATGACTGCCACAGCTGAAATTAGTTTAACGTAGAATCCTATAGAAAAAACAGCCAAATTGACTGCAACACTTAAATTTTTAGGTCTGCTCAAGGTGAAAAGTTAAATCCAGGTGAGCGATACAGGCTCTTGAGAGCCTCTAGTTTTAAACCCAATTGGATCAGAATCTTTAATGTCAGTTTTATATTGAATTCTTGTTATAATATTCTTTTTATTTTACAGATGAAAATGTAGACCTGGATTATGAGGAAATTATTGATGACTTTTGTACATTTTTCATAGCAGGTAATTAAACATGAGATAGTAATTCTTATCATCTTTAATCTATGTATACAAAATGTGAATACGATAGATGTTCTGACTAATAGAATTGAACTTAAAAACTTTATTTGTGTGTTTTTTCATTTTCAAATTGAAAGGGAAATAACGCAACAAAATTATTCTTCTTACATGCAAAAAATGATAGATTAATTTCTGAATGACATAAAAAATTTACGACACTTAAGAATTTTTAGACCTACAGTTTTCCAATCTAATTAACATTAGTTCTCCGCGCTTGCTATTTATTTTCCTTCGCTTTTTTATATGTCGCACGTGGGAGATCTAACTGCAGCCGCTTTAGGGTCATGTCTAGGGTCAAATTTGCTGAACTTTGACCAACCAATCAGCATTTAGAAAGTCATTTACAATTAACTGATTTTATAGCTGCATAACTGATTGGCTACAGCAAATTTGACCCTAAACAAAAATAAGGACCAAGTGCGGAAAACTTAAGTTTAATTAGATTGACAGTTTTCAAGATTTTCATTATGGATCCTCTGGATCCGAGCTCAATACAGATATTTTCTAATTCTTCTATACTACTTTTAATTGGTTATATTTTTGCATTATAGTCCATTTCTCAAAAACCTACGATGATATGTCAGTGATATTTTACAACTACAGTTGTCTTTTTTAAGCAAAATGTGAGACAGCATGACCTACATTTAAAGCTTGAGTGGCTCTATTGAATTTTAAGCTTCAGTAACTGTCCATTCATTATTTTTCATGGAATACCAATTAATGTGAGCAGAACATAATGTAAAACTTTCATATATCAAAAATACTTCTCATAATGATTTCCAATCAAAAATTATAGATGGGAATTCTATGTTCATGAAGAACGGGCATCATTGTGTTATAGACACAATCTAATTGTTTTAATTCCAATTATGTGTGATGAACATGGTTGCAAATGTCAGTATGATAATCTTGTAAGAATAAGTTTATTTTTTTAAATTTATTTTGAGTTTTAAATTTATAGGTCAAGACACTATAGCAACAGCTCTAACATTTGCAGTCATGTTACTTGGACAGAACCCTGACAAGATGAAGAAGTAAGTATCATCATGTCACTCGTTTAAGGATGTTCGCAGGTCATGTTTTGAATTTTTGTCAGATGTTCAGAATCATCTGGTTTTATCCATTTGAATGCCATAAATTGTTTTTCCCACTAACACCCATTTCCTTTTCATAAATCTTTTGCATGGGGAATAATAAGCCATTTGTAAAAATCTTATAAAATTCTTGGCATTATTTAATGTTTTTTTTAGAAATAAAACTTGTCAAAGCTATGTAAAATCAAGAGAGCGTATTTTTCCTGCCAAATTTTCAATGGCTTATATCTCGAAAACAAGCTCTATAATTTATTTATAATTTTATAAGACCTATAATTTATTTTCACTCTTTTAGTTCCTTTATTAATCCACTATAAATATTTACCAGTGTTATGAAAAGCTTATTATTTTGAAACTGAGCAGCGAACATCCTTAATGAATGCAGTTCTGGTCATTATGTTGTATTTGATTTATCAATTGAGCATTTAATTATTTGCTCTTGATGCATTGTGATAGCAATGTCAGTAAACACCAGGTGGAGCTGTTTTTGGGGAAGTTATTTGAAAACTGGATTCTGGTTCTTTACAACCTTTTCCAGCCTATTTTGGGACCAGTATACTGTAAACAAACTGTGGTTTCCGCCCAGTGGCGCCCCTAGTGTTTACTGACATTGCTAATTGTAAGACTATTCTGCCATCATTGTACTCACTGTTATCATCCTTTCTCTGATGTTTTTTGTCTGACGACCTTAATATTGGTTTGTTGTTTTTTACATCTTCTGACTGATTTTCCTTTTCTTCTGAAAAATCCATGTTTTCTTTCCAAATGCTACTCCACTAATATACCTTACACTTTACAAGTCACTGTGACAAGAATTATATTAGATTTTACCTCAAGAAGGTTTCGAAATAGCTTTAAACGAGGGAGCTGTGGAATATCTGTGCCTAGTTAAAGCCCCTTACCATAAATATTACCTAAATTTCTTTTTAAAATCCATATACTCTAATTTCTTCATAATTTATACTGTTTGTGTCTTGGTTTAAGTGTTTAAAGAACCAAATATATTTTATCTTAATGTTTCATGATTTTTTTTGTCTAATTCACCTGTAAACTTTACATTTTACAAAGTCATATTAGATTTATTTTTTTTTTACTTTTTCAAGATTAGTTGAAGAGGTTGACACAGTAATTGGCTCAAAAACAACATTTGATATCAATGACCTTGGGAAAATGAATTACTTAGATATGGTTTGGAAGGAAACATTACGACTGTATCCACCCAGCATAGCAACAGTCAGACAAACAGAAAAAGACCATATGATTGGTGGATATCTTGTTCCACATCACACTGATATCAATGTAAGATAAACTTAAGATCATATTATTGGTCGATATCTTGTTTATATCACACTGATGTCAATTTAAGATAGAATGTACAATGAGACCTGTGAATAAAGGGCTTTTAAGAATATGAATAAGAATAAGAAAAACGGCTGTAAGAATATATATGTGTCTTTGGGAAGTGGTTAATATTTTTAGGATTTGTGATGAATCTTTCACTGTGCCCTTTATTAACAGCGAAGTTTTCTAAGGCAAGTTTGAGTGAAGATAAATTTTTTTCTGTAGATGTATTTTTGTCGAGCCTGCAACCTTTGTCGCAGAAGCGAGACTTAGCGATCCTACATTCTGTCGGTGTTGCGGGCGTCAACATTTACATTCACCCTGTGGTTAAAGTCTTTTAATCATTAATAACTTTCTTAAACCAACCTGGATTTTTACCAAACTTTGATAAAAGCTTGTTCACAATCGAAAGATAGTATCCAGAGGAAAATTTTGTAATAATGTTTTTCTCACATTCTGTATTTCACTTAGAAATGGACTTAGTTTTTCTCCCAGTTAACATTACATACATTCTGTAGTTAAAGTTTTTAAAACATTAACTACTTTCAAAAACCATCCTGGATTTTTACCAAACTTTGAAAGAAGCTTCATGATCAATAAATAACATTTGTAGAAAAATTATGTACATTCAACTATTAGACTGAAAACAAAGACAAGAGCGAAAATAGTCGAGACCATAAAAATTTTTCTTACTGTACTGATATCATTGTAAGGACACTATAAATCATTTGTTATACATCATACCGAGATATATATATAAGACAAACTAAGATCTTCTCTTTGACGGGTATTTTGTTATATATCAGGGTAAGTTAAAAGTGTAGATGATATCACTTGGTGAATATTTTGTTCCATATGACCTTGATATCAGTGTTAAAGTATAGGTCATTTGACTTGTGGATATTTGTTCCACGTCTCACACTCTATGTACTATAAATGTATAAATTTTTGTAACCTTATTTCCAGTTTCATCAATCATAGTGAAAATTATATGTTCAAGGAAATTATTTCATCTTTGTGTACCTTCTCTAATATGAAAGAATGTTTAATACTAAACATGGCAACAAATGAAAGCCTCTTTTGCTTGCCTAACAGTTAAACCAAAAATTTAAATCAGAAACAAGAAATTTACTTTATTTGCCCTGAATATTTAAATGAACATTTTTGACTAAATTTATTAGATACTAACATTCATAACCAAGAGTTGTCTTTCCTTGTATTAATTTTCACAAGACAGTTCATTCTTTGTTTGTACTATAGTTGTCATCATATACCAGTGCCAGATTACCAGAGTTCTATGAGAGGCCATTTGAGTTTGTGCCTGAAAGATTTGCCCCAGATTCTCCATTGAAGTAAGTAATATTTTTGTTGTAAATTCAAAACTTCAATATCATTTTTGTTGACAAAATTTTAAAAAGGAAAATTTAACTTTAGTTTAACCATGTGGATGAGCAGCTGCAAGTAGTGATGGGGAAAGGCCAGTTTTGTCAGAAAATTTCTTGTTTTGTCTTGCCTGCAACGAATGTTGCGAAAGGCGAGATATACGTATTACTTTTCGGATGTGGCAGCAGCAGCATAAACTTTTTAAAACCTTAATAACTTTGTACACATAATACCTACACTTAACGTCTTTGGTCCACAGATACATCATGATATGGAGATTGCAGCAGTATACTTGTCTTATGACTTTGACCTCGTTTCATGGTTCATAAACATTTGTAAAATCTGTGTCGAAGTTTCATGATTAAATCCGTTTCTCTGCAATTGTAATACCTAGGCCCACCATATTTGGTCTATAGATACATGTAGTTCTTAGTGGGAACATGCCACTCTTACACAGTTTTTGGACTTCGACCTCAATTTTTGCTTGAGTGAGTTAAATATTCGTGATAAAGTTCATTACTCAGTAACTGATATACCTGGTCTATTGATAGTTCTTAGTGGGAACTGGGAGTCTGATACCTGTCTCTGGACCTTGACCTCAATTTCACAAATGAGTGACTTGCATCACATTTTGGAGATTAAGTCCATTTCTTTACAACTGTAATACCCACCATAATTGGTCAGTAAATAGTTCTTGATGGGTAAATGTCAGTCTGACACCTGTCTTCAGACCTTGACCTCAATTTCATGGTTGAGTGACTTGTGTCACATTTTTCCTGATTAAGTCCATTTCTTAGCAACAGTAATACCTAAGCCCACCATATTTGGTCAATAGATAGTTTTTGGTAGATATATGCCAGTTTGATGCCTGTCAACTGTCATTGACCTCATATTTGGTCTATAGAAAGTTCTTATTGGAACACCTGAACTTGACCTGAATTTCATGCTTGAGTGACTGCAATAATAAATTTTCCTGTAACTTTACTAACTAGACCCACAGTATCTGGTCAATAGAATTTGTTAGTGGATATATACTGTGGATTTATTAATATTCGTTGTATACCAATTTTCATGGTTTTCGTGGGTCCCAGTAAACCACTAATTTAAATATCCAACGAAAAATAATATTTTTACTCTTGTTTAAATGCACTGAAGTTTGAAACCACGGAGTTTTGAACAATTGCGTTTTTACAGCATGTACTTGAATTCTGACATATGATGAGTTAGCTATATCCACAGAGGATACAGTGTTTCATGTAATTTTGTCTTTGGTAACATATAAACGCTCAAACAATTTTCTTTAAAAAGATTTTGACTGTGTAAATTGTTGCGGAATTCACTTCTGGTTTTTTTTATTCAAACATTCAAGAAAAATCTTAATCCTAAGTAGACCTAAACAATACAGACTTTCTCCTAAATTACAGTAAAAACATCTTGTCAAAAGATAATAAAACAGAACTTATTGGTCGTAATCGGATTAAAAATATGTATGTATAAGCCCCGAGGTATTTGGTGACAAGTGATTGCAATTTTGTCAATATATATTTCACACCTGTTTAACCTAATGAGTAAATAATTACGGATTTTGTTAATCTTGTTAAATTCATGACAAGCTTTAATTGTTCAAAATTTAAAGAATATGTTTGTTAGACTTTTGTTTAATGGGCGCTTTTAATCAGTACTTTACTGTACAATATCAAGTCTGATCGGTACGTTTTGTCGCAGTATTTTCATGATATCTGATGTGCCAAGCCACGAATTTAAGTATTTCAACAACTTCTTATATTTTTTTCTAAGCCAGCAATCCACGAATTTAGGTATCCCACGAAATGCCTTTTTTCCTCTATCCACGAAAATAAATGAATCCACAGTACAAGTCTGACATCTGCCACCTGACCTTTGATCTCTATTTCACACTTGAGTGACTGGTGTCACATTTTTAGGATTAAGTCTACTTCTCTGTAGCTTTAATACCTATATCCACCATATATGGTCTGTAGTTATTCTTGGCAAGAAGGTGTCAGCCTGACACCTGACCTTGACCTCAATTTCATGCTTGAGTGACTCTCACAAATAAGATAATTTCTCAACAAATGTTGTATTTAGAGCCACCATTTTTGGTCTATAGCTACTTTTTGGTGGGTACATACCAGTCTGACCTTGGACACAATTTTAGGAATAAGTGACATGATTCAGATTTTTCAGACAAATCGCAACATTTAATGCATTTTCCTTTGAGTCACAATGTTGGGTATAAGGTAATCTTTGTTCTTTGTCCATGTGCATACTCAGACCAGACATTCAGTGTTTCCAATCTTGTGTGCATTTATTTTCCATTTCAATCCAAGTTATATTAATAGTAAGTTTCACTTGACGTCTTCATTAATGCACGCATTAATTTCCTAATTTATGCATACCTATAGTTAAGTACACTTTATTGCGTACAGATTTGTATTAATTTTGTATAGCATATTAAAGAATTGAATTTATAAGACACTAATTGTTGAAATGTAAACATATACAATACAAAGTCATTGTCAGAAAATATAAAATTTATTTGGGCGAGCTTTTTAGAAACGTCAGAAAATGAGAGTTTTAGAGAGCCTTTTTCCTATGTTTTGCTGTTAGCCCAAATAAATTTTATATTTTCCGACAATGGCTTTCTATTGTCATTATCCTGCAATCATAAAATTTCCCCTACAGATATGTAAAATGTCTTAGAATTACATTTGAAGTTGAAATCTAGCTGCTGTGAAAACGTGTGAAATGCCTGGACGTAATCTGGCACATTTAACCATTTCGCTGACAAGTCCCGGTTTACCAGGATTGTCACACAGGTTTTATATTTCACACGCTTGAAGCGAAAATCAAGAGTTATCTTTCATATATTTGATACCCGGATAAAGA
Organism: Mytilisepta virgata; assembly: GCA_028015205.1. Taxonomy (NCBI): domain Eukaryota; kingdom Metazoa; phylum Mollusca; class Bivalvia; order Mytilida; family Mytilidae; genus Mytilisepta; species Mytilisepta virgata. The sequence goes on along the minus strand of CM051518.1, from coordinate 53,909,827 downwards.
TAAAACAATGGCGGATCTTTCACAAAAAAAAACCATTTGAAAAAAGACCAATGATTGACGATTTTATGGGATTTTAAAGTTAGGAAAATGAATTTTAGTAATTCTTTGGCAAAACTGAATGCCAGGAAAGTATGTATTTTGTATCAAGCATGCCGAATTTTCCAAAAATGATTGGACCGACCTTTATTTCTTGAAATAATTTGTATCATTTTTAGTAACATAATGCATATTCAGAGGAATTTTAACGACAAAAAACTATTCAAAAATAGGGAATGCTCATTGTCCAATCAAAAGTACAGATTTTTACATATTATGTACTGAATATATGATGGTCCAAGACCACAATGAATTCATAGTGCATTTTCATATTAAACTAAACTTGATTTTTAAAAATCGCACCAACTCAAACTTGAAAATCTTTGTCATGTGCAAAGTATACTTACTTCCAAATTCATCAGTGCTAACTCAAAATATTGGCAAAAATATCTCCTAGGGTAGCAGAATTCTTGAAGACAACAGATGACACAGCCTAATTATTGACCCTTTTCATACTGACCAAATCACCACTTTTACTTATGACAGCTCATTCAAACTTTTTAAAACATCAACTTTGAACATTCTACTATAAATTTAAAAATGCTTTAATAAGGGGCAGAAAATAAAAATGGAAGAAATACAGTAAATTTATGTAAGGGATTATATTGGTGGACAACGAAAAGTGTGCGCTAATTGTGGTCTTGGGCCTGATAATATGGAATATTGCATGTTGAATTTTGGTTACCCTTTACATGGTATATTAAAATTCTGTATACAACTGTGCTGCAATAATAGTCCAGACATACTTATGTCAACAGTACTTCATTGTTGTCTAGTGAAGATTAGGTTATATTTCTTATTCTTAATAATTCAAATAAAACAATGCATTTTCTTATTTTGTTTCAGGCCTCTTATTTATACATATTACCCGTTTGCTCTTGGTCCCAGGATTTGTATGGGTCAGCAGTTTGCACGGGTAAGTAATAGTTTTCAGACCTTTGTCAGTTTCAAAGGAGCTTTTGTAAGGAAACCAAAGAATTATAAAAAAAAAAAAAAACACAATTACTAAGGTAGATGAATTTACAACCTCAATTCATAATATCATAAAATAGACCTTGTTCTACCATGTTAATCATAATTTATTTCTATGTGTCCTGTAACTTTTTATACGACCGCAAAATTTTTGCGGTCTTATATTGGTATGACGTTGGCGTCGTCGTCTTTTTTTTGGAAAAAATGAAGGGGGGGGGTGAAAAAAAATTAAGGGTGGGGAGGGGAGAAATTGTGGGGGGACAATTTTTTCTCATTTCAGATTTCAGAAATTAAAAAGAAAATTTCTTCAAATATTTTTTTTTTGCAAAAAAAAGGGGGGGTTGGGGGGGGGGGGGGGGGGGGGGGTTCAATTTGCAACAGCATATTGTATTGCACGAAAAGCAAAGAATTGAATATAAATTCAAATCATATGACCAATTCTAAGTTCTTTGACTACAGTTATTCTGTGTCAGAAACCTATTATGTGTCAAATAATTAATTGCAATCCAAATTCAAAGCTGTATCAAGCGTGAATATTGTGTCCATTTTTGCCCCAATTGTTCAGGGATGGACCTCTGCGGTCGTATCCAGCTGCGCTCAGCGAAGCAATTTATTTATTTTTTTTATTGGAAATCTTATTTTCGAAAAAATGTAAAAAAGAAAAAGTGGTAAATTTAGTATATTTTGAGATGGTTTTATTAAATACAAATGTATTATGTATGCACTTGAGTAACATCACGATATTCCACTGTGGATTGTACATGTATATTTAGAAAATGATTTAATAGTGTAAATAAATTTTTAGGGTATTGACAATGAAAAAAAAATCGAAAGTGACAAAGAAATATCACATGTTTCCCTTAGATAAATTTAAATTCATTTTTATGCCCTGTCCAAAAAAGTGGAAAGGGGCATATAGATTTACCCTTGTCCGTCCTTTCGTAAGAACATACGTCTGGCTTGGTTAAGTTTTTGCATTTAGGTCCATTTCTCAGAATCCCATTGAGACAGTGACTCCATTTAATTTTAACATTTGGATCCGTTTGGATCCGTATGTCAGAAAGAGAATTTAGTACTGTGGATTCGTTACTTCTAATGGCACAAGAGTAAATGTAACCAGGATATATTATGAAACTGTCATATATTTAAAATAATTTTCAAAACGATTTCCAATCATAAATGATAGATGGCAATTCTGTGTTTAGGAGGACAGAGAATCAGTGTCTTACAGACAAAAGATCTCTTGTTGATATTAATATTATGCTTTTAAATTATAATTTTTTATATTGAGCAGCACTGATGATTTTTTTTAAATGTAAGGTTACACTCCACTAATTATCTTAGTTTCAGAGAAATGCACCCCCAGAATTTTATTAATTATTAGAGTTGGTGAAGTTTGACTACATGATAGATAAATAATAAATGACTTAACCTCAAAATTGTAATATTGACTGAAAGAGGATAGATTTTAGTTTTAAAAAATACGAAAACATTAACTGATTTTGCTTCTGACAAGCAATGGGAGGTCATAAACTGGGACTTGTGAATTGACATGTGGTGTGTAAAACTTTGACACTGATAATCGGCACCTGCACTGTTAAGTTAAATTGCGAAAAAAAGAGCCGGAAAAGTAAACCTTTTTTTCCCCACATATGTAATGGAATTTTATGCAGAATCTGAAAAATTAAGTCTCTATTGGATTGAAATGCTGCATCAGACCTCAATTTTAAGCCGAAGTGGAGTGAAATTTAACATTTTTAAAGCTTTTTTTATGAAAATTTTTTAAATGTTGCTATGCCAACTAGGTTTCCATGGAAATTTTTTATTTATTTTATCATGATTGAAACAATTCTAACATAATGGCCTTTCAGAATATATATATATGTATATGGGTATTATTTACTCTGAAGATGGCACAAGACCATGATATTTGTTTGCTCACTTCACATAGAAAATGGTACTATTAATTTGTGGAGTGCAACCTAAGTTTGGTGTAATCTTTTCTTACTTTATCTCCAGTAATTTTGTATTCTTCATATATTTTTTCCTTTCACTAAGTGAATTCTAACTTTCTTTGACAATTGAGGTAACAAATATAAAATACTTTTCAGATTGAAGGCAAAATGATACTTGCTAAACTGTTCCAGAACTTTGATGTACAACTGGATGAAAATCAAAGTTTTAAAGTTGTTTTGGAATCAACATTGAAACTGAAGGATGGATTAAAGTGTATTCTTACACCCAAATCAGAATAAATTTTGTGGACTTGATTTTTTAAACTTTTTATCCACGTTATTATATAGTTTAATCAATCAGGTGTTTTTTACTCTAGAAGTTATGCAGCATATTTAATATTTTTGATAATTTGACTTATTCGGTTGTTTATATTTTGAATGAATTTGTGTGTAAAAATAACGGAATTTACATTTTAGTTTATTGCTTGTTATATTAGTCAGTTTTAGCTCACCTGACCCAAAGGGTCAAGTGAGCTTTTCTCATCACTTTGCGTCCGTCGTCCGTTAACTTTTACAAAAATCTTCTCCTCTGAAACTACTGAGCCAAATTGAACCAAACTTGGCCACAAGCATCATTATGGTAACTTGTTTAAAAAATATGTCTGATAACCCCGCCTGCCAACCAACATGGCCGACATGGCTAAAAATAGAACATAGGGGTAAACTGCAGTTTTTGTCTTATATCTCAAAAACTAAAGCAATTAGAGCAAAACTGACATGGGGTAAAAATGTTCATCAGGTCAAGATCTACCTGTCATGAAATTTTCAGACGAATAGGTCAACCCTTTGTTGGGTTATTGCCCCTGAATTGTTAATTTTAAGGAAATTTTGCAGTTTTAGGTTATTATCTTGAATATTATTATAGATAAACACAAATTGTAAACAGCAAATTGTAAACAGCAAATGACCAAAATCATTGATTGACCCCTTATGGGAGTTTTTGCCCTTTAAAGACATCATCCAGCATAAACCTACCTTTAAAGATCTTTTCCTCTCAAACCGTTGGGCCAATTGAGACCAAACTTTGGTGGAATGGTCCTTGGGTGGCCCCCTTCCAAAAGTATGTCTGGCATATCCGACTTCCAAATGAAATGAGATGGCTGCTGTTACTAAAAATAGAAAAAAAAGGGGGGGGTCGACTTTCAAAAATCTTCTTATATGAAACTACAAGTCCAGTTGGAACCAAAGTTGGCAGTAATAGTTTTTAGGAGGTTCTCTTTCAGAAATATGTCCAATAATCCGGACTGTTAACCAAGATGGCCGCCACAGCCGAACTTAGTTTAACATAGGGCCCTATAGGAAAATTCATTGAAAAATCTACTTGTCTTAAACCACTTGACCAATTAGAACCAGACTTGGCAGCAATGGTCGTTAGATAGTCCTCTTACAGTGGTGTGTCCGATGACCTGGACTGTCAACCAAGATGGCCGCCACAGCCAAACTTAGTTTAACATAGGGCCCTATAGGAAAATTCATTGAAAAATCTTCTTGTCTGAAACCACTTGACATATTGGAGCAGGACTTGGCGGCATTGGTCCTGAGGAGGTCCTTTTTCAGAAATGTGTCTGATTTTGTGGACTGTGAACGAAGATGGCCGCCACAGCAGAACTTAGTTTAACATAGGACCCTATGGGAAATTCACTCTAAAATCTTCTCGTCTGAAACCACTAAGCCAATTAGAATTAGACTTGGTAGCAGTGGTCCTAAGATGGTCCTCTTTCAGAATTTTGTGCGATGACCCAGACTGTCAACCAACATGGCCGCCACACCCAAACTTAGTTTAACATAGGACCCTATGTAAAAATTCATTGAAAAATCTTCTTGTCTGAAACCACCTGACATATTGGAGCCAGACTTGGCAGCATTGGTCCTTAGGAAGTCCTCTTTCAGAAATATGTCCGATCACCCGGATTGTCAACCAAGATGGCTGCCACACCGAACTTTGTTAAATATTGGACCCTATAGGAAAATTCATTTAAAAATCTTCTTGTCTGAAACCGCTTAGCCAGTTGGAACAAGACTTACCAGAAATCTTGTTCCAAACCAAGATGACTGCCACAGCTGAAATTAGTTTAACATAGAATCCTATAGAAAAACCAGCCAAATTGACTGCAACACTTAAATTTTTAGGTCTGCTCAAGGTGAAAAGTTAAATCCAGGTGAGCGATACAGGCTCTTGAGAGCCTCTAGTTAAATATTACTGGACACATTTATAGACAGTGTTCTCCCTGGACCCTTTTAGCATCTCGGCACCGAGACGCTATCAGAATTGGCCGAGATGCTATAGTTTTGAACATGTTGAAATTTTGCAGAACTCATGAACGACCTAATTTCCGCTTATGATCAAAAGAATACATCATTCCCTTTATTAATTACACCTGTAATTAGTCCCCAATGCCATTAAACAGTGATTAAACAGGTGTTAATTGCCCTTAAGCTATATAACTGTTAAGATTTTAACGATCCCAAGCTGACACTATTTAGCTTATATCATTGAAAACTTCAGTTCAATGTCAAAGGTCAAAATTGTGACTGGGAAAATGCAAAACGTAAACAAGACATCTGAGTGTATAATACGAAACTAGGACTAGCCAGTAATGAATGAAACTTTGAAAAATAAAACTGATTATTCCAATGCAAACCAAAAGGCTGCCAAAATATACTTTTCCAACTAATACAGGAGCAATTATTGAATGAAGAGATCTCTGGGCGAACGAGTGACGATGTCCAGAAAATAACGGATTTCGGACAATTGAATCTTTCCAAACAAGCTGCCAAAACGTATTATGCAGATTCACTCATGATATACATGTATGATTTATATGATTTACTCGAAGCCTTTTCACTCCATTTACATGTGCATGAAGATTATAAGCAGCCATATCTAAATATCAATATTATTCATACATTCTGAGTTTGGTTTTTTTCTGTACATATTTTTTGTTTAGAACTCTTTTGATTATATTTTCAAATTGTAAATTTATTAATCTATGTCTGGCTCCTGTGGCATGCAAGTAATCTTCAATAAGTTGAAGGTGGTCACTATTTGGTAGATGTAGATAATGGGCAGACATTATGACATTTTAAAAAATAATGAACTATAAATATTTATTTTTATTTAATAAAAACAAAAAAAGATAGAACAAATTATTGCATTTAATATATTATAATATAAATACAGTACATCATTCACAAATAAACATGCAAGGCAGTTGTACGTGTACATTTACGTGATGCGGTCCGAAGCGATATCTGCAAATAGGAAAGTACGTTAAATGTGATGCTATCCAAAATTTCTGGGGAGAACACTGATAGAATTTGCATAATCAACGACCCCATATCTGCTTGGGCAGAAGCAAGATTAGTTGCTTTTTATACGAGAATAATAATGTAGGGAATGTTGATGTTCTTTGATGAATTTTCATATTCATAGCCTTTGTATATTTGTTTCTTGATAATAATTCATATTAAATGTATAAGGACATGATGCTTTAATGATAAATGTTTTACTTCCTTGCAAGCAGTGTCTTCATGATTGGATGTGAGCTATAGTTGAGCTCACTTCAAACATGGAAATAACAGTTGCAAGGAAGGTGTTAATAGGGCAATAATATTTTAATTGTTAATTGGTACTGTTTTGTTGTTTATTATTATATGTTTGTGATATATTAAAGCCAGTTATCTACTTTTTAGCTGACAGCTTTGATCAAGCTGTGCACTATTGCCATCACTTTCAGTCCACCGATGTCCGTTGTCTGTAAAATTTCTATATTTTAATCTTCTCTGAAATTACTTGAGCATTTGAGACCAAAATTTTATGAAAAGATTCTTATGTGGTCCATTTCGGAATTGTATTTGATGGGTCCAGACCTCCAACAAATAAGGCCATTATTACTAAAAAGACAAAATAGGCAAAAAATGTTTAAAAACTACTGAGGGAATTGATACCAAACTGTAACGGCATTGTCCTTAGATGGTCTCCTTTCAAAGTTTTGCTGTGAGGACTTCAAACCAATATGACACATTGTTACTGAAAATACAAATATCAGCAAAAAATATTTAAAAAAATTTTTCTCTGAAGGGAAATAGTAAAAACTTTTTAATTTGTATAACTGCTTTGGAGACTTTAATGTTGCAATATTTTACAAACGCACAAATGACTGTATTTTCATATGACTGATTGAATTGAGGTTGTCAAGGGAACATGGGATGACAATATTATTGTCTATATCATGCGATGATTTTTCGATTTTGTTGGAAGAGACGTCTAATTTACACACATCATTTGACCAATTATTTAACCAATCGAAATCTGTCTTATAGAGATAGGTTTAATTAATCCTATAGTCAATGTCTCCAATTAAAGCCCTCTAGTTGACAACCCACACAAGCTGACAATTCTGGATGTCCACCTCAAAAGAAAGTCATAATGAATATAGCAAGATTAATATCATGGATCTACTTTTGTAATAGAATTGAATTAGAAAAAATAAGGATTTTATTTTCCAATAATAAATTTTCTAAATTTACACCATGTTTTGAGTTATGAAGGTTCTGTTTTATTTATTTATTTTTAGAATTTCTAATTTCCACTTTTGCTAAAAGTAAGATAAAAATATACATTGGTAAACGTAGTTATATAGCATGTTTATTATAAATAGTAACAAACACATTGATAGAAAATTGTGAAAATGTCATATAGAATAATAAATATTTATGTAGTGTGTTGAGTTAGATAGTTTCATAAACATTTAAAATGATAAATATTTAATTTTTGAGGGTGCTAACTTAGAGTAAACAGAGTTACTTGTTAATAAAGAGGTTTGTTATTATTTATATCTATTTTTTGTTGAAATCAAAAGGACAATAGTGCATAATATTTAAAATTCAGATCTGAATTATCTTTTCTTTGATTTCTCTCTGTACACATACATGTACAAGTCATACATTGATATATTTTGTTACAAAACTTTTTATACCCATATATTGTAATGTTATATAATCAAGATTGTTTCTGTTAATTATTGTTACATGTTATTTATATGTATTTTCTAACAAATAACTAATATTTATATGTATTTTTACACTACAATACTCAGTATAAATAAACAATTTTAAAAATATGTATATAGTTATTTTATAGCCATATTCAACCCACAGTTGTCTTCAACATTGTTAATTTAAATAAGAATATACAATGTTTATGCAATATATCTACATTGTCGGAAAATATACAATTTATTTGTGTGAGCCTTAGAAACGGGTAGAAGTCCAGGGTTTACCAAGCATTTCACACCTGTATTACGGCGAGTACAAATAAATTGTACATTTTTCGACAACGTACATATATAGTTTTTATCCTGCAATTATACATTGTTATCTTTTATCGAGAAACGTCATGAAAATGGCACTTTTCTAACCTGTTTTCAGAATTCTTTTTTTGGCTCGTAATGTAGTGATAACATGACATCATAAACACTATGAATCAGCGAGCAATACATTTACAAATTTTCATTGCAAATGAAGACAAGGGTACCAGGAGATGATATTCGCCTACTAGATGAATATCACAAAAAAATATTTGAGACCCTTTAATTGTCTACAAAATAGGCTAGTTGCAGGATAAATCTGGCTTTTTGAAGATTTGAATTGATAAAGCATACAATTACAGTACCATACATGTATGCACATTTGAAACTTTTCTCAATGATATGAAAGTTTTTCTTCAGATTGATAACCCATTGATTTCATGTAACAACCAATGTTTAAATAACATTTATAAATAGACATTATTTCTAGAAAATATGATAAATTCATAATCAGCTTTTATTTGCACAAATATTGTAAAATATCAGCAGCTCAACATAATCTGAAGTTTTTTAGAAGTAAATGTTGATCAACCAACAACCCAAAAACAGAATATAAAAAGTATTTAAAAAAATTTTTTGCAGAGCTTTTAACACAGTGTAACTTTTATTTATGATGGGATAATGAAGCCACTATTCAATCTGAAAAATGTTATAATGAGAAAGTTTATTTAAAATAACAACTACAAGTTCATGCAGTAGTTACTTTACCCCAGTGGAACTCTGTTACCGTGTGATATTAGCATGGTATATATCAAAAGTATAATGAAAGATTAAAAAATAAGAGGTTCTTACAATAGTCCATACAGAATACCTTTAAAAAGCAAGGAGACAAGAGGACGAATGAATACACAGAATCTTTGCTTGGGACATGCTCCTACATTATAGAATGTGACCTGGTTAAACATCTTTTATGAGATTCCTGGGTCAGCGCTTAAACAAAGCAGACCAACAATATAAGTACTTTATTCGACAGTTTGGAACTAGAACAGAGGTTCAGTTTTAAAAATTTAATAGGACTGTCAAAATTCAGACATAAAATAGAAGTATAAAAAAAAAAGTCAGCTCATTGTATGAGTATACAAATTATTCAGTTGTTTCTTGAATAATTAATTTAATTACACAGAAATTGCAAAAACAAAAAGAAAGACTTTTTTCTAGAAGGTTCTAAATAATTAATTAGTAATTGATTGATTCTTGATTGGATTGAATTCTGATTTAAGCCTGACCATATGGACAGGTAGAGGTTAATTAGATTATGTGTCAGGGAATAAACAGATAAAAATTATTTATTATTTATACTTAACAGTAGAGAACAATTTATATCTATGTAAACTTGGAAAGGTTGTTTCTATGTTTAAAGGTAAGTTTTGATTTTATTATTGTAAGTATTGTGTTGTTGCCAAATTTTATATTTTTTATTTGGTCTATTATTTATACTTAACAGTAGAGAACAATTTATATCTATGTAAACTTGGAAAGGTTGTTTCTATGTTTAAAGGTAAGTTTTGATTTTATTATTGTAAGTATTGTGTTGTTGCCAAATTTTATATTTTTTATTTGGTATAATTTTAATTATAATATATGTACATTCTGCTTTTGATTATTAATATTTTTGACAATATCTATTTCTTAGAGACATCTAAAAAAAACTAAATATGAAAATTTAACGTTTTGGCAGAAAAAACGTAGATTTTTTTTTAAAATATTTAGTAGGACATCATTAAAAATGAGATGTTTGGATATCCCAAAAAGTCTGGAAGATAAAAAAAATTTCATGCATAAAAATGAATATGAGGTTTCAGTTAAAAAATTATTTCTAAGATTACAAATGATTTTTTTTTAAGACGTATAATGTATTTTTTTATTTCCAGGACTATGAAAGAACTTCAATAGAAAAGTCAAATAGCTGGAATATTTAAGAATACAAAGTTTAAAAATGGATTTAAGAGAAAATGGACAAGTGAAAGTTAGTTTCACAAAATCCAAACAAAAGTTGTCTTTATGTAAAGTGACACTTTTTATTATTAATATATTTTCTTTCACGATTGAACTATCATTTGGCCAGCAACATTTTCCTTCATTAACAAACATTGCTCAGAATCGCCCTGTAAAGACATATCCCACAGACAGTACATGTGGAATACCTACAAGAAATGCCTATTGTGTTAGTTCTACTTTTAAAGCTTCGGTGGATCAATGTATTCAAGACTTTTGTGTACAATCCTGTCCAAACAGGACACGCTTACCAATTCCAACAGATTTATTGATAGGTTCAAGTCCAGGATTTGGACAGTGTGTTCTGACAGATAATTTCAATAAGAAACCTCATGGAAATTTAGGAGAATTTTCAACATATTTTATGAAATCTGGTGCAGACTGTTACATTACACCATCATCAGTACCAGTGATTTATGAAGAAGGTGCTGTAACGATCACCCTTTGGGTATGGCCAGATGGGGGCAATCACGGGTAAGTGGAAGGTGCACATGTATCTCCCTCATCAACAGCTCTCTTTTATCGGGGTTGGGGGGTGGGGGGGGGGGGGTTCTTTTATGTCATTTTGGTATTTGTATCTGCTTTGAAACTTTTTGGATTACTATTTTGAATATATGTACCTACATATTCAGCCTAAACACTGTTGATGAGGTATTGTTCAATCAAAATTGGTATCTTATAATTATACCTTATCTGCAATTCAAAGAAAGAACTAATGACCAATGATGTGGTTATGATGTTAAGTTACATTGTATAAACAAATGTACCAACATATTGAACTGTAGATCTGTTTTTAAAGGTATATTAGGGTGTTTATGAGGGAACATTGGTAAGTCAAACATCTAAAAGACCCAAAAAATTAGTTAAGTTACAGAGCAGTTTGAATTCTAAAGAGTACAATAAGGGACTTAAAAACTAGCTTGAGATATTATAGTGATTAAGTTTTTGGAATTTCAGCACTACAAGTTTTACTGTAATTCAGTATATTTGGTCCCTTTTGAATGTGTAGATAATATGTAAAGACAATTATTGCCATGTGAATGCTACACCAATGATCTTTTACACAAGATTGCAGTGTTATCTCTTGTCTTTACACGGAGGTATAAACCACCAAAGGGTTTATTTATTTTACTGTGTGTCTTGCATACTTCGGCAACTGATTTCTTGATGAAAATCTCCATTCTTTGAGATATGTCTTAAAAGTCAACATGGATCAAACTTTCGGAAACAGAACTTTCAAATATTCTGCAATATCACATTTGTTTGTGGTGAAGTCATATATGATGCAAAAATCAATGAAAAAAATAACAATCCAAAGATACTAATATTAGATATAGTAAATTTATACTATGCTGTATACGACGCATTTCAAGGAGTTACCTCTCATCAGCAGCATTAAAACCGAAACATTTGGAAGACCAAAAACCAAACTTATATTAAACAAGAAGTACTCAACCAAAAATACCGAATTAGGGAGCCAAATTTCAGCTAAGGAGATCTACCATGTGCAATACAAGGAATGAACCCTTAGTATTTCTATTATTTTTGAATTTTGCTAAATACTGGTAATTTCTGTAACAAATCAATGAATAATCATGTCAGACAATTCTGACGACTGGGTTGGCAAATACCCTCGGGGACCTAGGGTCCACCAGCAGAGGCATCATCCCAGGAGTTTCAAAATAACAATCCAAAGATACTAATATTAGATATAGTAAATTTATACTATGCTGTATACGACGCATTTCAAGGAGTTACCTCTCATCAGCAGCATTAAAACCGAAACATTTGGAAGACCAAAAACCAAACTTGAAATTCACACGAAAATTGGAAAATCAGCTCTTGTATAATATTTTTGACATTTCATCAGTGGAAACGACAATAATTTATTACGACTATTGGAAACACAAGGAAGTGTAATACATTTTACTTTCATTTTAAAGAAACATTTGAAATATTCCCCAAAAAAAATACTTACAGTTTGAAAAAAGACACACAGTAGTCATTTTCATTCATCTATTGGCATCTTGGCAATTTTTTTATAGAATATTATTTATGTAGTTTGAATTATAGTTTATATTTAAGAGATTTTTGGGATTTCAGTTATCTTCACATTATTATTAAATTGAACCATTTGGAGCACATATATCTTTTCTGAAGATTATTCAGGGACCTCTATTTGTACTTCTGTTTACATTTAGTCTTGATCACCTTTAATTTCTAAGTCACTATGTATGATGGTATTCATTGTTAATTTTAAAATATATGACTGTGTGCTATTTTGTAGATAAATTCTGACTCCATTACTAAATAATTCACAATAATTACACCCTTTCTGTCTTAATCAATACACCCAAGTTATAAATCTGTTTCCATTGGGAATATTAAGACATATAAAGCAGATTATTTTCCAAACGTTATGTTTTTGTGATAACAAGCAGAAATCTGACCAGTTCTTAATTTATTTTATATCTATATATCTTGTATTATAAGTTGTATTGTGCATAATATCAGTTTTCATTTAAACTTCAGTAAAACTGACATAAAAAATATAGACAGAGCTGAAAATGCAGAAAAAAAGCACTGTACTTCTGAAACCATGAAATGTATTCAAAAAGACTCAGCTGTTTCATGTTTTAACTAATATTTTAAAATAAGCCATACAATTAGCATTTACTAAATTGATGGTACCAATTAAGTATGACCCCAGTGTGATAAGATCTACGGCAAAAATGTGTCATATACTAAATAAACAAATGACAATAACATGTTGAACTGGCTAAAGGTATATAAACTTCTAATTTGAGAAAGTGAGAGTCACTTACATGTTTAGAGAATTACTTTTTGTTTCAGAACTATTGTACAGAAAAATTCTACAGATACTGGAGAAGTGATATATCAGTTAAAAATTGATCCACAAGGACTGTTATTTATATATCGAACCGCTTCATCTGTTAATATAACAGTAACTGTTCCTGAAATCCTACCTCCAAAAACATGGACACATTTAGCAATACAGGTAACTAGTCATTGGTTCATGGTCTGGAGAAGATTTTCCTTTCATTAATTTTGTTCGTGAATTTTGTCCTAAAATTCAAGTTAATTTTACAAAAGGTACATCTTCCTTAAAAGCTCACTTGGACTTCAATTTACATATATTTATCAGCATGCAAAAAGTAACAAAGCTTGCTTATGTTTTTTTTTTAAATATATCTGGTAGTTCCTTTAAACATTTAAAGCTTACTGTATTTTTAAGAATCCTCTTGATGAATCTGGTATTTTCATATATATCGAGTTTTAGGATTCATCTTAATATGTCAATTTTCAACTTAAAAATTTGGGAAAACTAATGGAAAACAAATACCGGTATTCACGGTATTTACCTACAATGTATGGTATCTTGTAATTTACCCAAATATATAATGGAAGAGGATTCATTATTAATGGGGATTTCCAACAGAAAAATCCAGTTATTTAGTTTGGTAATTTACATGAGGAGCTTCCAACAGAGATGCAGGAAAACCTGATTTTCTGATAATTTTACAGCTCATTTTTGGTTTCAAATAGTATAAAAATGATTTACGAAAAATTGTCTTACTTGTAAATTTATAGGCATTTAAGACAACAATCAGCTTCTACATAAATGGAATTGGTCCTGGTTACCTAGCAACATATACCATGGAGGTATCTGGTCCCCTGTTTGATGGAGATGGTACATTGAGGATAGGACAAGATCTTCTAGGTGGTGAACAGTTTATTGGAAGACTTCAGGATTTCTTTGTATATTCAACAACTTTATCTAACAGGTTTGTTTATTTTAAGATATACGATTTGTAATTTTTTTTTATTAGGTTTCAGATATATAGTTTTCTAGGGGCTATCAAGTACTTTGTTGTAACTACAACAGAAATGATCAAAAGCCTTTCACCACTTTGTTTCCGAGTTAAAATCCATCTTGTGGTAAGATGTGTTAAATTACTACCTTAATAGACCAAAGTTATAAGTTTTCCAAAATTAAAAATACATCTTCAAAAGTGCAAGACCAGTTTATCTCTGACACTCAAGGATAAAATTTCCTATCTCAAGGACTGCTCAAGCCTGAGATGACAGAAATCTTACCCATGTGTGTCAATCTTGCTCTGGGTTTTATAAAGCCAACATATTTTTTCTAGCTGCTGCTGCATCTTGGCCAAAATGTTGGGCTATTTTAACTTGTAACGTTTTTTAGCTCACCTGGCCGAAAAGGTAAGATCTTCTCTGAAACCATTTTGCCAATTGTTGCCCCTGAATTGTTCATTTTAAGGAAATTTTGCAGATTTAGGTTATTATCTTGAATATTATTATAGATCAAGACAAACTGTAAAAATATTCAACACAGTAAGATCTACAAATAAGTTAACATGACCAAAATCGTTAATTGACCCCTTGTTGGAGTTTTTGCCCTTTTAAGTCAATTTTTCACATTTTTTTCATCATCTTTGTAAACTTTAAAAAAATTTTCTCCTCTGAAACTACAGGATCAATTTCATCCAAACTTAGGCTGAGAGATCCTTAGGGTATCTAGTATAAAGTTTATATTTTATTTTCTTGTCCATCGAGATACATGGCTGCCATGGCTGAAAATAGAAGATATACCTGAAATTTTCAGACGAATCTGTAAACCCATTTTTGGGTTATTGCCCCTGAATTGTTATATTTAAGGAAAATTTTGCAGGTTTAAGTTATTAATTTCAATATTATTATGGATAAAGACAAACTGTAAACAGCAAAAATGTTCAACATAACTTGAAATAAATTAAGTGGTAGCTGTACAAGTAAAATGGAGGGTCAGGGGTCAAGGTCATGGGAAAAGTCAATAACAACCAATAAAAAAGTCCCTAGCAACCATATATATTTGGGTTAAGAACCCTATAACTTACCTGTACATGTCAAAAAGAAAGTTCAAGAGTCAAGGTCATAAAAAAGTCCATAGCAACCAATGAAAAAGTTCCTAGTAACCATTTATATTTAGATTCAGGACCCTATATTATAGCTATAAAAGTCGATATGGAGGCTCAAAGGTCAAGGTTGTTGAAAAAAAGCATAGCAACTGATGAAAAAGCCCTAGCAACTATATATATATTTATATATTGGGTTCAGGATTCTTTATTTTAGCTGTAAAAGTCAATATTAAGTCGAAAAAATGTGACAATTTACATTATATAGCTAAAATCATCATTGATGCAAGATGCAAACAAAAAATAACAGGTGAGCGATTCAGGCTCTTGGGAGCCTCTAGTTGTGTATTGTTATTGTTCAGCCTTTGTGTTTTACACATCTAAGTAATTCTCTGCCCTTTTAACAGCTCCATATACCCCTTGTATTATAGTTTCATAGATTTCCTGGTTTTGCACTTTTGAAGATGTTGTATTTTTAAATTCTGGAAAACTTGTAACTCTTGTCAATTAAGGTAGTACATTTGTAATTGAACACATCTTTTGTGTTGTTTGATCCTTTTTCTCACCTATTCAGTGTATAAAAATTAAGGAAAATGGGGCTTTTATGCAGTTTCAGCCAGGAGCATTTAATAAATCAAGATTTTTTAATGGAATTACAGGGAAATACAAGAGATTTATAGTGGGTTTTTACCAATGTTACGAGTACAGACTGAATGTCGCTGTCAACCATCACATCCCAGAGTGAGGCTGGATAAGACACACTACTGTATCCCTAATGGCGTAGCTGAAAACAGTGGTGATGTTCTCCTCCGACTCAATGATGAAGCACACTTTCTGGAGTTTATCAATGATGGGGACAGTAACAGTATATGGATATCTAAATTCCAGAATGAGGTTGAGATTACAGTGGAATTTGGTGATGTTTTCCAGGTAATAAATTGTGTATAGATAATATCAGGTAGTTGTAGATAAAACTTAATGCAACAGTTACAGATGTACACATGATAAATATGCAAACAAGTAACACTTCATTAGCAGAATAAAAAACTTGAAATCTAGCAGTTATTTAAAAGAAAAGACAAAAACAATTGTGATTCTACGTACAAAGAGTTGGATCAATACATTTAGATTTTGATTTTATTTCTTCCTTTAGAATTTATTTATACAATGACTCAAACATATCTTATTAATGAGAAGAAGCAGAAACACTTTTTTTATCAATTAAGGGGGTACAAAACACCTAAGGGAGTTAACTCTTTAAAAATCAGCTGAATGTTTTAATCACATACTATTACTAAAGAGAAATCAAGGCTTCTCAATGATCAAAATTAGTGTTTGTCTAACTGCTATATATCCATTGAAATTATTCCTGTAAATTATGTGGTTCAAATTTCTTGAAATTTTTATATTTTTGTCAACAGGTCAATGTAAATATTTAGTCAAAATTTTATGAAAATTAAACAAGCCAAATCTATTTTAGTCAGAGTGTTGGGTATCCCCTTAATATACAGTAGAACCTTGGTAGCTCAAACTCGAACGGACTGCATGAATTAGTTTGAATAATGTATGGTGTTTGAGTTGTTGATTGCAAATAATATGGAATATTCACTTGCATGACTAAAACAGTGGTTCGAGAAATGGGTGGTATTGAAGCAATTTGGGTTCGAGGCTCGGAGATTTGTCTGTATGAGGAAAAATTATAGAACTTTCATTACTTTATCTAGATAATAACAGTTTTGTAAATTATTATTTGTAGGTCTTCTATGTAGTATTGCAGTTCTATAGTCCTCAGCCAAAAGCCATCACTATCGAGAGGAAACAGAATTCTACATCTGAGTGGACATTGTGGCAATATTATGCCGAGGACTGTCAACAGTACTTCAGTCAGCCAAATAATGGACCACTGGTCACGCCAACCTCTGTCAACTGTTTACAGTTTGATGCGTCAGTATCTTAATGTGACAGAAATTAACAATTTTTAGTTTAACTAAATTTATTTATATTAAAAAATTCCAAAGTATGATACTGTGGTAGTTTATAAGTGCTGCATATTATATGCATTAGATGTATTAAAATTTGATTTCCTTGACAAAAATTTGTGTGTTCTATTACACTTGTAATGTCAAATCAGATTTTTTAACCATCAGTAATTTATCATACTCAGAAGGACAAATAGACAATAACAGTGCATTGACTTGACATAAAATTGATATACGGATGAGGCTTAGAATCAGATGAAAATGTGAGGGTCACCCGAGCAGTTTTCCTGATTTGTGCCAAATTTTATGTCAAGTAAGTGCACTGTTATTGTCTTTATACTGCAATCTTTGGTGACTGGTTGATATTACTACCAATTTCAAATGATTTAAAACGTTTCTTACCCTCAATAGGTCCCAATTCATTTTGTGGGAGAACTCACCTTTTCAAAGATCGATGAGCAGGTGTACCATTGATAATCACATAAGAATATTTAAAATAAAGGACATTTGGCTGCAAAAATATTTTTCAACAATAAAAAATTAGTAACAAGTATTGAAATTTTTTCTAATGATTGAAATCAATAAGTTTGTTTATTTCAGTCCTGTCAATCAGGTCAAGTAGGTGTGGCCTAAATGTGACTGTATATCACTTGTAAATATACTGTCAAGGCATTTTGACTGCTCAAATAGAACAATGGCAGTATAAATAAGTTTTAAGATCCTATCAACAAACATATACCCAGATATATATAATAAGACATAACCTGTAATATGTTTTATGCTACTCAGTTTTTCTGTATAATAACTGTTTTATATTTTCCAGTAATGAGATATGTTACTTAGTTTCTGGACACCTCAGTTCGTAAAATGGACTTTTCAGAATTTGAATACATTGTGTAGTCACTTGGGTGAAAGATGCAATGAGCTAAGTCGTAACTGAAACAATTATACTTACCTAATTGTGTTTAATCACGTCTTCCAGAGAAACAAAAAAATTCTGCCTATGGAATTTTCAGTGTAAAAGGGAGATAACTCTTCCTATGAGATTTATAAAATTAAGTATAACAACCCCATGATGCATGAAATATGCACAAAGTGCATTAAAAATATCTAAAATACAGTTTACAAATTTTAGGATAGGTCTGAGATGATAAATACAAATGATTAATTTTTCTATTAGAAATTCCCCATTTTTAGAATCATTTATGAGGTATACAAACATAACCTTCAAAAAACGACTTTACATTTTTTATGTTTTCTTGGACGACTCAATAAGGTTAATTAAGCAAAAAAAAAGATTATCTAATAATTCTAACGGTTAGACTTTAAAAATGCAGAAAAATCCATTTTATGTACTGAGGTGTCCAGACTGTAGAAAAACAAATAAATTTTAGGATCCTATCATCACAGCCTATACCCAGACCAGCCTGTAATAAGTTTTATGCCACTCATGCTACTCATCTTTCCTTTATAATGACTATTTTATATTTTTCAGCAATGAGATACCTTACTCAGAGGCACAGATAAGTTTTAAGATCCTATCAACCGAGCCTATACCAAGACCAGCCTATAATAAGTTCTACGAGACACCAGAACTAATGGATTTTGCTGAAGCATCAACAGTAAAGATCAGATTACAAGATCATTATTATGCCAACCATTTCAGACATGAATTCTTTGGAATTTCTGAGTTCATTGTTACTGGAAGGTAAAATAAGTTATCTAAATTGGAATGAAAGATATAACTAAATTCTAATTTGTTTTCTCAAACATTGTATCATATCATTTAAGCATGCATAAACAATGGTTAGAAGAAAAATCATATCTCTATTAAATCCTACATATACTGGATGTCTGTTTAAAGTGAACATAGTTCTGAGTCTAATCTGTTAAAATATATACCTATAAAATATCTGTAAACTAGTCCTGCTTATCATGCCCAGCAGTATTCAGATCATTATATTGTTCAAAAATTTAGCGGAATTTTTTTCAACCCACCCTGACTATATCCGTACTTACTCTCTTCAATTGATCAAGACTACCACTGCAATTTTTTTACTATCTACCTTGCCATTTATATTTTTTCTATGAAGTACGTTTACATGTACTTATCGACACCCACGTCAAATAATTTTTTGTTTTGTTTACATTTTATGTACAGACTCAGTCTTGCTCTGGGTTTCAAAGAGTCAACACCTTTTTATTTTAATTTTTTACATGCTCGTGATCAAGACCATAATGGTCGAAAGGTTGGATATTTTTAACATTTTAGTTTGTTGTTTTTCTTTTATGATTTTATACTTGGTTTTGTTCAACTTGTGTATTTCATACATTTTAGTTGCTTTATGCCCCTTTTGACAGCTCACCATTTCCATTTATATTTTTGTTATCTATTGTCGCATGAGCTCTTTCGTAACATACTTAGTTTTTTATTATATTGTCACATGATTTATACTTTGATAAGAAATTTATACAGTTGTTGACAAAACTATGCTTACTATAGATTATTGTTGCATTTCTTTATACTATCCAAGTATCCATCCACACATTTATGTTGAGAAGGACGTCAGAAATCAAATAAAGAAGACGACTAATGATAATGTGTTTACTACTGTTTTGGCAAGTGTCATCAAATTTCATGATTTATGTGAACAATTGAATAAATGATAGCAATTTTAGAAATCAGTACATGTAATAAAATACTTTTTTCAAAATATCTTAACATAAGATGCTATTTTCTTATTTACCAGATGTGATTGTAATGGCCATGCAGACAATTGTGACACCAGCAGCCTTCCATACAAATGTAACTGTACAGCAGATAGCAACACTGAAGGGAATAAGGTAGAAAATAATGATATATGTTTATTCTTGATGATTTCCAAAACAAATCAAATATGACCACACATATACAAAAAGATATGAATAAATATAAATTAAATTAACTACAATCCAAAATGTTTGCATACCGTGGACATTTCTGCTTGGAAACTTGAAAACTTGGGAAACTAAAAAACAATGAAATAACCAAATAGATATCAACAAAATCTGGGTTAGATCAAATTTGCTCTTATTAGTTGAAACCCTACTTATAACATGTATAACAGAATTCAAAAATTTATCAAATGAAAATTTCTTGCTAAACTATATGCTTACTGCCTGTATTTTATTTTCTTGATCTGAATACAATTTTGAAAAAATAAAATACACTAAAATAACAGCAGCTATCTCCACTTTAAAGTTTTTTCCTTAAAAGTTAAATATTTTTTTTTTATATTTATTTTATTTTTTTTATTTTCCATTATAGCGAGCACAGCGAGCACTATAGAAGCATGTTCATTTTCTAAATATGGATCATTTAGAAAAGTCTTTGTTTAATGGGGCAGCCATATTGTGCTACATACTAAGGCAAGAAAAAGTTTTGTTTGCTGGAACGGAAATAAGGGAAATAACATGCTTTTATAATTTTAGAGTCAGAATTGTGATACCGGAAATGAGTTTCTGGAAAGGGCTAATTAGCTGTGCTCACATCATTGGCCACGCCAACAGCATATTATAATTATACACATTTATAGAGTACCATGGTACCAAGCATATATAACATGTCAAATATACAATAAAAGATATTACATATTAAGATAAAAGTTATATGATTTTGGAAAAGTATACATTATCCATATTTTTTAGAAAAAAAAAATCAGATATAAGAATTTGTTATACAGTTTTATAATTAAAATAAAAAAAAGAAATTAGGTTAAAAAAACCAAAACATTACATTACCAGTTCATTTTAAAGGGTAGGATGCAAAGAGTGTATGTGATTGGTGAATTTTTTTCCAACAAACTCTTGTCATGCATATATATTCTAAGTACAAAAAGAAAACAAAAATAGCAAAATTGTCAGGGTGCCCTATGATTTTGTTTTTAAAAATTCTATAACACATAAACAGACATAATTAAAGTTAAATATTTAAGTTTGAGTGGCTGATTTTACACTTTTTTTATTCTGGTTTTTCTTTTGCTGAAGGTGGACAAGTTAAATCCAGGTGAGCGATACAGGCTCTTGAGAGCCTCTAATTTTATTATGATTTTTCTTTTGAGTATCATTAAAACAAAAAATTTCATTAAACAATTCAAATAAATTAATCCATAGTAAGAATTCTTTTCTTGGAATTAAAATCCTTGTATTTCAGTGTGAGAAATGTAAACCATTATACAATAATAAAGCCTACAAGATGGGTGACCTAGTTAACAACTATAACTGCAAACCTTGTGAATGTCACGGTCATGCAGATAGCTGTATCTATGACAACACCCTTGACCTTTTCCCAGACAATCATGATCTTGGAGGTGGAGGTGTTTGTCAGGGATGTAAACACAACACTGCTGGACAGTTTTGTGAAACCTGCATTACATATTACTACAGACCTGTTGGGAAAAGTAAATATGATATTGATGTCTGCTCAAAATGTAATTGTCTGCAGGCTGGAGTTGAAGGATCAAATTTGGATTGCATAAAGGTATTAACCTTATAATTATTAACCTGTAATATTCATAAAGTTGCTGATAGGGCTTGAAAAATAAATGTTGAGAAAGATTTTTATGTTACTGCAAATTTAGATATTAATAGAATAGAATAGAATACTTTATTAAATACCGATTCTGGGCCCCTTTCTGGCATGTAACATTACAATAATCAAAATGAACAATATATAAATGAATACTGTATTTTCCTGCATGCTTATAGGTCGAGATTTTTTACTTTAAAATGACCATTTTACCATTATAAGTCTATGGAGAAAGTCCAGAAAATACAGAAGATACATAAATAACTAAATAGCCTTCTAAAATAGAAGGGAAAATATCACTATATATACATATTAGTCATTGGAACGAAAGTTTCTACTTATTTCAAAACAAGTGTATAGATATTTTGACATTGACATATTAACACTTTTCTGATTTGCAAGAAATCAGTCAAAGAAATTGATCAGATTTTGAAAGAAGCCAAAAATTTTTGTTTTCAGTACCCACTTGTTCTAAAAGCACTTTTCTTTCCCTTTCATGAATAGGATATTCCATCAAAAATGAAATTCATCTTCAAGTTGAATTAATATGATATTTTTTTTACTGCAAAAAATGTATAAGCATTGTAATACTGGCATTTTTGTTCCTGCTTGTAATGTTCTATTACAAATTGCAGAAGTATATAGGTGTACTTCAAAAAGAACCTTTGTATTTAATTTTACTTGTCAACTGACGATCACCAATTCCTTTTCAACATTTACAGAGAAGTCTTGAGCAATACTCTCTTTAATACAGGATAGCCATTTTTTGCCCCACCCTCCATGCTCTAGCATTATTAACGTGGACCATCATCACAAATAGTGTCATTAGGGAGTCCCAAGTTTTATCCCTGAAATCTCATCCCAGACTGGAATGAAACAAGAAACACTTGGATTCATAGCCACTGCATCAAATTGTCCTAACAATTTATCAATAGGTCATATATATATATACAGTCAGTGTATATAATTATTCCCCACGTCCGATTTTCCCATTGGTTTCTATATGAATTCAAAAAGTTTCAAAAAATTATGGTGAAGTAATTTCCCACACCAACATTCATGAATCTTTCACTGTCAGAAAGAGAAATGTTTCATTGTTTATTTGTGTATGTATTTCAGATTCCTGGTTTATGAGTGACAATTAATTAGTTACAGAGAAAATTGAGATGTCAGATTTTCTCTATCTATATATATTCGACATATTTTTTTTTACGTCATAAAATAATTTTGTGCTTAAATCATTACAATTCAGAAGTCTAGAATGGCAAAAATATACATAAATAAACGAAATAACTGGAAAGTATTTTCTTTCTGATGGTGAAAATTTCATGAAAAATTGGTAGTGAAATGACTTCACAATAATGTTTTGAAAATTTGTGAATTTGTATAGAAACCTACAGGGAAAATTTGAGGTGTTGAATAATTATTTCCACTGACTGTACATTTGTTCAATTTGAACGGTCTGAATTGCTTTGGTATATTATTAAAGTATTTTCTATTTCACAGGATGGTGGTCAATGTGTCTGCAAGGTGTTTGTTGAAGGTAGACAGTGTGACACATGTAAACAAGGCCATTTTAATTTACAATCATCCAATCCTGAGGGCTGTGACAATTGTAGTTGTGTTACTAATGGAACAAGAAATGGAGATATCACATGTCATCCAACCACTGGTGTTTGTAATTGTAAAAATAATGTTCGCAGTAGGTATTTCACAACGTGAAAAGTTATTTTTGTCTTTAAATTATGTATGAATTTCATAATGGCTTCTTCAACAACAAAAAATAGAATAATTATGTTATTGGAGAATATGTGATCAATATATGTACATGTTTGGATAAGAAAAAAGTTATCATTTGGTGTTTAAAAAGAGCACTACATTTTTATTTATGATTTTAACTTATGACATTGAAAAAAGTTAGTTAATTCATACTGCTAAAAAAACTTCTTATTTTTCCATTTCACAAAAAACTAGATATCAGATTGCTTTTAGATCTTATTATATTTTTATCAATAAGGAATGCGTACAAATGTATATTTGATAAATTGATCTGTTTTCAGATGACAAGTGTGATGCTTGTAAACATGGGTACTATAACCTTACAGATGAAAACTCCCTTGGTTGTACCTCATGTGATTGTAACCCCATGGGGACTCTCTCCCCATTTTGCAACCCTACCACTGGACACTGTCCTTGTAAAGACAGAGTTGTTGGCAGGAGATGTGATGTATGTGCTGAGGGTTACCATGACTTCTTTGGAGGATGTGTACCTTGCCAGTGTAATGTTCGGGGGACTGTTCCAGGGACTGTCTGTGACCCAGTTTCTGGACAATGTGTGTGTAAACCAAACGTTCAAGGTCAGACATGCAATGAATGTGTCGACGGAAGTTTTGCCTTTGGCGGATCTACAGACAAAGGTTGTAACGATTGCATATGTGAACTTGCAGGTACGGTCAACAGTTCACTTGTTTGTGATAAAGTAACAGGAAATTGTTTATGTAAGGAAAATGTTGATGGAATGTCATGTAACCAGTGCAAGGCTAACACATTTGGACTGAATATTACTGATCCACAAGGATGTCAGTCATGTGATTGTGATCCTTCTGGAACACAGAACGGGGATAACACAACATCAGCTGACTTGTCATGTGACCAGAACACAGGACAGTGTACATGTCTGTCATACAGATTTGGAAGAAGGTGCGATGATTGTGTAAAAGGTATGCGTATATCATAATTTTGTAATATATATTATAAGAATAGATTTTGAGCTGTGCAGATTTTATGTTTAAGAACTATACACCCAAAAGTAAACCTTAATGTTTCTGAGCAAGAGAAAACGTTTTACTTTTATTTGATAAGTAATTTGCTACCTATCATGATTTTTTCTTGCTTTTTATGCCCCACCCACGAATGTTGATGGGGCATATCAGTTACCCTTGTCCGTCCGTATGTACATTAATACATCTGAACTATGTGGTTAAGTTTTGCATTTTCGTTCATTTCTTTGGAGCTAAGCATAGTGTATCAATGAAACTTCATCAGTGGATATGCTTTGGGTAGTAAAAGCAGTCATACAATAATTGGGTCATTATGACGTACATTTTATGCTTGAGCGACTCTGGTTTAGTTTTGCAATTAGGTCCAGTTCTTTGGAACTAAGCATTGTGTATCAATGAAACTTCATCAGTGGATGTGCCTTGGTTAGTACTGAGCAGTCATACAATAATTGGGTCATTATGACCTACATTTTATGCTTGAGCGGCCCTGGTTAAGTTTTGTGTTAGGTTCATTTCTTTTGAACTAAGCATAGTGTATCAATGAAACTTCATCAGTGGATAGACCGCCTCGGTGGTCTCGTGGTAGCGTGCTCGCCCCGAGTGCTGAAGGTCGCCGGTTCGATGCCCGGCTGAATCAAACCAAAGACATTAAAATTGGTATTTGCTGCTTCTCCGCTCAGCACGCAGCATCTAGGAGTTACATGTAAGAGCAAAGACTGGTCGGCTCGGAGTCAGTATAATGTGTCCAAGTGAGGTGATATGTCTTCCTGCGGACAGTTACCTCGTGAGCTAGCACATTAAAAATCTGACTTAGCGTATCGGTCTAGTACAAAGCAGGGATCATATTCATTATCATATCAACATGTTCTCGTCCTGATAGACACCTGGTTGCCACTGGACGTTAAACAATAATTCATCCATCCATCCATCATCAGTGGATGTGCCTTGGTTAGTACTGAGCAGTCATACAATAATTGGGTCATTATGATCTACATTTTATGCTTTATCAACTGGTTAAGTTTTGCATTTAGGTTCATTTCTTTGGAACTAAGCATAGTGTATCAGTGGATATGCCTTGAATAGTACTGAGCATTCATACATGATGGCATACATTTTAGGTGGGGCATCCATATCTTACAGACACAATTTCCTGTTTATAATGTTTTTAAAATACACAGTTTACATATTTTCAAGAAAATATATATTGTACCTTGTACTTGCATCGGTTTTTATATTAATGACTGTATATCTTTAAATTCATGTTCTCATAGTGAATAAATGAATAGATTTGTCAACATAGCAGTAAGTATGTAAATTAAGATTACCAATTACCAATTAGATGTTTTGATTTAAAGGTACAATTTAGTTTCAGCAACCAGATATTTCCACTTCGTATAGTTTAGAGAGCCCACTTTCAGATTCGTCTTTTCGAATTGTACATCCAATGTATAGGTGTCCAGTTGGTCCAAAACAAAGAGAATATGGAGCTATAATACCAATTTTTTTTGTATTGTTATGTGTTAGAAATTGACCACCACTGTTTAGTATATGCAATGCGTCACAACGTGCATCCGCTACTATAATGTTATTTCTCTCTGTGACAACTATTCCCGTTGGCGAGAAAGGAGTGAATCTTGTATTATTAATGCCAGGATGTCCTTTATATATTTGTTTTACACATCCTCCCTTTTCTAATATCACCAGCCTTCCTCTAGCATCAGGATATAATCTATCAATGACACAAATATAACCATCTGTGGTACTTGTAATGCCGGCAGGATACGTAAATATAGGTTTATTATTCTTATCAAGCTCATACATCTTCTCCTGTTTGCCATCTTTATTGAGAATGACTACGGTTCGTCTTCCTTTAGAAAATGACTCCCCTGCAGTTCCAGCAGCTACTATAATTTTTCTGTCTTTTGTAATATGGATAACAGTAGGATGAAGTGGAGCTACACTGTATTTTGAATTTGTAAAAACACTAGAGCGACCTATTATTTGCTTTATTGTGGAATCGCCATCAGAAAAGAGAAGGTCATTTGATGGAAGTACAGACAAACCATTGCAGTTTGTTATGAAAGAGGATAAAATCTTAAGCCTTTTCCTTTCTGGTTTTACTTTTAATAGTGTATTCATATCTGTAATCCATAAAGCATCACTAATGCAAACAGATATGTTGAACACAATCTC
This sequence comes from Mytilisepta virgata, assembly GCA_028015205.1. Lineage (NCBI taxonomy): Eukaryota > Metazoa > Mollusca > Bivalvia > Mytilida > Mytilidae > Mytilisepta > Mytilisepta virgata. The sequence goes on along the minus strand of CM051518.1, from coordinate 53,882,924 downwards.
CAGGCAAGTCTGATATTCTTGAACAATTTTAACTTCAAGTTTACTTATGCCATTTTTTGTAAATGATTTGTCTTCAACAGTGGCAGGATTATTGATAAAAGATGTTAAATTGGCACCAGTTTCTAACCCTGAAAATAAAAAATTCAGGTTTTGAAAAGTTTGAATTTACACCTGATTTAACAAATATATATAAAATTAGTTGTTATCATCATCATTTTCTCTTTGCCAGCAACAAATAATTGCAGTAACATGGCTTTTCTTGATATGGCATCTGCAACAGCATCAAGTTTTCTTAAAACTTAATAAAGAAAAATCCAAAAATAAGTTCAAAAATATTTTCATAGGGTTGGAATTTTCTTCTTTTTTTTCTATTCAAATTTTTGTGTCAATTTTTTACACTGAAGTCATATTGCATTGACTTCATTTTATTATCCAAACAAATATATTTGGTCACTTTTTTACCAAAAACAGAAATAGAGTCAACTGTATTCAGTTTGAGATAACAGGAGTTTGAGATATCAGGAGGAAATATAGTGCAAAGTTTAATCTAGGGAACAAAACATTACTTTGAGATATCAGGAGTTTTGAGATAATGAGAGTCAACTGTATATTTGTAGAAAGGATCCCACAGACTATGTATATACTTGAGTTGTGTATAGACTTATGCAGAATGAGTAATTAAATATGCTTGCACATACCCCTTCTTCTATATTATACCTAGTTCCAACGTAAACTATGTAATCATAGTCCACTTCACAGTTTTGAGAACATTTTGAGAAAGGACTGGAAAAGTTATTTGAGGTTGAATTTTAAATTTGATTTACTGATTTTTACTTCATCTGGCCAAAGACTAGTGTGACCTATTGCCATTTCTTGGTATCATACCTCTGACTGGTCATTAACTTTTTTACATTTAAATCTTCTTCTTTAGAACATCTTAACAGAATTTGATCAAACTTGGCAGAGATGTTTTTTGTGGGGTCCTCCCTTATTGTTGTTATTTTGATGCCATTTGGTTAAGACACATGGCTGCAAAAGCCTTTTCTAATATCTGATTGGGTGAACTTTGAAAAACTTTTTTTTAGAACAGTTTACTCGATTGAACCCAAATTTTACAAATATAGTTCTATAAGGGCCCTTAACAAGTAGCCACTGACGACTTTGGATTATTGGACATTAGACCCTGTGGAAAAATGCATTAACAATTCCTGTTATGAAGAACAGTTCAACAAATTGATAAAAAGCTTGGTGGATATATGAGAACACGAATAATTCTAGTAATTTAGCTGCGATTCTACCAACTAACATGGCTGCAAATCCACAAAAGGGACTTTTCTGATTGGTTAATTTAAAAAATCTTCTTCTCTGAAACTAAATGAGACATAGATCTGGAACTTGTCATAAATGTTTATTGCCAGTTACTACCCAAATGATGTTACTTTATTGCCATCAGAAATTCAAAACTGCTGCCAGTGTTGGACTTTGTTATCACTGGACCCTAAGGGAAATGTGCAGTCATCTCTTTTTATCTCAAAATCCTTCATAGCCTGATGAACAATTTGAGATAGAAGAAGTACAACATAAAATGAGTTGACAATTTTCCTAAATACAAAGGGGAGGTAATTATATAATTTGCTACATATCTATTTGGGTTTATGGAGCAAAAAAAATTGTTTACATGTACTGTTGAGACCTGAATGTATTTATTCATGTTCAGATACTTATATAATGCATGGAAAAGGTATTCAGTATAACATTTTATATTTGTTTTCAATGACAGAAGAGTTTGGAGGAAAGTTGATTACAACAGATAAAAAAGACTCAACAGTTTACAAATAAATCATTAAGTTGATTAATTGTTGATTAAAAACCTTTACAGATAAATTAACACTAATTAATGTACTCTCAGTGAATTGTTTTCAATAGCACAATAAATCAATAGATGCCGATTGTCTGAATTACCAGAAATAAAACTTACATGCGAATACCAAGTTGATGGTTTGACAGAGAATAATTATTTTAACATAAGAAATTTGAATTTGATTTGGGAAACAAAATTTAGCTCAGGTTATAAGAAAACAACAAAAGATTCAATTCATCTGAAAGTTTGACTCCAGCGGGTTTAAGATAATGAGAGTCAACTGACTGGACATAGCTAACATTGACCATGGGTGTTTCTCTTTTCTAATTGGTTACCTTGATACCAAATTTGTACTAAAATGGCAAATAAAAACGAGATGAGCGATTCAGGCTCCTCTTACTCTGAGCCTCTAGTTGATGTTGAAGAGAAATATTTTGATAAAAAAAAATTTTTTGAGATTACCGGTACTCTATTTTTATATTGTTCCTTTTATAAAGCACCTTTTTAATTTAGTTCATAATATTAAAAGGAGATATACTCAATATACCAAACCTGTCTCATCTCTGATTTCCATAACAGTATGTGTAACACTATGTTGAGAATTGGCATCTGTGTTTTACTTGCTTTTCTCGCACAAAAATGAATTGCATTCAACACACTTCCATTTCCTTATATATTCCAATTTACAAATTTGACAAAAATTGTCTGGAATGCTGGCCATTTAGATGCAGAATAACACATTTGATCATTTTAACATTATTTAAAATTGGATATAGAATTTTCCCAGTATTTCCACTTTCATTTTCATTAGTTCATTATCTAGGACACTTTTGTCCATGAATGACAATATTGATTTTTTTATCGCTTTGTTGAATGGTCTTGTTTACATTTTGATAATTTAATTTCAAATGGTTGGTTTTTCTTCTATATCTTGAATCACTGATGTGTAACCATTAAGATATTTAAAACTGTATAACAGTCAGCAGGGACGGGGATTTTAAGTTTTTAAGTGTTTATTGCCGAGTGATTTTTACCTGCCAAACACTTCTATCCTGAATGTCCTTTTGTTCATTGTATGACAGATATAAATGTCAAATAATATTTAATTAATTATTGTATAGCAACATAATATTCCATGATGAATGTAACCAAAACCATGTAATATTCTACTTTATTGCAATTCATGCTAAAAGATCTTGCTATACAAAAAGAGGGTTATTGCATTAATGTTGAGAAATATTGTCCCTTGCAAAATATCTTTATATTTCCTATCAGATTGATTTTGGGTTTCCCATAGCAAAGTATAGCCTTTTCTATAATTACATATGGGGATGTTTGTGAACACAAAATATTTTTTTTACAATTTACATTTGAATGAAACAAATCTTGACAGAATTGCTGTATAGATAGGACTTTTTTTTCACATAGGGAATTCTTCCATTAACATGTTCAGGTTAACTTACATATGCCACATCACTCTATGATATATTCCACTGTATGCTTACTGTATGCATCACACTTCTATTTAATGAAGAATGACAAGAAATGTAAAATGGGGGGGGGGGATATGCTTTTGTATCAGAAACAATGATTGTTTTGTCTAGATTGTCACAACTGTACATTTTTGTAGATTACTATATAAACCGAGCACCAGGAGGTGGGTGTAACCAATGTGGATGTGACAGTAAAGGGACATTACTCCTTACACACTGTGATTCAAAGACAGGACAGTGTTACTGTAAACAGCAAGGGTCAGGGGTCACAGGCAGAGCTTGTAATGAATGTTTTGACAAGTTTTTCAGTTTCAACAGTAAAATTGGAAAGTAAGTTTAATTTGTGATTTATAAAGTATTTCACATGAAAATTCTCACTATCATTGTCGTCAGAAAATGCAATATTATATTTAGATATAGATTCTACAACGAAGACCAGTTGATTATGAAATCTCTCAGCTTGAGATAATTAAATTTTCATATTTAAACTGTGACACTTCTCCGAGCAGTTTAAAAAATGAAAATTTAATTATCGAGAGTAGATAAATTTCATAATTAATCCCTCAAGAGTTTTAGAATCTTTTTCTCTAATGACATTGTAAAGATCTTCCGAACATTTTTTTGTGGGAAATTTCACGAGCATTTATTATCCAACGTGCGGTGATATCAGAACTAATCAAATGGGTCAAGAGATGTATAAATGCGTACAGAATTAGGGAAGACTTATTATACATACACATTAATATGTTACCGGGTATATATAATCCATAAATCAAAGATTTTTCTAATAATGCAAGATTGACTTTTCATTTCCTATTGATATGAAAACTTCAAACTGAAAAACAGCAGTTCTCATTATCTTCATTTGCTAAAGAAATATGATCATGCCCAAACATTTTTTAAATATGAAGTGCTGTTACAGCTGTAGTAGATGCGATTGTTATGGACCTGGTAGTACCAGCGATATCTGTGACTCAGTATCAGGACAGTGTCAGTGTAAAGATTTTGTTACCTCCAGGAGATGTGATACTTGTGTGGCAGGAAGTAGCCATCTTGAAACAGACAATCCATTTGGTTGTAGCAAAAGTAAGTAATCTTTTGACTGGTAACTTTTTTCATTGTACTTGTAATTTAAAGAATGCATCAAAGTGTTGGCTGAAATCTGCTTTGACAGTATAAAATAGTAGTCCATATTTTCAGTTATAAAAGACAACACAGGGATTTCATTGGATATAGGAAACATTATTCAACCATACATTATGGCATCCAGAGTATAGTGTCAAAAATATTGTTTTTCAGTGTAGTTATTAAGACAACACAAAGATTTCATTGAATATAGGAAACATTGTTCAACCATACATTATAGCATCCAGAGTATGGTGTTTTTCAGTGAGACTCTTTAAAGTTTTGACAATTTTTTAGGATTATGAGAATGATGTAATTGTTTCAAGAAAGTATAAGAGTCTTTTTTTATGAATTTTTCAGTACCAGCCCAGCAGCCTCCACCATTACATGTTCAGTTGAGTTCCACAGCTTTAGGACTATACTGGTCTGAACCAGACTATCCAAATGGTGTTATAAATAGATATAGATTGTTTAGGAACGGTACACTTGTCTTTACCAGCATCAATGGCACTGGTGAGTTAGTTCATAGTAAAAGATGGTAACGCAGCTCACAGAATCTTTCTGCCTATGTTGAAATATATTGAACAGTGGCCTTCCATCCATTAAACTTACCATCAAGGGAAACATCTCCCATGAATTTTTAATAAAGTGATTGTAATAAATATTTGATAGAAATTCAATAGCACAAAATTCAATGCAGTATTAAAATAATTGTGATGTTCATGTAGTTTAATTTTTGGCACCAATAAAAAAATTAAACAGTAGTAAATGTTCACTAATGCTCTGGTACATTTCCATATGTGATTATCTTCTGTGTTATATCATTCCTTTTTCTATTCCTTTCAGAAATGGAATACAATGACACAAGTCTTATTTCTTATACAAAGTATACTTATGTGATAGAGGCCACAAATTCCTTTGGTAGTATATACAGTCCTGCAGTGACGTTCATTACCCTGCCTGGAGCGCCATCTGGAATGGTAATAGTTTCGGTATTATCCTTCACATCAAATACTGCCTACCTATCATGGAACAAGCCTAGCAATATGAATGGTCCCCTGTCTAATTATAGCATACTATCTGTTACACCTAGTAATCCTAATGAAACAGTCCACTGGACAGGAATGACTACATCGGCAGAAATCTCAGATTTAATTCCATTTACAAACTACACTGTGTATGTTGTGACATGTACTCCAGGAGGATGCTCTGAAAGTTGGCGTACATCTTTTTTCACAAAGTCTTCTGTGCCCGCAGGAATGGCTGCACCTATGATAAGCATCGTTAGTTACTCAGAGTTGAATATAACTTGGTTACCACCAGAGTTTCCAAATGGTAAGGTATTAACAAGTCAAGTATCTCAGATTGAATCAGTTATTGTATGAGAAAATTTATGATATTAAGGTTTAAGATCCTTACATAAAAGATCCTAATTTTTCAGAATTTTTATATTGAACATCCATATTTCCCACATTTTAAAAGCTATTTAAATCTAGAAAATTAGATAATTTAATTTTATATAGTTTTAAGGATGGATGGATGAGTTATTGTTTAACGTCCAGTGGCAACCAAGTACATATCAGGACGAGAACATGGAAATATGATAATGAATATGATCCCTGCTTTGTACTAGACACACTGAGCTGGATTTTTAATGTGCTAGCTCACAAGGTAACTGTCTGCAGGAAGACAAAACACCCCACTCGGACACAGTATACTGACTTCGAGCCTACCAGTTGATCTTTGCTCTTACTCCTAGATGCCATGTGTTTGGCAGAGAAGCAGCAAATACCAATTTTAATGTCTTTGGTTTGACCTGGCCGGGGATCAAACCTGCGACCTTCCGCATTCGAGGTGAAAACACTACCACGAGACCACCAGGCGGTTTACAGATTTAATGTTCTAAAATGCAAATATAATTTGTGGGAAATTCTCTATTAACATGGTGAACAAAGAGGAGCAGTAACAGTGTGATAACTGACACTGTATTTGTGCCTTCTGTCACATTCAAGAAAAAGATGTGTTAGCTACATTAGAGAAAATCAAATGTTTGTTCGTTCGCTGTCTATTTTCGCCAATCTCGGAACCGTTGAAGTTGTCAGCTGAATAAAGATTATCCTTCAAGGGGTGTTTTCAGAGCAAAAGTTCTATTAACATGAAATGGCTATTTTTACATCAGCAGAGGGAGGGGTAATTATTTGAGAGAACAGCCAAAACACTGATTTCTTTTCCGTATTGTCTCTATTAGAATACCATATTTGACCAATTAGAAAAGGAAATTTGCTACGCTCAGGGTAAAATTTTTACAAAAATAAGGCACACCCGAGATAAAATCTCCCAACAAACCACCGTATACCATGAAATATTTCTTAATTTCACATTTACTGGTTTAAATAGCTGAGCCATTAAAAGAATCCAAAACCCATGTATATGATATGATATATATTATTTATACCATTTTATATAATGATTCATTTATTAGGTATTATAATTTATTATGAATTGTGGATGAGAGGAGAGAAAAAATCAGATGAAAGCTATGATCCCCCAGCCACCAGAGTGTTTCACCCAGGAGGGCAGTACAATCCCAGACCTACACTGTCACCCCAGGAGAATGCCCTACCCCCTCCTGATACTAGTTTTGTTATGTCTGGTTTGGATCCGTACACTTGGTATGAATTCCAGGTAATCTATTTTGTAAACAGTATTTAGATCACTATTCTTTGAATGAGAATTTATCTTAACCTAGTTTCCAAGGGAAATAATAAATAGTTCTTTGGATGAAAGAGAGAAAAGTACCTGTAGTATTATCTCCCCTGGATGGCTTGGTTAAATGAGATAACTGGATAATATTTCTCATTTATCGCATTTTATTTTTTTGTTAGATAAATGTTTTGAGGTGTAAGTAATGTCTTTAGATTATGTTGTGTCTGACTTTGTCTTGGACAAATTTTGAAGGGAAAAATATAATTTGAAATTGTGTTGTCACAAGCAGAATAATTTTGGGTTGAATTGAAACATAATTTACATATAGATATTGGCTGAAAATGACAATGGAAAAACTGCTAGCCCATGGAAAGGATCTAAGACAGGGGAGGCAGTTCCCATTCTGATGACCAAACCTAAGGTTGATCCATACAGTAGTACTGCTGTGACTGTTAGTTGGATAGTACCATCTGATACTGAATCAAGGGGAATAATTCAGTTATATGATGTATTTTTCTTCAAACCAAGTAATGCAACTGCAGATCCATTTGCTCCACCCAATATTTGGAAGGTAAGTTAAAATATTATAGTATATTTTTCTCTGAATTACTTGAATTTTGATTCTACTTGAAAATTAGTAAAATTAATCAGCATTAACATTCCAGACTATCTATATCTGATTAAATGTACATTTCAAAGTTTATTTTTGTTCTTTATGAAGTAAAAAAAAAACACTGATCATGAACCATATTGAGCATTCTAAGACTGGTTTTAAACACTACAGTTGTTTTTACATACAATACTTGTGTTTTTTCCAAAATAGTTTTAAAATTATGAACCAGATTCTATATTTATTTCAGTTAATAATGAACACAGCACCACCAGTGAACACACATACAGTCCATGGACTAGAACCGTTTACCAATTATACATTTAAAATGAGGGCGTGTAATAGTGTAGGCTGTATCAACAGCACTGAGAGCTATGGCACAACTATGCAAGCAGGTATGTGTATATGTAGGGTAATATTTGCTGTTGATTCATTTATTGTTGTGGTTGATGAAAATTTATTTTGAGGGTACTGAATTTTCTGATTTAATTATTTTCTTATGGCAACATATTGCAAAATATGTATTTCATTGATGAGTTCAGTTAGTTGATTAAAAATACCCAATACAGTCAACTCTCGTTATGTCGAATCCATTGGGTCCTGAAAATCTAGTTCGACTTAAGAAAACATTTGGATGGATGGATGAATTATTGTTTAACGTCCAGTGGCAACCAGGTGCATATCAGGACGAGAACACGTTTATATGATAATGAATATGATCCCTGCTTTGTACTAGACCGACACGCTAAGTCGGATTTTTAATGTGCTAGCTCACGAGGTAACTGTCCACAGGAAGACATATCACCTCACTCTGACACATTATACTGACTCCGAGCCGACCAGTCTTTGCTCTTACTCCTAGATGCCGCGTGCTTGGCGGAAAAGCAGCAAATACCAATTTTAATGTCTTTGGTTTGACCCGGCCGGGGATCGAACCCGCGACCTTCCGCACTCGGGGCGAGCACGCTACCACGAGACCACCGAGGCGGTTAGAAAACATTTGGGATATCAGGAGTAAATCTGTATAGTTACTGCTGTTGAGGGTCCAAACAGATAATCCGATTTACCCAGAATTTCGACTTATATGTGTTCGAGATAACAAGAGTCAACAGTATTTCACAATAATTGGTATCCAGTAAAACATTAATGAATCCACAATATTTTATTGGTGTAATAAGGTAAAAAAAAAAAATTTATGTTAATAATAAAAATAATGATGTAATACTGGAAAGCAAGTGAACAAGGCTTTTATTGCTGTTCTTTAGGTCCTTCAGTAACTAGCCAAAAGCCCACACTTTATAGCAGATCAAGATATCCCCTAGTATTAACACATGCAGCACTTATTTCTAATAATTGCATACCCATTTTGTCAAAATAAATTTATTCAACTAACAGGAGTATGCTAATAAGTGGAATTCATTATTTTCATGTAAAATCCTCATATGTGTCATTTCTGTTGTCACTAATTGTGATAACTACTATATAAACATTATGTATTATGAGTTTGGTAAACGAATTTGGTACTCAAAAACCATTAAATTGTGTTTTATTCATCTCGATGAGAAAGTTTCAGTCAAAGTATCATAAATTTGTATCAAATTTTGGCAGAACATTCATTATTTTAGAAAATATTATTCAAATAAGAGGAAATTCTTAACAGTTCAGTATGCAATTATCAGGATGAATTAACATACAATATATGATAAATGGGTTGGTGTTGCAAAATAAATTATAGGCAAATAAGAGAAATATTCTATCACAGATATCAAATTAAGTAGAGTTGTCTTTATTGAAAACTTTGCTGTACATTTAATACATGTATTTTATATTTGGCTCCAGGTAAATTTACTTATGATTCCTCATTCAATATATACTGGTTGACACTTTTCTATTTTTTATAAGAAGTTATGTGTATACATTAAAGTGAAAAGATAAGAGATATGAATCAGTGAATGCCTTCAGGATAAATATGTTGATATGTTGATAATGTAATGGAATACTCAAGGATTGTCATGTTATTTCATTGATTAGTGACCAAAAACAAAATTGCACTGGAAAACATTGGTGTCAAAATACATAAAAATGCACAAAAAATACCAAATAAATATTGTATAAAGATCTTACTGCTGTTACTTTTATGTTCACAATCAATGGACACAGTTAACTAATTGAGAAGTTTTTTTTTCACAAGCTAACTAACCGCCTTGGTGGTCTTGTGGTAGCGTGTTGCCCCGAGTGCGGAAGGTCGCGGGTTCGATCCCCGGCCGGGTCAAACCAAAGACATTAAAATTGGTATTTGCTGCTTCTCCGCCAAGCACGTGGCATCTAGGAGTAAGAGCAAAGACTGGTCAGCTTGGAGTCAGTATAATGTGTCCGTGTGAGGTGATATGTCTTCCTGCGGACAATTACCTCGTGAGCTAGCACATTAAAAATCCGATTGAGCATGTCGGTCTAGTACAAAGCAGGGATCATATTCATTATCATATCAACATGTTCTCGTCCTGATATGCACCTGGTTGCCACTGGACGTTAAACAATAATCATCCATCCATCCATCACAAGCTAACTTAACTTTTTAGCCTATATAAACATAACTTTGTATTTTTGACTGCTGTTATCACAGCTTTTGGTGCTTAACAAATTCATCCACTGGCCAGTTTTAGGCTTACAAAAAACAGAAAGTCACCATTGCTTTACTGTTTCAAAATTGAGTTGCACTAAGTACGTTACATGGAAAGGAGATATATACAGGAAAATTACACATAAAGAAATTTATGAAAAGAAAAATCACTTGCTTAATTTGTTTCCAGTGCCTGAAAATTTATCAAAACCAGATGTGACTAGTTTGAGTTCCAATGTAATAAGAGTAAGCTGGTCTCCACCACTTGAACCTAATGGTCCAGCACCCTTTTACTCTGTACAGAAGACAGAGACATCATTGAGTTTCCCTCCAAATGTTATACAGGGCACCAGATTTCCAGGGGGAGGTTATTATAAGTTTCCAGCAGAAACCATCCCACCAGATGTTGGATTTACAGGTAACATATCCATGGTGAAAAGCTTTACACTAATGCAAATGATGGGTCATTTCTATGCAGTCTTTTAACTATATTTTATTACATTAAATATTCTAAAAATTTAAAGATTTATTGTTCATTTGCTCTGAAGTTTTCAGTTTGTTTTCTAGAAAAAATTTCAGTGCTTCTGAAGTTAAAGAAATTTAATATGCAAATACCTGTAACAATATACTTCTTGAGATCAGGTGTCACATTTTTAACAGAATATCAGAATTCTGATTCAGACAAGTTTTGAGAAATTTGTTCTTGTAATTATATGAGGTTAAGTTTTTTAAAAGGGCTGATACAGCCAAAAAAGGAAACCTAGCTTCACGGTATGATCTTTGTAACACTTTTACTTTAAAATACTACCTTTTAAAGTTCTGTAAATGTTTTACCATTTTATGTTCAGGAATAAGATTTTGGTTTAAAACAAAGTCAAGGGATGCTTTATTGATGTTTGCTGGTTCTGTTGGGAACCAGGATGAATTTATAGCAGTACAGTTTAAGGCAGGAAGGCCATGGTTTTTGTTTGATCCACAGGGTATGTTTAATATTTTCATTACTTTTTTTAGGTTAAAGCATAAGTCAGTGTTTTCCATAGAGGGTTCATGCATGATGGTACCCCTATGCATTAATTTTAGGCCCCATGCTTGAAACTTTCAAAGTCCTTATAATACTGTATAATTTTTTTCCCCCATCCTTCAGAATTCCTGACCACCATCCATTCAGTCAATACCCCTATGCGTTAAAAAAGCTAGGGAAAACACTGATAGTTTTATATTTAAATTAAAAGGGTTCACCTAAATTCAGATTTTTAGCCATGTTTCTTTTTTATTCAATAACGTCTTCTGTATTACAGGTTTTATTTTCGAAGGAAAATTAGATATTTGAAACAGTCCATACTTTCTTTCTTATTAGTCAAACTTTTATTCAAGATTACTATCATGACTTTAAATATTTAAGATATTGAAATTTTATATTAGATTTAAACTATATTCATAACGTATGTAGTCTCTGACTTCTCAAAATTTGTGTTTTTGGTTAAGTGTTCTAAGATTTTGATAAAACTGAATTATCAAAGATTTATTATTAATAATAAAAAGAAAAATCTGTTATAGTAAAATTGTACATATTCACTATTTATATAAAGTAGATGTTGTAATTTTATATATATATATACATGTGCTGCAGGTAGCCTAAGGAAAGCATTGGTTTTGGATATGTGTTTATTTGTTCCTTGCAATGATGCAGTGTTAGGAGATATTTAATAATTGTCAATCCATTCCTAATTTTGACATTGCTGTCTTTTTTTAGTGAACTTTACAATTTATTTATAGGATTTGCATATGCAGTTGCTCAATGTAGTTTGCCAATGTGTGCCATTTGAAAATTTTCTTGTGGGTTTCAGGGACAACTGCCCCCTGGACAATTGGCCCCCCAGACAATTTCACCCAGACAACTGCTCCCTGGAAAATTCCCCCCTCCCCTAAGGACAACTGCCCCCATGGACATTTGCCATTTTTAAAATACATGTATGACCATTTTTTATTATTTGCATCAATATCATCAAGTAAATTACAATTAATTCATTATAGTAATAAAGGTTATTTTGAAGGAATTTATCAATGTGTAAACTCAGGCGATTCACTCACAAACTAAATAAAGTCCGAAAGTTTGTGAGTGAAAAGCCAGGGTTTACACATTGATAAATTCCATTAAAAATCACCTTTATTACTTATAATTCCAAAGTAATGCAGAAATATGACGTTTTCCATTTGAAATTAACATTTTCCTCATTCACTATATTGCATGCGAACATATTCATACACACGACGTCATGAAAGGAATTTATCAAGTTAGAAACTTTATACCGGAAGTTACTGTTAGCCAATGAAATTACTGCATTTGATGTCAGCAGATATGCATCACATTATTAATATTTTTCAGATAGGTCTAGGTCTCGAATAGATGGTAATTTATATGTTTGAATTATATTTACTAACATACCGTTTTATGAAAAAAATAAGAATGAAAAAAAAGATTTTATTTACTTATTTGTTTTTTAATATATTTTTAGCTTTTTGTGTTAATTGACTGGTCTCAATGTGAGATTCTCGTGAGATTCATCATAAGGTTTTTTGAGGATTTTTTTTTTCTGAGTTGAATTCATGGCTGTTCTCTATTTACAATAACTTTTCAATTTAATTGTTTTTTTAAAAAAGATTTTTAACTGAAAAATAAATTTAATAATTTTTGCAAAATTATTAGCATTTAAATGTTATGACTAACCTAACATACTAACAAAAGGACCAAACTTCTAAAAAAAATTCTGTTCATTTGGCAAATATTGGTGACAATATAACTAATTTATAATGATTTATCTCCCTTGAAATATTCAAGTCATGTGATTTTGTTGCTTTGTTTAGGCTGTACATCATATGTGGAGATAGATCCACTAACAGACGAGGATCGCACTTACAATGATAACGATTGGCATCATCTACTTGTGCTGCGTGACAATGAATTCTCCCGCATTAAAATAGATCACAAATTTGAAGGTTTGAAATGGTTTGCGATTGCAGTGAAACACTGAATGTGTTAGATTTGCATAATTGCCTGCTAGCTCTTGCAGTTTCAGATTCAACTTTGACTAAGGAATAATAATCATATCATCAATGTTTTTATCATCAAAAATGTTTTCTTCAAAAGACCAAAATTTGAAATTTTGTTCTTGATATTTAAAAATGTGATTGATTTTCTGTGTAAAATTCCTCAAAGTTGAATTTTGCGACATATGTCAAACTAATATGAGAAGCTGTGTCACAGAAATTTTGCACTCTGTTGTTTGCACAAATTTGTAGCCAAATGTCACTTAATGTCTGCTTTCTGAGAATCTGATTTATGTAGTAGTTTTTTGTAAGATTTGTGAAATTAAATGCCATTTTACTAATTTAGCAGTCAAGTTTCTGACATCCAGTATTTAGGCTGCATTTTGTCAAACGACTGTATTGCAAAATTTCTGTTTCACTTTCTGGTATAATTAAATTAATTTGTGCTAGGTATATGATTAGAATACCCTACCTCCTAATTTAGTATTTCGGTCCTTTAGAATTCAATGTTCTCAGAATATTAGACATTGTCTTATGGTATGGATAGACCTTTTCAGATTTACTATTGTATAGTTATCTTTGGCAGAATTTCAAATTAAAAAAACTTGTGTAATAAATTTTCTTATTGGAATTTTTCCTAAAGATTTTATTGTAAATTATTATAATATTAAAGAATCTGAATTGGTCAACATGCTGTTTGTGGTGATGGGCACAGTTGTGGGAGTGGTGTTATGTACACATTTGACAAAGTGTTGATGTGACGTATTGGATAGAATAATTTTTAAACACCAAAATTTACCTGAGATTATTTTCCAATTTTCCACATTTTAGTAACTAAAGTTATTGTACTTCTTTGTCTTCTAAAGAAATGGATTAAAGATTAAGTTGAAGAACTTATAATGTTGGGAAGTAAACTCTTGTAAGTTATGGTGTATAAAATGATTTCTGCACTTTAACAGGTTGAGTTAAGGGTTTACATGAGATTGTATTAGTATTCTTTCAAACAAACTTCACCTTAGTACAGTTGGTTCAAAACACCTACCTCTGTACTAAAGTCTTAAGTATAAAATGTGGACATCTTTTATTTATTACAATTGAGCCATTGTTATTTGAAAAAGATTAGCTTGAATTATTTTTTCAGCCATGTTAGACCAAATAATGTATAAAATGTAAATTGCTGAAATTCCATTGACAAAGCAAATAATTTTAATCAAACATTTATCTTAAGTTGTCTCATGTAAACCCTTTTAGGTTGTTCCTATTTGTATTCAGTTGAGTGACTGTTACTTTTGCATCTTGTCCAGGTTGTGCATCATTTGTAACTCCCACAGATGATGAAGGTCTACCATACAATAATGATCAGTGGCACTACCTCGAGGCCAAGAGAGAGGATAAAACAGCTCATATATCAATTGATATAAGATGGACAGGTTTGATAGATAAATATTGTTAAAAAATGCACAAAAACCTAAAGCAGGCAATCTTATCTGATAAAAATTATTTGTGTGAAATTAATTATTGAGATGAATTTGATAAGCGCAAAATTACAACAGTTGAAATTTGAAGCTTAATTTTATGGAAATTAAAGATTTTTTTTTTTTTTTTTTAGTTTAAATTTTTAAAATTTATAATAAAATGGATTTCCTCCTATATAGAATTGAGCAAAAACTATACTTATATTTTCCTGAAAAAAAAACGTTAAATTATTATTTCATCTTTTTATCAGTCAGAAGATAATCCATAAGACAAAAATACAGAGTCACTGGACATAAATATTTGTCAATTTATATTTTCCCCATTACTTTCTGTGTAAATTCACATTTTTCCAAAAAATTATTATGAAGTCATTTATCCACCCAATTTTAAGAAAATTTGTAATGGTTACACTCCACTAATTATCTTAGTTTCAGAGAAATGCACCCCCAGAATATTATTAATTAATAGAGTTGGTAAAGTTTGACTACATGATAGATAAATAATAAATGTCTTAACCTCAAAATTGTCATATTGACTGAAAGAGGATAGATTTTAGTTTAAAAAAATATGAAAACATTAACTGATTTTGCTTCTGACAAGTAATGGGAGGTCATAAACTGGGACTTGTGAATTGACGTGTGGTGTGTAAAAATTTGACAGTGATAATTGGCACCTGCACTGGTAAGTTAAATTGCGAAAAAAGAGCTGGAAAAGTAAACCTTTTTTTCCCACATATGTAATGGAATTTTATGCAGAATCTGAAAAATTAAGTCTCAATTGGATTGAAACGCTGCATCAGACCTCAATTTTAAGCTGAAGTGGAGTGAAATTTAACATTTTTAAAGCTTTTTTTATGAAAATTTTTTAAATTTTGCTCTACCAACTAGGTTTCCATGGATATTTTTTATTTATTTTATCATGATTGAAACAATGCTAACATAATGGCCTTTCAGAATATATATATATGTATATGGGTATTATTCACTCTGAAGATGGCACAAGACCATGACATTTGTTAGCTCACTTCACATAGAAAATAGTACTATTAATTTGTGGAGTGCAATCAATAGTAAGATGTTTTGTTCTGTCTAATTTTACCAATGCACCATGTAAATAATACAAGGATTAGAATTGTAAAAATTATTTTTGTTGACAAAATTACCAATGTACATAAGTAAAATTGTGATATCATAAATTTTTATTGTATTTAAACTGTTGTTTCATAAATGAAGAGGGGCCTCGGTGGCCGAGTGGTCTAGGTAGTTCGTCATGACTACTAATGATCACTAGCCTGTCAACACTGAGGTTGCAAGTTTGAATCTTACCTGTGGCGGGGTGTGTTTGACTCCGATCTAAATTGACAAGGATTGCCAATTTTTCTACCGAAGAAGGCGGTTCTCACCGGGTACTCCGGCTTTCTCCACCAATAAAAACTGGCCATCACGAAATAGCCAAATGTGCTGAAAACGGCGTAAAACCCAAACTAAAACTAAACTAATCTAAAATGAAGAAACTGGAGAATTTGATTGAAATGTGAAAAAATGATTTCACTATAATATTTTGAAAAATTGTAAATTTATAAAGATAGTAATGGGAAAAATCTGAAGAGATAATTATTTATATCCACTGACTATAGAATTATAGGACTGATTGGACTAATATCATCACTTGACATTGTTTTACTGGCCAGTGACTTGCAAGAAAGCCTTTCCCTTGAAACCCTTTGTCCAAATCAATTTGAGTTTTGATATGAATGGATATATTCATGAGTTTATTATATTCCCTGCAAACAAAGTTGGGGGCTGTATATAGGAATCACCTTGTCCAATCCGTTCATCTGTTGCGCCGTTTGTCTGTCTGTCCATCCAGTCGTCCATGTTCCTTGTAAGTGCAACTCCTCCTAAACCGTTCAGTGGAATTTGATGAAACTTTATATGAAGGTTGGGCATCGTATGATAATTATTGCCAGATGCTTGTAAAGGGAGATAATCCAACAGGTTTTACATGTTTAAAGCTTGTAAGGGCAACTCCTAGTATTGCAAGTGGGGGGTATCACTCAATGAGGTTACTCACAGTTCTAGTTTTGATATGATTTGACAGCTAATTAGGCCACCTTAAACAGCATTTCTTACAATAATAAATGAAAAACTTGATAAAGAACATCTTTTATTGGATATCTGTTAGTTTATAAGAAAGGATTTGGTGAATGAGTTCTTCACAAAAAATTCCTAAATGCATTCAACAAAACTTCCAGCAAACCAACAACACTTTTATTACTGTGCATCAAGTCACATGTAATTTAAAAAGATTATTCAGGTGAGGTAATAACAACGAATTACCGTTATACAGAACAGCAGACAAAGAAATCTAACAAGTACTGTCATAATTTGCTCCACAATTTCATATATTCTTCATACATGTACTGAGTGCACATTTGTGTGTATGGTGGATATCTTGGCAGTAAAAAAGTATGAAATGGGTAAATAAAATGTGTGGTCCCCAAAAGAGAAAAACATTTTTTTTTACACTGGAAGGTTGGCAGGATAGCTGTTTCAGCTTAAACCCTAAGCCTCCAATTTAGTTTTAACTAATTAATTACAACAGAAAATTGACTTTTGTTATGTTATTGTGTTGGAATTAAAAAATAATAAGATTTTCACAGTATTTTAAATTTTATTCACAACTATTTTTACATCTTTCCTGATTTTATTTAATATTTTATACAGGAACAAGAGAGAGTGTATGTGCCACTGGTACTATAATTGGACCTACTTCTGGAGTTTATATTGGTGGGGTTCCAAAAAATTTTGTAAGGAGAACTGGTGGTTCAGATACAAGAAAACAAGTTTTAGAGAAGAGTTTCCAAGGTTGTATAAAAGATGTGGAGATATTGCAGCAGTTGTATCCAGTAGAGGTTTGGGAACCATTGGACTGGGCCAAGGCAGAAATATTTGAACTAGCTTTTGCTAACTGGCAGGGATGTCCTACCAATTTAGAATCTGGTGTACATTTTATGGGACAAGGTAAAAACATATGAGAGAATTTGATTGTAATGATAGTTTTTGGAGTTTCACCAAGCACTGATATATCAAATCTCAACATATATTCTGAAAAGTTCTCTAGTGCAAACAAGGTTTTATTTTGCTTAGGCATCATAGCTTTATATTGAACTTCATGTTGGCAGGAAACAGAAGTTTGAGTTATCTCCCATGACAGTGTCATGAATGTATTTCATTATTGTGCATTTTTAATTTTATTTGACTTTTAAATATTTTTTTCAATTAGTTTTTAAGTTAAAAAGTCATAACAAGTAATCTTTATAATTAATATAAAACTTTTTTGTTTACATAGCATTGAACATTGTTTTTAGGGTTTATTACAATGCTTCCAACCACCTTAGAGGTTAAAGATATCATTGGAATACACTTAACTTTGAGGACAGACATGCAGACTGGTTTGCTGTTCTTTACCTATGGAGGACCAGGCATATACTTTTATCTTGGACTCATTAATGGTGCATTACATATGCAGTTCTCAAATAATGTTGCAACTGGTAGTGTTACATTTAGACGTTCTGGCATATCATTGTGTGATGGATACTGGCATACCGTAACTGTCAAAAAGACAAACCAGAAAGCAGAAATTACTGTAAATTCTATAACCATTTCTAGTGGCGATGAAAATTTTCCACTTAAGTTAGAGACTCTATCTGATGTATTTGTTGGAGGCTTGCCTCCTCATTCTGAGGCTGTACAATTTGTCAAAGATAATAGGCTAGCTTTGCCATTTTTAGGTGTGTATACTATGGATTTTAATGAAATAAAACCAGACTTTTCACTAGTGAAATAAGAAAAGCTTTATTTTTTGCAAAAAAAACCTGATTAATTAAAAGCAGTTGCCAACAGTCTTTGCTATACAAGAATAAACATGTTTAAATAAAAGTAATATTACAATTTTAGAATCCTTATCGTCTGATAATTATAATGATTGAATTCAAAGAACTAAAATTCACAATTTATTATCATATACTCTAAATTCAGTTATATTCGTTGACATCAATTTTTGTGGATTGAGAAAAAAATATATATTCGTGGGTTCTTTATTTCATGGATTTCAAATTTCCAAAAAAAATATGATAATAAATAATAAATAAAAAATTAAATGACAACAGTTATCATTGGTGAAAAGCGAACTAAATAGAAAGTTACTTATAAGACATGTTTCTGTTATGCAGTAGTGTAATCAACAAGGTCATCGATGACTAGGATTTGATTAATATTTAAAAATGAATTAATGGCTTAATCAAAACATAATATTTTACTATCAATGCTTGCTACCCAAGCTAGAAGCAAAGCCAAAGAAATAACTAATATAAAAAAATAACTTTGTAATCAAAACCTAATAAATGACCTTAAATGAACATGTGACTTTACGACGTACGGGAAGTGACGAAGTGTTAAAAAATAAACATTTTTTGGAGTATGTCTAAACAGTGCTAAATCTCCAGTTTATCTAAGCACATATCCCATTATGTTTAGCAAACTAGCATCTTTCTCCACTGAAATTATTATAAGTCTGTTTGAATTTACATAGTAATTAAAGGTCAATCGAGGAGCATTCTTGGTAATGACACAGAAAATTTCGAAATTTCTTCCTAAGAAAATGTCATGTCGACATAAATATTTAGTTGAGTTTTTAAATTCGTGGATTGGGCTGTCCACTCCACGAAATCCACAAAAATTGCTGTACAACGAATAATAAGTGTTTCATGTTTAAGATTATACCTCTTTCATTACAGTAAACTTAATTTTTTGTATCTTTGGCCCATACATTTTTAGAACGTGGAAATAACCTTGATAATTGACCTAGTAGGGTCAATCCAGAAATTAAGGTATGCAACATCAAGGCAGTATCTGAACAAACAATATACAAATGTATTACATAACTGATATAAACATATTTTTTACAGGTTTTGGTGGATGTTTGAAGGATGTCAGGATTCAGAATTTTGTTCCATTTCAGTATACAATTTATGTATACTTCATAGACTTTGCAAAACAAATATCCAACGTAAATTTAGATGGATGTACCCCATTTTATATTCCACACAGAACGTGTCGTGAAGATTTTATTGAATATGTTTATAATGGAACAGAACTAGGTTTTGAAGATAAGAATTTAGTTCCATATTCAGGTAAAGTGAAGATATATTTGATCAATATATATTTTTATGGAACATATTTATGAATAAGTAAAATTGAAGTTAAGAATTTATTTTGAAATATATATGCAATCTTGTAAAGTTTTTGATTAAAAAGTACAGTAGGCAGAGTTCATTTTCACCTTAAAAATAGAAAAGAAATAAAATATATATTTTGTAAATTTTACTGCTATCTGCACATTTTCATGCAAAAACAACTGCATAGAAATTAAGATATGGATTGATATATCAATGGGACATTGTAGGTGTTAAGAAACCATCCCATGTTATTAGTACCACGGTGATATAGGCAGATTTATGATATCATATCAAAGAATTGTCATAGAAATATTATTTGTATTGCAGACTATTTGTATAGAGTGTTGGCTAGCAATGATGCAGGAACTGGTTCCAGCACATGGTCTTACGGACGTACTTTAGAGGGAGGTATATGATAATGTTATTTTCATAACTTCAAAAACAAGACAACTTTCAACAGAACCAAATTTAGAGTTTTTTACATTTTGTAGGATCTGAAATAAAGAAGGAATTCCTTAATAATATCACATGTTTACAGAGATATAGAATATCATTGGTTATTCAAAATATGAAGCTTACAGGTTTATATACTAGCTCTTGGGATATTTTTAGAATATCCAGCTGTTAAAAAAAATATACTACCTGTACTCAGAAGATTTAGCTGCACTTAAGACTCTTTTTATCAGGTTTCAGCACTTAAATAATTCATTCACATCACTAATTCAGTTAAACTGTAACCAAACAATATACATTGTATTTTTTACAGCTCCAATTGGTGTCTCGGCTCCCTATGATGTACAAGTGGTTAGTGGTTATGTCATTACAGCCAAGTGGAATGTACCAGAGTCTATATCTGGTCTGTTGACAAAATATGTCCTCAGGGCACACAACATAGACCATCCTGAAATCCTACCAGTACAGGCTGAGTATGGAGATAAAATATTTCAAGGTATATATCTGCGTACTAGCATATTATTTTCTGTTTATTGGCAATTGGAGGAGAATGAAAGTTTTAAGAATGGAAATATTTTCTGGAATTTTATAAATAGGGCATTTTTCCATATTTTGAATACCACATGCAAACAAAGTTTTGGGGGGTATATAGGAATCGCCCTGTCCGTCCGTCCATCAGTCTGTCCATTTACCTTGTAAGCACAACTCCTCCTAAACCTTTCAATGGATTTTGATGAAACTTTATATGAACAAAAGCAGAGAAAGTAGTACTATGGTGAAAATGACCAGAAGTTGACCATAGATTTGAGGCTGAATAAAAATTATTAAAAAAAGCAAAGTTCCAATTTGCCTACTACTGCTATTAATAGGAAATATCTACCTGAATATTCAAAATGTAGAGTTATCTTTTAACATATTATTAAAAGTACAAATAATTCTAAAATTATTGAATTTTGTTAAATGATTTATGATATGTTGGACTTTTTATCTAAATAAAGGGGATTTTTTAACATAATTTACTAAATGATTGATACTATAGTGTTATTAAATTGGTATTTTCATATAAAGCCTATATTATGTCTGAGTCAGTCGTATTGTGTCGAGACCCAATACAACTGTACGAGGACATAATACGGGCTTTATATACAAATGCCCATTTTATGGCTCCTTTATTAACTAATGACTTAAAATTACAGTACTTTTATTAACCAGTTACTTAAAATACATTATAAATTGTCTATTTAATACAATTCCATGTGTCTGAAATGGGTAATTAATACAGGTTTTATACAGAAAACCGGAACTGGTCATTAATACAGGTCTAATACAGAAAATCCTGTATTAGACCTGTATTAATGACCAGTTCCAGTTTTGTATTAACTGGACAGTTTTTACTATATTTCAACACATTAGTTAATAAATTCTGTGCTATTGAACTTCTATTATTTTTTAGGTCAGATAAATAATGCAACACCAAATACAAATTACAGTATAAGGATAATGGCTTGTACAGGAGGAGGCTGTACTGAAAATTCTGATGGAGTCATTGTTTTAACTAACCAAGAAGGTGTGAACTTTTGTTTAATGGAAAAAAAGAAAACAATACATGTATTGAGATATCACAAAGCTAAATTTTTGTTTGCTTTTGTAATGTTGTTAATAATTTTTTGCTTGATGTATATTTTATTTTTGCTATAATTGTTGACATTCAATTGTTAAGAGCCTTTAATGTTCTTTGAACATCTTTCAATCTTAAAAATTGTTCAAATGCTAATATTATTTCAAGTATAATTAAGGATTGACTGAATTTTTTTTCAGTCTATGAAGAAATAACATCAATAAAGTGATGCGCGTAGCGGGCTATTTGAAAGTGTGCACCATGTGCATTGAGGTTATTTTGAATAGATAGAAAACAAAATTACTGTTAATCCTTATAATTTAATTCCAATGGTTGTTTTGAAGTCTAAAACATCGGAATTCCCTTTAATGACATCATAGTAAAAAAGAAAATTTAGTCTATGATATGATAGACGAAAATAATATGACCAATCAAATGACCCATTACATCCAATATTGAATTATTACTAGATAAACAGAAACTGTTTAACTCTTTTATATCTGTATTTAGCTCCTGAGGATATACCACCACCTACAGCTTTATCTGATACCGACAGTCTGACAGTGATGTGGGCAGAGCCAGGAAAACCCAATGGTATTATAACAGGGTATTTTTTGTATATGGATGGTAACCTTGTCTATACTGGTGGAGAGAGAATGTTTAATATCTCAGGTCTACAGGTAAACTATACTACTTATTTTAGATATATTATATAACCTTATATTTACAGATGAGATTTTATAAAGTAAATGATGAAATCACCACTAAGTGTCTTTAGATAATAAAGCTACTGATTTTTGGGTTGTTTCATTAGAGATATTCTTCTGTAACTACAGTGGAACCTCTGTAGACCGGAGAAATCGGCCGGTTTTCAGAGGGTCCAGTTTTAGGAGGTTCCGGAAAAGACATATCTGAACCGGAGAGTGAAACCGGAAGTGTATTACAATGTATTATAACGATGTTGTAAAATTGTGCCAAGTGCTTGTACATGTACCACGCGCACATTATTTTAATACAATTAATTGTTTTTAATTTCAATCCGAAGTTTTTATTGATGCCTGATTATTGTTTGATTAACGACTTTCACACCTTTTTTTAAAATGGTTATATAGTTTAATGATGTCAATCATCGATCGATTAAGGATGACATGTATTACGCTTCACTGATTTTCCAGACAATACATTGTTTCGGCCGGTTTCTGGAGGTTAATTTGACAAGAATATATATGTTTTGTACCGGAAAGTACGGCCGGTGTTCGGAATTCAGAGGGTCCGGTTTTCAGAGGATTTTTTTACTTGAAGATATAGGCAAAAATTCCGGACAGAAAGTAAAAGTTCGGTTTTCAGAGGAATCCGGTTTTCAGAGGGGCCGGTTTTCGGGGGTTCCACTGTACTTTGTTAGTGTTCTATTTTGGATTTGCAATTTTATAGTGGCACAAAACCCCAATAAACGAAAACATTAAAGTCTATATTATGCTTTGCTTTTTTGCAAAATGTTAACAGGCAACGAGTATTTTTAAGCTGGAAAAGTAAAACATATCTGAAATTATATACTTGTCATGACATCGATCAATGTTTGATATTGTGGATTGTTTGTTTAATGTATTCTGAGCAACAAATAAGTTATATATTGATTTCCAGGTGTACACATCCTATCAGTTCTATGTAAGAGCTTGTACCGGGGTTGGATGTACTAATGGTCCAGCAGCAGCTTTAAGTACAGCTCAGTTACCACCCACATTTGTTAGAGTACCCCAGGTCATAGTACTGGGTAAGTGGAGGAAATTTTTATCTTATCTATGTATTATTGATCTTATTTCATAAAGACATCATATGATAAAGATATAGATGCAAGCACAGCAATAGCCTTTTCCTGAAATTCATTCCCAGTATCATGATTCTGACTCTAAAATTATAATTTGAAGCAAGTTATTTTGCTTACTTTACTTACTTCCTTTTCCAGCGAACGAAACTTTTTGTAGTCTTAGTATGTAGCACAATATGGCTGCCCCCCTAAACAAAGACTTTTCTAAATGACCCGTATGTAGAAAATGCATATGCTCCTATAACGCTCGCTACAATTTAATAAACTTAGTATGATTAAAGGTAAAATTTAAGAAAACAATTAACTAAGAACCATATAGATCCAGACTGTGATGAGATATAGTGTCAAATCCTATTTTAAATAGAAATCATTCTGCATCCATCTATTGGAGACTCAGTTGCTTGGTGATTCAGATAGTTCATTGATGATTGCTGGCCTGTCACAACCATGTTTTTAATATTAACCCAAATTTGTGGGAGGTTTAATTTACAAGCACTAACAGTATTTTTTTTGAAGTTCATGTTTCTGTCTTTACACTTCAGCTTTAACACAAGGTCATTGGCCAATTAGCAAGTAAATTCATAAAATCCCAATTAACTGAAACATCTCCATATTTGAATAATGATAATATACATGTATTTGTCTTTTAGGTACTTCAAAAGTAGAAGTTAGGTGGGAAGAACCAGACCAGTTGAATGGAGTATTAGAACGTTACATTATATATGTATCAAAGTTTCCTATTGTACTGGGTCATGTCGTTTATAACAACTCAGATTTCTTCACAGATTATATTATACCAGACCTTGAAGCAGGCACTGTATATTACATTACATTATCGGTAAGTCATTGAGATTTTTTTAAATGTGTTATTTGTACATGTATTCAGTTGTATATTTTCGTATTATAATCCAGCTACACAAAGAATTCATCACCACAAGATATAAATCCAGAAAAGACATATATGAATCTGTGTCATCTTTATTTTTGGAGGCTAATATAAAAGTGTGCTCTGAGTATTGTCAGTACTATAATAAGAGAAGAGATTAATTCAGAATATGTGTAGGATTTTATGTTATGTTTACATATTTATATAAAATTCTTTTACTACCATAAAACAGACAAAAGTGATTCAAAAGATGTTTGGTATTATATCAACTTTACATTTATTTTACAGGCATGTACTGGTGGTGGATGTACTGTAAGCTCGGTTAGTACGATAAAAACAGAGGAGAGTGCTCCAGAAGGTGTGGAAGAACCTAAAATTACATCACCTTCCTTTTCTGAGCTAAAGGTTACCTGGAGAGAACCTTTATTGCCCAATGGTTAGTATGAATGTTGTTTACACAGACCCTTTCTCAGCTGAAGGTGTTTTTGATGAGGGTATGTTCTTTATAAATTTCAAATCTTTTTAAATGCCAAAATAAAAAGTTGTTACAAGTGGCTGGTACAGGGTTATTTTTGTTCAACAGTTTATATTTATTTCAGGAATTTTTGTGATGGAAGGTCATTATTCATTTGCTTCATGCAAATTGATAAAAATGCAATGTGCCAATCAAATTTGTATTTTTGTTCATAATGAATGACATTTAATTTCTCTTTTGCCCATGTTCATACACTATCATGTATTTTTATAACACAATAAGCTAAGCATGGAATATTTATACTCATTTCCATAGACATTGTACCAGCATCCAGCGTCACTTTACATAAGAATTTCTATTTTTCAGGTCACATTACAGGATACTTTTTGTACCATAATGAAGTCTTAGTTTATCAGGGTCTTCTGTTGATGTACACAATCACAGGATTACAGCCATACAGTTTGCATACTTTTCGACTGGTTGCCTGTACTGTCAAAGGATGTGGATCCAGTAAATTAATCAATGGCAGATCTCTTGAAGCACAGCCTAGTGGATTTGTTGTCATGGAAGCAAAAGTGCATGATTCAAGGACAATCAGTGTTAAGTGGACTGCTCCAGATGCACCAAATGGAATAATTCAATATGATATTTACATAAATGGATTGTTTTACAGTGATCCAGGTAAGCAAAACAACAACAAAAAACACCATTAAAATTTTACTTAAATTTCTCTCAATCTATTTATTTATTTAAGTATTTCTTTTGTGATACACACTATTGTAATTGCACAGAATATTTAATATGTGAAAAAAATGTGCCCATTATCTCAATACAACAAAGATAAAAATTTCAAACAAAAATATGTTTAATAGTATTTTAACAGTGAAGCTGCATAACACTGCAGAAATGTGTGTAGTGACTGTAAAGCAGAATGTTTTCTGTGAACATTAATATTCTAAACTTTGCAGATAAATGGAATTACACCACTGTCAGAGATAATAGAAGTGTATACAATGACACTGTATCTAACACCTGGGTACAAGTAAACCCAGTTATACCGATGTCAACATACCAAGTACAAGTGAATGCCTCCAATACAGCAGGATATATACTTAGTAATACAGTAGATATTGATATGCCTGAAGGAAGTAAGTTTAAGTATAGTTTTCTCATGGCTCAGAAAAATAAAATTCATAATTTATAAAAAAAAAATACTAACCTATATACTGAAAATGGATGTTATACTATACTTAAACTCTTTTTAAAACCTTTTTTTTCTATTATTTGGTACATGTATAAATTTACAGCAAGTTAAAAAAAATGTTGTGGGTGTAATGTACATGAAAAACTAACCATGAGATGTAAAAAAGAAAAGTTAAAAAAGCGGGGGGGAGGGGGGTTTAGAGCTTTTGTTGCCGTTCATCTCGGAAGTCGCTGTAAAGTATTCACCAAATAGCCAAATGTCACACTTAACAGCATGGTTGCTGTAGATTCTCGTGTCAACTTAAGTGTTACTACATTTTACCAATAACCCCTTCATATGTCCTTTTGTTTCCTACTGTCTTTTGGAAACAAGTGCAAAATATTACAGATTTAACTGTTTGTTTAAAGAAAATAAAATTTTTCAAATTATATGGCTTAAATTTCAAGACCTTTTGTTGTGTAAACTATATTTGTGGTTTTTTTTTAATGTTTAAGCTTTTTGTATATTTATTAAATATATTAACTGGAATATTTCAAAAAGTTAAGCATATTTATTGCTGCAGAATAAGAGGTGACAACAGCTGATACTCAATATATTAAAACTTGTATCTGAGTAAATATAAAATACACATGTCAAGTAAGTAATTTCCTCTTGAGTTTGATTTAATTCTTCATGCCATTATAATTTCTATAGCCCCGGATGGTGTACGACCTCCTGCTCTTATATCACAGACATCAACATCAGTGACAGCCACATGGTTCTCTGTTGGTAGAGAAAATGCTAAAGATTCTCCTGTATATATTCTACAATTCAGGGATCGTAATAATTCTACACTAATAAAAGAGTGAGTTTAAAAAACCATAATTGGTGTGTTTTATATTTTAATTCTTTTCTGCTTGTACTAACTGAATTATAATTGAAATAAAAATTTCTGCAAAATTTTTTCTATGTAACTTACTTTTATCTTATGAAAGCCATAAAAATTTGTGAATGTTATGGTTGCCTAATTTTTAAATAAAAGAAATCACAAGAAAATACAAGAAATTGAATGCATATTTCCAGACATTCAAATTAGCTAAGGAATGTTACTTTATAAAGTTTCTTACAATATAATTCATATTCATTATTCTTTATATATCTAACCAATATTTTTAACAGTATATTTGGTCCAACAACATCATATATCTACACTAAACAGCGACTGACACCTTACATGGAATATGACTTCAGGATAAAGGCTACAAACAGTCATGGATCTACATACTCTCCATGGGTGATGATTGTTACATTACAAGATAGTATGTAATTTAATGATAAATCTGATGTATCTGTCCCTTTCATGAATCAATTGAAAATTTTAACATTGTTTGTAAATTAATTTAAGATTTATACAAAATGTAATTTATTTTGGCTATCATCATTAGACGGCCTAACTGATATATTTTATATTAGGCTTTGACTATCAGAAAAACTTGTATTGAGAGACCACTGTCCTGGGAAACATAACCTTTTTGAAACACTGCTCAGAATTCACACAACTCTACATATTCCGTGCAAAAAACCTTTTTGAGAGACTACTTTTCTTGAATTACCACCTCCAAATCATGTGATCTATCAATACAAAATCAATTGTATTACTTCTTGCATGTTTTGTACTTTACAAATGAGAAAGTTGAAATTATTTCACCTTAATGATTCTGTGCAAAAAAGAAATTATATTTGTTCCTATCAAATCATTTTTAACTTTTTGTTTCTTAATAGAATAGAGAATTGAAACAGGGAATGTGTCAAAGAGACAACAAGCCATACTTTTCCGACTTATGAGAACAGGTTTTGATTTAACTAACCATTTCTATCAGTTAACACTATGAACTGTTTAATTTTACAGAACCAGTTGGTTTAGATCCTCCAATGATTGTAGCTATAGGATCAAGGTTTGTTAACTTGACATGGCAGGCTCCATTGATCAGTAATGGTTATATTTCCAACTATAAAGTCTATGTTAATGGATTCTATATTCTGTCGGTAAGTACTCAAAAATATAGATAAGTTCTAACACTTTAAAATTCTCTCTGATAAACTTTGTTTTGAACTGCAAAATGATTATAATTTCCAGGAAATTTTATAAACAAACTAGGCTAAATTAGAAGTTAAGTTTAGTTTTACTTTATCAGTAGACACTAAACAAATGGATTTCATTTTTTATTTATTTTTCTCTGTGAATAGATTTTGCATCATTTTAGCGGTTGTTTTAGGTCTTTCTTTTAACAAAGTAACAATTTACAAAACAAAAATATGATTTGTAAACTAATGATTAGGTTATGTATAGACAAGAACAAGAACCTTGTTCATTTTTCAAACTATTGTGTATAACAATCTGCTTCCTCTTTGGTAGAAATACATTCCGTTGCATTCCACTCGGGAAAGACGTGAATTTTAAAAACTTGTTGAAGATTTTCCAGTCTTCACTTTGAACTCGTGTAAGAACCTATTAATCTTTTGTGGCACATACTTGTACATGTCTTTTTCAGGCAACTATGGATGATATGCCTTTAACAGTTGAAGGATTGACACCATTCCAATTATATAACTTTATCGTGGAAGCCTGTACAGCGAGAGGTTGTACCAACAGTAGTCAGTCTAAAGTAATCAGGACTCTGCCTGACTGTAAGTGATATTGTTTTATGTTTAAAATGATTTTTTGGTTGCAAAATTTTAGATCAGTATTATTTTTATATTTTTATTTGATATCCTTCTGTGGAATAGTATCAGTAATGTGACTTTAAAGATTAAAAGATTAAACATAAAGGAAAAATTAAAGCAAAAAATGTGATACAAATTAATTTAGTAATGTGATAAAATGTTTCATTTTGTTTTTTTCAGTACCAGAAGAATTATCTGCCCCTACCCTAAAGGCCTTGACACCAACATCTATAATGATCACATGGTCACCACCAGCCAAACGAAATGGTTTGATTATAGAATATATTTTAGAACGTCATTCATCAGACACAGAATCTAATCCAGTGATTATTGCTCAAGTGCTGCCATCTACAGATATGGCTTACGTTGATGAATCGTCAGAGTTAACTCCCTTTACAACATACAACTATCGTGTTTTGGCAAGAAATGATGCTGGTACTACACCCAGTACATGGGTATCTGTAACAACTATGTCTGCTAGTAAGTAACACAAAATTTGTTTTTTGTTACTTTTTAAAAAAAAATTTCAGTAGTCTTATTTTCATTATATTATTGTCTATATTAGTCACATTTTTTCAGTAAACAATTATTTATTTCATTATTATCAGTATTTTTTCCATTTTTGTTTTTTACTACTTGTTTACTAGCTTTAAATTATTTGTTTAAATTTCCAGAACCAAGTGGACTGTTGCCCCCAGCAGTAGAGATTACAAGTCCAACATCATTAACTTTGGCATGGCAGCCACCAAGCAGATTGAATGGTATATTGGAATACTATGTAGTCCGTTTACCCAATCCCAGTATAGAAATAAGGAACTCCAGTTTCCTGACAGCTACATTTGATGATTTGTTACCATACACACAGTATTCTGTTACAGTCACTGCATGTACAGGTAAGATCCTAGATTCTTATACTTTCTGCAAGATCTAAAATCTTATTGGTTAATTTATAGTATTTTGTTTTAAATCATGCTAATTCTTGATGAATATAACCATTTAAGACTGGTTTTTGCAAAACATGGAAATTATTACCAGATATCTAAAGCAAACATAATTTGAAAGACAAAATATTTAATTGACCCTTGCCAATTTTGGATTTATTATCTCTCTTTATCTGTAACCACAGTCAAACCTGCTTTTAACGGCCACAATTGGGACAAAAGTAAAGTGGCCACATAAGACAGGTGACCGTTTAATCAAGTTTTATATGAAATGATGATTTTTTCCACAATCGACCGTAATGAACGATGAGATTGATAATTTGAATGATAATTAAGCTATGCCATTAATTAGAGATGATTTGAAAGTCAATTAACGATGATTTAAGATTTATAGAAAGGCCGCTTAATTTAGGTAAATTTCAAGCTTGGATACCATTTTTTTGTGACCGCTGGCCGCATAAGACAAGTGACCGCTTATTCAAGTTAAATTAACACGTAAAACTATTTGGGTGGACTCCAGGACAACCGCTGAAGGCAGGTGGCTCCTTAATAAAGGTGACCGTCAGGACAGGTTTGACTGTACTGCTATGTCTCTGTTATAATATAAAGGGATATATCATAAATATGAACATTTTTGCCTCAGTACATGTGCATTATATAATCTATAAGTGAAGTGCTGTTGAAACACCTATGTTAATAAGAAATTTCAAAAAGGGAACAGGTAGCAATAAACAACATGATATATTACTGTAACAGGCTCTTAAAGCCAGATAGCCATAGTTAGAAATAAGGGGAGGTAATAAATATTTAATTTACTTTTTACTGCCATGCATTGTTTTACTCTGTTCTGTAAATTGTATGTTTTATGTATTTGTACTGTTTGTTGATATTTGATCAAGTAAATCTATCTGTCTATCTTACAGATGCAGGATGTACAGAGAGTACAGCAGTCCATGTGAGGACAGATGCCACAATACCAGAGGGACAGGATCCACCACTCCCTATAGAAATATCTCAAACTATTATATCAGTGGCATGGTCACCTCCAGACAGAACAAATGGACCAAACATACAATATGAATTGTCTAGGATGAAACTTAGACAACCTTTAGAAGGTTTGTATGTTTCATATAAAGTGGAAGTTTTAAGACTAAAGAAGATTTTTTTCAACAATTTGAAACCACTCTAGAACCCAAATAACCCAGGGTACTCAAATGGACCACATTTTCTAATTTTTCAATGTGACAAGAAACATTTGAAAAAGTTTGTTCGAAAGTACTAAAAAATCATATTCTTATATTTGTAAAATTGTTTTAATGCATATTTGATGAAGAGGGGATTTGGGTACCTGTTTTTGTGTTTGTTGGTTTACTTTAATGCCTTCATCTATAAATAAACAGAGATATTTGGAGTTCCAAATGTTTGCCTGAAAAATGCAACAGTTGCAACTACTTGATATGTAATAATTATCAACAGATTCGTTGCTATGGGTTTTCTCCTGTACTCGAAAAACACCCTTCTAACAAGACGATTTGGTACCTGAAAGTTAGTAATATATAATTTGATATTATATTCTGTCATGATGCTATAAATGACTGTCTGCTGATGATTAACATTAATTTAAATGTCATTGTAAATTTCACAAGCTTATGATGTGTTTCCTGTCACAGCTGGCATTTATGATTTCCTTTGCTAATTTTCATGATTCAAGTTTTTATCTTGTTTTGGCAGATTAAAATATCTTTTTCTTAGTTACTTTCCATGGAAACATAAAATCTAAAACTTCTTACTAGACACACCTCTGAATTTTTAACTGTTCACTAAAAAAAATCACATGCATTTTGGTCTCTGTTGTTATTTGATTTGCCATTTTAAGTTGTTTATGACCCACTATATATTTAGGGAAAATGTTTGCTTCTATGTCACAAACTAATTTATTGTGTAATCTTTGTCAGAATCAGCCATGAACTTTAACATATGGCAAAGTGTTTACTTGGGAACAAAAATGCTGTTTGAGGATACTGGCCTACCAATGTTTACTACATATATATACAGAGTGACAGTATATAATGATGTAGGTCAGCTGACCAGTAACAATTCAAGGGAGGTAACTACATATGGAGGATTCCCACGGAAAGCCCCAGATGTTGTGGTCACACCAACAGACCACATCAGACTGCATGTTGCTTGGAGTACTCCAGGTAAATATTTATTTCTTTTAATAAATAATAAAATTATTAACAGGAAAGGTCAACAGTGACATAAAAATCAATCTACACCATAAAATAGACAGAATTTCAGACAAACAATTACATAAAAGATCACAAAATACAAACATAGAAACAACAGGCAATAGTGTGACTTGGTACTGACACTGATCATCGGTGGCATTAAACCAGTTTTATTGGTACCTTAAACTTGTTCATTACAAAACTTTTAATAACAATTAAATTAGTTCGCTAAATATTAAAATACTTATTGTGCATAAAAGAAAGGGATATGACATACCGGGGGTAAATTCATTACATAAAATCTCTTTGTCCATTTGAGAAACGTCTTAACAAGGGATAGTAGCTTGCAAATCTTTGCCTCATATGCATGCATAAGACAAAATCTTTATTTTCCAAATTTCTGAGTTTTATTTTCCATAGTAATACTTGCATTCTTTGAAACATAAAATTCACTCTTTATATTTCAGATGTGATAGACTTACAAGGCTCAGTGAAACAATTTACTATAACTGCCAGTAGTGTATACGGTAATCTAACCCAGCAGTATGGACCAGAAATAGACCATGCCCTATTACAGAACCTGACCCCTAACACACAGTATACTGTATATGTTACAGTTACTATACATGGGGGAGCCAGTATAACCAGTGAACCCCAAACTGTTGTCACACTTGATGGAGGTAGCTTATATAATCGTTTTGCATGAATTTGTAATTACATGTACACTTTAAGTATTAAAAGTATGAATAAAGACAAAGATTTAAATTCTATTACTCCTGTCTCACCAAGTACCCAGTCTCATATCTGCCATTTCTACACAAATTTTTTAGAAATTTTAAAGAAAGTTATGTTTCACTGTGTAGTTAATTATGTATTGCATTCAAACAATGAGTAAAAAATTTTAACTGTTTTGAGGATAAACACTCTTGGTGGTAAGATTGCCAAACCTTATCATGTTTAATTAAGTATGAAAATAAAAATAAATTGTGAATTGTGAATATCTGAATACAAATCACTAAAGCATGATATCATGAATTGAGTTAGTATTACTAAAAAGCATATTGTTAGTATCTCAACCAATAAACTGTTTTGTATTAGGTAAAAAAAGGATATGGTGGAAACATTCTTATAAAAAAGTCCACACATGGAATATTTTATGATCTTTTTATGGATCTTGATGACATGGTACTCCCAGTAACAATAGTCCTCAGCAATTATTCTATCACAGTGTCCTGTATAGCCAAATTGAAGTCTGATTGTCATATTACCAGATACATTATAATATATCATTAAAATATATAACAGCTCCAGAAGGTGTATTACCTCCCTTGATTACAGTTCTCAGTGATACCTCTATTAGAGTGTCCTGGGTAGCCAAATTGAAGTCTGATTGTCATATTACCAGAAACATTATAATATATCATTAAAATATATTACAGCTCCAGAAGGTGTATTACCTCCCTTGATTACAGTTCTCAGTGATACCTCTATCAGAGTGTCATGGGTAGCACCACTGAAACCTAATGGTCAGATTACAGGATACTTTATACATGTCATCAGTGACAGAATATCTACAGGGATGACACAACCAGGATCTTATCTTATCACTGATCTAATGCCATACACAGTGTATTCTGTCAAGGTATTATATACATATAATATGTCACAGGATTAATTGTTTTGTACATTTATGAAATTTAACCCCTTAAATTTGATGAACTCTTTAATTTTCTTTGTTGCCTTTTCAAATAACACCCTTGATGAAGAAAAAAATCACCCTTGTCCATTTTGGATTTATGATATATATTTGAGTTTATATCTTTGACTTTCTATGTTTTGTTAAACAGAAAGGATATATTTTTAGATTAAAAAGTGGCTGGGGGGAAAATGTTTAGATTTATAATCCTCCTTTGTCAGAAAAATCCCATAGACAGTTCAGTACTTTGCTAGAAAGATTGATTGTTGCTTAACGTCCAGTGTCAAATATTTCATGCTTCTTCAGGATGAGAACCAGTTCAGTTTATTAGGGGTGGGACAGGACAAAAAGGGGATCCAGTTTTGACTGCCACTGTAAAAGGAGGATGGTTGGGTAGGGTCAGATAAATTAGCCTTCTGTAGTGTCATTCGTCTGCTCTTTTTCTAAAACTACAGAAGGGGTCTTTTGCATGCAGGGAGTGTGGCTAGAAAGAAATGAGGTCACTCATGAAAATAAAGAACTGACCATGAATAGTTCTTTGTATATAGTAGTTCTACAAGTTGAAGTTCTGTCAAACAACTTGAAAAAACAAGTACTTTTGAGATTCCAGAGTACTTTTTGTAGAATATGTTTACTGTTTTAATGGTAAATATTTTTTATGTATTGTAGATAGAAGTCTGTACTGTATTTGACTGTACTGAGAGTGAGCCAGTGCTAGTAACTACTGTTGAGGCACTACCACAGGATGTAAGTCAGCCAACTGTAACATCTGTATCACCAACAGAGGTCGATGTGGCATGGAAGCCTCCAGATAATGGCAATGGTATTATACTGAAATATGACCTCATTAGACAAACCATGAAACCTTGCTCAGAAATGTAAGTATTTTCTTTGTCACTATCAATTGAATTGTCTAATAGTATGTATATTAGCTTGAAATGAAAACATTTTCACAGTTCTGACAGAAATCTTACCATCCTACAAAACAAAACAATAAAAAAAGATAATTCATGGTCAGGTTTAAATCAGATTTGATATAATTTAAGAATCATTGAATAATACTTCTGAGTTGATTTTTTATTTTGATTATTACACAGTCCACCACCTACCATGGATCCAGAAATAACTAAATGTACATATGTCAGATGTAGTATTTTTGAGAATGTCTGTGGAACACAGTGTTATACTGGTGCCAAGGTAAGCTACAGTTACCGTTATTCAGGGGGAGATAATAAATAAAAAATGTTGTCAACTCCCACAGATTCACAATAATAGTTTCAAGCATTCACATCAAAATTTAAAATATTATCATAGATTTAGTTCCATAAAAAAATTCAGAAAAGTAAAATCCTTACAAAAAAATTATTCTTAGATGTAAACAGATAATTTTTAACTTTGTTTCAGCCGACACTCATCACGGGACAAAATCATAAATATTGAGAATATTTTCTAAATAAAATAAAGATTTACAGATTTTTCTCTAAATTAATTTAATACAATTAAACCTTCTTATATTTGATTGTATCTTTCAAATTCATTCCTTAATTATGTTTTGTAGACCTGTTGTAATGGGGTTTTGTTTGATATTAAACCTGACTACGGTTGTTGTGGTACATCCTATATAACTAAGCCTACATCTGATGCTGTTTGTTGTGCTGGAAAATTTTATCAGAAGAAAAATAATCATCAGTGTTGTAAAGACAGGTAGGCTGTATGTTAGAAACTGCATTATTGTCAGATTAATATGTTGTATGATACCACTGAAGATGTAATAACAAATGGAACTTACATGTTACATGTAATACCAACAAAAAGAAACAGGAAGTAAAAATATGTGGTCAATTAATAGATGAAATGTTTTATTTTTAAATATATAAAAAAAAAAAACAATTTTTCATTATTCAGCTTTAAAAAGGAACTCATTACCGAAAAAATAAATGTGATACTTTGGTAAGATTAGAGTTTAACATGTTTTATGTAAAATCTTAAAACCAAAATAGTTTTAATGATATGTTTAACATATACATATATATTACTCTTTAGGTATCTAGAAGTACTGCCTGGCCAAGTATGTTGCCCTGATCTGTATGAGGATAGAATACTAATAGGCTATGGTGATAAATGTTGTGGTTCTACACCCTTTTCTTCATTAGGATCCCAAGTGTGTTGCCAGGGTAAGTGTTGTTCTTACAAGAGATTCAGTAAGTAGAACAATGAAGATCTTTGTTTACTTGGTACCCACAAATATTTTGGAGAAAAGAAATGAATTTTATAAGTTTAAGGTTTTCTGTGAAATGTTAACAGTTTTGTATCACATTTTCCTAATGAAACATGCAGTTTTACATTCAAATTCTAGTTTTTAGAATAATTCATACTATTTATATAAATGAACCATAATTTTCATTTCTTTCTTCATTTACCAGAAAAGTTATATGATGGATTCCAACAGCAGTGTTGTGGAGGTAACTTATTGGAAGAGTCCAAAGTTTGTTGTGGGGATGATCAGGAAGGCACTACTTATGTCTACAGTGCAGGACACCACTGCTGTAGTACAAACTATGTCAACAATAGTACAGCATTGTGTTGTACCAGTGATACTGGACATCAGAAGGTATGTCTCTTTGTCTTTTGTTTGTTTATTTTATGTATATTTTTTTTTTTTTTTTTGGGGGGGGGGGATTATTGTATTTAGCCATTAGGTAGTGTTTGAATGATAAAATTGGTTTTCCTTGAAGAACTTTTTTTCAAATATTAGATTGATTTTATACTTTTCTTTGTAATTGAATTTTAAATGAAAAAATTTGGTTTTTAGTTTAGTGCAGCTCCAAACAGTAATGAAGGAAAATTGTTTTCTGTCACTCTGACAGCTTCTTGTTCTACTATTTACTTATTTCATCTTAGACCAAAGATGCTGAAATTTTATAATCACTAGTACTTTGTCTTGAAACTACATAACTGGGAATAATATCGAAATATACGTGATTAAAACAACTGTTTAAAGTTGGATGTCTTATGTTTGAATTAGAATTCTAAAAAATTTCAACACAGAATCAGAATTATTAAAACAAAGAAAATAAAACATGAAAGAAGATATGCTGAATTTATGTCAAACAATGTTTATTTCTAATTAATTTTGATCACTGGTCAATTTAATGCTACAGAGTAATGGGTTTTGAATACATGTAATTGCTTATTGATGTACATATATAACTGTACATTATTTTTGTGTTAATGTTCCACAAAAATATTGTATTATGCATGCTATATAAATATTGACTTTAAATTTATATAGGTACACAATTACCACAATAAAACTAGCAAGGACAATGCCAATGAGAAATGTTGTGGATTGGAGAAGATATCTAAAACATTAAGTTGTTGTAACAACAAGGGATATAATCCACAAACACATGTGTGTGCTGATGTATCTGATGATGAAACTGGTAAGTATGTGGTATGGGATGGATTGGTATAGTACATATGGTCAGTATACATTGATGTGTAGTAATTGTTCCTTGGGGTTTTAATTTATCTTTAAAAAATCTGTTTAAGCATTTTATGCATTTAAGAAATACTATTGAAAGTAAGTTGTCTTTACTGATAGCAAAAAGAAAAACATATTTGGGATTCTGTTCATATTATTGTTTCCATGTCAACATAAAAAAAATCATTAACAGTTGTGTTTTTGAACTGATTTAAACTGTATCTGGTTTAAAAGTCATATAGGATCATCCATTTCTGTGCAAGCAAATTTTGGTATGATCTCAGATTTTATCTATATTTTGAACATTTCTTTTCTTCATAGGATGTGGGGAGGGTACAGCTTGTCCCATCACACAGTCAGTGCAAGCTTACTGTGATAGATGTGATTATCAGAAAAATATAGAAAAATGTGGATCTGTGATTGGTTACCATGGAGATTATGTATTACTTCCCTTACCAGACCCAAATGATAATTGTGTTGTTGATGAACAAAAACTGTACTCCGGGATGGACCTTAAATATTCAGGTTAGCTAATTTTATAGTTATCATCTTCACAGAAAATTTAAATATTAATACCATTTGTATAGATGTATATTTTTTAATAATGAAGCTATATACATGTATATTACACTTTTTGTGTAGATTTTGGACTGCAACCTCATTCCATGTACCAGTATGCCATCAGTGTAGTCAATAGTGCAGGGGAGACAACCAGTCAGTTTACAACAATCATTACTGAGGAAGCTGCACCAGATAAAGTGATGCCGCCTACAGTTAACACAGATTCCTCACAGCTTTATGTCATTTATTTATCATGGGAAATGCCTTTAAAACCTAATGGTAACTATAATTACGTGTTAATGAGTAAGTGAGTATGGGGTATATATATGTAAATCAGATCAGATCGTATCAGACATTGTAGAACTTTAAATTGAGAAATGTGAAGAAAAAAAATGTTACAAAATAAAAATTACTTGTATTGTAATTCTTGCAGTGTAACATTCTGTTAAGATAAGTACAGGAATCATTTAAAGCTGTTGAATGGTCATCTGTCAAAGAATTACAATAACAACTGTATATTTTATTGTTGAATTTACTGTACTTACTCTAATTTTTCAACACTAAAATACACCTAGGAAAATTGGAAAATCGTCTAAAAATTTGAGCTTTTGTGTTTATTTCCTCATTTTTTGACTCCACAAGATCTACCTGGTTAATGTACTATAAAAATAGATGCAATGTCAGCTACAGATGGCTTTGCATTTTTGGCTATGGATCAAAGACTTTATGACAAGACAAGCTATAAATGTCTTCTTTGTTTCAGAAAAAATTGTGCTATAAATTATAGGAAGATTAAGTTGATAAAAATTGATCACTACTTTCCTAATGTATATATTTTAAGAATAAAAAGACACACCTACTAATATATCTGTTCTTGGCTAAGGACACCGTGATTCCTAGCATATTCCTAGCATATTCTACCATGCAGTCTACTATGACTGTACACAATTTATATTGAAATATTATTATGACCTCAATCTCAATGGGTAGCCATCACGATAAAATGGTCAGCATCTGAGAATAATTTCTCATAATCAAAGCACTTCTGACATTGTATGAGAAAATAATCACGTGTG
The DNA here is from genome assembly GCA_028015205.1 of Mytilisepta virgata. Taxonomy (NCBI): domain Eukaryota; kingdom Metazoa; phylum Mollusca; class Bivalvia; order Mytilida; family Mytilidae; genus Mytilisepta; species Mytilisepta virgata. Next base: position 53,843,593 of record CM051518.1, on the reverse strand, counting down.
AATTAAATTGATTAACCAATCTTTTATTATGGATCCACCATACGACATGGCAGAGAGTTATACAACTGTATTACACTATAATCTAACAATGTCTGAATTATAAATATTTTGTATTAATCTACTTGTAGGAGATATTATAAGGTTTATTTTGAAAAGAGACGGAGTAGAGTTATACCGTGGAATGACACAGCAGTATTTAGATGATGGTGCTATATTGCCATATCAGTCCTATACCTATAAACTTACAGCATGTACTGCTGCTGGCTGTACCAGTAGTGTGGAGGTAACTTTTTTCTAATTTTATGAATATTTACAGTAAGAAATGTCTCAGTCAGCGATGAGCATTTTTAAACGAGAAAAGTGAATTAATTTTAAATTAGATGAATTCTTAGCATGAAGTATAATAATCACAATATTTACGAAATATTTTCCAGGTTCGAGTGACATATTACCTTCTGCTTAGCATGGGGTAATATGTCAGACCTGGCAAATATTTCGCATATGGGTGCTGTGATTCACCAAAGTATTACTTCGCAGTCCACAATTTAAATATTTTTGAGTTAAATAAGTTATTCAAATGATTGTACCTGCAATTTGGATCCGAAAGTTTTTGAAAATTAAATTTAAAGGATTGTTATAAATTTTGGAACAGGTTATACTTGTATAAATGTATAAACTACTTTGATCAGTTTACGCTTAAACATAAATGGCTTTGTGGTTTATGTAGCATAAACTGCCTCGAAGTAGGTTATATTTTATAACTTGTTCCAAAATTGAAAACAATCCTTAAGTAATCTCATAAAATATACACTTCAGGTAGGGCACAGAAATATCGGTAACCTTTCTTCGATAATTATTCTAGATACTTATTCTCAGAATCATGCTATAAATATGATGTAATACTGAAATAAAAAAAAAATCTACAGAACAAGGTTACTGCAGGCCTACTTTTCCATAAAGCAGTTACCTCTGTTTACATCTGCAGTAAACTTAATTCAACACATCTAATCTTATGAATTTGTTAATAGCACCAAATTAAAACGATTTTAATTAAAATGAGTCTAGCATCATTTAAATTCTTTCTACTAATGTTAAATATCTTGAAAATCTCCTACAAATGACTAACATCTCTATTGCAATTTAGTAGATGATATACTATTATCTCCCCTTACCAGGTTAGTATAATCTATTAATTTTGCTTTGAGGATTTTGTGAAAAAAATGCTAATATAAAACAGTATCTCATGATTATATTTTGACAGAAGAGTATTTTTTTTCATATGTAAGGTAATATAGCAAGAAGCATTAGTTTGTTTTCTGTCCTTAACCAGGTTATACAAGGGAAATCATTTGTTCCACATTAGCTCGAAGGACCTGAAAATTTAAATAGAGATATCTCCCCTAGAGGATTGGTTTATGGAAATAATTGGTAAATATTTCTTCTTACTGGGATCAACATATACTGTCTGTATCTGTAAAATTAGTTAGGGATGATCACAGGTGAAAAGATATGTTACAAAAATACTAAGAAGGTTTAGATTAGCCAATAACTAGAATTGTACCTTTAGTCCCAGTTAAGATGCCAAAATTTACATAATTTTCTTCAATTACTTTAATTTAAATCTTTTGTACCTATGGTTTCAGGTTAAAGTAGCTACAGCTCAGAGTAAACCAGAGGGTATACAGATACCAGTTGTTAGTGAAGTGACCTCAACAAGTATGAAGGTCACATGGCAGCCTCCAAACAAACTGAATGGAATCATAAAGGGATATAAATTATATATTTTTCATGAGGACACAACAAAGTCCTACCAGACAACTGACTTGCAGAAAATGCTTAAAGGTGGAAAATGTTTTTTTAATACAATTGTAACAGTGATGGAAAATTTAAAGTTATATAATTAGTTCGGTTTGATGTCAGTGTGTTTCCTTTACAGAGTTATGGTCCCTTAATATTAGAGATTTTATGAAAATTATTTTTGGTCATTTTACTTGTGCATAATGCAAAAGATTGTTCTCAGATTGATACACAAAGATTGAGTTTTAATTTTAATGTTGAGGTATTTTTTATTTAACTGTGTATTGTATGAAAAAGTTGAATGCCAGTGACTTGGGTATTTATCCACAAGTGTTTATCTTCTTTTAAAAGAACTGGTATGAACTCATTTGTGAACATAATTCAGATTCCAGTTAAAGTCCTTTTTCTATTGGGTTAGTAAGAATGAATTACAATGGAGCCCACACTTGAATGAAGAAACTGTTTTTTAAATTGTCTTTGTAAGAAGTTTCAAAAATTGAAAAAAATTGCATTTTTGATGAAAGATGTCAGAAACATCATACAAAACATTATTGTATTATTAGAAAATAATCTAGATTGTTCTGTGTATTTTACACAGGATTACTACCATACGTCACTTACAGATTATTACTAGAGGCATGTACATATGGAGGATGTACAAACAGTACACAGATCACTGTTAGAACTCTTGCTGATCTGCCTGTTGGTAAGATATCATTCTGTTTTAATTAGGCCATTTAAGGGGGTACCCAACACTTTGACTAAAATATATTTGGCTCGTTTATTTTTCATAAAATTTTGACGAAATATTTACTTTGACCTGTTGACAAAAATATAAAAATTTCAAGAATTTGAACTACACAGTTTACGGGAATAATTTCATTGGATATATAGCAGTTTAACAAACACTGATTTTGATCATTGAGAAGCTTGATTTCCCTTTACTAATAGTTCAGCTGATTTTTAAAGAGTTAACTTCCTTAGGTGTTCTGTACCCCCTTAAGTATTTAAATCTTTATAAAAGATGACCGGAAATGAAAATCAAATTATACTGAATTTTCCTCCATACCCCATAATATTTCTTCACATAAAGAATTAAATTTGTTCAAGTTGAATAGAATCTAACTACTTGCATAATTACTCTTTTTAGAAATTAAAATGATTTCTTAAATGATATACTTGGAGGTAAAAAAGCAGATGAAAAAAATTTCACTTTTAATCATTGTGTCATTACAGGTGTAGATCCACCTAGAGCCATTATTTTAACATCAACTTCAGTTTTATTGTTCTGGAATCCACCAAAACAACCAAATGGAGAAATTTTATTTTTCTCCATCATGCGTCTATGGTCACAAGGCTTGAGTTACTTGTTCATGTCAATGAAACTTGAAACCGTTGAGAAGAACCTGATTCCAGGAGAAACATACAAGTATTACCTAATAACAGGAACCAATGCTGGAAACACAAGTAGCACTCCGTTGATTATAACTTTGCCCGATCTGTCCTTGCCTTATATTCCAGAACCTAAAAATTTTACTGTTACGAGTGACTCGGAAATTTATGTTGAATGGGATGTAGTTGATTTTACAGGAGGGCCTGTAGATCAGTACGGAGTAGTTTTGAATGCTGGGAGAGAAGATGAAATCAACAAAGGTGTCGGTCTGACGTTTAGTACCACTATGACTGGATTGAAACCACATACTGAATATGAAATACGAATTAAAGGTTGTGTCAAAGGATTTTCTAACAGGTGTGGTTTAGGGGAACCAGTTCTTGCTACAACAATGGAATCATTACCCGATGGCATGAATGCACCAACTGTGTTCTCCACTGGTCCCAGATCTGTTACGATATCATGGGAGCCACCGATAAATCCTAATGGAGAAATAATTCAATACAAGATATATTACCGAAGACTAGGTACTAGTAATGAATTATTGATTAACCGTGTACTTAAAAATCTAACTAAAATATTTCATGCAGGAAGTGATCTTAAACCATACACACAATACCAGTATAAAGTTGTGGCTAGTAACATTATAGGAAATGTTGACAGTCCATGGTCACTTGTCCGAACCATGGAATCTTTCCCAGAAAATTTATTGCAGCCATATGTTAACTCTAGTGGCCCATATGGATTTCAGATTTTTTGGCAGCCACCACAAGACCCCAATGGTATTATCAGTATGTATAAAATATCATACAGTAAAATTCTGATTGCTCCATCAACATCGTCATTACTTTATTCTGTAACTGTATTACCTGATGTGTTAAGTACAAGTGTCAGTGGATTGGAACCATTTTCTAACTATGAGGTTCAACTGACTGTGTTTAATAGACTTGGAAATGTCTCTGCAACCCCTGCCATTATACAAACTGATCAGTCATCTCCGTCAGGACTGCCACTATTCACCATCGAAAAAATTAGCACAGGCACATCTGTTATTCTGAGATGGAACCCACCTACTGTTCCAAATGGAATAATTACAGAGTATAAAATTTATGAAAAAGGATCGGACATTCCTCTATATCAAGGTTTAAATAGAGAATTTGAGTTTCGTCGTCTTCAACCATTTACTGAATATTCTTTAAAACTTGAAGCCTGTACTGTTGCTGGGTGTTCTATAGGAAAATCTCAGAAAATAGTAACTGCTGAAATACTGCCCTCAGATCAGCCAAGTCCAACTGTTGGATTTAAGAATGCTACGGCTGTAACATTAACATGGGTAAAACCTGTTAAACCTAATGGTCAAATTACCATATTTGAAGTGGTAAGGCAGTTTAAAATTGGCAAAAAGAGAAGTTTTTCAGATCCTGTGGTTATTTATAAGACAATGGATACAAATAAGGAGGAGTATACTTTCACAGATACAGAACTTTCACCCTTCACAGAATATTTATACAGTATCAGGGCCAGTAACTCTAAAGGACCTGTACAGAGCTCATGGCAGTCAGTATTTACAGACCAAGCCGTCCCTGAAGGTGTTCAACCACCAACTGTAAGACATGTGGCTGATAATATCCATAGTCTGTTTATACAATGGTCTATCCCTCCTCATCCAAATGGAATAATCCAAAGCTATAATCTTCAAAGAAATCAGAGTGTACCATTGACATTTAAAGGTGATGATCCTATGGAATATATTGATTTTAATCTTGTTGCATACACATGGTACAGCTATAAAATAACTGTCTGTACTGCAGGGGGATGTTCTGTCAGTAATGCTGCTTTGATTCGGACCCTTGAGTCTTCTCCAGTTCAGGTTGATACGCCTACAATATCAATTTTGAGTTCAACTGCACTGAACATATCATGGACTGTTCCATCTGTTTCAAATGGTATTATCCTTAGATATCATATATTTATGGATAATTCAGAAATATATAGTGGGTCTATGCTGTCATATGTGAAGACAGATTTAATTCCATATCAGGAGTATTCGTTTTTCTTGAGAGCCTGCACTAATGGAGGATGTACTGATAGCGGTGAGGTCAAAGGTCGACCGGATGATGATGTACCTATGGAAATGCCAGTACCTGTTTTGAATGTTCTGAGTTCAAGATCAGTTGAAATAACTTGGCAACCACCTGTTTATCCAAATGGAATTATTAGCTCCTACGATGTCAGAAGAGATGGAAAATTAATATATACTGAAACCTTGTCAATCTCAGGAACATTGAAAACCAGTTTCATAGATTATGATCTTAATCCAGGAACTTTATATGAATATTTTGTTATTGCAAGAAATAATAAAGGAAGTGTTGAAAGTGCAAAGGTGAAAGCATCAACTTATTCTGCATCACCAAGTGGATTAGCCCCACCTAACCTCCAACCTTTGACCTCAACATCTATTCAAGCTACATGGGTACCACCCACTTTCCCAAATGGAGCCATCGTAAATTATACTTTGTATCAGGCAAATAAAATTGTTTATTCTGGAGGTCCAAATGTTTATACTTATCTAATACCTGGGCTGGACTTTTGGACAGAATATTCTTTTAGAATCCAGGCCTGCACAGAGAGAGGATGTGAACTAAGTACTGCAGCAACAGTAAGAACATTGGAATCTAGACCTGAAGAACAAGGTCCTCCTATATTGCTGGCATTAGCAGATGTTAATGCGGCCCATTCAGGGATTCAGATATCATGGTCCAGTCCATTAAAACCAAATGGAATTATTATATTCTATGAAGTGTACAGAAGGTTGTTGACAAGGGAAGAAATAGGTAAGAGATTCTTTTTGTGCTGTTATATTATAAATTAGAAATACATGTATTCTGCAACTTATTGCTGTTGCTCATTGATAGCGCAAAACACCTCTTACAGAAATGTAAATGTTGTTACAACATTTTGCTAATTTTCTACAATTTCAAATGGTTAAAGAAACTTTTGATAATTTTTTAAAAGGTTAAAAGCTTATAAGAACTTATGCAAATTTATAACATGAATGATAATATTTAAACTGCATGGTCCCCCAAAAAGATTTTAAGAATGAAATAAAATAAAAGCTTTTTGATGAACTCTGTTTTGTATGAAAATTTAAAAAAAACATTGTAAAAAAGAAAAACATTGAAATATATGCATATGTCCAAGGCATGGAAAAACCTATAGTTCCTCAGGAGCATTTTAAGATATATTTAGAAATCATATATATATTACAAAATATGTTATGATCTATTCAAATTGAATTAAGAAATTTATCAAAATTTCTTAAATAAACTGATTTATGATTTGTTTCAGGTATATCGTACAGTGAATTGACTTTGGCATACAATGGCACCCAGTTACAATATGTAGACAAAGACAGTCGTGTCAAACCATACACAGAATATCAGTATATGGTAATATCTGGAAACAGAGCAGGAAAGGCAGAGAGTTTCTGGCAGACTGTAATTACTAAAGAAGCTCCCTCTGAATTCATGTTGCCACCTATTGTTGATGTAAGTGTATTGTTGGGTGTAATGTGAAGTGGGTTTAACATACAACAAGAAACTGACCCTTACAATACTGGTAGATAGTACAAAAACATAGAAACAGTTCTTTCATTCCTGTAATGCACCTGGAAAGTCATTGTAAATTCTTCAACAGGTTGGCAAAAGTTCACGTTTCACATGCCGATGACATAAACTTAAGCAATGCTTAACAATAACAGCCACACATGTCTCTCCAAAACAAGGCTTTTAATTACTAAAAATTCTGTGTCTCATCTTTGATTCCTTAAACATTCTTGAGATAAACTAAGGAACGTGCCTGTAAGACAGTTGTTTGACCCCAAAAAAGTATCTGCACCTGTGTATTTGATGCTTTAGTATTATTTAAGACTTACACCAAAATAGTACACAATGTATAAGATTCAGCTTGATAATGAATTGCATTTAGAACAGTCAGTATGTTAATTACATATCTATACATTTTACAATTAATGTAAAAAGAAATTTATTTAGAAACCTTGATGTTCAGTTTTTATTAGAGAAAAAATTTACATTTTTTATTTGTTTTAGAGTAAAACATCAACAACAATGACATTGACATTATCAGAACCCACTGTGAAAAATGGAATAATCAGAAAGTATAGTGTTATTGTAAATAATACAGTGGTAAGTTTATCATTAAGTGTAAATCATGGATCGGTCCTTAGGAGTTAGGGGAATTCAGAGCTCCTATTTAGCTCACCTGGCCCAAAGGGGCATGTGAGCCATTGCCATCACTTGGCGTCCGTTGTACATGGTAAACTTTCCTTTAAAGATCCTCTCCTATGAAACCATTGAGCCAATTTGAACAAATGTTGGCAGCAATGATCCTTAGGTGGTCCTCTGTCAGAATTATATCCGATGACCAGGCCTGTCATCCAAGATGGCAGTCAGAGCCGAACATAGTTTAACATAGGACCCTATGGGAAATTTACTTAAAGATCTTCTTGTCTGAAACCACTTGACCAATTGGAACAAAACTTAGCAGCAATGGTCCTTAGGTGGTCCTCGCTCATAATTATATCCAATGACCCTGCACGTGATCCAAGATGGCAGCCAGAGCCGAACATAGTTTAACATAGGACTCTATGGGTCATTTAATTAAAGATCTTCTTGTCTGAAACCACTCGGCCATTTGGAAAAAAATTTGGCAGAAATGGTCCTTAGTTGGTCCTCTTTCAGAATTATATCCGATGACACCACCCGTCATCCAAGAGCCGAAGCGCTGCCAGAGCTGAACAGTGTTTAACATAGGACCTAATTGGAAAAATCACTTAAAGATCTTCTTGTTTGAAATCAGTGAGCCAGTTGGAACTTGACAGCAATGTTCCAGGCTGCCAGTCACGATTGCTATTCTGTCTGTAATTGCCAGTGATATTCTGTTATATCTGCCATTAAAAATCTGCCTTGACTGGTTGGTTGTTGTTTGCTTAACATCAAGTGGCAAATATTTCATGCTTCTTCAGGACAAGAACCAGTTCAACAATTTATCAAACACAATTCAAATAGAGGTGGGATGGGACACAATGGGGAATCAATTTTGACTGCCACTGTAAAAGGGTGGATGGTTAGGTAGGGTCAGATAACCCTTCAGGTGGTAACCTGTTTAGATCTGCTACTGATAGTCATTATGATTATTTGTAAAATGCAGAGATTTTTAATAATTGTTTTATTTTTCTTTAGACCAGTAGTAGCACCAGCTTACAACACACCATAGGACTGACAGTACCTCTAAGACCTTATACTATGTACAGTATACAAGCTGAGGTCTGTACTGGTGGAGGATGTACAGTCAGTGATACTATTACTGTACAGACAAGCAGTAGTATACCTACCGGGATGTCACCAATCAGAGTGGACAGTACTCAGGCCACAATTGTAAAGCTCAGCTGGACATATCCTACAAGTCCTAATGGGGAAATTTTAAGGTTTGAATGGATCTTTTTTTCTTTGGGCAATTATATAGTTTCAGCTACTGTTTGAACAGAATTGGTCTTTAGATGAATTGAAAGAATTTAGTTCCTAATCTCAATGTTGAAAACCCCAATTTTGATAATGTTTTTTGAAAAGACGTTTTCCATTTGAAAGATACTACCATAGTTTTCAATTCCTCATTTGATAATACTGAAATAAATTGCAACATTACATGTGAAGTGCCATGTGACTTCAAAAATTATTCTTGTTTGAATTATTTCAAAAGTGTACTAATACAATGAACTAAAACAAAAAAAAATGTTTTATATAGATTTATCCTGTATCAGAGAACTGCTTGTCCATTGTTACCCCAGCCTGTGACAATTCTACAATGTGTGATTGGTGACACACAGACTGCATTTACTGGCCTAGCAATTACAAGGGAGATAACCAATTTAAATCCTTATACACCATATGAGTTCAAAGTTAAAGTAGAAAATACTGCTGGATTTTCAGAAGGAATACCATGGGTTCGGGCAGAGACAAAATCATCAGGTATATATTTTCATGCAATAGTAGGGGGCATATAGTGTTTCAGTTGGTTACAAAATTTATAATGAGGGGATGTTACATTTCATTTTCACAGTTCAACTCAGGATCTTTTTTACCCGTTAAAAAACATGTAAAATTAAAAACTTGAATTTTTCTTTTTTAATTTTTGAATAGCTCTAATGGATAAGCAATCTTCACCAAAGAAATGATAAACTGGAAATATTAAAGTTGCAGTGTTATTTAAAACTATGTATTAATTTGATCATTGTAGCTCCCCAGTATGTTGCTTATCCCAGATTCAACAGAACATCATCAGAAGTAATCATTGATTGGTCAAAAAGTTTTATTTTGAATGGAAGACTTTTGGAGTATGTTCTAGTTGGGAACAGCAGAGAGATGTTCCATGGAATCAGCACTGTTTATATCTACAAGGATATACAGATTGATATAAGTATGTTTATAGCATTTTTAATAAAAATTTTAAGGACAATCCAGTTTTCTGTCTCTCAGACAGAATCTTGTTTGAGACTTTTTTTCTGAATCTTGAAAGTTTTGCAAACATTTGATACAAAGTCAAGATACATTGACTGAAAATATCTTATAGAAAATAATAAAACATGATTCAATGAATTTTGAGATCAAATTGATTAACAAAATCATAATACATTGTACATGTATACTCATTTATAAAAAATTATCCCAATTAGTGACAACAGAAATGACACATTTGCTTGTTTTACATAAAAATAAAGAATTCTGCTTATTAGCATACTCCTGTTAATTGTATAATTTATTCTGACAAAAAGTGTATGCATTCAGGAGGAGTCTATTATAGTGATTTAGTTTTTTTTTCTTGTAGAAACAGAGTTTGTGATAACAATGGTGACAGACTATGGTAGGGTAGAATCTCCAGTCATTGTATATAGTCCAACAAATACAGGTAATCATAAAGGTTTAGCATAAGATAAAGGTACATGTATTTACTGTGGATTCATTTATGTTTGTCAGTATCAGTTTCCATGGTTTGCTGAAAACATCAGTGATTTTAAATCAGACATTAAAATTGGTATTTGCTGTTTCTCCACCAAGCACGCGGCACCTAGGAATAAGAGAAAATGACTGGTCTGCTCGGAGTCCGTATAATGTGTCCTGGTGAGATGAGATGTCTTCCTGTGGAATGTTACCTCTTGAGCTAGCATGTTAAAAGTCAGGCTCAGCATGTCAGTCTAGTACAAAGTAGGGTACATATTCATATAATATTAACATGTTCTTGTCTTAATATGCATTTAATACTTGCCACTGGAAGTAACAATAATTCATCCATCCATCAATCATTATCTCAAAATGTTCCTACGATGAATTTTTACATTCAATGTTATCACGAAAGTAGATTAGAAAATTTCATTCTTCATTAAAAGTATATAACTAATCATTAACAAAAATTATTTTCTCTTTTTCTTTACAGAAACTACAAACAGTGTTCTAAGCCCTGAAATAACACACGATCAAAAATTTTACAGAGAAATCTGGTTTATTGTATTGGTCTCCGTGATTGGGGCTTTATTGGTCTTTGTTCTGTTAGCCTGTTGTCTTAGAAATATGGGAGCTTCTAGGCCATATATCAGAGAGAGATCTCCATTAGAATTGTCAAAGCATCCTTCGACCTTTAACCCTGATGATGATATTAGTAGTTCATCAGTAAGTTACATAAAATAAATCGGTAGGATATACATTCTTTTTTTTGTATTTTATATGAGACAATCAAAAACATGTTTTTCATTGCTTTTCACTATAAAGCCAATATCAAGAGATACTCTTATATTACATTACATACTGTAGGGACCAAGTAAGGTATTCAGTTATATCCATATGACTCAGCCTACCGGTAATATAGTTTGAAGTGCTGTAAAATGTTTAAAATGGACTTTTTAATGTATCATGTTTTTTAATGAAGAGATTAAATTGTGTATTAGCATTTGACAAGTGAAAAGAAGTCATACTCAGATTTTAATTTACAAAAGAAAAAATATTTATGATTGCAAAATTATAAAAATTCTTTTAAATTTGGAATAAAAATATTATATTTATTACAGGCATCTTCAGGAAGACCATTTAATACCCATTCTAACAGTAATATGTATGGAAAGCAGAAAGATGGGATAACAAATTACAGTTTTGAGAGTGGTTACCACGAGGACCATTCTGATCAAGGCAAATTGTCAAGTAACCATGACAACCAGTCCAACAAAGGGAGATTATCAGATTTATTTAATGACTTGGATGATGATAAAGCATTCTGGGAAGAATATCCTGATAATGGTTTGGTAAATATTTTTTTTTGTGTGTTAAATGCAGAAGTGAATAAATAGTTTTGTTAATCTTTGCCTACTGATCATTAGTAAAGATTTACTTATATTTGAAATAACCAATTCAGGTATTCATACGTGTATTGTCTAATATTTTCTCATTTTAATTTTAATTTGTAGATGATTCAGGTATTTTCTGTTTTAGTATTACCGAACAAATTGTATCTTTTTTATAAAGTTGAACTACAAGTTAACAAACATAATAAAAAAATTTCCACAATGCATAACCTCATCTTTCTTTCAAGGGAGATAATCTGGTAAAAAATAAAATAGATACCTTTCTTGCAGGCTCATAACCATCAGACATACTGGTTTAATGAAGGATCCCTTTTTAGTTGACAAATAATTGTGTCTGCATCATAAATTGGATATATTCTTATAAAACTGGATAAAATTTTTGTTCTCATTTTCATGTCTAAATTTCTACTTACAGTTCCTTTATGATGATGAATCAGATGACAGTGAATTACCAGGATATCATTTTGGTGATACAATACTGTAACGGTGGTGACATTGATATACCTGGATATTATTTTGATTTTTGTGATAAAGTTCTGTGACGGTTTTAATTGTGAAATAGCTGTAGACAATCTTGGAATTAACAGTATTGTGTGACAATGGTTACAATGAAATATGATGAAGTTCTGTCACAACAGAGAAAGTGAAATACCAGGAGATTATTGTGGTGACGTTATTGTGATAATACCAAGAATTTCAATTTGGTGATGGGGTATTATAAAAGGACTTAATGTAAAAAATATAATTTTTGTACATGTATTGTATTTTTGAAATATTTATAATTTATATTGTTTTTTTTTTAATTAAAGTTATTTACTCAGTGAAAAATACATTTGATGGATGGATGGATGAATTATTGTTTAACGTCTAGTGAATGCCATTAGGTGGATATAAGGACGAAAACGTGTTGATATGATATGAATATGATCCAACAGGCTGAGCTGGCTTTTTAATGTGCTAGCTCACGAGGTACCTGTCCACAGAAAGACATATCACCCTACTCGGACACATTATACTGACTCCGAGCTGAACAGTCCTTAGCACTTACTCCTAGATGCCAACGTGCTTGGTGTAGAATCAGCAAATACCAATTTTAATGTTTTAATATCATATGCTTTGTTCATGAATTTCTTTGTTGCTTCAAATTTTTATGTATTTGATCGACTTTTTTTTTAATTTGTGATGGATTGTCAGGTTCTCTGTATTTAAAACATTTTGAGGCTTGATCTGTGCTAGATGATTTAAAAACATAGTACATATACAATGTAGACCAAGGAATGTCAAACAAATTAACAATTCTTGTACCACGACAGTACTTGTAAAGAATAATTTTAATTTACTCATTATTAATATCCCGGATTATTACATGCAAATCACGACAAGAATATGTTGATGCGATATGAATATGAACCATGCTTGTACTAGACTGACACTGAGCCAGAGTTTTTACGTGCCACCTAATGAGGTAAAAGTCCGCAGGAAGACATACAACCCCACCAGGACACATTATTCTGATCACCCTTTGCTTTTACACCTAAATGCTTAGCAGAGATGCTATTAATTTTAAAGTCTGGTGATCAAACCTTTTAACCTCTCACATACAAGTCCGACATGCTACTTCAAGACTACAGAGATGGTCAGATTTTGAAGATTATCTAGCCTTTAACATAATATATTAATTGTGGTCTTTTAGTATGTATCAATTCTGATCACTAAAGTTGACTTGATCTATAAATGAGAAATATTTAACACCCAAAACAAACCTAGGATTATTATATTATTGGAATTTTAGTAAAGTCCAGTGGTATGTACAAGGGTAATTGTCTGAGTTGAGGTTGAAAGGTCATAAACATGCTTCAACTTCGTATTATGGGTTGCACAGCTGAATTGGACAAAAATATGGATTGTGATGATAGGGTAATAATTGACCAAGAATTAGTTGAAAAATTAAAAATATACATATCGAGCCACATTGCTTTTGAAGACATAGATTATGGCATCAAATATTATTTTTGGGGATTTTCGTACTTCAATAATCATTGCAAGTGTAATTAAGATGCCTTTATATATATATATATAACTTTTATCATGATATGATCTTTATTTCTGTAAAAACTGATAAATTAATGTCAAGAAAAACAATATGCACATAGCTGAAGAGACATTATTTACTGATCTTCCTGATAATCAGAATAGACATAAATTTTATCTCCAAGTCCCATCAATAACCCAGCATTTCCTGGCTGATCGTTCCAAGTTTTTGAATATAACACTGATGGGAAAAGGTCATAACTCGTTGACATGGGTGGGGGAATAGTTTTCAAAAGTTCTGCAGTCTCTAAACACCATAATCTTGTATAACCCTCCTGGTCAACTGAAAAAAATAAGTTATTTAAATACAAGGCAAAAAACTATAATATTTCAGTAAAAATCAAATATTTCAAAAACCTCAAGGGTATGAGTTAACAAAAAACGGTAGCACAAAGAAAACTAGAACTTTCCTGAAAGGGACTAATACCCCCTAACAGCAACATGTCTGTTTTGAAGCCCACACAAATTCATTAATCCTACCAAGAAGAGCATGCTTTTTTTGTGTATATTTCAATGAGACCTGGTAGTTATAAAGAAATAAATATTCAGGCTACCAAAAATAAAGAAAAAAGAGTTGCGGACAATGTCAGTTTGGATTGACAACAACATTTTGTTGAAAAATGCTTAAGTTCAAATCATAGTATTTTTCAAAGTATTCCCCAAACAGAATAATCCTGACAATATGCATATCTCCATAAAGTTTCATTAGAATCCTACGAGTAATTTAAGAGGAGTTGCGGACAACATCAGTTTGGATTGACAACAACATTTGCTTTAGTTCAAATCATCATACTTTTCAAAGTACTTGCCCAAAAAATCTTGACAATTTGCACATCTCCATAATGTGATCTTACACTCCTTTAAGTTTCATGAGAATCATGCAAGTAATGTAGGAGGAGTTGCAGACTACACATTGAACAAAGTTTTGTTAAACAATGCCAAAGTCCAAAACGCCATATCTTTTACATTTCTTGTCCAAACAGAAATTCCTGACAATATGCACATCTCCAAAGAGTGATCTACCACTCCAGAAAGTTAAGTTTCATGAGAATCCTGCACGAAATGTAGGAGGAGTTGCAGACAAAGTTATTTTGGACAGATGTTTGGGAGGACATAGGACTGAACATGTGAAAAGAATTACCGGTTCAACGTCTAAGGGTTGTCAAAATGTCTTCAACAGGCAACAACAGCCTACCCTTCAAACAAGACCTCAGCATGGCATGATAAGTAGATCAGAAAGAACCTCTGAAAAAACAGGATCCTGGCTTGGGACAGGCATATATAGAATTGGGGGGAGAGTTATATACATGTATGTGTTTAACATGTAATCATGCCAATTTTCAATCACAGCAATAAATAAATAATGACTTGGGAAAATATCTATTAATAAACAATTTTCAGGAAAATTGGAAAATTAAAATTAAATTTGATATCTTTATCTGCACTGAGTGGAAGTAATGGAAAAAAAAACATCCTATGTGTTTGTATAACCCTGCAGCTATATTATGAAGTGACTAAGCTTTCATTATTCTAGCAAATATAATTATAAAAAAATCCATATGGCTTTGAAAATCCTAATGTTTTGTATGTCAAGAACAAAGCTGGTATAAAAATAAAGTTTAAAAATGTAATACCTCCATAAACCAGTTCTTCTGAACTATCAACGTGTACTGGAATTCTAAGGTATTCATTCTTCATTCCCATGTACTCATTTACAATTTTTCTGGTTCTTAAATCCCACAGACATACCTGAAATATTTAACCACTTTTATATAAATTTGTATTTATAAATATTAATAAAATTAAAGAACCTTAGTGAGCATGCTCACATACCCAACGTCTTCATATTGTCACTGGAGAAACAAAATCTCACTTCACAAGTAAAATGAACACAATCAAATGCTTACCTTCACATATTTATCCTAATTTGAATGGCAGCATGTTGGGAAATTTAAATTTCAAGCGAGAGGAGTCAACAGTAATAGGCAAATAAGTTCAAAGGGGCGTAACTCCTGGAAAAAAATTGAATCATAATTTCCTGTTGATATGCACATCTACGTAGTATGTCCTTATTATCTGAAAAGGTTTCATGAAATTCTGTTGTGTGGTTTGAGAGGAGTTGCGATGACAAACTGTTGCAGTAGTACATTAAAGTAAATAAGTTCAAAGGGGCATAACTCCTAGAAAAAAAATTGAATCGCAATTTCCTGTCGATATGCACATCTACGTAGTATGTCCTTATTATCTGAAAAGGTTTCATGAAATTCTGTCGTGTGGTTTGAGAGGAGTTGCGATGACAAACTGTGGCAGTAGTATATTAAAGTAAATAAGTTCAAAGGGGCGTAACTCCTGGAAAAAAAACTGAATCGCAATTTCCTGTCGATATGCACATCTATGTAGTATGTCATTATCTGAAAAGGTTTCATGAAATTCTGTTGTGTGGTTTGAGAGGAGTTGCGATGACAAACTGTTGCAGTAGTACATTAAAGTAAATAAGTTCAAAGGGGCGTAACTCCTGGAAAAAAAATTGAATCGCAATTTCCTGTTGATATGCACAACTACATAGTATGTCCTTATTATCTAAAAAGGTTTCGTGAAATTCTGTTGTGTGGTTTGAGAGGAGCTGCGATGACAAGAAACAGGACTGACGGACTGACAGACGGACGGACGGGTCAAAAACATTACACCCTCCGCAACTCGTTGCGTGGGGTATAATAATGTATTATATGTATAAATAATAGTATATGTACTGATCCAAACTAGTTAAATATATCTATCGGACAATTATAAAAAAAACTTTCAGCATAAAATACTCATATTTCATAAAGTATTTCAATAAAATTTAACATTATAATAATATCAACATATAATAACTATAATTAATTTTTATGGCCTTTTTCCAGTTCCTCATCAAGCTCTTAAAATTTATTGGTTAACTGTCCACCACTAGACTTTATTTATCAATTGTACTCTAAACAATATGTAAATTTATGGCATTACAACAATATACACTTGTATCATTCCTAATATAAAATTCTAATACAGGCAATCCTACCTTCCGTTTTTCAATAATTCACTAGAGTACTACATGTATGTCATTATAATACAGACAATCCTACCTTTCCTTTCACATCACTAGAGACAAGATGAATATCATTCTGTAATAACTGTAATCCACAGACACTGGATGACATAGTCAGATGACTGACAGAATATGTCGAGATACTACGCAGGTCGTGGGTAAATATCTGGTTTTTTCTGGTTCCACTGTATAGGCAGTGACCATTCTGTAAAATATACATCCAGAAAATATTAAATTTATCTCCTGTTTCATTGCAAAGTGCCCTTCCAAAAATGTTAGATATCCCTACAATATATATAGATTGTTCTTTATTCTGCTATTTAGCATTATATATAAATACTGTTCTTATTCTGCAGTTTAACATTAAAACATATAATTGCATTGTTGACACTTTACGGGTATACATTTTTTTTTCAAAAAAAATCAACAAGAGTTGAATGTGAATAACAAAGAAGACCCAAAAAAAAAATGTGAAATATATTGAAGAAATCATTATATTTTAGTGAAAACAATACATGTACCTATTGCCCATAACTGTTTGGTAAAATTCTTTTTACATTACAGAAAGTTAAACTGATTTATCTTGAGCAAACAAGTAGAACTCTTATTATTATTATGAAAATCAATGAAAATTTGAGTGTAAACTTCATTTCCTGAAAATTCTAGTTGTGGTTCAAAATTTTATTAATTGGAAGATGTGAAAATTAAACTTCAATACCTGTTTGGAGAATACTTGACACAGGACATCACTGTTGTGTGTACTAATCTCCCACAATCTTCTGGTCTGGACATCCAACAACAAACCACACTTCTCACTACCCACACTAAACTGATTACCGTGGCTGTTCCAGGCACATGCCCAGGTTGCTTTCTGTCCCAGAGAGTATACTTCATATCTACTGGAACCTTCTCCCAAATTTTTGATAAAGACAAGACTCTCTGGAGTTCCAGTATAGACCATTCCAGTATACAAAACACTGTCCTTGTCTATGAGACACATACTAGCAATTTTTACAGCAGATTGATAATATCGGCAACTAGGAGACGGATCAATGTTTAATGACAATTTGTCCTTAGGACTAGATTTGGGTTTTTCTGTTAATTTTAGCCATAGAATTCTCTGTATCATAGATTCTTTTATTGAATATAATCCAACAATATGTTTATTTTCTGTCATTTCCAGCTGAGACGCATGTTCCAGTCTTTCTAACCAATCTCTTCTGGAATCGGCATAAATTTTAATTTTTGTTTGAGGATTTTTATTGATGCATTTCAGCCTCATTTGATGTAGTTTATAATCTAATCCTCTTGCTGAAAATTTTCCTTGCTGTAAATGACATGTCAAACAAGGGAGACAACTGTCATACACAGACTTAGTTCTATTTGCTCCAATGCTAGACTGAGCATGATTTAATAAACTAGATTTTCGCGCTTCCTCTTTCTCTCTAGTTTGAATACCTGACCGAGTTACTGCACTACCAATACAGCTTGTATTTGGTAAAATTTTAAAATATTTCTTCTTTCCCTTGTCATAATAAAATCCTGGAAGCTGTAAAACTAACGTTAAGGAAAACACATATTTTTTAAAACAGTATCAAAATAAAAGCTTTTCCAATTTCATAAAATTTCTATTTATAAATGCCCAACCTCATGAATCTTGCATTACCCAACGTATTTACATATTTGATTCAATCAATTCATGTTTTACTTCATTCCCACAGCTGAAAACTAGAAAATGTATCTATAAGACACAGATGCCCTGCCCTAAAAATAATATAGGTGTTGCTGAACAGCGTTGTACTATACAAGAGGACTGTAGTGGTGAAATATCATTGATATATTACTATAGGTTTCTGAGAAATGGAGCTAAATGCAAAACCTAACCAAAGTCAATGAAGCATGAAATGCAGGACATAGCAACCCAAGTGTTGCTGAACTGTGTTGTACTATACAAGAGGACTGTAGTGGGGAAATATCATTGATATATTACAATAGGTTTCTGAGAAATGGAGCTAAACGCAAAACTTAACCAAAGTCAACAAAGCCTGATATGTAGGTCATAGCGACCCAAGTGTTGCTGAACTGCGTTGTACTGTACAATAGGACTGTAGTGGTGAAATATCATTGATATATTACTATAGGTTTCTGAGAAATTAATCTAAATGCCAACTTGACCAAAGTCACTGAAGCATGAAATGTAGGTCTTAGCAACCCAAGTGTTGCTGAACTGCATTGTACGATACAAGAGGACTGTAGTGGTGAAATATCATTGATATATTACTATAGGTTTCTGAGAAATGAACCTAAACGCAAAACTTAACCGAATCGTGACGTACGGACGGACAGACAAGGGTAAATCTACATGCCCCAGCCACATTCGTGGCCGGGCATAAAAAGAAGTCTAGTCCCAATTTTCACAACAATTTGAATGAATACACTCTGTTTATCTTCATATTAACACGTCTACCAAGTAAATGCACCTGATGCTAAATAGCACAGTACATGTAACATATTAATCAATCAAAATCAGTAAGTAAGTAACAATTTCATATGGCAGCAGACCTCAATGGGGGATACTATTATTGGAATTGGTTTTATCATGGGTATACAATGCAAGTTCACATTATGAAGTAAAAACATGCATACCTGTAGTTGAACCCAGATAATTATAATGAATTTATATTTATTTCCTATGTGACAATATACAAAGTGAAAAGCACAAGATGAATACTTTGTTAAAAACTCATTATTTTCAGCCACAATTATGATAAAATATGAATAAACTGATAAACTGTATGATCATTAGACTAATGTATACTAATATCTGTATATAATAGTGCTTTCAATTCTCTCATTTGACATGGTTTGAAAAATTACATAACATGTACACTCTGGTATAGCATGGTGTAAAAAAGTTTTGTACTGATGTTACATGTGGATTGAAATTTACAGCCAATCAAATCACCTGTTCCATGTTACATATGAAATATATTCTAAACAAAATTTAATATTTATTACAAAATAAAGGATATCAGGCACTTCTTTCTGGTCATTTTTCCACACATCTTTTGTAGAGCCTTTTCTGTGATTACTCTGGTGGATTTTCTGTGATGACATTGCTGGCTGAATATTACAACGTTCCATAAAACCTCTAGAAGCACTGTCATTGTTATAAAAATCAGTAGTACTTGAAGAAGCCATGTCACAAAGTGGTTGTTTTCCTTTCCATTTCTTTGTTTTCTTTTGCTGGCTTTGATTAGTTTTATTGGATCTATGTTTTTGGTGTATATTTTTACTAAAATTTTCAGTGTTGCATTTTTTTTCTTTTTTATCTTTATGGTTAATTTTAGTTAATGTCGTCACTGATGTACTGGGATCCTCCCTAATACCAGAAACTGTTTTTAAACTGGATTTGGCAGAAGCAGTTTTTGATAACTTGTTCTTTGAATCTGTAATTTTCTCAGTTTTAAACTTGTCCTTGAATTCCCTTCCTGGGCTTTTGCTGGAGTCTTTAAAATGGGTTTTCAGTTTAGCAATATGAACATGGCTTTCTTTACTGCTAGAATGTGAAATGCAGTCATCTTTTTTCCTTGCTTTCTTTCTACATTTCTTCTTGTAAAGTTCTGTGAACTTGGATGACATAATCTGTATTACATATCGCCTTACAATTTCATATCATCAATCTTTCCTAAAAATATATCAATTCCTTTATCTTCAAAATTTCAACAAATACACAATCAGAGTCTGTCAGACATATATTGCTTTATTTTATAATATGTTCAAGAGAATAAAAGGATCATATTTTTTCAAATTGGAATTTACTTTATAAACGATAGTAAATAAAAGCCTGATTGAGCTATAAATCTATTTCCCATTTATATTTAAAAAAAAACAAACTTCCTGTTTCCAACTATTCACTGTAAGTGCAATCTGTAACTTTACAAAGATAACAAAATACATGTACATATGTACTGTAGTTGATCTAAATTGATTTTTATTTTCACTACTATTTAAGGATGTTCGCTGCTCAGTTTCAAAATAACAAGCTTTTCATTACACAAGTAAATATTGATAGCAGATTAATAAAGGAACTAAAAGAGGGGAATCACATTATAGGTTCGTGTGCTTGTTTTCGAGATACAAGTCATTGAAAACTTGGCGGGAAAAATATGCTCTCCATGATTTTACATAGCTTTATCATTGACAAGTTTTATTTCTCAAAAACCGTTAAATAATAACAAGGATTTTATAAGATGTTTACAAATGGCTTATTATTCTGCATGCAAAAGATTTATAAAAAGAAAAATGGGTGTTAGTGAGAAATATAATTTATGGCATTCAAATGGATAAAACCAGATAAATCTGAACATCTGACAAAAATTCAAAAACATGACCAGCGAACATCCTTAAGGCAATTTTTCACAACAAATGAATTATTTCAATTTTCTTATCAAATATGATTCTTTTATTCTGCCTGCAAAGACTTGTTTTGCACTTTCAACCAGAGCAAAACTTGAATGCCTTCAACAGTTTCTCATTTGTACAAGGTGATGTTATAGATGTAACTTATGTAAAAATTGCAATTTTCTTATGTTGTCCAACATTTTGTAAGGCTTTCTGTCATATATAACCATAATACAAAAATGAATTATTTTAGTAATTTTTTTTTTCACCTTTATTATTCTACAATTGACTTTTTAAAATTATATATTTTTTTTTATTTCTGAAAATTCCTTTATATATTGATCTTTATCATACTGTGATGTTTGAATTCCACTCAAAAGTGCTTCCCTGCACATGTCCTATTGATTGTTTATTTTACTTATTACCTGTAATATACAATATTATTACAAGATAACAGATTGATCCATCCCACAGTCGCTCCGTCTCACATCAATTCGGCAGTTTAAGATATATATCTCAGCACTGATATTTTCAACGTTTTATGGAGCAAGTATTTAGTGTTCATAACTTCAAATCAAAATTTAGAGGTGATAAAATCACAAATGCTAACAAAACTTCCCAATTTCTCTTGTTGAATGGTATTAATTGTTGTGTATGTTATTAATTAAATGATGACATTTCCTGTCATCTACTTTATTAATATTTTTAAATCTAATCACTGATAATTATAATAAAAGAAAAAAAATCAAAACTTGAAGTGTTTCACTTGGCCCAAACTCTTGTCAAAAGCGAAGTCACTTGAACTCGTGTCAAAAGCGAAGTTTGAGTTGACTATAAATTCAATTACTCGCCTGATCCTTTTCAATGGTCGAAATCGTGAATATGACAGCTGTTATTTTCAGGAAATTCCGACTTGTGTAATGAAAATAAAGTCCATGCCGCCATCTTTTTTCAATCAATAAACAAAGGGAAATAATCAATTAAGAAAAAGATGGGTAAACTTGGCCCGCTGACAACTCGGACCACAGTAAGTCGGACCAGAATAACAATAATTTAGACGACATGGACCGTAGTGACAATGAGAAATACCATGAGAAAGACACTGTGGATGAAGTAATGATTACATTTTATGAACGTCTTTAAGTCGACTCTGTCATACACATTTTGTAGATTGGTTTAGAAGGTATGCAAGTTTTATGATTAATTTGCCTTAACCCAGTTAAACTGTAAATCGGAAAATGAATCTGAATTTCTTTAAAAAAAAAAAAAACATTAAAAACATTAGAATAAGACTAGCTCTTAAAAAAACATAATCACAGTGCCAATTGGTGCTTTGGAACGTCGCGTAATGACTTATCTCTGTCTCTCCGGCTGGATCGCCATGTAATCTTATTACAAGAGTAACCGATCAGTAAAAACTTGGTGGTGTCCTAAACATCTTTACTGGTAATTTGGTATTGATTTTAATAAAATGCGGGTCATTTTTTAACACTCCAAAAGATCAAGTCTGTTCATTGTTATGTACTAAAAGGGCTATGATACCCATAGTCAGTAACCTCCCTATGATATTGAAAGTTAGCAGGAAAATCTGTTATGGCTTAAATCTGAGGCATCTAAATAGAATAGAGAATGGAAATGGGCAATGTGTCAAAAAGACAACAACCCGACCAAATAGCAGAAAACAGCTCAAGGCTACCAATGGGTCTTCAATGCAGCAGGAAAATACTTCACCCAAAGGCCGGCTTTAGCGGGCCCCTAATTGCCTAAACAATAAAAGCAATGGAATCAAAGGGAACAGTTAAAGTTTTTATTGATATTTTACAGAATTTACAGAAAGTATGTGGGACACAAGGTAGAGAAAATTATAATCATTTTTCACAGCCTTGACAGCTGTTACACAAATTCTTAATAAGCCATCCACGGCACAGTGCAGTTCTGCTAGGAGAATGGCTACATTGAGAACTTAAATTTATTTTATGACGGATTTTTATTAAATCCAAAGGACCGTAGGTTAAAATACAAATTATTTTCTGTTTAAAACCATAGGTGCTCAATTATGCAGAGAAAACTAACGTGAATTGATCCGACGAATTCTTCGCCCACGGCTTCTTCTTGCATTGGATTACTTCCCTTGTGTGGTTAAAGCAAAAATAAATAGCAAGTACTTAAATCAAAGAAGCGAATTTCATATATTTTCCTCCATGGTAATAGTAAATAACTTTTCCCCCCTAAAAATTGGTAAATATCAAACTTTAGTAATAGATAATTTTTATCTGTATTAATATTGCATACATTTGAACAAAAATATTTTAGAGCGTTTCGACTGAATATTTAAATTATACATAAACCACGTACACAAACATGTCAAAAGTGCACGTGGAACAGTCTGTATCCGACGACACTTCAGGAGATGACAATAATGGATCAAGTGTGTTTAGTTTCACCACTTAATAGAGAATTTGTAGTATATGCTTTAAATTCCCTTTGCTAAACTTGGGTAGAAGAAAAATCTATTACCACTATCTTCTGAAACATCACCATCATGCCCTTGGCCTTGTTACTTGTATACAATAATTTACAGTACATGATATACATGTAGGGTACTGGCATTCTTTTTATACAAATTATAGTCCCATGCAGTATAGTTTGTAATATGAGAAAAGTGTAAGAGGACAAAGTCGATATATCTACCTATATTTATAGTTTTGTTTTGTTGCCTTATAATATTTGTTGCAGAAATAATTTAGCTAATGAGTCTTACTGTCTGGTTCATTTCGTTTCATGTTTCACTTTGATCACGTTTTGTTTTACATGCCTAAAGGTAATTTCCAGCCTTTACCATCTGGTAAGAAAGAAATTAAAGCCTTAGTATACAAGAACTAAAGGCTACATTTCGTAAAGCTAACGGTTATGAGGACTTTGTCATCTCTAAACGAATGCCTGTGTGATGTATAAGTGCATATAGTACTTTTATTTAGCAAACAACACTCAACAGACCTTTAATATAACACTATATAACAGTTTTATATGTGATACTGAATCCATACATGTATGTATAATATTAGTAGATTACGAAATTCTGTAAACAGGTCCAATTGTTGCAGTTTCCCATGTATAAATATTACTTGAAAATGTGAGGAAATGATCCCTTTATGCAAAACTTACTTAGATCTCATCTGTTCTATGTGGTGAAGGACAGAACAGTACCTGAATATTTGACAATAAGAAAATATTTTTATAAGAAATGAAATAAAGTAAAAATTGAGGAAAATGATGTTTTAACAAACTTTTGGGCAGTCTTCAAGTTTAAGAGAAGTTAATATGTCTTTAATACCATGAAAGATTTTCTATCTTGTGTATGGGTTTGATGCTTTAAAATTTCATGTGTGACCATTAAACCAATAAATTTGATCAAATGTTGGAACTTTTAAAGTAAGAAATTAACTTATTTTGCCTCATTAAAATGTACATGTACAATGTATATGTGATCAGACAAGATCTATATTTATGTAAACAGTAGATAAGGCCACACTAGACTCTGTCTTTCTTTAAACAAAACTAGACATTGAACCCGCGCGAGCGCGGGAAAATAAGCATTTTTTTTTTTGGTGGCCATATTGACTTTAAAAAGTTATTAAGGCCATGTCATTCATGGAACAGGAACTCAGTATGGATGTTGTGGCAGGCTTCCTATAAACTTTACTGTCAAGTAGGTGGTATCAACTGATAGTTTCATGTCTATATATACTGTAGTATTCCAGCAATGGATGTTAATGCAAACTTTAACCAAAGTCAATGAAGCGTGAAATTTAGGTCAACGTGACCCAATTGTCATATGGCTGTTCGTTACTACCGAAGATGTATCCACTGATGAAGTAGACTGTGTGCCACTTAGAATTACCAAAATGAACCTTAAGGTTCCCTCAAAGTCAAAATCTATGACGAAAACACAACCACATAAATTGTCAATATTTTTATTGTTTACAATTAATTCTGAACTGGAACTTGATGAAAAGCTTTCATTAAATACACATTTCATAATGCATTACCTTTTTCCTTCAGAATAAATATGAAAATGAAATTGTAGATGTAAACATTTCCTTAGAGACGGAGGAATTTTTCAAAAGATGGCGTGAGTAAGGTAGAGCATATTTTTGGAAAATAATTGTTCCAATTGTTTCATTGTCGTCATGGACAGGGCAAGCGAGGATTAATTTCACAAATATATCCAATAATCAGACGATAAAAGCATTTTTAGTGTGTGGCTGCGTGTGCTGTCCACGTTTATAAAGATGTCCGAGATAAATTTCGTCATTAATGCTAAAGATGAGCATTTGTTAAAAATATTTTTATCTAGGGAATTGTATGGTAGAGATATATTTAGACAGGTCACATGACAAATAATGTAAAAATAGATAATGGTTGGTATTATCACTTTGTGCAAGGTAAACATCCGAGCAATCCAAAAAACAACTAAGTTAGGAATTTCTCTGAACTTTACCTTACTTCTTCATAATCTTCAAATTTTATAACCTTTACAGTTAGGAGAAATTGCGTTATTGTAGAAAAACAATCCTGAATACATGAAGCGGAAACATCCCACTCGAAGGAGAATTTTTTTAATTTGTTTAATTCTTCTTCCGTATTTTCAAACAAAAATAATATTAAATTTAAAATATGTGCATACTTGTTTATTTAAATCAACGTGTTAAAAGTATGCATTCGAGAACCTTCTTAGGGATATGTTGGGAGAATTCATATCGGATAAGTGGATACAAATTCCATTTGCACATAAACAAAACTGCAGTTTAAATTTATAAATGCAGATTGTCAAATCCGATA
Source organism: Mytilisepta virgata (assembly GCA_028015205.1). Lineage (NCBI taxonomy): Eukaryota > Metazoa > Mollusca > Bivalvia > Mytilida > Mytilidae > Mytilisepta > Mytilisepta virgata. Next base: position 53,817,556 of record CM051518.1, on the reverse strand, counting down.
ATAACCTTTATAATCTGAACCATACATCGTTTATTTTGAACCACGCGTTTTGCCGCCTATTCGGCTAATTCGTAAATTTAGTATTATAGATGTGTGTACTCTGTTTAATTACAAATTGAATATTTTTGATGAATTGTAGGTGACGTTGATGATGAAAATCAACCAGAATCTAAGGCAGGACTGGCAGATGCCATGGCCAAAATATTATCAAAATCTATACCACAGCATACTCAAGTGATTCTGTCAAAAGGAACAACAGATAAACAATTAACATTAAAAAGAAAACAAAAAGAAGAAAAGGAAAATGATGAAAAGCCTGAAGATAAGCATTCTCTAGAAAAGGTATGAATCTTTAAGATTTATCATTTTTAAGACTCTGACATCACTTCATTGATGCGGTGTAAGATTTTATGTCTATTACAAGAGGTTGTTTGTTTAATTACAAAAGCATTGCAGGGTATAAAATTTTCTTTCCACACTTACTAGCCCAGGGCTAGTCAGAAGGTCAAATCTACTAGTCCTTGGTAGCAAAATAGTAGCCATAAGTTGTAAGTGTAAGTCCTAACTCTACATGATTCTTGTATTAACATATTTCACCCACGGTCTGACGGCAGATGAAAGGTAGTTTGAAAAGTTTGTTTTTATGATCATTGTATCTTCTTTGGATTTTGAATTTACGGAATTTTCCCATTGTTTTGTTGCTTTGGTATTGTTTTGCCAATTTTATTTTAAGTTTTTACAGTAAAGTTGAATTTAAACAAGCTGTACAGCATGTTGTTATTTTCTGGTTTTTGATGAGAGCGAGGCTTGTTTCGGAATCCAGACAGGGTATCAGTATGAGTTTCCCAAATGCAAATCGATGTGATTGGTTGTTAGTGATTCGATACAATGTTTACGTTGACAGGGATATATTTTTATTGGGAGGAAATAGGCAGAAAATAAATGATATGAAAAATGTCTGGAGAAATGTCAAAAGAACATTTTTTTATTTTCTTAGCCTGTCGGGCTTTTCAGGCCTTAAAATTGGCTAGCCCATCATAAAACGGAAAGTTCTTGGCTTCGTGCTAGTTAATTTTTCAACTCCTGTCCCTGCAATGATAAAAGTTATATGTAAAATGAATATGAAAGTTAATACTCCTGTGCATTGGTGATAAGTAAGCAAATATCTATTTAAAAAATTTTTAAATGTTAAGAACTTTGAATTTTTTATCTTTTCCAGAAGAGATTATGGGAAGAAATGGGAAAGGTAAAACCAGATCCTCTGGAGAAAGATAAAGAAAGGGCATTACAAAAAATTGCACAGAGGTTACATGCTTTTTTTATTTTTATTTGTAAATGTAGTAATAAATAAATGTCATCATTGGTTATATTTTCAGTTAAAATTAAGCATTTTCTGCTTCCCCCATTAGTGTGTACATATCTAGGAGCATATCTGTTTGTCCGAAACGCTTGGATGTTACCTTGTTGGTGTAATCTGAAATTACAATAGGTTTCATTTTCAATCATATTATATGTGCCAAACTTTTATCCAAAATTTCTATTAAAGTTCACATGTAGAAAGAAATTTAATGTTAGTTGATTCTGGAATTTTCCAAAAGCTATAACTCTCTGAAAAGATATAAGTTTCTAAAATGACTCACAGTAGCTTCTGTTGTGGTCCTTTCAAGATTGGTATTTATTGCTGATAATGATCAGTTTCTTAACATGAACTGTGCTATTAACAAAAATTTTGTTGGATGCATATCCTGGCTTTCTCTTCCGATAAATACAGTACACTGCAATCTGCTTTAGGTGATAATGACATAAAACACCAACCAGTAAAATTTTATGTATAAGAAAACAAATTATTTAACTTTTTACAGAGGAGTAGTTCAGTTGTTTAATGCTGTAAGGAAGCAACAGAAAATATTAACAGAACAGTTGGAAGAAGCTGGTCCTACAGAAGCCAAAAAATCTAAAGCATTAGGGCAAATGACGAAAGGAAAATTTCTTGATTTATTAAAAGGACAAAATATTACAGATAAAGCTAAAATAAAAAAAGAAATTAAACAAGTGAGTCCTTAATTTTCTTTAATAATGTACCTCATTGGATTTTTCAGAGCTTTTCAGCTGTCAGTTACTCTGTATAATGTGGTCCTTTATTAAAATTCAAAATTCCCAGAAAATGATGTTAAAAGTAAATTTTTGTTAATTTTTTTTATGAAAAAGGACTCTTTATGGTTTCTTGTTAAGTAAAAAACCATTAAAAATAATAACAAGATGGAGTTGACACAAAGAATGTAGAATACATGGTTTTTAAAACATTAATAATGTCAAAATCAGCACAGAACAGAGCAGTTGTGGCGGTTGTGTAAACTTTTTTAAAACTTTAATAACTTGCACATATAATAGCTACCATTAAGATTTATGGTCCACAGATAGCTTATCGTTTAAGGTTTGCTGCAGTATACTTGACTTGTTACCCTGACCTCATTTTCATGGTTCACTGACTTCATAAACATAAATGTTAAATCTGTGTCCAAGTTTCGTGGTTAAATCCATCAGTTCTCAGCAACTGTAATACCTAGGCCAACCATATTTGGTCTATCGATAGTTCTTAGTTGGAACATGCCCATATGACACCTGGCTTGGGGCCTTGACCTCAATTTCATGCTTGAGTGACTTTCATCCATGTTTCTTGATTAAGTCCATTTTTCAGCAACTGTAATACCTAAAACCACCATGTGTGGTCTATAGATAGTTCTTAGTGGGTTCTTGCAAAAATATGTCACTTGTCTCTGGACTTTGACCTCAATTTCATGCTTGAGTGACTTTGTCACATTTTCAAGATAAGGTCCATTTCTCAATAACGTTAATACATAGACGTTGAGTGACTTAATATACATTTTCATGATTTAGTCTATTTCTCAGCAAATTTACTACATTTGTTACTAGACCCACAGTATTTGGTTCATCGAAGTTCTTAGTATATACCAATTTAACTGACACCTCACCTTTGACCTCTATTTCATGCTTTACTGACTTGTTTCACATTTTGGGATAATATCCATTTCTCAGCAACTGCAATACATAGACCAACCATACTTGGTCTTTGTATTGCAGTTGCTGAAAAATGTGTCCAAGGTGAGACCTGTCAGCTCACCTTGGACACAGTTTTAGGCTTGAATGACATGCATGAGATTTTTCATACAAATTATTGCCTGACCATTACTATTTCTTCTAATGCATTTTCCTTGGACTTGCAATGTTGGGTATCAGATAATCATTATTCTGTGTCCATGTGCATACTCAGGCAAGACATGTAGTGTGTCCACTCTTGTTTCAGTCCTTGAAATTGATGTAAATTATTTATACATATGATATAAATAGTATAATCTTCACCATTCATTTCAGGAACAAATATCAGATGAAGAAGACAATAAAAAATGGGACATTTTACGTGATGATTTCATGATGGGTGCTACAATGAAGGACTGGGATAAAGAAAGTGATAGTGACAATGTAAATAACGATGTGGATAGTGATAGTGGATAACCAAAGCTTTTTTATATTTTTTTTATTAAAATGACCATGTGACTAATGTTGTTTTAAAACTCTTTTCAATATTACAACAATAATTTGTTGCTAAGTCCCACATTGATGGGTATTGTATCATCTCCTAGAATACAAATTCTGTCTGTAAAGTCACTGTCATACAATTTTGCATTTTTAGTTTGAATCAGCAGATTGAGATTTGTCTTTCTACTCCAGTTGAGCATGATCTGTCTTTTATATGAACTTGGTATGGTTTGGGGAGGAGTGTAATGCCAGACTGTATCCCCTCCATGTCTAATGGTTTCCATGGCTCAGCATTTACCATTCTACAGTGCTGTATCAAATTGGTTGTGAAGAGAAATAATTCCATTTCTGCTATTTGTTTTCCAATACACATTCTTGGTCCTGAAACCATGAATCACATTATAAAGTTTAAGCTATGAGTAAAAACATACAATAAAAATATTTTTTAAATAACAGTAAAATAAATCAGGATATTTTAAGCTCCTTAATGTAAGAACATTATCATCGTGTATGTATAACATGTACGTATTCTTTCCTTTGAAATTAGATATCTACAGTTAAGGATGTTCGCTCCTCAGTTTCAAAATAACAAGCTTTTCATAACACTGGTAAATATTGATAGTTGGTTAATAAAGGAACTAAAAGAGTGAAAAAAAATTTAGGTCCGTGTTCTTCTTTTCGAGATATAAGCCATTGAAAATTTGGCGAGAAAAATATGCTCTCTTGATATTACATAGCTTTATCATTAACAAGTTTTATTTCTCATAAACCGTTAAATAATAACAAGGATTTTATAAGATTTGTACAAATGGCTTATTATTCAGCATGCAAAAGATTTATGAAAAGAAAAATAGGTGTCAGAGGGAAAAATAATTTATGCCATTCAAATGGATAAAACTAGATGATTCTGAACATCTGACAAAAATTCAAAAACATGACTAGCGAACATCCTTAACCTGCTCTAATATATTGACTTTTGTAAAGCTCATTGTGTGAAGGTGTTCAATGATTGGCTTTGGCCTTGTCATTTTCAATCTGCAATATAAAATTTAATGTTATGGTCTCAGGTTTTAATACGTTTGGCCTTAATCCTAATTCAATGAAATATACATATGTTGTGCAATATAATTGGTACAATTTTTTATTATCACATACCAACAGAAAATGGATGAAATGCCTCGTGATGTTTTATATGTTTTCCATCATCTGTAAGAAATCTTGTCACATCAAATTCTGTTGGATTTTCCCAGTATTTTACATCGTAGTGTGCCGACATAAAATGTGGTATTATAACAGAATTTTTTGGAATAACTTTTTCAAATACTGTAACGTCTTCTATACAAGCTCTTGGTAGACCTATTGGTCCTGTGAAGTATACAAAAATATAATATGAGATGTAGAAAACTATTATTATTACCTATCTATCTTACTTTTCAACTATTTTATTTAGAAACATAAATATTATCAATATAAAAAAAAATAGTTTGTTAGATATTAATTTTTTGGGATGTACCAAACTTTTGATTCAACAAGAAAGCAAAAAATCAAAATACATTATTATTAAGTTAAATTAATGAAACCACAAAATCTGTTATCACTGAAACATTATATGCATGCGCAATCTACATACTAGGATCTAACAGTATGCAAAGTTTCATTAATTTCTGATAAGGCATGTTTGAGAAACTGGGTACAAAAAAATTCTAGACAGACACAGACGGACAGACTGATTCCTATATACCCCCCAAATCCATAGTAAAATGTTTGTTCTTATATTCAATTTAACATTATGATAGTTATTTTAAGTTGTGCAGAAAAGTTGGAAAATGTTTTGTCCAAATATCAAAGGGACTAAAAATGGACAACCATATTATATTAATGTGTTTTGTCATCTCAATCTTTATCCTAAAAAAATTAAAGCCAAATTTTGGTACAGGATTTTCAGCAAGATTTATAAAGTCTGTACCTATACTTGCTATTCTCTGTACTTCATCAATGACTGCCAGTGTGTATGGCATTTTGTCTCTGTCTTTATATGTTACAGGTCTTAAACCTGCTACCTGTAATGGAGAAAAAATATAAAAATGTATTCCTTCACACACAAAAATAAAAAATTGTATTTTTGGAGGTTTTAATAGAACATTGGTGGATATAAAATTAAATGAGACAAACACATTTTATGTTATTTTAGATGTGTATTAGTAGTCCAAATAATTCTCATCCACTGTCCCTGTATTTTAAATTCCTGTTTCATAACAGAAAAAGAAAAAAAATATTTTCTCCTTAAAAACATTTGAAAATAAAATTCTTCACTTTAAATAATAATTTTATTTGCAAAGTTACACCCGTATGGGTCAAGCAAACACAAAACAAAACACATATGAACATAATATTATATAAAACACAATAACATAATACATCTATATGAAGTGGAAAACTTTGACCGACATGGACCCCATTTTTGCAGTTCTATAGATTGTTTTATAAAGTCACCTATTTCCAGTAAAAGTTTAACATTTGGATTCAGAGGTGTTTTCAGTTGATTGAGTGGCTGATCTCCATTACATGATGGAACAGCATAAGATATCGTAGAAAATAGTTGGTCTCTTAATAGTAAGTTTTGTTTACATTCAATAAAAAAATGAAACTCATCGATTTTATAGCGAAAAATGCATAATCTATTTTCAAAATATGAATAATAATCTAGAAAATATTTCCCAGTATCAGTACCTTTATTTCACTTTTGTTAAAGTCACTGCAGAAGTTCTCTGACTAAATAGCACCCAAATAAAAACTGAAAAGCTTCCTATTCCTACTGATAATGGAAATTATCAGATAATGAACTTGTCTTATTTATTATTTTTTCCCCTGAATAGCAATTTTCATTGTTTTTAACCTCCTTATTTACAAAATTTGAGAATGTGGTGAGTTTGTCTTTTTTTTATAAAAAAAAAAAAAATACGTTGCTTATAAGGATGATGAAATGAACAATTTATAACAATTACTTTACATATTTCTGTTCTACATAGATCCTGAATGGCAGGGTACTTAATGAGGTACAGGATAATCCATTGTAAGGTTGTAGATGTTGTCTCTGAACCAGCAGCAAATAGGTCAAAGATCATGTGAAATAAACTTCTTTCTGAAATTGGTAAATAGGAAAATAATAGTGAGAAATGAGATCGTCTGTAAAAGAGAATCAAGTTCATTTGAAATTGAACTCCTCTATGAAAAGACCAAATATCATCTGAAATACGTCAATGTTAGTAACAAATAATCTGACTACAAAGGCTGAAATTCGGTTGAAATTTAAACATGATTATTCTAATATTCAAAGATAAATAATAACAGATAAAATACAAAAATAACAATAGGATTCAGAAACAAGCTATAACTTGTATAGAATTTCGTTTCATTATAAATATACCGATGTGCTAAATGAACGTGTTGTGTCGTAGGAAAAAGACGAAATATAGAGAAAGCTTTCATGTAACGATAAATCTCATACTTTTGAAGTTCAAAAAAATATATTTGAATATTGTTCAAATTGAAATTGTAGACACTCAGCCATACATCGTTATGTTTATATTATAAACCAGTCCATCACATTCAACTGAAAATGTTGTTGTGTATATTTTGGAAAATACAATAAGAAATGAGAAATTTGAAATTTAATTCCCGCCTTGGATTGGACAGACATCGTGTGAAATAAACTTCTCAAATAAGTAAATAGCCGTGTTAGTTCATATTCAAGAGGCATGTGAAATAAACTTCTTTCTGAAATAGATAAATTCTAATAAGAAATAACCCCCACCCCCCACCCCCGCACCCCCCTTTTTTAGCTCACCTGGCCAAAGGCCATGTGAGCTATTGCCATCACTTGGCGTCCGTCGTCGTCGTCGTTAACAATTATACAAAACTCTTCTCCTCTGAAACTACTTGACTAATTAGAACCAAACTTGGCATGAATGTTCCTTTGGGTACCCTGCATAGAACTGATATGGGGATTTTTGATTCGTCAAAAAACATGGCCGCTGTTACTAAAAATAGAACATAGAGGTCAAACAACAGTTTTTCGCAAATATCTCAAAAATCATTAGGTTACGGCAGGTTGAAAGTGTTCAGCATGATGAGAGCTACCTGTGTGCTGATTTTCGTGAAAATCTGTCAACTGATGTTATTGCCATTTTTTGACATTTTTGGCTTTTTTTATGTTATTATTTCAAAAATCTTCTCCTCTGAAACTATTATTCAAAATCAAATGAAACTTGGTAAGATTGTTCCTTGGGGTACCCTGCATAGAACTGATGTGGGGATTTTTGATTCGTCGAAAAACATGGCCGCTGTTACTAAAAATAGAACATAGGGGTAAATTGCTGTTTTTTGCTAATAACTCAAAAACCGTTACAGATATCGAAAATCTGAATGAGGGTAAAATTGATCAGCATGACAAGATCTACCTACCCTGAAATTTTGAAGGAAATTCCAAAACCCATTTAGGAGTTATTGCCTTTTTTTGTCAAATTTTCAAAATTTTAACATTTTTTGTCATTTATCTCCAAAACTATTTGAGATAGAAGTGAAATGTAAATTTGAAAAATGTTTGCCATGTTGAGATCTACCTACCCTGAAATTTTAAAGGAAATCCCAAAACTCATTTAGGAGTTATTGCCCTTTTTTTGTCAAATTTTCAAAATTTTAACATTTTTGCATTTATCTCCAAAACTATTTGAGATAGAAGTGAAATATAAATTGAAAAATGTTTGCCATGTTGAGATATACCTATCCTGAAATTTTGAAGGGAATCCCAAATTCTATTTATGAGTTATTGGTTTGTGTAATTTGAGGGCGGGTTCTGTTACATTTATTTAAGGTTCACCCTTATTCCTAGTCAATTTTGTCAACTTCCTGCCAGGACTACCACCATCAGGGAACGTATTTTAACATTAAACCTTATGAAAAATAAATCTTCAACAAATTTTCCGTGAACAATTGAACCAATTGCAACAAACTTGGTCAAATAGTTGATTAATTGTCCAATGAAAACCAGACTCCAGGTGAGCGATACAGGCTCTGCTGAGCCTCTTGTTTTACTTAAAGAGGTTAAAGTTTAATTTAACTCTGTAATAGATCAGCTATCGGAATAGATTAAACATAGCGGAAATGCAAATAGCTTTAGAATAAAGAGGATTCATAATTTTCGTCACGCTATTTGTGATAACTTAAATTTAGAATCATATACTTAGATAAGTACCTGGGATGTTTCCTTGTTTGTCACTGTATAAATGATGAAGATATATATCTATTAAGTCCCTGGTTTCTGATGGATTGTAGTTCACTTTATGTTTTTCTATCTGCTTCTTTACGTATTCATCGATTTTTTCTTTTTCATTGATACACTTTTTCGCCTGCAAGTCCAAAAAAGAAACATTATACATTTATTTCCCTTGCATTAGTGAAATATTATATGAAGATTTGTTCACCCGAGGAAAGTCATGTTTCGCGAGGGCTTGCCCGAGGGAAACATAACTTTTCGAGGGTGAACAAATCTTCGTATTTCACTAATGCAAGGGAAATTAATTATTTATTCCACTATCCCTAGTGTATTCCGAATAACTGGGATAAGTGGTGAAACACGAATCTGAGAGGCAAACACGATATGTTTTGTTCAATATCACTTGGGAGAATCTCAACCAATGAAATACGTACATAGCAATGAATTAATATATATAGTGGAATAAAATCGATAGTTTAAGCATTTTAAATTGTCTGGTAAGATGTCCCGATGGCGTACACCCTGTTCGTGCTTATTCCTTTTCAGTGTGTATGAATTGTTAAAAAGTCTCGGAGTCCAAGACGTTCATCGTAACTGTTAACAACAACAATGGCAAAATATGTTTGATCTGAATTGACAAGAATTTCCTTTTTTCCCTAGATTTCTGTTGGGGATGATATTTAACATGAAAATGACATCGTCTCTTCGTAATATTTACACACGTTACAAATGAGTCGCACTGCTGTTGACGTATTAGAAAATTCTGAGATCTATGCTTGAAGGATAGTTTTTGATATTCTGTGTCTTTTTGATAGTTTTAATAAACTAAACATCATTGGGTTTGAATACAATTCTAAAACAAAACTGTAATTGGAAACGTTTGATCTGCAATTGATATTTCTTTTACATACCTCAGAATTTGGTAATCGGGCCAAAACTGGCATAAAGTTTTCTGGCAAATGAAGTCCTGCATTTCTAAAGATGTATTCCAGTACGTCCAGTATCATTTCAAAATCTGGATCATTATATTCAAATCTATAAAAATGGGACAAAATGCCTTATTTTTCAACTCCTTAAGACATTTTAACATTTTTTTTTCTTTTCGCGCCACTGAATTCTTAATCTTATTCATGCTATTAAATTATATTTAGTATTCTTATAAAATATTTACTAATAATATTTAAGACGAGATGCAACAACATGCCAGTTAGAAATTACGGACCAATTCGGTGCTTTTTACGGAGCAGGACGTGCGTATCTTCTCGGGCACTTAATGTCACGCCCGATTGTTGTATTGGAGTTCATGTTGCTACTTTTATATAATTGTCCTTTTTATTATTTTGTTGTACATGTATTTTTTTTCTGTATTACTGTTCTCAAGAATTCGTCTTGCATTTAGTTTTTGGTCTTGTTGTCCTATATCTTCGGCATTCCTTAGTAGAATCATCGAGAAAACCTGCCCTATAAGTATACATTTGGAATAAAATCGAAAATATAACAAGGAAATCTGATAACATTAAACAATAAACATTGGTTTACAATGTTTTAGTGAGAACATCTTTTAGACGTAAATTTATTTCCTCACCTGGCACCAAAGACGATAGTTGATATTATATTTGACACGGCTTTTGGTATCATTTTGTCCATTCTTCCACCGTTTGCTTTACAAATATTTGATATGAAACAGTTAGCTTCCTCTAGTATTTTTTCTTCTAAGTTGGTTTTGTCACAACCGAGATCTTTCAAAGCAAGGACGGCAAATTTACGGAGATTAATCCAGTGCTTCCCATTGCTCCAGATAATTCCTGGAATACGCAGAAAATAACACTGATCATATGTCACGAAACAGAAGTTCATCCTTTTGAAAGGAAAACGCTGGAATATTATTTCAGCTGAAGAAATGTACACTGCCACTTGGAAATTTTCCTATACAGTCAAACCTGTCTATAAAGGGCAGCCAAGGGACCAGAAAAAAGTGCCCTTTATGAGCAGGTGCCCTTTATACAGGGGTTAATTTTACATGCTTTGTCCATAAATCATGGAACTTTTTCACTGTGCCCTTTACAGACAAAGATTTGCTATATAGAGGTGCCCATTAAAGCTTTGTGTGTTTAGTTTAGTTGGGGTTTTACGCCGTTTTTAGCACATTTGGCTATTTCGCGGCGGCCAGTTTTTATTGGTGGAGGAAGCCGGATTACCCGGAGAGAACCACCGACCTTCGGTAGGAAAATTGGCAATCCTTGTCAATTTTAGATCGGAGTCGAACACCCCCCCCCCCCCCCCCACAGGTGAGATTCGAACTCACAACCTCAGTGTTGACAGCCCGGGTTGACAGGCTAGTGGTCATAAGTAGTCATGACGAACTACCTAGACCACACGGCCACCGAGGCCCCCATTAAAGCAAGTTTGACTGTATATTACATATGAAACCACAATTTTTCAAAATTTTGTCCTGAAGTTATTTTTTTGTCATATTGCAATCCAATTTGTATTGATGAGCAGAGAATTATCTATAATTTATACTGATAATATTAAAATATTATAATATTTTATTGTTTTTTTTTTTAAATCCACAATTTAAAAAATACAAATATTAATTTTTAACAACATTTTCTCCATTAACCTATGTTATTTTGACATGCATAAAATCTTATTTGCATTTAAATAATGTTTTTTCCAAAATTCGGAATAAAAAAAATGCAAAAATATTTTTAAAAAACTTGAAATATTTCTAAGATTGGTCGTAAAACTTTTATAATTAAAGGATAAGAAATAACACTATGACAGCAATTTCTTATATGAATTGTATAGGGAAATTTATAAGTAAGACTCATTTATGTCCACTGAGAGTAGCATAATTTCTCCCTGCTGAAATTAAAGGGATCTAACAAGACGTGTTTCAACAGGAACATTAAATTATAACACTGTTAACGGTAAAGTTTCTGGAGGAACTTATATTGGGACTTACAATATGTTGACACAGTTACAAGACATGACAATGAATAATATTTTCCACTTACCCGTTCTGTTAAACATTTTATCTGGAACATATAACCAGTTAGGCCTAAAATCAGTCTTGTCACCTTGCACCACTAACAATTCGTGGATTAAATCCTGTCCAAACACAACCACTAGGTTCATGGACGGTCCCATCCGTAACTGAATGATATTTCCATACTGTTGTCTCAGTTCTAATAACCGTTTGTATAGACTTGGCGTCCCAGCCAGGGCGGGTATGTTGCCCAAAACAGGCCATCTGGGTGGGCCTGGTAATGAATTGAGCCTACTTGAAACACGGTTCCATAACCAAACAAACAGAACACAAATAAATGTCACTAATAAAACAGGGTTACACTCTTTGTAATTAAATTGATATACAAGATTCATATTCTGATATAGTGCTCCAGTAAGTCTATATGGCTGCTTGAAGAAACATATAATTCCTTGTATGACACTATTTCCTTAGTTTTGATTTTTCTTATTTGTAGGTTTATATTTGTTCTTACTTGTTAGTTTGAGAAACAAACGATATAATTGTGTTTGTTTCATTCGGGGGCTTCCCTTTTATCTTTTTTTTCAAAATCCTGTTTTGAAGTATAATCGGATATGTAGAGAAGTCGTTCATTGACATTGTATGCGGAAACAAAATCCAAGGATGTTAATACATATCCTATATGGATAAGTTTTTCTCTGTCTTTTTTATCAGCTGCATCATCGTATGATTATGTAAGGTTTTCCCACGCCTAAAAAGGGATACACGAAATTGTAATGTCACGAGCTGACACTTTTTCTTCTCTTGACGTAATTTACAGAATTAGAAGTGTCTTTATATATGTATATATATATATTAAAAACGTACATATTGATTGACTCTCTCCGGCTATAAGAATAATATTTCGTGAGAATGTTTTCTGTGGGTTGTAAGTACGTGTTTCTCGGATGCTGGGGTTATCTTAAAAATATGATTTGTTTTATAAATGAATGAGTCACATCAAAAAGGAAATAATTTTCGTGAAATTTGTTTTTTTTTTTTAATTTTCTATCGATAATATATCATAATCGCGTTTGGTTTCTAAAATGTTAATGGTACTAAGTCGTATTTCCTAGCTGTGGGACACTAAATCAACAACATAAAAGCAATCGATATCTTGTAAATTGTTTATATAATATTGGAACTAGCATTTTATGGTTAAAAGTTCCTCTTCGACAAATCAAGTTGTCTGAGTGAGACCAGTTACCCTTACTTTACAACGGAAGCTAGGTTAATCCTCTAATGGCACATATTTAACCAGTTATTTGTAGAAGCTTGGCTAATGGAACGTCCCCGATCTGAAGCCAGTTGACAAATTGGTATCTTGGAGTAGCTGCAGGTTAATCTTGGTCAAGGGGTCAGATTTCATATCTATTATCTATAATGTATTTGTCTGTTTGAGTTTCCGTCACTTCCATTGCAGTTGGGTGTATTTTTGTGTTCTATTGATGGAGGAAGCCGATTCTACAGAGAAAACAACCCACCTCCCACAGAAAAACTGTTAGTCGTTGTCAAATAGGGTCGGAGTAACGATTCAAAGTGTTGATTGTGATAAGCCAAGGGCCACGTGTCCTATTTTCACAACTTTGCGTCCGTCCGTCCGCCTGTTAGACAATTCATGATCTCCTCTGGAACCACTGGGCCAAATTGAACCAAACTTCGCAGGAATGGTGGATGGAAGAGGGTCTACTAAGTGTCCTTATTTCATTCTAATTGGATGAAAAACATGGATACGAGGCAATTCTTGATTCTGATTGGTTAAATTTTCAAATTTCTTCTCCTCTAAACTACTACGCCAAATCTTTTCATACCGTTATAAAAAGGATGATTGGGAGAACAGCTACAAAGATTGCTCATGTGGTGTTGATCGGTTGGCATACAAGGCGGCTACTGTGGCATGTAAATTTGAATTGAAGCCTATGGGAAATCACATTATCATGATGTCTCTGAAACTACATGGCCAATATTGACCAAACTTGTAAGGAATAACTGATAGGTTGAACCTTGATATAGAAACAAAATTAAATATGCTGTAAATTATCAGCTTCGACCATTCTACAGGTGAGCAATTTAGGCTCACTTGAGTCTCTAGTTCTGAACTACATCCAATTTTTATACTTTCAAAATATCCATTATTAAAGTTAAATATAACTAAAATATCTTTCTGTATTAAATTACTAAGATTCTCAGAGCTGCTGGGTTCTTTGACCTTGATCACCTATGAAAACTAGAGTCTCAGAGGGCTGAGCTTGTATCGCTCACCTGGCCCAAAGGGCTATGTGAGCTTTTGTCATCACTTGGCGTCCGTCGTCCGTCCGTCCATCTGTAAACGTTTACATTTTGATCTTCTCCACTGAAACCCTTAGGCCAAATGAACTGAAACTTGGTGTGAAGCATCTATGGAAGGACCTTTATAAAATTTGCATATTTCGTTCCGGTCGGACAACTAATATGGCTGCCATGATGAATTCTTATTTCTATTGGTCAAAATTTAAAAAATCTTCTCCTCTGAAACCGCAAAGCCAAATGAACTGTAACTTTGTATGAAGCATCTATGGAAGGACCTTTATGAAGTTTGAATATTTCGTTCCGGTCAGACCGCTAATATGACCGCCATGATGAATTCTTATTTTTGATTGGACAAATTTTAAAAATCTCCTCCTCTAAAACCCCTAAGATAAATGAACTGAAACTTGGTGTGAAGCATCTATGGAAGGACCTTTATAAAGTTTGCATATTTCGTTCCGGTCGGACAACTAATATGGCCACCATTATGAATTCTTATTTCTGATTGGTAAAAATTTCAAAAATAAAAGTTTCTGAAACTGCAAAGCCAAATAAGCTGTAACTTGGTATGCAGGGGCGTTTCCAGGATATTTGAAAGGGGGGCGTACAATTTTTTTGGACCTTTTTTTTGCTAAAAAACATAAAATAATTGTGAAATGCACTAATGTAACGGTTCCTGACTTGCTTTAAAAAGAAATCAGAGTATGTGTTTAATTAATGAATATAATAAATTGCCATATTCAATACAATATAAGCAGATTACGATAGTTTTGTTTTTGTTTTTTCTTTTAAAGGGGGGGGGGGCGTACGGCGGCCCATTACGCGCTCACCTGGACCCGCCCCTGGTATGCAGCATCTGTTAAAGACCTTTATAAAGTTTACATATTTCGTCCCGGGTGGACAACTAATATGGCAGCTATGATGAATTCTTATTTTTGATTGGTCAAAATTTCTAAAATCACCTCCTCTGAAACCAAATAGCCAAATTAACTGATACTTGGTATGAAACATCTATGGAAGGTCAATTACAATTTTCACTTTTAATAAAATGGATTGATTGTGGGACTGCCAGGTGAGTGATACAGGCTCAGTTCTCTTGAGCCACTTGTTATTGATGTACCTCAAAGAGTTAAGTCACTTCTCACTATCATTATGAAGTGTGATATATATATAAGCCTTGTATGGACCAAATTTTTCTACATCAAGATCCGTCTATTTACAGGTCAGCATATTCTTAAATTCAGTGGTTCTCCTGAAGATATTTGCATGTATTTCCCAAAGGGTCTTATGTTGACCTAAATCCTCTGCTGGTGGCCATCTTGAACGAAGGATTGACACCTTATAAATGAGGAACGTTCAGGCCATGTTTGGTTTCAAGCAATTCTGAGGTTCTGTATATTTTTGTTATAAGCCATAGACACTTTCTGTCAAGTTTGGCTCTATTTGGCCTAGCAGTTTCAGAAATAAATTTTCTTTTAAATCAACCAATCAAAAACAAGAATTACCCATGGCGGCCATGTTTGTCACCTGATCTGGACAAAATGAGGAAACTTTGTAAAAAAACCTCACACAGATGCTTCCTGTCAAGTTTCGTTCCATTTGGCCATGTAGTTTCAGAGAAGAACTTTTCTTTATATCAACCAATCAGAAACAAGAATTGCCCATGGCAGCCATGCTTGTTGTCCAATCGGGATGAAAAAAATTCATTTCATAAAAGATGTTCCATAGATGCTTCCCGTCAAGTCTGGCTGACAGTTTTAATCAACCAATGAGAAACAAGAATTGTGCATAATTGCCATGTTTTTGCCTGATCCGGATGAATGAGGAAACTTTGTAAAGAACCTCCCATAGATGCTTCCTTCCAAGTTTCGTTCCATTTGGCCCAGCAACATCAGATGAGGAGATTGTTTTATATCAGCCATTCAGAAAAAAAAACTGCCCATGTCGGCTTTATTTGTAATCCGGTCGAGAGGAAATGAGGAAACTTTATAAAGGACCTCCCATATATGCTTTCTATCAAGTTTCATTCCATTTGGCCAAGCGATTTCAGAGGAGAATATATTTTTATGTCAGCCCATCAGAAACAAGAACTACCAATGGCGGCCATATTTGTAGTCCAATCGGGACGAAATGAGGAAACTTTATAAACAGCTGATAAAGGACCTCCAATATATGCTTCTTGTCAAGTTTTTGTTCCATTTGGCCTAGCCGTTTCAAACAAGATTTTTGAAAACTCAGCCAATCAGAAACAACAATTGCCCATGGTGGCCATGTTTGTCGTCTGATCGGGATGAAATAAGCAAAGTTTATAAAGGACCTTATATAGATGCTTCCTGCCAAATTTACTTCCATTTGGCCCAGTGGTTTCAGAGAAGATTAAAATGTGAAAAGTTAACGGACAGACAGGCGACGGACACCAAGTGACGACAAAAGCTCACGACCTTTGCCCTTTGAGCTAAAAATGGCCATATCCCGATTTTGCAGCCTTCTGGCCCCTTTCCAATTACTTCACCATCCCTGTTGAAAGAACCTGGCTAGGTCTTGATCTCATGTTCATGCTCAAGTGGTAACAAGTTAATAAGTTGAAGATGAGGTCAGTTTGTTAGTACCTATGAATGCCAGCACATTTGAGATGTGGGATTCATTGTAAAAATGTATGTATGTCTGATATATATAACTTCATTTCCATGGTTCAGTTGTCTAACAAATTTTCGTGATTAGTTGAAATAGGAGATATGGGGTAAAAATCGATGAGACAATCCTGAAATGAAATTAAAAAAGTACAATCTTTTCAGGATCAGGTCAAGTCCCCAATAACTATGCTTAACAGATCAACAATACTTAATATGATCTTGATATCATTTCCACACTCTTGTGGTTAGATTAGAACCATATCTTTTCGAAAGCGACTATGCATGATATGTCAAGAATACTTGGTATGTGTATTTGTTGTAAGAAGTATATGTATCTGACATTTTTATTTTACACCACAGTGGTCAGGTTAAGTGTATAGAATTTGGTATTTTCCTCAATTGCTATGATAGCGAGACAGTTGTAGGATTCAAAATCAATTACACAGGGGAGACATTATAGAAAATTACTACATCTGGCACCCTTATTCCTGATTGATCCACTTCAAGAGACCTGATTTATAAATAAGTTTAATATTATTATAGGTTTTCTTAATTCATTGTGGCAGTAATAAGAAAAAACATGGAAAAAGTGAAATCAACAATATTGACATCTTCAAAAAATATACTGTAATTTTATGTAAAATGGGATCATAAATAAATGAAGCAGAAATTTTTTTTGAAAGATAACCGATCATGACACCAACAAAGCAATCCAGGTCTCAAACACGGATCTTCTGAAATGAATTAAGATTATGGCCTGGGGTTTCAAGCGACCAAACATAGATGGCAATAAAATGTACAATACCTTTCTAGTACAAATTAGATATAATATACAAAAGATTTTGATACTGTTGTTTTATTTGTTACAATACATAATATTGGTAATGTTAAAATAATGAATTTTTATACTAAAGATTGTGATATGTATAAACCAGGCATAACCATATGTATAAATAAAAATATCACAGACTACATGTATAACAACTTATGAAATTAATATAAGATTCTGAATCAAAATAAAGCTACAAGCATCTGAAAATTGAGATTATCAATAAATGGACGGATAAAAGTATAAATATGTTTGTTTTACTCCAACCTTTCAAAACTTAACACAATATTTTTCAAGAACTAATTCTGCTATATACAGAATAATAGCCATTTGCTTTTTTTTACACCAATTTTATCAGGTTTGTTATCAGACAAGCCTATAACGAAATTTTAAAATGACAAACCTCAGAAACTGCCATTATTTCTTTTATCAGTAATATTTAACAAATTGTTTAATAACTTTTATTTTAAGATACCCAAGATGATATAACTCTTCATCAAATCTCGTTAGAAAAATAAGTAGTCTTGTAGTCTTATTTATTGAGTTATTTCCCCTTTTCTGACAACTCCTGCAAGATTTATATAAATACCTCTACTTATTACATATATATTAAATTTAAAAGCTGATGAATATGGAAATAACATCCTCAAATACTATAATTAACTTAAGTGGTTACAATTGTATCAAGTGTCATAATATGATGAAAAGTATGAACAGTCTGTTGTAATTATAATTTAAAATGAAGTGTATGAATTTTATTTAAAACGCCTTCTTTTAGGAAACTTACAATTCTCATACAAAACTGTAACATTCAATAAAGTATAAAGTGTGTAAACAATGACATCATGGACTGCAAGCTGTACATGACCTGCCCAAAACAAACTTTGTAAATTTCCAAATTTAGATATAATAAGACAGGGATCTAACTTAAATGATATAGCCATTTTTTCTACAAATATTTTACAATATTTTTGTCATATAATGTACCATAAAACTTCAGGATTGTTAAATATGATAAGATTCCACAGATACCATAAAGCTTGCACATATGCTTGCATTTTCAATGTAACCACATTCATAGAGCTCACAAGTTACTTGACCCAGAGCTGCTAAATGACATTGTGAAATTATTTGGAAAATGGACAATTTGCCTAGAACAATGACACTGACAACAACTTTTGAACCACTTTTTGTCTATTCATAAAAATCAAAGAAATCGTCTTCTTCTTGTGATGTCTGTTTCTTCTCCATCAATATATCCAAATCTGTCTCCGAATCCAAGTCTGAACTTATCATTACAGCTGTAAGTATATAATGTAGCATTTCAAAGTATTTACTTCAGAATTTAAGAACAATTTAGATAATATAAAACAACTTTTCTGTTTTAAAACTTATTCCATTCACCTAAAACTTTCAAATTTTAAACATTACATGTCCTTAAAAAGGAAAATTTAAGAATAAACCATGCTCCAAACACAGAACTATTCTCTATCTTTATAATAATAAACAAAATTATTCCTTGAAGTTAATCAAAGCACCCTGTATATTAGCATAATATTAGAAGGGACTTTAGTCACAAACATCTATTCTATACTAACAAAATTAGCACAAGAATACCTATGTAGAATGACAATTTTTTGTTTCCTACTCTCTTATAAAACACAGCTACAATCATGTTCAAGTCATACATTATTGACATTTTGGATGTTCAATTGAGGAAGATGAATATTAATTAGAACCATTTTTATCATGTTTACAAATTACATAATTTTTAAATAACGAGAATAAAATTTTAAAATATCTCCATTTAATAATGATTTTTTTTATTAAAAAAAACATATAAATTCCCTTAATTATTTTATCAAACTGACAGGTAAGTTACAGGTAAATGAGCAAATGCATACCCTTTAAAAGGCCACTTAATCCCTCTATCTAATTATATGTCTATTTTGCGAGTAGATGTTCAGTTGAATGAAATATTGTCAGAAACTTTTTGTTTCATTTAACATGGAACACTTAGAGTTCAGACATTTTATTTAAGGTGGTACCCAACACTTTCACTAAAATTAATTTGGCTCGTTTAATTTTCATAAAATTTTGACAAAGTATTTACTTTGACCCAATGACAAAAATTTTAAAATTTCAAAACATTTGAACCAACCAATTCATCAGAAAAATTACACTGATTGTATAGCATTTTGACAAACACTAATATTGATCATTGAAAAGCTCAATATTCCCTTAACAACACAACGTTATTAAAACGTTTGGCTGATTTCACAGAGTTATCTCCCTGTACTGTTAGGTACCACCTTAATGACTTTACTAATACATAATAACAGGATAGATATTACAATAATTAAGTATAGTATTTTTAAGGATTATGCACGTTGTGATTCATGATGCACAATGTATTTTATTGCATATAAGAATTGTATTTAGTCATAAATTACAAAAACAGCATCTGTTTTTGAAAATTTCTAGGTCATATGAGATAAAAAGTTCCTCTAAGGGAGACAATTTGTACTCACTGAAATCAAATACTGTCCATGACCAAGAAATGTTTAAAAAGACTTTCTATTGCAAATTCCAAAAATGAAGTTATACATGTGGGACTTATTTCAGCATGAATCAATAATACATTAAAACATGCCTGGTTCCTAGAAATAGCTATACTTAAAACTGTCATTTTTATATTTGCCAGTAATTTTATATTGTAAGATAAACACCATATATATTAATTAATTTCATAAAACTAACTGTTGTCAGAAGATTCAGAATAATATTTTATTACATTTAGAATTTAAAGTGTTATTTTGTTTTATTATACTTTATGCAAATTTCTGATTTCATTGGTACTTCAGAATGTGGTATTTTGCAGTGTTTTTGTTTTATTCTGCCTACCCCTAGCAACGAAAATATCACATTATGCGATCGAACATTACCGAACTCGAAAAATATCACCCTTTCCAGCTGAGTTTTACCGATTAGTATTTCACTTCTTGTATTGTCTCTTCAGACACTTCTGCAAATGCCATACCAGCAGAATAATGGAAACAGGTGTTATAAATCTTGAAAATCAATTCAACCAACTTGTCATCTGATGTTTGTCAGCTTGGGCGGAAGTGAAATACTAATCGGTAAAACTCGGCTGGAAAGGGTGATATTTTCCGACTTCGGTAATGTTCGGTCTCGGAATGTGATATTTTGGTTGATATGCAAAATTATCACATGTTGCTAGGGTAGTGTCATTTGGTTCATTTGTCTGTATGATTATTTTTTTTTTCATCTATTTTTATAATTCTATAATAGGTCATTACAGTTGCCACAACTCTACCAGATGTTGGTTCTGCAGTACCACTATTGTCTGCAGGTGTTTTTATTGATATTATATTGTTGACTTAAAATACAGTTAATTCATTGAGATACAGTATTGTTTATTCCACATCAACTAATCTAGATGAGATCAAGGCATTCAGTATAATAAAAAACATACTGCCTTTAGTTGAGGGTGTAATTTTAGATTACCACACTTAGAAAAAATATCACACTCAGAAAAAATATCACCCTCCGGCTCCGTCTCAGGTGATATTTTTTCTTTGTGTGGTAATCTACCATAACACTCTCAACTAAAGGCTGTATGTTTATTATACAAGGAATACAGAAAAACAATGAATTCATATATTACCTGCTGCTGCAGGTCTTTTAAAAGGCTGCATTGTTGGAGATTTACCAGTGTCAGATTTACCACTGAAATATATCATTAATGTCATAAAGAAAGTGGCTAGCATTTCTTCTAAATCATTGTAACCAAACAGTCATTTTATTTTGAATTGTTAAAGAGCATTTTTTTCAATTGTTTTATATGTTTTGTGAGTAAGGAAATGGGGTAAGTGTCAATCAAGACTGAACAAGTCAAAATATTATTTAACCTAGAGACTGTCTTGTTGCCTTCAACAACAGGCAACTGCCCCTGCCACAAGACATGCACTGTATGGTAAATGAAAACAACAGTATCTAAAATTAAACCAGACTAACCACAGATCCTAAATATTTTGTGAGTTTGTACATCTATGGTATTCAACAAGACATGAATGAGATATATTGTTATATTACCCACTCCATACTATCCATTTGATAAACTAACCTATTACCCTATCATTGATCATAACATGATATCTAATTGATAGATATTATTAATTAGATCTAAACTAAATAAAATATTCTAATCATTTATAAAGGATGTGGGTTTTCTTTTTTATCATAAACATGCATGTCTATAATAATATGCAGGATATCTGTGAAACACACAATACATAGTGACAAAATCATAAAACTGTGTCTCTAAAATTTGTTTATATTGTGCATTTACATGTGACAAGGATGTGCAACCTGTAGAGATATAATAAAGAATTTTTTTTTTTAATTAAAAATTATATCCCTGAAAAAAAAAACATGTTGAACTTCTATGCTCTCCTTGGTCTCCATTTCCCAATAGTTTATACATTCCACTGAGAATTTATATCAACATATAGGTACATATATTAGTAATAGTAAATTATAATGGAAGAAATCACAAATCCCAACAACATTTTAAATCTTCTTACTTAACTACCCAAAAAATTATTGCTTGAAATGAGTTCTATGCTACTGTTACTAGTCTTTGTACTTTATCTTGGTGCTATATTTATGGTGGCAGGAAGTTGGGATATTGATAGAAAATGCCAATCAACACATTCAAATTACAAATCTTTGCTATGGCACAGCTTCAGAGGTATTTACCCTTTTCTGGTGATTTCAGTAATATTAAAGATTTTTGTCATTAATTTGGGCACTTTGTCCGTAATCTCAAATTTCAGCATGAAAACTACCACAGAGAAACTTTTTCAAGGTTGCAACAGTGTAATTACCATGCAATGCTATTTCCATAGGGGGTGACCCCCCTTTTCTCAATTTATTTATATTTTCTGATACGAACTGGACCTTTACGCAAATATGATTTTTTAGATTAGTATAAGCACGTAAATTTGCAATATACTAAATAATACATTCCCATTGATATTGTTTGTGAAAAATGAGGCTGAAAAAAATATGTTTTTTTCGTCCAAAATCCGAAATTTTTTCATGATTTATTGACTGCTATAAAAATACTCGTTGCAGGAAATCCATTTAAAAAATATCACGTATATATTGATTAATTCATAATTTTATGCGTATCATTAATGTCCAATCAAAAGACGTTCTACAGTTTTATCCGAGCACTACTTTGGGTGGTCAAAATAGAGGGCGTATTTATCGAAACTGGATACACTGGTGATATCTTGAATGTATAGCACACGATGACCCGCCATCAAAGCATCTTATATTGTGTTAAGTCTAGAAACAATCCGACTATTGATCATCAATGTCGTTAAAACACTTTTCATAACTGGAAAATCCAGAGCAATTACAAAAAATTCACACGACCAGGAATAAAACAAAATAGATTTTGGTACAAAACCAGAAAGCGTAATTTCCGGAGGTAAATCCGTATTTTGAATCTAAAATCTGGGACAATTACGGAAATTCCCTAATAGTAAACACCTCGGCATTTTCAACTTAACAACCTCTGTGGCAGAATTCACAACGAAAAGAGACAG
The DNA here is from genome assembly GCA_028015205.1 of Mytilisepta virgata. Classification (NCBI taxonomy): domain Eukaryota; kingdom Metazoa; phylum Mollusca; class Bivalvia; order Mytilida; family Mytilidae; genus Mytilisepta; species Mytilisepta virgata. The sequence goes on along the minus strand of CM051518.1, from coordinate 53,794,305 downwards.
TAATACCCTCCACTTTTTTCAAAAATTTTGTACATTCATTCAAGAGATTTCTTCCATTACAATGTTTACAGACATATTACAGGAAAATGCCACACAGGAACAGTCGAACAATAAAGAATCCCTTAACTATCCAACACTGTCAGCAAACACATATGCTTGGTCAACTTCACACCTGATATCGTTACCTTTTCTCCATTCCAGTTGGCACATATACTGGAGTAGTTGCCGAACTTGTCTCTGATAGTGGCTCCATCTGTGGCCTAGATTGTGGAGTGATAGCAGGAGTAATAGGAGGCTGATGTGGGACAGTACTGTAAAGCCATAGTGAGAAAATAAAAAGAGGAAGTCAGATACAAAGTGTACTATAGGGAACTACTACATGTACTATGGTACTAAGAAATCTAACATCACATTCAATTCCCCAAAACCTCCCATGTTTACAAAATTTATGTAATATATACTATTAAATGTTCAACAGAATCCTTGAATCTGAGCAAATGATCCGTAAAAGATATAACATGTTAGAACAACCCCTTATCCCATATGGGATTACCAGTATACATGTAGGTTCCAATAAGTACACTAAACATTTCTGTGGCATATAAATTTTGTTCACACAGTAAATAAAACTTAATTGAATGAGAATATTTTGCCTAAAGAAAAGCTTGATTAAATTTGTAATGATGCAATAAGCTTGTAAAAAATGCCACAAAATGTTATTCATATTAAAAGCATAGCAAATAGTACTGTAAATAAGGGACTAAAAAGACAAGCTAATTTAAAAGTCAGATATATATTAAAAATGTGTGAGTCTTCCAAGGAAGACATGTGTCGCCTGCGGACGTCAATTTTTACAAAAGATATCAAAATTTTCTAAAAATGAAATATATATGCACACTTTTGCATTAAGGTTAATGCACAGAGAAAGTTTCATCAAATTGCTTTGAGTGGTTATGGAGTAGTTGAGGAAAGAAGTTTTGACCCCTCCCCTTTTTTTCAAAAATGTCAATTTTTACCAAAAAAATTTTTAAATTTTCTAAAAATGAAATATAAATGCACACCTGTACATTAAGGTTAATGCACAGAGAAAGTTTCATCAAATTCCTTTGAGCGGTTTACAAGTAGTTGAGGATAGAAGAAAAGTGTGACGACGCAAGACGCAAGACAACAGATATTTATCCCTATGTGTCAACCATGCGTTCCGCAGGCGACACAAAAACTATTAAAAAATTCTTGGAAAGCTCAGTAAATTAACTTTGTAAATATATACTATAGTGTTAATGAAACAGGTTTTCAAGATATAGCATTTTCTCTAAAATTGATGCAAATGATGGCTAAAATAATACTAGGGAGGCACATTATGTTTGAGCTACGGAAGTTTTTTCCCATATTTATATTTTCCTATATGGATAGCTATAGTTCAGTGGTTAAATGAAATTATTACCCAGAGAAGCCCAAAAAAAATGGATTTTTTTGTGCAGTTATACATACTTTTATTTTATTATTTTAAGTAATCTATGATTAATAGCTAGGTGAAAGGGCAGATATAATATAATAGTGCTAGCACATATCTAAAGCAAAAAGATAATGTTAAGCAGGAAGTAAATAAATCAATTAGTATTTATTACATTGTATAACAAAACAATTTTCTGGACTTATGTCTTGTAATAAAATTTGCAGTAATTAATAAGAATTATAATTGTTAATACATCTAAATATAATATCAAAGTAACATTAACAAAATCATAATTCAATACAACTATAATGTATATTATTAGAAATTTTGCATTTTCCAAATAAAAAACAATCTCAAACCTAATCTTAAATATATAATGAAATGTATTTAAAAAAAAAATACAAATTCTGCTAATTGCCCTAATTTTGTTATAAAAATTCCTTACACTTTTTAAAATCCTTTATTGTAAATATGTGTTCAATCTAAGACTCAAACATCATATTGTGATTATAATATAATAATCCACAATATGATTTACAATACCTGGATACGTCTCTTGGTGTCCTTGGTGACAATGTGGAGGCAAACTGTTTCTCTACATCATCGTCTGTATCATCCTCGTCGTCATGGTGACGTGGCGGGGGTTTTTGTCCACTCATGGTGCCAGACAACAAATTACGATATGCTGCAGTCTCTACAGAAATATATTTGATAAACATCATTACAAATTGGGCTATCCCAAGGTTCTCCAGTTGTTTGATTGCACGTATAACTGTTAAGTTTGTGTAACAACAAACTAAAATAGTTTGTCAATAAACCTAAACCTGACATCAAATTTAAACATATGATCATAGCAATTTATTTTCATAAATTTTTAATTTCATAATTATTGTATAAAATTTGAACTGGACAACACATTTTTAAACTTCTTTTCAGGGTAAATTATAAATATAAGTTGGTGTCACCTACAACAAAAAGCTCATAAATGTATGAGATTTATATTCATTATCTGATTGAAAATGGAATCTCTAACTGAATCTTTTTTATCACAATAAATACTCTATCATACTTCAGAACTCAACAAAAAAAAACCTTCCATTAAATGTGAAAATTTGTGGTAAATGGAGGATCACATGAAAAAAAATCCTGGCAATGGCACCTAGCTATTAGCAAAGCTCTACTGTGTTTAATATCCATTAAATAATATCTTATGTGTCAAAACCTTAAGTTGAAACTGATACATGAATACCAATTTAAGAAGAGGCATACAACAATAAGAGGAGGAACATATATATTATCTTATACTACTGGTACAACTTAAAAATGTTTTCTATCTACAACATTTTTACATGTATAAGTCTAAAAGTACTAAAAAAATACAACCTTCCAAAATATTTAACAGAATAAAATTATAAAATATTATAGAACACGACTGAGTAATTATGTCAGTGTTTTCACACAAGGAGTGCAATATGAACTATGCAGTATGACAGACTCATATATGACATGAATTTTTCAAAAATTATATATTACCTGTATTTTTGTAAAACAAGCATCTTGACAATTAGACAAATATCTTTCTTTCAATCATTTTATCATGTGTATGTAGGAATTGTCAAAAATTAATCCACCACATACCTTCTACAGTATTATAATCAGAAATTTATTTTTCCAAAGCTGGCAAATACAAAAGAATGAGACTTATAAACTCTATGAACCCCCCCAATCCATTACACCGTGTGCTTCCATAAACATCTTTCACAATAACAAACATGAACTTTCCAAAATAATGATAGAAAATTTAACTCGACTTATGTTTGTTTGTTTAGTTGGGGTTTAACGCCATTTTCAGCACATTTGGCTATTTCGCGGTGGCCAGTTTTTATTGGTGGAGGAAGCCGGAGTACCTGGAGAGAACCACCGACCTTCGGTAGGAAAATCGGCAATCTTTGTCAATTAAGATCGGAGTCGAACACACCCCGCCACAGGTGAGATTTGAACTCACAACCCAAGTGTTGACAGGCTAGTGATCATTAGTAGTCATGACGAACTACATAGATCACTCGGCCACCGAGGCCCCCCTTGACTTATGTTATCAAACTACTAAAAACCAAAATTACAAAAATCCTCCTTACTTTATCTTGAGGAAAAGTTGCAAAATTAAATCTGCACAATGTATGACAATTTCAATGTTTGATGAAATGATGAAATGATGATGTGATTTTTGTGTAATACTTCACACTTTCAAAGAACATGCACATTTAGATTGTTATTTATTGACAGGATAAATATTCAACTTGTTTGAATTATGGTACTATATAAATCCCTAAATGAAATTCATCAAAAGCTTAACAACTTAATTCAACACTAGGTCTGAAGCTGGCATGTCAGTAACTGCTAGTAGTCCTTTGTTAATATATACACTATCATATTTAGCATATAGTGTTTTTAGAAAAAAAAAAAAATTTAACCGTAATACTTGTATTTAATCTATTTTTTAATAGAATAAATGAAATCTGTGAGGTCCATGGTTAAATTTGACATACAATATGTATTTCTATTTATCCCAGTCTAAAGGAGAAATAAGAAATGAGCTTTCAATCTGACAGCAAACCAACTTTCCTTCGTCATCTTTGGAGCTCGCCCGCCTGCCCATCGTATGTTGCCAAACTACTAGCCAGATTTTTCCTTTCGAAAATCCAGTTAAAAACACATGGTTCAAACAAGTTAAATCATAGCAAAATATCTTAGATTGATAAACAGTTCTTAAAGTTTTTTATTAGAAAATACAGTCATGATCCTTACGGCTTTTTCCCTTGTCACCTGATAAGAAACTTTCCAAATCAGTCATTTCATTTTTTATTATTTTACAGAATAAGGTGATTACAATATACAAACAAAAATTCACATCATACTGAAAAACTTTAGATATGATGTAAATGAAATGAAACGGCAAACCTGTCAATCAGATTTTCAATTAATTTTGAATTTGACTAAAAATATAATAAAAATTTGCTAAAGACATTCAACTTGATCTAGACTTTTCTGGTTACCTTGGGACAATCTTCACCACCAAGGTATTATATTTTGATTGTTCCAGGCTAAATCAGCCACTCTTTGTAGCTTAACTGGTATAAGAATGGTTGCATTTTTTTCTGATAACTGTTAGAAGCCATACAATTTAGTAAATCTAACCACGTTATAAGGGTGCATGTAGAGTTGAAATGGTATTATAACCTTACCATTCATTACATGGTGATACGACAGTTTTTGCCACAGTTTGTGATATATATTCTGTGTTACCTTTTTTCACATCGGAATTGGACATCTTCTGAACTGAGTTTTACTGTGTGTATCGCTGTGTGTTTGTTTATTCCACATTGGCTAGAGGTATAGGGGAAGGGTTAAGATCTCACAAAACATGTTTAACCCTGCTGCATTTTTGCGGCTGTCCCAAGTCAGGAACCTCTAACCTTTGTTAGTCTTGTGTGTTTTTTAAATATTGGTTCATTTTTATGTTTCGGAGTTTAGAGTGCCTTCCATTTTGTTGAACTAGTATGCATTATTGTTTAGGGGCCAGCTGAAGGCTGCCTTCGGGTGCTGGATTTTTTCGCTGCAGTGAAGACCCATTGGTAGCCTTGAGCTGTTTTCTACTCTTTGGTCGGCTTGTTGTCTCTCTGACACATTCCCTGTTTTCATTCTCTATTCTATTACCATTTAATGAATATTGCCGCATTGTAACACATGTATTGTGTTGACATTAAGTAAAATATTTAAGTATCATTTATCAGATGGTGATATGACAGTGCCTTGTCTCAATTTGTTGGCCATTTCTGTGTTACCATGGTAATATTTTGGACAAATTTAGAAGTAAATCTATGTTCATGTTTGGTATGAAATGGTATCAAATTCTTACCATTTAGTTTTGCCACAATTAGTAGACAAATTTTGTGTTACCATGAAAATATTTTTGGACAATTAGACACCTGACTATTCAGTGGAATTAATCCACTATCTAAAGGCACATTTGGTATTACAATGGTAATATTTCTGGACTAGTATTAGGAGGCTTACCATTCAGTGGGATCTTGCCGTCGGTAGGAACACTAGGTGTTACCATGGTAGTGTCCTCATCATCACTATGTTGTTTACTGTCCACTAAACTTCCAAACTTCAAAGGAGGAACTAAATGAACAAAATAGGAAGCAAACAGAACATAAATATATAAGTATATATATAACCAAATACAGGATACAACACACTTACTACATAGCAGTTAATATGTTCTTTTCTCAATTTTGGGGGTTAAATTCCATAAATTATTCAAGAACAACAATATGTGCTACTGATCTACTTATCTCTTGCCATATTACATCTGTCTACTGGTTGCTTAAAAATCTCAGAAATGTGTTTATCACAAATTTTATTCTTCCACAAAATTTAAAATTTATCTTATTTTCAACAAATTTACTGATACTATTTTGTGTTTGCCATTGGTATAAGATGTATATGTATCTTTTCCAAACAAGAAAGTGATAGCTATTCTATAATAATTTAATAATTTAATTTTCAAAGGATAATTCAAAATGTTATAAAACTTTTGTCACATAAAAATAAAGAATAAACAAAACTGATCAAACTGCTTTCATTGACTGAAACAAGATTAGATCTAATTGATTGAATAATCCAATCAAACTAATCATGAAGTACAATTAAACATTTTTGTGTCAAACACTCTTTAATCCATCGATATTTCAAAGTTGCTGACCGGACCCAAATTTTTGGCCATTATTAATAAGTAAATTCAACACTATATATTCGAACATTCTAGAGTCGAATACATCGGTTGTGTCGGACTATTATTATAGTCCCAAAGTCAAAAAGTTATATTATTGTTCCATTTGGAAGTAGAACCAGATAGTCTTCATTGATCAGATGTGTTTTTCCTTTCATATAATTTAACTTCTAGTCTATTGTCCTTTAAGAAATGGAAATTTGTACTACCAATCAAAATGTACAAAATAATGTTTGTAAATTAATCATAGATTAAAGGGGAGATCAGAACTGAATATGAATTAGTCGAAGCACTGGATAAGTCGAAGTTTTATTTAATTCCCCTGCACATCGATACAACCGAGTTTCACTGAATTTATTATTGATGGCCTTCTTATATAACCAAATGAACTTGACCTTAGACCCTATACAATAGACACTGTGATGGATGTCACTTTTTAGAATGATAAAAAGCTTAATATGTTATATTCATGAAAACCTTAGTTACTACAATTTGCTGCATGTCAATCAACATGAAAGATTAGCATCTACATAAATGTACAATGAATTTTTCTATATATACTTATAATCACTAAACAGAAGAATTGAACAGAAAATTCTCAACTGATATAAATTCTAAATATATGTATCTGAATGTATATATTTATAGTTTAACATAATACATGCACTGGAAATCAAAAATATAGAACATTTTAATAATTGGATGATGACTTGATGTGGTTTGGAACACTAATTAATTTGAAATCACTAATGATCAAACAATGACACAGAAATTAGTCTTATAAATATCAAATGTGATGAGCATCTTCTCCATGATGTTATAATTACCCCACATGATTAATGTCATCACATACATGTGATTTTAAACCACTGATAAATGATTTGTGAATACCACACCCTCATTTGATGATTATTTAATTGACAACACCTAAATGCTTATTCTAGAGTGATACAACTCCACCCTGTGTATAGAACATTCTCAGGGAAGTTATGTCTAATGCTTCTGAATTGACTGTTTGATTTTTTTTAAGAATATCAGGAATTTAACATGTAACATTTCAAAACTAAATGAAAAATTAAACAGACAATTTTTGGACGTACAAAGGTTGGGTTTAAAACCCAAAGAGTTAGAAAGTACACAACTTTTTCAATAAAAGTTTTTTTTCAACCTTAAAATTGCAGACCTCTGTGTCCATTTTTCCGTCTCAAAAATTTATGAAACATGTATACATGTGACCAATGGACACTACATGCCCCACTAATGATGTAAGTATTTAGTAAATAGAACTACATTTGTATATTGTTGACTTTGAAGTCCCTATAAACGATAGGGTAGATGAAATACTATCTCTCAGTACTTCATGAAAAACTACCTTCAACCTGAACCTTAACCTGGATTCTAATATTTAAATTCCATAAAGAAATTGAAAGTCAATGACCGATAACCTCAAGGTCACAGCATCCGTTTTACATCAAAATGCTGCTGTTCATATCACAAGCTATCCATGTACAAAGTTTCATGATGATACCATAACTCCTTCATGAAAAACTACCTAAAACCTTAACCTTAACCTTGCACGGACATATGTACGCACAGACTGAAGAACTATATGCCCGCTTTGCCATACAGGCAGGGCATACAAATTCAAAACCACTTGCAATGATTCTTACATTTCTAACTTCACTCCATATAAAGTATAAGTGTAATTATCTCCCCTTGTAAACCATAGAATATGCCTTTTATGAATGACATGATCCCACTTCATTCTGATTTTCACTGCAATCAAATCATACAGCCAGCCATGCATCTTAATTTCTGAATTCAAATTTTCTGTCACTTTGTCAAAAATACAGTTTGTATAAATAATAGAAATATCTTAAACTTTTCAAAAAATATACAAAAATTATTTAATATTTTAAGTTACTAATTTATTTCATATATATTTAAATCCATTTTATTTTTAATGGATTCCAATTTAAATTAAGATGAACTAAGAATTTTGATATTCGACAAAATATATAATATATTTCCTAATGCGAGAAAATTAAGAACAAATCTGTTGAAAACAATCAAAACTTAATGCACTGCAAATTTCAATGAACTCTAATAAAAATAATGAAAAATGTCATACCCAAATGGAAAAAAATAACACATGGTGGCCATATGTTGGAGATTTTAACATTTATAATGTTAGCCCATGGTGAAATTTTTATGCAGATACTACCCAACTTATAATTCCAATAAAGTGTGGCTGCTATGAATTATTTTTTTTTTTAAAGAATATTGGAAAACTAGCTTTGTTTGGATATTAAAACCAAACACTTCTGTTTACATCATTTGATTACCACACATATTTACATAAATTTACATAATTTTCTATGCCTTACTTTAACCTAGCAGAAATAATCTTGTGATTCAAACTGTATTTTTGCTAAGTGATTTATACTTTTATTGACTCAAAATTGACTATAGAACATTTGTTTGTTTAGACTAATGCTACTGAATTACTCTCAAAATACAATCTAGAGTCAATTTTGAAATACCCATGTTACCTTTGTATTTTCCAAATTCATCAACCTCTAACTCTGCTGAAACTAAGATTTCTTACAAATAAACTTTATTTTTAAAGAATCCCAATACCTATACTCATTTTTTTTATGTATTGTACATGTAAGAGATATTTTTAAAATGTATTGATTTCTACAATTATGGGAAATTAAATCCACATAGCAACAAAAATATAATCTAAAACTAAATCTTCAGTTAAAACAAAGTTAACAGAAAAGAATTTTAAAGAGGCAGAATACTTTAACTTAAGACTAAACATTGTACATCCATATGACCTAAGAAAAGATGAATCAATTCACCATATTTTAAATCTAACAATTTTCATATAGAAATTTTTAAAAATTACAAAATAAAAACAAAATAAATTTTCCTCATCCTCATATGAACAAAAATTATTTACATAAGACATCCTGATTATATTTTGTTCCAAACTTTCCTGCAAATAAATGAAAACAATATTAATTTCTCCAAAAATGGAAATGGTGTTCTTTGAATTAACCAATAATTTTTTTCTATATGCAAAAATAATCAGAAACAAGTACTGTATTTTCTGGACTATAAGTCTATGTGGACTATAGATCAAATTGATAATTTCTCCATAGACTTATAATGGTAAAATGGTTATTTTAAAGTAAAAAAGTCAAGAACTATATAGGCAGGAAAATACAGTACTCTTTACCCATGTTGTAGTAATAACTATTTGAAAAGTAATCCTTGTATTAAAATTTCAGCATTCTAATTCAATTTAGATCCCTGCACTGTCTCCTTGTTTTTACCTGTGTCGCCAATGGCGAAAGCAGGTTTAGTAACTGCTTGACTCCATCTGTCCGTCCGTCTGAAAGACCTTGGGTAGAAAACTTTTGTCAAAGTTTTCTTGGCTTCTACAGAAGGGAAAGATTTGATATTTTGCCTGCAGCTTCATTGAGTTGTAGCCTGTAAGCAATTTTTATGCCCCGCCACGAATGTGGCTGGGGCATATAGATTTACCCTTGTCCGTCCGTCCGTACGTACGTCCCGATTTGGTTAAGTTTTGCATTTTGCTCTATTTCTCTGAAACCTATAGTAATATATCAATGATATTTCACCACTCCAGTCCTCTTGTATAGTACAGCAACACTTAGGTCGCAGTGACTTTGGTTAAATTTTGCGTTTAGGTTCATTTCTCAGAAACCTATAGTAATATATCAATGATATTTCACCACTACAGTCCTGTTGTATAGTACAAAGCAGTTCAGCAACACTTGGGTCGCTATGACCTACATTTCATGCTTCAGTGACTTTGGTTTAATTTTACTACATTAGGGTCAATTAATGAGAATCTTAGGGTAATATATAAATGATTTTTCACCACTACAGTCCTCATATATAGTACTACGCTATTCAGCAATATTTGGGTCACACTGACCTACATTTCATGGTCGAATGACTTTGCTTAAGGTTTATGTTTAGGTCCATTTCCACATATTTCTTACATTTAAAAATCTTTTTTTTTTAAATCTGCTCACTAGAACATATAAAAGAAGTCAAATTCATACAGCCATAGCTCCATCTATAATACTAAATTTACGAATTAGCCGCATAGGCGCCAAAATGCGTGGTTTAAAATAAACGATGTATGGTTCAGATTATAAAATTTATTATCGGATTTGACAATCTGCATTTATAAATTTAAACTGCAGTTTTATTTATGTGCAAATGGAATTTTTATGCACTTTTCCAATATGAATTCTCCCAACATATCCTTTAGAAGGTTCTCGAATGCACCATTTTAACACATTGATTTAAATAAATAAGTATGCACATATTTTAAATGTCTTTCTGTTTGAAATTACGGAAAAAGAATAAAACAAATTAAAAACATTCTCCTTCGAGTGGGATGTTTCCGCTTCATGGATTGTTTTTCTACAATAACCAATTTCTCCTAACTGTAAAGGTTATGAACTTTGAAGATTATGAAGAAGTAAGGTAAAGTTCAGAGGAATTCTTAACTGTTTTTTGAATTGCTCGGATGTTTACCTTGCACAAAGTGATAAAACCAACCATTAACTATTTTCACATTATTTGTTATTTGACCTGTCTAAATATATCTCTACCATACAATTCTCTGTAAGCCCTAGATAAAAATATTTTTAACAAATGGTCATCTTTATCTTTAACGGCGAAATTTATCTCGGACATCTTTGATAAATATAAACGTGGACAGCACACGCAGCCTACACTAAAAATGCTTTTATCGTCTGATTATTGGATATATTTGTGAATTAAGCCTCACTTGCCCTGCCCATGATGGCAATGGAACAATTGAAACAAATATTTTCCAAAAATTTGCTCTACCAAACTCACGGCATCTTTTGAAAAATTCATCCGCCACTAAGAAAATGTTTACTTTCATATTTATTCTGAAGGAAAAAGGTAATGCACTATGAAATGTGTATTAAATGAACTTTTCATCAAGTTCCAGTTCAGAATTAATTTTAACAATAAAAATATTGACAATTTATGTGGTTGTGTTTTCGTCATAGATTTTGACTTTGATGGAACCTTAAGGTCCATTTTGGTAATTCTACGTGGCATACAGTCTACTTCATCAGTGGATACATCTTTGGTAGTAACGAACAGCCGCATATGACAATTGGGTCGCGTTGACCTACATTTCACGCTTCATTGACTTTGGTTAAAGTTTGCATTAACATCCATTTCTGGAATACTACATCATATATAGACATGAAACTATCAGTTGATACCACCTACTTGACAAGAAAGTTTATGGGAAGCCAACCACAACATCCATATTGAGTTCCTGTTCCATAAATAACATGGCCGCAACAACTTTTTATAGTCAATATGGCCACCATAAAAAAATGGTTATTTTCCCGCGCCCGCGCGGGTTCAATGTCTAGTGGTCATATAAATTTAAAGATAATAAGAGGTGTAGGGAACAATTGGAGAAAATGTGTTATAAAATGTATTTCTTCTCTTTCCTTAGTTTATTAAACGCCAATACGAAACATAATAATGTATATAAAAAATTTATCTATTTAAGGAAAAATGGACGAAGACATCAGAACCAGTGGAGACTTTTCACCACATCAGTTTGTTGACATTAGATAGTATGATGAAATGTTTATTCGGCTTTAGCAGCAAATGTCAAAGTGAAAGGTCGGTATTTTCAAAGCAACAGGTCACCATGCAAATTTCCGAGAATTAATAGCGACTGTAAGAATTCAAGTATTATTATACCCCCGCTTTTGAAAAAAGCGGGGTATATAGTATTCGTTGTGTCCGTCCGTCCGTTCGTCCGACCTTTGTATCCGCAACTCCTCCTAAACTACTGAATGGAATTTGATGAAACTTTCATAGAATCTTCATCCCATGATGGCATTGTGCACCTCCTATTTTAGAATTTGATGGGACCAATTTTTGGGGTTTCCCATAGAAAAACATGGACTTTTACTTTCAATGTGATAGGGGGTACCATGATGCCATACGCAACTCCTCCTAACCCACTGTATGGAATTTAATGAAACTTTTAGAGGATCTTTATTACATGATGCCATAGTGCACCTCCTATTTTAGATTTTGATCTGATGAATATTTGGGGTTACCCATACCAAAACATGGACTTTGACATTCATTGTGATAGGGGTACCATGATGCCATCCGCAAATGCTCCTAAACCACTGAATGGAATTTGATGAAACATTCAGAGGATCTTTATTACATGATGCTGTAGTGCACCTCCTATTTTAGATTTTGATCTGACCAACATTTGGGGTTTCCCATACCAACACATGGACTTTGCCATTCATTGTGATAGGGGGTACCAGTATACCATCCGCAACTCCTCCTAAACCACTGAATGGAATTTGATGAAACTTTAAGAGAATCTTTTTTTACATGATGCCATAGCGCACCTCCTGTTTAAGATTTTGATCTGACCAACATTTGGGGTTTTCCATACCAAAACATGAACCTTGCCATTCCTTGTGATAGGGGGTACCAGTATGCCATCCGCAACTCCTCCTAAACCACTAAAGGGAATTCCATGAGACTTTCAGAGAATCTTTATCACATGATGCCATAGTGCACCTCCTATTTTAGATTTTGATCTGACCAACTTTTTGGGTTTTCCATAGCAAAACATTGACTTTGCTATTCCTTGTGATAGGGGGTGCAAGGGTATCAATTAGTGAGCTTTGCTCACAGTATTTCTAGTATCTTAGGAATCCTGTTGTCAATGATACTTAAACAAAACGATTTTGGTCTTTTAAAGTACCACACAGTTCTGTACCATATATCTGCTCCATTATGAACTTCATTTTTCACTTTCATAACTGGATATTTCTTTCCTATTTAGGTCAATATTACAAAACCTATAGTGTTTTTAGGGCGGGGCATCCATGTCTTATAGACACATTTTCTAGTTTGATCTGTTTGCTCAAAACATTAGAAAAAATTTTGTGAAAGTTTTCTTGGCTTCTACAATAGGGAATGATTTTATATTTTGTCTGCAGCTTCATAATATTGAGTAGTAGTGTGTAAGCAAATTTTTGATCTGAATTGCATGCTGTGACACAGGTCCAGACCCGGTTTTTGTCTTGTTGTGTTGCTCCTGGGACAAACTAACACAACCAAATCAAAAGTCATGTGTCAGGGGTCAGCATGAATGCATTATCACTCATCCCATTAGTGCACTGTCTTTAAAATTTTTCAGATAGATAAGCCAAATTAATCTTTCTTGTACTATGGAATTGTTCTTTTCTTTTTTTGGCAACTGATTGATGCCAAATTTTGGTAAAATGCTATTGATCATGGAACTTGCCCTTATTCACATCCATTATGATTGGATGAAATAAAATTTAGATTATATATTCATGCTGACCCTTAATGCAGCCTTCAATGGGATGATGTTAGATCTCCCATATGCAACATTTAAACAAGGAGCAAGTGCGGAGATTTAATTTTGAATAGACTGAAAATTTCAGATACATAATTATTGGTTGGTATAAGTAGTTACCTCCTCCTAGGCTAGATCTCATACTCTCAGCTGTTTCCCTTGGTGTTGGCTGTAGAGTTGCCTGTTCAAACTTCTTCTCCAATAGGTTTACTAACAATTCATATGCCTATAAAACAAGTACATATTATAGTGAAATACTTAAAATTTCAGATGACGTGTTGTTTTTCTGAAATAATCAGGTAGCTAGATTAAATCTATCAGGGATGTAAAAGGGGATAAGATTGTTACTTCATGTCAATTTTTAAACATACTTGATGAATTATTTTCCTGTTACCGGTATGCATTTTTCTAAATGAATATAATTTTTTGGACATTGACTGAAATTAGCTATCAAACCTTTCAAAAATATATTTTAATACAAATTTACCTTAATAAGATGTTCAAAGTTATCTTTATTTTGCTAAGATGAGTCAAAGAGAAGCATTTACTTATATTATTAATAATTCAATCAACAGAATTCAGTTATATCCTGTTAAACACTGACCTTGTCCTGATAATCAGACATGTCAATGACCAGACAAGGCACAAACACAGCAGCTACCTCTTTTACAGTCATGACTTTATGTTTGATTAACTGTATAAAGTGGTGAAATAGACTGTCCCACAATGGCTTGGCTTCTATTGATAACACACGACTGTAAAATTTAAAATTCAATATAAGACATTTAAAAACAAAAGAAAATTCTTGAGGAATGGGAATCAATTGAAAATGTTAAAAGTAAAGTTTTTGTTTTGAGCCATACTTTTTTTCTTGTATTTTTAAGATATAATCAAGTCATTAATGACAACACATAGAATTTTGGTCCTATCAGTAAAAACTATATCAGTTGTCAGTAATTTGCAACTTTTTTCAGTTATCATAACTTTTCATAGAATATTATTGCTTTCATCAATATATTCGGAATCGTACAAAAACTAAATTGATCGTTTTATAAAGCAAATAATCCTGAGACATCCCGAAAGTATTTAAAAATCTGACTCTCTATTGTGCTTTATCTTTCAAAATTATTAACCTGTAATGAAATATTAAAATCTAAACCAGGAACGGTTTTGGACTGGTAATGAACGGAAATCTGTAATGACTATAAACCATAACACCGTAATTTTGACCTGAAATTCAAAACAATTACGGAAAAATTGTAATGGTTGGCATCTATGACAAGACTTGGATGTTTTTGATTGTTTGTTTACATATTTGTCTTAGCAACAAAGACAAAATCTTTTTATTTCATATGATCATGCATATCTGTCCATAGATTATTAAAGGTATGAACTGGAAAATGACCTCTGTGCTATGTGAAGAAATATGTAATAAGTTTAATCATAATCTTACACTTGTTTTGTGGTAGATCTTGCAAACTATTAACAATTTTAATCATTTCCAAAAAATGTTTTTACTTTGAAATTTTAGGTACTCACCCTACTTGTACCTCATTAATAGAATGACTACTGGCCAAGATGGCATCCGGCAACAGACAGCCAGATGGTAAACTACGGATCATTAAAGCTAGTTGTTCTAAAATTACCATGGTAACCATTTCTACATCCATATCAACAAAAGAATCTCCACTGTTAGCTTTGCTAAAATTTGAAACATTATGCAATTATTTATCTAAGTTATTTTGATGAATTTCAATACTATCGAATGTCTGTGAATTGATCTGTCTGACATTGTTCACAGATTCTGATTATTGTCAATTTAGAAATGTGCCTATTTTGTTGAACAGCAATCCAAATTAAGGTACATTTGTTTTGGTCACTTTCTATTTTACATTCACCTTAATAGTCTGTACTAATGTGTCAAATTTGAAAATGGTGAGTCCAGATAACTATTTTAGACTAATCAACAGGAAAGTGAATCTCATGGTTTCTTAGCAAATAAATTTACATATAAAACTTACAATTTATCCCCATATAGATGTATAATACTGAAAAGACTGGATATCCTTATTGTGTAAATATAGAAAGAAAACAGTTCTATGTACATATGAAATAAACAGTTGACACAGAGATATGTCTTACCTACTGGCAGAAAATTAAAAAAAAAAAAGACTATGTAATTGACAGCAACATTGAAAGTCGCTGGACCGTGACCTAGGCAGGGCCTTGAAATGATCTTCAAACTGAGATGTACTGATAGTAATGCAACTTTATACAAAATATCATTGATCTATCACAAGTAGTTCCTATCAAACTAATTTAAGCAGAAAATTTAACATTGAATATTGCTACTTAATTGAGTCACTGGACCATGACCTAGGCAGGGCCTCGAAATGGTCGTCAAATTGAGATGTAATGATAGTAATGCAATTTTAAACAAAATATCATTGATCTATGACGAGTAGTTCCTATCAAACTAACTTAAGCAGAAAACTTAATGAAAATTGCTAATTAATTGAAAGTCGCTGGACCATGACTTAGGGGACAGGGCCTCAAAATGGTTGTCAAATTGAGATGAACAGATAGTAATGCAACTTCATAAAAAATATCATTGATCTATCACAAGTAGTTCCTATCAAACTAACTTAAGCAGAAAACTTAACAATGAAAATTGCTAATTAATTGAAAGTCGCTGGACCATTACCTAGGGGGAAGGGCCTCCAAATGGTCAACAAACTGAGATGTACTGATGATAATGCACATTTATAGAAACTATCATTGA
Source organism: Mytilisepta virgata (assembly GCA_028015205.1). NCBI lineage: Eukaryota > Metazoa > Mollusca > Bivalvia > Mytilida > Mytilidae > Mytilisepta > Mytilisepta virgata. Next base: position 53,777,807 of record CM051518.1, on the reverse strand, counting down.
TCTATCACAAGTAGTTCCTATCAAACTGACTTAAACAGAAAACTTAACAATTGTTGACAAAGCCGACGCCGGAAAAGCAACACCTATGTCTCGCCTTAGCGACTTTCGTCCCAGGCGAGACAAAAACTCTACAAATATGCGTACAGTAGAGTTTGTTGATAACGAAGTCCAGGGGATTCCCAATCTTTTGTTATAGGCATTGTTTGTAATAAGAGAGAAAGGATTCAGAGTTGCCTCCCCTTTTAAAAAAATAAATTCTAAAATTTTGTCTGTGTCAAAGAGAAACATTTTTTCTGTTGTAATAAATGTGAATTGCTAATTTTATTTTATTTGGGATTATTGAATTTTCAATTACCGATAAAGGAAGTGTCATGCTCAATATACCATTGTTATATGTGATCGTCCGTGCTTAATGGAAGATATGTAAACATTTTGTTTGTTCAGTAATTTTCTTAGTTATAACAGGTCACTTAAGAGTAATAAAAATACACTGTTTAAATACAATGTGACTTAACTTTATTATAAGCCTGATTTCATTACAAGCCTGTTTGTTATAAACAAACTCTACTTTATACCAAACTTTTGTAAAACTGATACCTAATTATTTCCAGTTTGTCAACTTGTTGTGGAGGAGTTGACCTATAGTATCCTTCCAATGACAGGGCTCCAGGAATAACACTCTCTACATACTGTATCAGATGTATTACACCTTCTATTGTTAATTCTGAATCTGGCAAAGGTGATCGGCTGTAAAAGAAATCCAACTTTGTAAATATTTCAAAAATGTAAGACTTATACCGCTGTAACTGTCCCTTACACAGGACAGCCATATTTTGTCCCCATCTCACAGAGTAGAATCATTTATCAAGACATTCTTGACTGGGGATTGCAAATTTGATCCCTGACAAGAATCAATGCACCACCACATACCCTTTTGATACCCTTTGGATAACAGTGACTATCAAATAAAAAAGTTACCTTTCCCCAGCAGTAGGAACAGTTAAGACACATGGCTGAGGTGTAGGTGTAGGTACCGGTGAATCATCAGGGGAGGAGGATATATCTTCCATAACATCTTTGTGAGTCGCTTGACGTGCTGGAGTAGGGGCCTGGCGACCATCTAGTGGAATATCTTCTTCATCAAAATTACTAAAATCATCATCTGCGTCATCTGAGTTCGGTTCCATTGGTCCTGACAGTGACTTTGATACAATGTCTTTGAAAAGAAAAGATTCATTTTATACAAATGAAATAATCTGCTTATTTACTGTGTATGTCAATATATTTTATTTGATTGAATGAAAGGTTCAACCATCTTGTTACTCTTAACTTGCCAGTCTTATTAAATGAAATATAATATGTTTTAGGGGCCTCGGTGGCCGAGTAGTCTAGTAGTTCGTCATGACTGCTAATGATCACTAGCCTGTCAACAATGAGGTTGTGAGTTCGAATCTCACCTGTGGCGGGGTGTGTTCGACTCTGATCTAAATTGACAAGGGTTGCCAAAATTCCTACCGAAGGTCGTTGTTCTCTCCGGCTTCCTCCACCAATAAAAACTGGCCGCCACGAAATAGCCAAATATGTTGAAAACGGCATAAAACCCCAACTAAACAAACAAACAAACAAATAATATGTTTTATAAAGTGCAGATTCTGAAATTGTTATAAGTAAAATTCATTGGTCTACATGAAATTATTTAAAAAACCTAAAATACATGTATAAAAAATCATTTCTTTTCATCAACAATGTTAACTTACAAATTTTACCTACAAATAAATATTGAAACTAAAAACTGAGAAGTATTACTTTACTTTCTTAAAGTTATTTGGAAATTTCTTTTAAGGCAGAAATTCTAAAATGATATCAAATATAAATATCATTTTTTGCACATTGTGGAAAAGTGTTTTTGTAAAAAGAGTAAAATTAATAAAATTAACACTGTTAATTTTTTACTTTTGAAAAAAAAATACAAAGTGCATGTTAAGACATCCTAAAACTAAATTATGATGTTAATATTGTTTTTTCACTAGATGTTTAAAAATCTGTTTTACTGTTTTTAGTTTATAGGTCAAATATAGTTCTTTTTTTTAATTACTTAATCTGCACAAAGCTACAATCACATCTGACAAGTTACCTGGTGATTCAGCCCTTTGTTGCAGAGTTACTTTCTGTCCAAATTTCTCTACTGTTATACTCTGAATCGGTCTATTCATAGCCTCAGAATTAATGTCCGAACTGTAACTAATATCTCCTTGTGGATCGCCAATTCGTAATTGAGCATCTGACTCTCTTTCTGCTGGTACTTTATGTACCACTGTCGATGTCTGGGTAGGTGTGACAAATTGTTGCTGGATTCTTGATTGTTGTGTAGGAGGAGCATACTGAGGTACTGTGCTGTCTCTTGTTACAGAAGTAAAATTGGCATACACTGCAGATTCCTGTGTTACCTTCAATAATAATCTAATTGTAAACCTACATCGTTACATTAAATATAAAAAGAGCTTTCAGAAGGACCACAAACTGGTTTTTCCTTCATTATTATATCAAGCCAACCACTCATCCAGTCATTCACCTGCATGCTGTATTTTGCCACACCAGTAACCAGATTTAACTGTTAAAAAATCTGGTTAAAAACACAAGTATTAAAACAGTATTTTAGAAAATTCTAAAAATTTTAGATTTCATTCAAATATGGTAATTGTATCCAATCCTGATAACAGAAAATTTTACCAAATGATTATGCCAACAACAATTTTTACAATTTTTATAATGAGTAGCATTTTAGTATTTTTATAGGTAAGTGAAATAGAAGAGTTTTTGTTTTGAATTTTTCTTTTCCCTTTCAAATGGCATGTTAGCTTGTTGTATTTCCATTGTTTTATTTGTTCATAATACAACAAATAAAAACTTGCTGCAAAAACAGTATACTTATACACTGTCACAAAAACTTACATGTGACTGAGTTATGTCCCTTTCCCTTATTGGTGAAACAGAGACAGAAGGAGCATGTTGTTGCTGTTGTTGGTACGCTGGAGTGGAGGTTACATACTGGTTCTGTTGTGTCTGTGTGGAACCAGCATAAACTGTAGATGGTCCTGGGGTGGAAGCAACACCCTGAGTAAAGCTTTCAAACTGACTAGAAACCGAAGTTGCCACAAACTGATTGGATTCCGGTTGCTTTTGTGGTATGTACTGAGAAAACTGGGCCAAATTTACAGCTCTTTCATGTTGTTGCTGAAATATTAAATAATCAGCTTTAGCCCTGATTTAATACCTTCTGTCTGTCTGTAAATTACTCTAAAACATTTCACAACACTCAGAACAATTTTCGATGTGTGATGGGAATTATTCCTGTTTAAGTATTTTACGAAATCTGGCATAATTAGTACCAGGAACATTTAAAGTTTAATTTCTTTTTTTAACAAAGAACTGACCTGTTGAGTTTCATCTTTCCTTTTCTTCATCTGCAGAACTTGCTGATGCCATTGTGGATAAGTGTTATCTATGTAGTCTTCATATTGTTGCTGTGAGAAAAAGACAAAAAAAATACAGATTCAAACATCATTTACTTAAATTTCTCAAATAGCAAGGATATTTCAAATTACTTGTTAAAATATGAAAATTCAAATATGCAAGGAATTAAAATTGTGTATTTAAAATAGCACAAAGTTGGCCCTAATACAACAAATCCTTATCAGGCCAATCAAAATTAACTGACAGATTTTAATTCTCATCTGCCCCTCAAAAATCGTCCTGTCCTAAATCTTTTTTTAGTTAATTGCTATTCCCTGAATTTTCCAGACACCAAAAATTAACATATGTTTTATATAAACATCTTCTTCTTATTTCTTCTGTTGACAATTATCAAAGGACTTATTTCTGGCAGAAAAGTCTTCATTTATACATGTATCTGTACTACTCAAACTACCATACAATTTGAAAAACAACACATTTGTTATAATAAATACATTGAAAAATTTCTGAATTTAAATTTAATTTAAAGTATCTTCTTTTGATTTAAACAAAAATAGTTACACATATAGATTCTACAATGATGACCCGTTGATTATAAAATTTATCAACTCGAGATAATTTTTAAACTGTGAGGCTTGTTCAAGCGGTTTAATAAAAAAAAAATTTAATTATCGAGAGTGGATAAATTTCATAATTAGAGCATCAAGCGTTTTAGAATCTTTTTCTCTTCTCACAATGTAAAACTCAGAGAGGTCTTCGGAATGTTTTTGGCGGGAAATTTCATGAGCATTTAACCAACATGTGGTGATATCAGAATTTATCAAACAGGTCAAGAGATTATAAATGTGCACATAATAAAAAAAATTTAATTACCTAATTACTTATGATCACTAAATAAACTTTTTTTCAAATATTTCTCAATTTTAAGGTTGTCTTAAAGTTTCATCCACATACACATTTATGAATGTACTACAAATGCAGACATACAGATATTTCTAAAACTTTTTCCTCAAAATAATCACATTGTTGATTAACTATTAATCCTAAATAAGAACAACAAGTGATTGTATTTGGTTCTTTCCCATTAAACAAAATTCCATTGGTCTGAAAGAGTCAAACGGAAAATTATAGTAGTAAACAAATCCAGCAGTAAGCAATTAGGTTAGAATCACCCTTACTTATTAACCATCTTAATGACCTATGAAAAAAAGAACTGCTTACTGCTTGCCTTGGGTAATTTTCAGTACCATAAATTGGAATATTTTGGCATAGGGATAATTTGGAATATTTTGGCATGGGGATAATTTGGAATATTTTGGCATAGGGATAATTTGGCTGCTTTTACTAAAAATATGGATGTTAAATTTTGGTGTTCTCAATTTGTCACTTTGTGTCAATACTGTTTTTTTTTTTTATTTTGGCAATTATAGAAAAAAATTATAATAATAAATAAAAGTCATTGTTATTAGAATATGATTTACTAATCCGTTTTATTAGCAGTGTCTTATGTAATGGTAATACTGTTGTCACTATAAGTATCTGTACTAGCAGACAATAATTTTTGTTTTAAAAATCTTTATGAATTGAATTGTTTTGATTAGACAAACATGATTTAATACAGTATCTATCTTTAACAAATTAAATATTTATTGAAGCATTACAACTATAACCCATAATATCTGCAACAGGTGCCAAATAAACCATAATAGTAATCATGGCCAAAATACTGTAAATTCGGAAATTATTGCGATGTTTTTACTATTGCGAAAAATGCAACAGGGTTGTAATTGCAATAATTTAATTTCACATTTTGGAATTTTTTATATGAATGAAGCAGGATTTTTCTCAATATCGCAAAAATTGAAATCGCAATTTTGGTCTAAAATGACAAAATCGCAAAAATAAATGCACGCAATAATTTTTGAATTTACAGTATTCCAATTTTTATGGTGATATTTAAGACTATAACTATAAATTCTTAATGGTTATTTAGTTACCTTTAGTAGTCGGAGTCTCTCTGTTCTAGCAGACAAACTACTCAAATGTGTATCAATTCTTTCAAATTCCCTCAGTATTTGATCATTTCTTTGCTGACTTCTTCTTTGGTCTTCACATATTTTCCTCCAGTAACTTTGTAATCTGGTTGCCCTTAATTTAGCTCTTAAATATAGAAATAAATTCATTTAACTGAAAATTACATTTCAGGTACTCAATAAAATTATTTTTTTTTGTTGATTTCTAGAAGGAAACTATTTAATTACCTGTACAAGAAGATAAATAATTTATCATACTGCTAAAAGTGAATACCTATATGTATACTTAATGAACAAATTGAATAAATCAAACGTGAGTATTTGGATACAAATTGTAAGTGCCAGATCAACAACTCCTCCTTTTAAATATTATACTTGTACCCAACAAATAAATTAAGAATCATTATTAAATAAATTAAGAATCATTATCAAATAAATTATTCAAAATAAATGTATGTGCACATATATAAATCACACAGTGAATATGTACAATCGATAAATCTTTATGAGTGTATTCCAAAACCTTGAATTAACATCTTCTGGCCACCATATTGAAGTGCAAAAACAATTTTAAAATTCTTTGATATATGACTTCTGAACATGTTTACAAAAAACAATTCTATTCACTGTAAATATATAAACAAACACTCCAATGAATGACTTGTGGACTTGTGTACCAAATGTCAATTCTTTTCACCATAAATGTATAAACAAACACTATATTTTGTGCATATTCTTTACTTGTTTGAAGTTTCTTTAGATTTTATATAACTGGAACCAGGCATCCTTTTTACTCTGTGACTGAAGACAAAATTTACCTGTTTAAAACATTAAAATTAAGCTAATATAGGGTGACTACACTTATTACTTTGAAACCTACTGGTAAGTGCAGTCTGAAAGGTATAATTTTTGGTCAAAATATTATAGTAATATAGTTTTTTCGAAGCAATTTATCTGTGTATAAAGGAGACCAGTTCACTCACAAACTGAATGAAGTCCAAAGGACTTTATGTTAAGTTTGTGAGTTACCGGGTCGAGTTTATTCACCGATAAATTGCAGAAAAACAACGCTTATTTATTATAATTCCATAATAATTACACCTTTTGGGAAATATGAAAGAAACAACCACTCTTTTACTGGGTCACATATTCAGATGCTGAACGCCATTTATAAAAAAATAATAGATTGCAGACGTCACGTCGTCGAGCAATCAGAATCAACAATACAGAAGCTACATGCACATGTATTGCAATTGTTGCTTTATAATTTTATAACAAACTCTCCTATTATACAAGATCAGCAATATTATTTACTATTTTAAAGAATTTTATTATCTTTTTTTCCATTCTGGTCCAAGGTATGGAATTCAAATAGTATACAGTGAAACTCGGTTGTGTCAAAGTGAAGGGGACTTGATCAAAATTCTGAATTCCAGTTCTTTGAGTCATCCATATTCAGTTTTGACCTCCAGTTTAGTCTAAGATAAAATCACACAAATAATTTTGTGCAATTTGATTGTTTACACAAATGTTATTTTTTAAATGTAATAAAAATGTGATAAAAAAAATGAATTTACATCAGTGTCAATGATTTTTAAATAATTATTTTTACAAAGTAAACTAGAAGTAACATTATATGACAGGAAAAAGACATCTGATCTATTAAACTATCAAGTTCGACTTATAAATGGTAAAATTGTATAATTTTTGGACTTGGAGACTGTAAAAATAGTTCAACACAACCAATGTATTTGACTCATGCATTTTTGAATAAACAGTGTACATGTTGAAGTTACTTGCAATTATTGGGCTAAAATTTGGAAAGGTAATCACCTAAGGACCATGTCATCAATGGTTGTTTTCAATTGCCTCAGGAGTTTCAGAGAAGAGGATTGTAAATTATATTATACAGCATATTTTACTATTTTTAGAAATGGCAGTCACATTAAACCAAGGCAAAGACAAGGACTTTTACTGATTTTTTCTATTTTTATCAATGATAGCCTGACTCTGTTGCGTTCATGTTTGTTTTTTGTACTCTTTTATGTTATTTTTTGTCCAGTATCTGTCAGTCGGGTTGCTTTGATTGATTGGTATGTCAATGTTGACCTTTCCTGTTATCCATTTTATTGTTTAACCATATTTGTTGGAATTTTTCAACAAGACCATCAAAGGAATATTACGTTTTATCATGTGGCATTATCCTGAAATAAGATATAATTATTTCTCAGTGGATACCTTTGAAGTTAATTTGACAATTTACCATGCCCTGATATAACATTACCATTGATTATTTTAATACCACACACAAAATGATAATTGTACATCGCAGAATTCCATAAGATTTTTCTTTTCAATTATGAATATTTCATCTTTTAGGCAAAAAATAAATCATACACCTAATGTTTAATTGTTTATTGTTTGTTTAGTTGGGGTTTTATGCCATTTTCAGCAAATCTGGCTATTTCGAGGTGGCAAGTTATTATTGGTGGAGGAAGCCGGTGTACCCGGAGAGAACCACCGACCTTCGGTAGGAAAATTGGGAATCTTTGTAAATTAAGATCGGAGTCAAACACACCCCGCCACATGTAAGATTTTAACTCACAACTTCATCAATAGTCATGACGAACTACCTAGACCAATCATCCACTGAGGCCCCCTATTGTTTAAAAGACATTGTATCAAGTACTAATTTAGATCACCTTCCTGTGTAAAATATGAACAGAAAATTTACATGGTGAATTTTTTTCAGAATTCAAATGCATACTATTATAATGGCAATCAAAGACAATCAACTTGCAAATTTCGAAAGTTCAAAGCAATAGTGATGTTCCGATTATCTTTTATAATCAAAATCGATCAATTTTTATATATTCAGCAACAAACAATTACTAATTTGCCAACTCGATCATCACAAAATATACCCTAATAAGTCTAGAAACATGCTTCAATTAAAAAATCTGCTTGCCTGCACTAGAAAGAGACCCTTATTTATCACTGACAAAACTTTACTCATTAGAATTTTAAGAGTACATACCAATGGGACTTTGTTTAAAATACGCTTCTCAATAAAGAAAATGAGAGTTCGGCCAGTTTTTAGAAGTGTACTTGATAGGAATATATATGTTTAGGACCGCAAATTTTCGCTCCGGTATTCGGAATTCAGAGGGGCCGGTTTTTGGAGGATTTTTTACTTGATAATATAGGTGAAATAAAGCGTATGGTTTGCGGAGGGAAGTTCTACTGTATAATGAAAAATCAGATTACATGGGACTTTGATTATTCCCATTAATCAATATTTTTTTCTTACTAGCAGATTCCCAACACATAACTGGGAATCAATACTGATTAAATTAAAGAACCTTTGTGAGCGCGCTCACATACCCCACGTCTTCATATTGTCACTGGAGAAACAAAATCTCACTTCACAAGTAAAATGAACACAATCAAATGCTTATCTTCACATATTTATCCTAATGTAAATGGCAGCATGTTGGGAAATTTAAATTCCAAGCGAGAGGAGTCAACAGTAATAGTATAGTGAGGCAAATAAGTTCAAAGGGGTGTAACTCCTAGAAAAAAAATTGAATCGTAATTTCCTGTCGATATGCACATCTACGTAGTATGTCCTTATTATCTGAAAAGGTTTCATGAAATTCTGTTGTGTGGTTTGAGAGGAGTTGCGATGACAAACTGTTGCAGTAGTACATTAAAGTAAATAAGTTCAAAGGGGCGTAACTCCTAGAAAAAAAATTGAATCGCAATTTCCTGTCGATATGCACATCTACGTAGTATGTCCTTATTATCTGAAAAGGTTTCATGAAATTCTGTTGTGTGGTTTGAGAGGAGTTGCGATGACAAACTGTTGCAGTAGTACATTAAAGTAAATAAGTTCAAAGGGGCGTAACTCCTTGAAAAAAAATTGAATCGAATTTCCTGTCGATATGCACATCTACGTAGTATGTCCTTATTATCTGAAAAGGTTTCATGAAATTCTGTTGTGTGGTTTGAGAGGAGTTGCGATGACAAACCGTTGCAGTAGTACATGAAAGCAAATTAGTTCAAAGGGGTGTAACTCCTGGAAAAAAAATTGAATCGTAATTTTCTGTCAATATGCACATCTACGTAGTATGTCCTTATTATCTGAAAAGGTTTCATGAAATTCTGTTGTGTGGTTTGAGATGAGTTGCGATGACAAACTGTTGCAGTAGTACATTAAAGTAAATAAGTTCAAAGGGGTGTAACTCCTAGAAAAAAAATTGAATCGCAATTTCCTGTTGATATGCACAACTACATAGTATGTCCTTATTATCTAAAAAGGTTTCGTGAAATTCTGTTGTGTGGTTTGAGAGGAGTTGCGATGACAAGAAACAGGACTGACGGACTGACGGACGGACAGACGGACGGACGGGTCAAAAACATTATACCCTCCGCAACTCGTTGCGTGGGGTATAATTAATTGGATCAATAAGGCAGTAAAGTATGCACATCTAAACATCATGACCAACCATCCTACCAAATATGAAAGCAATCCATTAAGGGATTTCAGAGGAGTTGCAGTGACAAGATGATACTTGCTTTTTTAGCTGAAAATAGTCTAAGTCCAATAACTGAAATAAAATTAATCGGATCAATAAGGCAGTAAAGTATGCACATCTACACATCATGACCAACAATCCTACCAAATATGAAAGCAATCCATTAAGCGGTTTTAGAGGAGTTGCAGTGACAAGATGATACTTTGGTATTTTAACTGAAAATAGTCTAAGTCCCACAACTCCCACAAAAATTATCCAATCAATATGGTGGTATAGTATGCACATATACACATCATAACCAACAATCCTACTAAATATGAAAGCAATCCGTCAAGCGGTTACAGAGGAGTTGCAGTGACAAGAACAGGACTGACGGACGGACTGACGGACGGACTGACGGACAGACGGACGGACGGGTCAAAAACATTATACCCTCCGCAACTTCGTTGCGTGGGGTATAATAAGGATTACATAATGAAGGGTAGGTGTCTCTGTTAATTTATAACATTAAATTTCATGAGATATTGTTTCATTTTCATATAACACCTATCCTTTCAATGTCATATTCATGTCCATTTTTTGAAGGATGTTATAAACAAATAATTTTATATAAAAACATACATGTGACCAATTCAGAATGGGTATGGGTGAGTTTTTGCTCATTTAAGGTGAGATTGGGTAATTTTGTGTGAGATTTTATTGACATCATAATATAAGCTTTCACAATAAAAGATTCTCAAATATCATATGGTAAATAATCAATTTCATCATTTCCACTATTGTTTGTAGACCAAATTTGCTTTGTGAATTAAATCGCTATGAAGAAATATTGTATTTTTACTTTTCCTTTGCAATCTGCAGAAACTCTGGGTAATATACATGTTATCAATGTTCTGTAATTTATTGTTAACATATTTAAATGTTTTTCAAATCTTTTATTCTTATTTCTAAATAGGACAATTGTCTTTAAAACAAATAAATAATAGTGAAATATATTAAATTTATTCAATCTTTTAACAATGTGCATAGCAAAAAAATTTTATATAATTAGTTTAAACAAGGGAGATAACTCACCATGTTTACTTACATAATGACATGTTTACCGACGGTGATCGCAATTCAAGGAAACAAGTTAGCTTTCAAATGCTAATTTCAATATGAAATAAGAATGAATTAACAAACATTTCTGTATCTTTAACGTCAAGGACGATGTTTAAAAGAAAAATATCCATTTACCATTTAAAGTTGTGTGGCTTTTGTAAACATTTTATTTTTCAACAGAAGTTAATTAAGGTATGCTTGAGAAATCATTGCCTGCACGTGAGGGTGTGAGATTGGTCCAAAATGCATTACTCTCATGCACAATGCGTAGGTATCACATGTATGCAAAAATTTATTCTAATTACAAGAATGGTGTCATATTTTTATTTAGATTCAAAGTAAAATTGAATGTAAAATCATATCATGTGACGGATTTAAAACAAATCCATACTTACAGTCGTTCATCAGATCTACAGTATGTTTGTAACTGCTGTTCCAAATGTTTTCTTCTTTGTTCTCTAGAAAATAAAAAATCATGAATGAAATGAAAAACCTTTACTTTCTCCAAATCTTATCTTGTTTAAAAATATCAATTTCAAAAAGTTATAGAAATTATCTTAAATCTGACCCTAATCTAGAATTAAAGGAATACAGATTAATTAATATGTTTGGAATTAAACAATGAAATTAAATTTTTTTCTGTTTGTTTGTTTATTGTATTAAGCATTGGAGAATGATTCCCTGAAATTTACTTTGAGTTTTACTTGGGAGGAGCACAAGGGTCTAATCTTGGTTCCTGGAATTTTATTTTATTTCTTTTGGGTAAGGGGGGGGGGTGTTTTTTGTTTTTTTTTTGGTAAGCTTGTATATGTATTCTTTTCCCAACATATACTTAGTATTTGATACCAAATAATTATCAGTCTTGCCTTTTTATATATTTTTTTTTATCTTGTCCATTTTCACCAAATTTGGGGTCTCCCTTTTATTTTAATTTCCAAAGTTTGTTGTCCTCCCCCACCTACACCCACGGTACTTCTTTAACTACTGCTAACGTCCTTAATATTGTATCATGGAACTTTACTAACTATGCAGATTTTCACCAGTATGTATATGTATATAAGCAGTGATTTTTCAAATGCTATTCAAAGGTGCCAGTGTCTTTGCATTTGGGAAAAATTATCGAAATAATTAACAAATTAGGAAATTTGTAGAACATTTTATTTCACTTTTATAGCACAAGTTTTCTGTTTCTCTGTCCCTTAAATATGTCCACAACACATGTTTTCTGTTTCTCTGTCCCTTAAATATGTCCACAAGTTTGTCTTTATCAGTGTCTGATTTTTTATTGAAATGACAAATTTTCTTTAAAATCTTCCCTGATCATTGGTTTCTCTTGTTTGGAGTTATGATTAGAAGGAGGTACCATGTGTCTTTTTTAAAACTGGAGTGCTTTTCATGAATATCTCAAATATTTCATTAAAATGAAAGTAATAAAATATAACGATACATTTTGTTTCCAATATGTAATTAATTATTTTCTTTTCACCGCTTAAATGCCTCAAATATGTTACAAGAACAGATTTTACATTTATTGAGTACAATTTGTTGATTTTGTCGTAAAGTATTAGGTTACCACAAATAAATGTCACTTGCTGAATATATACCAGTTTCGTTTCTAAACGCATAAACCATGTTGACTTTTGGGATATACTATATTGTAATTTGAAATGTGCAGAATTGTAATAATCTCAGTAGTTTTTCATCGAGAAATCGGATGCCAAAGTATGTGGGACACACAATGCTTTTCTGATTCGATAATTGTCATTTAGACACTTTTTGAAGTATCAACCGACACATGTAATTTTTAAGGATCGTTCGTACCTTGGGACAATCGGAACAACATCGACCTTTCTTTATATAGTTAAGGGAGAGGATGTTCCAATTGACTTGAGGCTCTCAATGGGTATTTAATCGTACTATTTAAGACAAACTCTGCCGTCACATCAGAGAATTTTGATAGTAAGATTTGGAGAATTTTGGGGGGAAATTTTGGGAAAATTATTGCCTTTTTGGCATTGAGAAACAGCCGATTTTTGTCTCTAATTCATATGTAGAAAAATCACTGATAAGTGATATGATGTTAAAACACTGCTGGGCACAGGTAATTGTTTCCGTTGGCAATAAGCAACACAGCTTAGGCTTATTCTAATACATTCACAAGACCTAATAACCTTTGGGAACATATGAATAAAATTCCATCTGTAAGTCAGAAAGATGTTAACATGTTGCAAAAACCCTCATATTAGAGGTGGCCCCAAATTGAAGGAATGTCCCCCTCAAGAGGGGTAAATTTCAAGTCATAATTTTTTTTTTAATTTTGAATTAAATTAAAAAGTCGAACGTTCTTGTAAAATCTTCAACCTTTTCCAAACTATATTGGTATCTAAATATAGAAGCCACCACATGTTTCATGGACATTGTTTTGTTTTAAATAGACAGGATACATACACTCAGTGGACATAAATGATGTAATGAGTCCTGGATCCTATATGTGTTTGCTTTTATATCTTATATTTTCTATATAATTTTATCGCTATTAGGCCTAAAATAAAATATTGTTTGTTTCCCCAATCCCGACCGACCCGGAAAAATCGCCGCGACCGGAATAATTTTATTGCCGATTTTGTGTAGAAATTATTTTTATCGAAATTCATGTGGTGGTGCGGTGCTCCTATGAAATGGAGGAGTCAAATACATAAGACATAAGAAGGAGACGCTGTTCTTCAAAGCGCCTTTGTAATCGGCATAGTTGAAAACGCCTTGATGACGCGACTTGGCTTTCTTCTTCCACGTGGTCTCGGGTCTTTATGATATTTTCTATATTGTTCATACATTTAAATGTCAGAACATGGACGCCGTTCTGTCGGTTTCTGTTGCCGTTTATTCGGCTGGAATCGTTAAGAAAGACTATCTGTGCCTTCTGTGCAGCTGTGGGGGCAACGAAGGACCAAGATGCTATTAAAACACATCGTATTGTTCTACCAGTTTGCAGAGACTGTGTCATTATTGGAAAATAACCACCCAAGAGAAACCCAATTAAATAAATTATTTCAAATTATACATAAAGTTTTATTTAATATATCTGACATGAGGAAACTGATAGCTTGATACACCCTAGAATTTAAAATACTGCCCTATAATGATGGTTTGTAATTTCCTATTTACAAGTACCAAAAAAAACAAATTTACCAAAAAAAATTCGTAAGGGTTCCGCGGAACCCAGTGTCTCGCCTACTTTTGATGTTGTCTATATTTTCAGTGTGATAGGTGAATGCACATAATAGATTTGCAGTTTATGAAATAAAACATTTGAAATGTATGAAAAAAGATTTTGTTGTAAAAAATTAATATAGTATGCAATTATATATATATAGATTTATAAATGAGTAGAAACATAAACTGATTTGGACTGACAGCTATAAGGCAAACGTGAAGTCCACTTCAGCTTAGGGGACTAATAAACTGAAAACTTTCATAAGCAGTAATTCTTGTGTGCCATCATAAGTAAGTTCATCTACAACTAAAAACAAGTGTTACCTACTGGCATATAGGCTCTGAAACACAGTAAATAAATTCCTGCAATGAAATAATGAAATCAATTCCAAAATTATCGTCTGGATACTCTATTTTGATAATGAAGAAACTTCTCTGCAAACTTAATAAAAATAATAAAGTTATTAAAATTTTTAAAAACTTTCACAACATAGTGAATGCAATGTTAAGTCCATTTATACGTAAAAAACTGAAAAACAGAAATAAATATTTTACAAAATTTTCTCCTGGATACAATCTTTATATCATAAACAAGCTTCTGTCCAAATTTGGTAAAATTCCTGGATAGTTTAAGAAAGTTATTAAAATTTTAAAAACTTTAACCACAGAGTGAATGTAATGTTTCCTGGCAGAAAAACTAAGTCCATTTATAAGTAAAATACGGAAAAATTTTTTTTTTTTTTACTAAATTTACTTCTGGATACTATATTATGATCATAAACAAGCTTCTGTCCAAGTTTGGTACAAATCCAGGATAGTTTAAGAAAGTTATTAAAATTTTGAAAACTTTAACCAGAGAATGAATGTAATGTTTCCTGGCAGAAAAACTAAGTCCATTTATAAGTAATATACAGAAAAACTGGAATTTTTATTTTACAAAATTTACTTCTGGATACTATCTTATGATCATAAACAAGCTTCTGTCCAAGTTTGGTACAAATCCAGGATATTTTAAGAAAGTTATTAAAATTTTAAAAACTTTAACCACAGAGTGAATGTAATGTTTCCTGGCAGAAAAACTAAGTCCATTTATAAGTAAAATACGGAAAAACTGGAATTTTTTTTTTACAAAATTTCCTTCTGGATACTATCTTATGATCATAAACAAGCCTCTGTCCAAGTTTGGTAGAAATCCAGGATAGTTTAAGAAAGTTATTAAAATTTCAAAAACTTTAACCACAGGGTGAATATTTGTGGACGCCGCCGCCGACGACGACGACGACGACGGAATGTAGGATCGCTATGTCTCGCTTTTTCGACAAAAGTCGAAGGCTCGACAAAAATAAAATAATTTACCTACCTACCTACCCACACCTGACTTGATAGGGTCGGGTTTGGGGAAACAAACAATAATTTATTTTTGGCCTTACATGTAATGAAAAATACATCAATTTTGATAATCTTACAGAAAAACTAAGTTCCCTTATAAAACAGTCATCAGAACTGGGGACAGGGGACTAAAATTGTATATACCGAATCTACTTTATTGTATTTACAGTAACATTTTTCTTTCTTCTTGTGTTTCATTATTATGTTTGTCACAAATCGTATTTCATGATTTAAATGACCATAAAAGTTTGAATTGAATATATTTTTTTATTTTTTTTATTTGTTTTTGTTTTTGTTTGTTTAAATGGTTATCTATTTTCACTATTGCTTTCATAATCAATACCAATCAAATTTCTGTTAATTACTCTGCCTTCACAGGCGACTTTGATTGGCAATAAAATATTTGTTTTGTTTGTATAAAACTACTTTATATCAAAATACTGTCTTGTCCATGGCTGATATAATTTCTTATTCTATTATTATAAAATTTTCATGACCAATCTAAGAAATATTTAAAGTTTATTTAGATAATTTTGAAATTTTTCTGTGATTCCAAATTTTTGGAGAAATCATTCATTTATAAATGCAAATAACATTTTATGTGTGTCAAATTTGTGGAGAAAATGTGAAGAAAAAAAATATTTGTATTTAAAATTGTGGATTTAAAAAAAAAAACAATAAAATATTATAATATTTTGATATTATCACTATAAATATTATATATTTCTCTGCTAATCAATACATATTTCATTAAAATATGACAAAATTTTGAAAAATTGTGGTTTTACATGTATATACAGTAATTTCGGGTAATTCTGTGCATTGTCCTATTCGGCACATTAACATGAAAATGATTTGAATGCGCCTAACTAAACGCTGCGCCGAATTACACCACAACATAGTATGCTATGTATTGGAAAATTTTCCACTGACTCTATAGTGTTGTTTTGAGTCGAATTTAATTACTTATTGCATATAAAGATGGAGAACCCCGTGGAGAACATCAATAAAAATAGCGACAGTATCATGCATCAGCATGTTTCTCTTGTCGATTTTCCTTGTTTTGATTGGGTTGGATGTTTTCAGTTTTACTATATTTCATCCATATATTTATCAGATCTGTAATTCAGAGTTTGGGGAAATAAATGTCAACTCATATAACAATACTGCGTACTGTTCACTCATAAAATCTTGCAGTTCTTTTTGTCTTTGATAGTATTCGACATTTGAAGACGCCATTTGCAAACAAACCAACGCTTTCTGTACCTCCTTTCGTCAAGAGCAAAACTCACTTGCGAAAATACGGCAAAGACAGTAGATATGGAACCATTATTGGAGAAGTGCAAACTTAGCAATCACCACATGCACGTGGCTGATAAATATATCAGTTCAACCATTTATCCCGGCAATTCGCTATTGTGAGTTTATATCATTTTCATGAGAGGTAACTTTGTAAAACTTATGTATATTGACAGTAGACATTATATTCTTTTCCGTATTAATTATATGTTGCTGTTAAGACTATTTATTCTCTGTATATTTTATACAATACATCTAGATTACGAATTGTAATTTAAAAATTACCATGTTAATATATATTTTTCTATATTCAACTAATAAAATATAAAATAAAGTTTTGTTAATTGCATATATACCTTGCACACTAAGGGTCTTTTTTCTATGAGGCAAAAATCCAAAAATTTTGGGCGATGGGTTTGGTGCCGCCCAAGGCCCCCAAAATCTCTGGCCTAAATGATGCTTAATCATAAAACAGTCGAGGCTGGATGTATCCTTGACTGAGCAGTACATTTGTCAGTGTCCTTGCTCGTTCAATAAAGTCACTGTAGTGGACACAAGCTCTAGATCACTGAGAAATGTAGACACCAGTTTGGCGGTCGAATTTTTCAACAAACAATCGGCATTCCAATGGAACCAACTGTGCCCCTCTCCTGCCAATCTGTTTCTGTACTCATATGAAGCAGACTCCATTCAAGGGCTACTACGTGAAAACAAAAAGAAACTAGCCCAATCCGTTAATTTAAATTTTCGTTATATAGATGACGTGTTGTTAAATAAGGCGAAATAAAAACATATGTGTGTTTAGGATTTCCCTACCTACTCTGTTTTTTATGAAATAAAATACCTACCCTAACTTTTTTTGCCTGTTTTGGACAAACACTGTTAAAAACCAATATTTACTCCCATTGAGACCAGGTAAAAAAATCAGCCAAAAAAATTAATTCTGCCGACCTACCCTGATTTTTATGAACATGAAACCCTAAACACACCTATTTTTTATTTGGTCTAATGACAAATTCCAAGACTTTCTATATCTCATCTACCCCAGTGAGCTTGAAATTAAGGATATTAAAGAGATATCAAAGACCGCTTCATATTTGGAATTGTTTCTTAAAATAGACAACGAGGGACATTTGAAGACAAAACTTTATGGCAAACGTGGTGACTTTAACTTTCCTATTGTTAATTTTCCCTTCTTGAGTAGCAATTATATACCAGCATCGCCTGCATATGGCGTCTACTTTTCTCAGCTTATCCGATATTCAAGGGCATGCGTGAGTTAAAATGACATTACTGCTGTCACAAAAGCTTCTTAACCGGAGTTTCATTAAGGATAAGTTGATGTCATCACTTCGAAAATTTTACGGTCGTCATCGTGAATTGATTGACCTTTACAGTGTTCCAATATCTAAGATGATGCTGGACCAAGCTACGCAAGACTTACTCTTCAGCGAGGTACGAATGGGTCTACCGCTGTTTGGAGCTTGGATGTTGGACCTGTTCCCAATGTCGTAACAATTCATTTACCTCCACCTAATTGTGACTACCACTGCATTGACTTTGTTGAACTTGAACCGCTTATCCTTGCGGACCACCTAAGTTCACTCCTGATTTTTATAGAAATTCGTGTTGTTCATTGTTTTAGTTTTCAGTGTTTATTTGTTGTGATTGTGGTTGTTCATTTGTCTTTCCGGGTTTAATGTCTGTCTAACGTATTGCGTTCAGTTTTGGTTGCTCCTTGGATATATTTGTCCTATTTTTACCTTTTTCCTATTGTATAGCATCGGTTGACACGAATCCAATATTAATCAATCTAACGTAACCGTAAATATGAAGCTTTCGAATGGCATTTGGGCAACAACAATGCAAAAATCAAATTAACCAAATTTTAATTACTTGCAAAGGATATTGAGAGAGCCTTTCTTCGTGCATTTTTTTCTAATTTGCTCTGCCCCTGGCAATACCGTTGTTTATAGAGTTCTCAGAGTGACTTTTTATTGCCTTTTCCCATTACTTCTCTAAATGGACAGCGTTGAAGCTCCAGAAAACTTGTGTAACACCGCCACACATTTATGCGACCTACTTTCACATTCTCTATTTTCGGGTTGTGTATTAATTTAATAAAAATGCCTTTCTTTAAGCATAAAACTTATCCAAACAACAATATAAGCAATTTAACATGTAATTTAATAATAATAATAAAATAAATGAACAATTAACATGATCAGAGGGTACTTACAGATACGTATAAATGTCACTTTAGCACTATATTATATAAGCACTGTTTCTTGAAGATTTTGGTCAAGTTATATGTGTTTGGGTTTATAGCATTTCATTTCACACAAGAGTCAATATAGTCTTAAAATATAATTTTAAATTGTGAATAGATCATTTTTATGATGCAAAATTGCTTGTATGACTTACTGAGGAGCTCACTATAAAAATTACTTTTAATCAAGTATTTCATTCCTATAAAGAACATCTATTGTATTTTTTATGTTGGCGTTCCTTGAATACATATTTTCAAAATGTGTTCACACAAACACAAATAAAAAAATGAAATGTCCCCGAGGGTATTCGCCAACCTAGTCGTCAGACTTGTCTGGCATGATTATTCATAGATTTCTTACAGAAATTATCAGTATTTAGCAAAATTCAAAAATAATAGAAATACTAAGGGTTCATTCCTTGTATTGCACATGGTAGATCTCCTTAGCTGAAATTTGGCTTCCAATTTCGGTATTTTTGGTTGAGTACTTCTTGTTTAATATAAGTTTGGTTTTTGGTCTTCCAAATGTTTCGGTTTTAGTGCTGCTGATGAGAGGTAACTCCTTGAAATACGTCGTGTACAGCATAGTATAAATTTACTATATCTAATATTAGTATCTTTGGATTGTTATTTTAAAATGTTTCTCTTTCTGGCAGTGACTCCAGAAAAACGTGTGTGCAGTTTTTTTCACTCGTTTTCGTCCTCGAAGTTATAATTATTAAGATTGTTTCCAGCCGTTTGACATATAAGCACTATTTTTCGTTCATAGCAAAATCAACCAAATAGGTACCAGATTTTGGTCCAGTCCCGGTCTTAGTACAAACCATTTTATTTTCATATTACTCAGACATGCATGATGTATCCGACTAGTACCGCTTTTAAATGATTTCCAGAGTATGGCACGTTTTCTGAACGCCGCATACAAATTTGTTGTAGGCAAGCAATGATTGAAAAATGGAAAGGGGTTTGAGGGAAATGATGTTATAGCTAAAAATAGACACCAATAAAATTTAATCTAAAATCTATCTAAATCTAAATTATAAATAGACATTACCATACTATATATAGGTAAATATATCTCTTGGTCATATCCTTCCAACCAAGAACTTCCAGCATGAATAGAAGTACATAGACATTTTTTATTAACAGATTAATAACACATTGGCAATTTAACCATCACTCCAAGGATAGTAAAAATGTGAGTTGAAATGTGTATTGCAGAAAATGAGAATTTTATTTTCAGTTATCAATGGTACACATTAGCCTACTGTGTGGACACCTCAGTTCATAAAATGTATTTTTTGCATTTTTACAATCTTTTGTTGGTAAATTAACCTTACTGAGTCGTCCGGGAAAACATAAAAAATGTAAAGTTGTTTATAAAGTTATGTTTGTATACCTCACAAATGATTCTATATGGGGAATTTCCAATAGAAAAATTAATTCACTTGAAAATAATTTGAATTTCTGAACTCAGACCAGGGATCATATAATACTAACTTCATATACAGTTCCTGCTCAGACCTATGCATAAAATTGGTAAAACTGTTATTTTAAAAAATTTTAATGCACATTATGCATATTTCAAGCATCATGGGGTTGTAATACTTAATTATAATTTTATAAAATCTCATAGGAAGAGTTACCTCCCTTGTACATTGAAAATTCCTTGGGCGTAATTTTTTTGTTTCTCTGGAAAACATGATTGAACAAAGTCAGGTAAGTTCAATTGTTTCAGTTACGACTTAACTCATTGCATCTTTCACCCACATGACTAGACAGTCCACTTTGATTTAGGTATTCAAATTCTAAAAAATCCATTTTACGAACTGAGATGTCCAGAAAGTAGAATCTCATGTATGTGACCGAAGCTTTTTGTTATATTTTACAAAATATTGACAAACACCTCTATTTCGTATACACGTACATGTATGCAGGCCCAACTGTAAAATGCAATTATTTTTTTATAAAGTTTAAATTTCTAATTTTGAAAATATCTGTGAGATATGTCGTGAATGTTTAAAAGTTAAGCGATATTAATGGAAATTCAATAGGATAGTTGTAAGATGATACCTTGCCTATGAATAATAGACTTTTGATGAGGTTGATACGATAATTTATCAACACCAGTGAAGTGATATTCACCAAGAACAACGGCCGAGGTGAATATCACTTCTCTGTGGTTGATAAACTCTATCAATCGATATCAAAAGTCATCAACTGTTTTTAGCTCACCTGTCCTAAAAGGATATGTGAACTTTTGCCATCAGTTGGCATCCGTCTGGCATTGTCACAGACGTTTAGGGCATAACTTGAAATAAATTAAATGATAGCTGTACAAATAAAATGGAGCGTCAAGGGTCAAGGTCATTGAAAAATTCCATATCAACCAATGAAAAAGTCCCTAGCAACAGATGAAAAAGTCTCTAGCAACCTCATGTATTTGGGTTAAGGACCTTATAATTTACCTGTACAAGTAAAAAAGAAAGGTCAAGGGTCAAGGTCATTGAAAAAGTCCATAGCAACCATATATATTTGGGTTCAGGACACTACAACTTCGTTGGGAGACTTAATAACAAGATTAATTAAACATTACAGTATAATGATAACTTTATTAACCAATCAAGGACCCACTAGGGGCATGCATTACAGTAAACATTTATGATTAATGTCACAGTATATAGAAACTACCACTCACTTCATCATAATAAAAAAAAATATTTCATTTTTTTCATGTTTGATTTAATTTATTTGTTTGACAGAAATGTGCAGAAGTGGTAAAATTGTGTTCGAGGTATAAAACCAAAACATTGAAAAATTAGATTAACCTTTGAGAGCTAATATATGTTACGATTATGGTGAGAAATCTTAATGCACAGTTATATTAAAAACATTTAGACATCTTATTATATACATTGTAATTTATGCGTGGTTTGTCATATAGACCTATTTATATTTATTTACTATATACAAGGTATTTTATATATTTTAAAAGTTTTTTTTAATACATACCTTGAATTAACCTTTTTGCTTTACATATAAAATTAAAAAAACAAATTTCAACAGATATATATGTATTTTATTATTTAACAGTCCTAGTTTATCATGGAATTTGGAGGAAAGTTTTTGTATGTTGGTAAACAAGAAGAGGAAGAGGTTACAGAGGAGTTGGAGGATTTGATAGAAGAAACTTCAACTGCAAGTGGTGGGGGTGATGATGATAATGATTCACAGGTATAAATTGTTATCATCTGAGTTTTTGCAAGGGATCAGACTTTTTGGCCTGAAATCGCATTGCATATTTATACGACTGCAAATATTTGCGTACATATTATGGTATGAGCCTGATGTCGCTGTGGTCCGTAGACAGTTAGGTTTTCGCTCATTTACTTTTGTTCTATTGAAGATCTCCTTATAATATTTTACCACAATGGTCCCCCATAAGAAATACAGGTTGCAATTGATTTTGGAAATCTTCCCCCTTTTTTCTGGGGGTCATTAAGGGTTTTTTGATAATTTTAATGTAACTTTTTATATGACTGCAAGTTTTTGCAGACATATTATGGTATGAGCCTGTCATCGTCAGTGTCCGTAGGCAGTTAGATTTCTGCTCATATACTTTTGTTCTATGGAATTTATCCTTATAATATTTTGCCACAATGGTCCCCCATAAGAAATACAGGTTGGGATTGATTTTGGGGAATCTGGCCCCTCCCATTTTTATCTTGGGGTCATTAAGGGTTCTTTGATAATTTTGGTTTAACTTTTTTAATATTTGTCAGATTTTTGTGATTTTTGGTGTTCCTTTCACTATCCCTTATGGTTTTCGAGATATAAGTGGCCGAAAAAGGGACACGCCTTAATTTTTGACACTTTTTTTTATTAATTATCCACTTTTGTTAAAAAAAAAAAAATTAAAATGATTTGTCATAAGAAATACAATAACGCTAATTCAGACATTTTTGTAGAACTTTTGTCATTGCAGAGATAAAAGGGATTAAAGGGGCCAAAATTAGCCATTTTGAGGGACACCTAAAATTTTCATCCAATATGAATGGAGATTTTTTCTTTTAATTCAACTTGATGAGTGCTTTCAGTAGTATGTCAACAGATTTTTCCTATCCTTTATAGTTTTTGAGATATTGGTGGTTAAATTGGCCAAAAAAGCATAAGGTAGCCGGAATTCTAGATTTTTTTGTTTTTCTTCTGGTTTTAGTGGCTAGTCCATTATTTCTGTGTAAAGTATATTATATCATCAAACACTTTATTGGGTAAAGCTTAATAATATGTCCACATTTACTTTAATTCTTTACCTGTCAACATGTTGCGGTCATATCATGCTGCTCTTAGCGAAGCCCTTTATTTTAATTTTTGTCGATTTTTATGAATGTTGGCTTTTAATGTTCCTTGATGATAATGGAAAAATGTATGTGTCAGTTTTTATACGACCGCAAAATTTTTGCGGTCGTATATTGGTATGACGTTGGCGTCGTCGTCGTCGTCGTCCGTCGTCCGTCGGAGTCTGTAGACATTTGGTTTTCGCACTATAAATGTAGTATAAGTTAATAGAAATCTACGAAATTTAAACACAAGGTTTATGACCACAAAAGGAAGGTTGGGATTGTTTTTGGGAGTTTTGGTCCCAAAAGTTTAAGAATTAGGGGCCAAAAAAGGGTCCAATAAGCATTTTTCTTGGTTTTCGCACAATAAGTCTAGTATAAGTAAATAGAAATCTATGAAATTTTAACACAAGGTTTATGATCATTTTTTGGAGTTTTGATCCCAACAGTTTAGGAATTAGGGGCTAAAAAAGGGCCCAAATAAGCATTTTTCTTGGTTTTTGCACAATAACTGTAGTATAAATAAATAGAAATCTATGATATTAGCTTGGTGGGCTAAGGAAGGTAATCCAAACACATTCCAAACACAAAGTAAAATATTGTGTATGATTCAATTATGTATAAAGAAATGTTGATTGTTTTTGGGGTGATTTATAGCTGTCAATTTATTTTTAGAACTTACTATGAATTAATATTAATTTTAGCCATATGTCATTTTTTATTTTAAGACTTCAATGATGTATTTAAATGTTTAATTATGTTTGCAAACTTCATGATAATTTTGAATAGGGATTATGACATTATCTTGAGGGAAAGATTTTTTTTTTTGAAAAAGGGAAAGTGGGGGGGGGGTGTCAAAATTTATGTGGTAAATATTAAATTGGCGGGGGGTGGGGAAAATTTTTTTCTCATTTCAGATTTGTACTTAGTTTTGTTATTATGGGCCCAGTTTTCAAGTTGGTTCAAATTGGGGTCCAAAATTAAAGATAAAAAAGGGGTAATTTTTTTTTTTTTTGGGGGGGGGGGGGTGGGGCATTTATCCACAGCATATTGTATTGCACAAGAAGAAAAAAGTTGAATATAAATTCAAATCATATGACCAATTCTAAGTTTTTTGATTTCACTTATTCTGTGTCATAAACCTATTATGTATCAAATATTTCAATAAATTTTCAATTGCACAGTATTGTGTAATAGCAAGAAATTGATATGTGTGACCTGTTATCAAAACTTTATTATTAACAAATTCCATTGGAAATTTGCCAATATCTTTAGTTTAATGAAGTTCGTTGGAAATTTGGAAATATAAAATTTGCTGATGAAGTTTTTTTGTTTATCTCATCTAAAATGCTTTTAAATTATGTATATTTAAAATTTACCATCCATGACTATGATGTCATTTTCTATTTTAATAAATTATGGTGTATTTAAATGGGCTGTTATGGTTGCAAAGTATCAAACGAAAGGGGGGGTGGGGTTTGAAAAAAAATTTAGGGGGGTGGGTAAATGAGAAATTATGGAGGGGGCAATTTTTTTATCATTTCATATTTCATAAATTAAAAAGGAAATTTCAGATTTCTTTTAGGAAAAAAAGGGGGGGTTACAATAATTTTTTTTTTTTTTAATTTTTTTTTGGGAGGGAAGGGGACAATGTGGAACTTCATAGTGTATTGCACAAAAGTTAAAAAAGAGGTAAATTATTTTATTTTTTTTTTTTTGGGGGGGGGGGGGAATTTTCAATTGCACAGTATTGCACAATAGCAAGAAATCTTCAATACATAGGTCAATGAACTTCATTGGAAATTTGCCAATATAAAATGTGCTGATGAAGCTTTTTTGGTTATCTCATCTGAACTGCTTTTAAATTATGTATATTTAAAATTTGTCAGCCATTACTATGATGTCATTGGAGGGGGGGTTGAAAACAAAATTTAGAGGGGGGGGGGGGTAAATGAGAAATTGGGGAGGGGGTAATTTTTTTCTCATTTCATATTTCATAAATTAAAAAGAAAATTTCAAATTTTTTTAGCAAAAAAAGGGGGGGGGGGGGGTTACAATAAATTTTATTATTTTTTGTTTTTTTTGGGAGGGTGGGTCAATGTACAACTTCATAGTGTATTGCACAAAAGCTAAAAAAAGGGGTAAATTAATATTTTTTTTTTTTTTGGGGGGGGGGGGGCAATTCTCCATTAAGGTCCAAAGGGTCCAATTGCGGTCGTATCTAGCTGCGCCCAGCGGAGCATTTTATTTAAATTTTGGAAAGTGAGGGACTTGATATGAAAGTGAACAATCTTCCTTTTTCAAAAAAAATAAATAATTGATTTTATCCAACTTCAGCATGAAAAAGCAAATAATTGTGTATGAATTATAAAATCGCAATAATACAGAAGAATCTGCTCAAAGAATGGCATTTGCTTTGGAAATAACCCCCATTCCTATATCCATTTTTTAGCTCACCTGGCCCAAAAGGCCATGTGAGCTATTGCCATTACTTACGTCCGTCGTCCCTCCGTCCATTAACTTTTCACATTTCAATATTCTTCTCCAAAACCCCATGGCCAGTTGAAACCAAACTTGGTGGGGATGTTCATTGGATGGTTCCCTACAAACTTTATGTTTTTGGTTCTGATCCAAAATTCAACATGGCTGCCAGGGCCATTTATGCACTCTGATTGGCTGAAATTTAAAAAATCTTCTTCTCTGAAACTACAAAAGCAATTGAATTGTTATATTGCAGGAATGATCCTTACATGGTCTTCTACAAAGTTGATGTTTTTTGTGCCTATCTGAATTCCAAGATGGCCACCACCACGGAACACATTTAACATAGGATTCTATGGGAACTGGGACTATTATACTAACGGGACTGGAAACCGTTACGCCAATCAGTGTAGTTATACTCAACATCACGGTCCTTAAAACGCGAGCGAGACTTGATGATACGCCATATTGTTTTGACAGCATGCTTTGATCGCATAATTCTATAAGTTGTTTTTATACGACCGCAAAATTTTTGCGGTCGTATATTGGTATGACGTTGGCGTCGTCGTCGTCGTCGTCGTCGTCTGCGTCGTCGTCCGTCGTCTGCGGCGTCGTCCGAAGACATTTGGTTTTCGCACTATAACTTTAGTATAAGTTAATAGAAATCTATGAAATTTAAACACAAGGTTTATGACCACAAAAGGAAGGTTGGGATTGATTTTGGGAGTTTTGGTCCCAACAGTTTAAGAATCAGGGGCCAAAAAAGGGCCCAATAAGCATTTTTCTAGGTTTTCGCACAATAACTCTAGTATAAGTAAATAGAAATCTATGAAATTTTAACACAAGGTTTATGACCACAAAAGGAAGGTTGGGATTGTTTTTGGGAGTTTTGGTCCCAACAGTTTAGGAATTAGGGGCTAAAAAAGGGCCAAAATAAGCATTTTTCTTGGTTTTTGCACAATAACTTTAGTATAAGTAAATAGAAATCTATGAAATTTAAACACAAGGTTTATGACCACAAAAGGAAGGTTGGGATTGATTTTTGGAGTTTTGGTCCCAACAGTTTAGGAATTAGGGGCCAAAAGGGTCCAAAATTAAACTTTGTTTGATTTCATTGAAAATTGAACTATTGGGGTTCTTTGATATGCCGAATCTAACCGTGCATTTAGGATCTTAATTTTTGGTCCCGTTTTCAAATTGGTCTACATTAAGGTCCAAAGGGTCCAAAATTAAACTTAGTTTGATTTTAACAAAAATTGAATTCTTTGGGTTCTTTGATATGCTGAATCTAAACATGTACTTAGTTTTTTTATTATGGGCCCAGTTTTCAAGTTGGTCCAAATCAGGGTCCAAAATTAAACTTTGTTTGATTTCATCGAAAATTGAACTATTGGGGTTCTTTGATATGCCGAATCTAACCGTGCATTTAGATTCTTAATTTTTGGTCCCGTTTTCAAATTGGTCTACATTAAGGTCCAAAGGGTCCAAAATTAAACTTAGTTTGATTTTAACAAAAATTGAATTCTTTGGGTTCTTTGATATGCTGAATCTAAACATGTACTTAGTTTTTTTATTATGGGCCCAGTTTTCAAGTTGGTCCAAATCGGGGTCCAAAATTAAACTTTGTTTGATTTCATCGAAAATTGAACTATTGGGGTTCTTTGATATGCCGAATCTAACCGTGCATTTAGATTCTTAATTTTTGGTCCCGTTTTCAAATTGGTCTACATTAAGGTCCAAAGGGTCCAAAATTAAACTTAGTTCGATTTTAACAAAAATTGAATTCTTGGGGTTCTTTGATATGCTGAATCTAAACATGTACTTAGTTTTTAACCGGATTTTCATAGGAAAATATCGGTTATTAAATTGGTGATGTACGACGGGCGGGCGGCCGGGCGGCCGGGCGGGCGGACGGGCGGGCGGTCGGGCGGGCGGACGGGCGGCTGCCAAACAGTGTCCGTGCAATAACTTATGAACTGTTCAACCAAAGCTTTTCAAATTTTAATATGTTGTTACTGATGACAAAATGGAGGTCAAATTCGATATTGACGATTTTCACTTTCACCGTTCAAGAGTTATGGTTCTTGAAAGATTGAAAAATGGCTTTTCCAGTGGTGTCCGTGTGATAACTTATGAACTGTTCAACCAAAGGTTTTCAAATTTTAATATGTTGTTACTGATGACAAAATGGAGGTCAAGTTCGATATTGACGATTTTCACTTTCACCGTTCAAGAGTTATGGTTCTTGAAAGATTGAAAAATGGCTTTTCCGGTGGTGTCCGTGTGATAACTTATGAACTGTTCAACCAAAGGTTTTCAAATTTTAATATGTTGTTAGTGATGACAAAATGGAGGTCAAGTTCGATATTGACGATTTTCACTTTCACCGTTCAAGAGTTATGGTTCTTGAAAGATTGAAAAATGGCTTTTCCGGTGGTGTCCGTGTGATAACTTATGAACTGTTCAACCAAAGGTTTTCAAATTTTAATATGTTGTTAGTGATGACAAAATGGAGGTCAAGTTCGATATTGACGATTTTCACTTTCACCGTTTAAGAGTTATGGTTCTTGAAAGATTGAAAAATGGCTTTTCCAGTGGTGTCCGTGTGATAACTTATGAACTGTTCAACCAAAGCTTTTCAAATTTTAATATGTTGTTACTGATGACAAAATGGAGGTCAAGTTCGATATTGACGATTTTCACTTTCACCGTTCAAGAGTTATGGTTCTTGAACGATTGAAAAATGGCTTTTCCAGTGGTGTCCGTGTGATAACTTATGAACTGTTCAACCAAAGCTTTTCAAATTTTAATATGTTGTTACTGATGACAAAATGGAGGTCAAGTTCGATATTGACGATTTTCACTTTCACCGTTTAAGAGTTATGGTTCTTGAAAGATTGAAAAATGGCTTTTCCAGTGGTGTCCGTGTGATAACTTATGAACTGTTCAACCAAAGCTTTTCAAATTTTAATATGTTGTTACTGATGACAAAATGGAGGTCAAGTTCGATATTGACGATTTTCACTTTCACCGTTCAGGAGTTACGGTTCTTGAAAGATTGAAAAATGGCTTTCCCAGTGGTGTCCGTGTGATAACTTATGAACTGTTCAACCAAAGCTTTTCAAATTTTAATATGTTGTTACTGATGACAAAATGGAGGTCAAGTTCGATATTGACGATTTCCACTTTCACCGTTCAGATATTGACGATTTTCACTTTCACCGTTCAGGAGTTATGGTTCTAAAAAATTGAAAAAAGGCAGTTCAAGTCTCAAAAATTCCAATATTTGTCACTTACTATAAATAGGAGGTCAAGATTGATTTTTGCCTTTCCATTTCTGAACCCTACAAAACCCTACAAAAATTCATTTATATTTCTTTACTTCATCCTGTTTGGGAATCCAGATTTGCAAACATCATTTCCATGCAGGAAAATCCGGTTTGCTGTCATTCGACAGCCTCTTGTTTTATTATGGGCCGAGTTTTCAAGTTGGTCCAAATCGCAGGGCTCACCAAACTGGGCGATTAGGGCGATTAAGTCGCCTAATGCTCACCAATGTCGCCTGGTCATCGGCTCCAGAGCGACAAATGAGTCGCCCTGTGTTTTTAAGTAAGGCGCCTCCGAACAACGTACGTAATCAGCTGCGTCTGAAGACCGTTATTTTTATTAAAAATCTCGAGCCGCCATTTTTTGTTTTCTTGGAGGAAGGGGAAAGAAACGACAAAAAGAAAGCTAGAAAATCGCGGCAATCGGAATTCTCGTGATTTTTCATTGGTCACGGTGTTTTTTACCGACCGGTAACAATCTGTAGACCTTATTTAAAAATAAATTTAGCGGATTTTGACATATCTATGCACAAATGGAAATTTTGTAAATACATGTATTGGTTATTAAGGTGTTCAAGCAAGGTGAATGGGAGGATTTTAAGAGTATGTTTGAGAATAAATAATAGTAAAGAGTATAAATAAATAAATATTAAAAAATAAAATGGCAATAATAAATAAGTTGTGTCAAAAGGTACAAATATTTTTGCTCATATCTATAACAGAAATTTTCTTCCAAGTTTGGAGCACCACTGCATAATTTCATTTTTTTTATTTCAAATTATATTCATCAGTATTTTAAGGCAGCACATGATTTTAATTAAACTTTAACAATAGTACAATAGGCCTACCATGGTCAAAATCATGCAGCAATGTACATTAAAAAAGTGGTGATGAGTCCTGGGACTGGGACTCACCATTCTGAAAAATGAGTCCCAGGACTCATCATGAAAAATTCTCAAAGGATATTGATTAAATGCACATGAGACAAAATCTCAGATTATGACTCAAATGGAAGGATATGGAGTAAATGTAGATAAAATCTCAAACAATACAGGATAAAACACAATAAAGGATTGTATAGTATACACTATAAGACACAAAATAACAGGTATTTACTCGACGGGCGACAAATTTGGGGAAAAAACAGAGTCTCTCTGGTAGACTTGGAAGTCTCCCTGTCATGCCCTGAAGTCTCCCTGTTGCTACCCTGAGGGAGACTCTGAGTCTCCCTGTTATTTTCAAGTGTGGTGAGCCCTGAAATCGGGGTCCAAAATTAAAGCTAAAAAAGGGGTAAATTTTTTTTTTTTTTGGGGGGGGGGGGGCAATTCTCCACAGCATATTGTATTACACAAAAGCAAAAAATTGAATATAAATTCAAATCATATGACCAATTCTAAGTTCTTTATTTCAGTTATTCTGTGTCAGAAACCTATTATGTGTCAAATATTTGAAGAAATTTTCAATTGCACAGTATTGTGCAATAGCAAGAAATTGATATGTGTGCCCTGTTATCAAAACTTTATTATTAACAAATTCCATTGGAAATTTGCCAATATAAAATGTGCTGATGAAGCTTTTTTGTTTATCTTATCTAAACTGCTTTTAATATGTATATTTAAAATTTGCCATCCATGACTATGATGTCATTTTCTATTTTAATATGTTATGGTGTATTTAAATGGGCTGTTATGGTTGCAAAGTATAAAGAAATGGGGGGGGGGGGGGTTGAAAACAAAATTTGGGGGGGGGGGGGGGGGTAAATGAGAAATTGGGGAGGGGGTAATTTTTTCTCATTTCATATTTCATAAATTAAAAAGAAAATTTCAAATTTTTTTAGCAAAAAAAAAGGGGGGGGGTTACAATAAATTTTATTGTTTTTTGTTTTTTTTTTTTGGGAGGGGGGTCAATGTGCAACTTCATAGTGTATTGCACAAAAGCTAAAAAAAGGGGTAAATTATTATTTTTTTTTTGGGGGGGGCAATTCTCCACAGCATATTGTATTACACAAAAGCAAAAAATTGAATATAAATTCAAATCATATGACCAATTTTAAGTTTTTTTATTTCAGTTATTCTGTGTCAGAAACCTATTATGTGTCAAATATTTGAAGAAATTTTCAATTACACAGTATTGCGCAATAGCAAGAAATTGATATGTGTGCCCAATTTTAAATTTTAAATTGGTTATTTCTGATTTATATATAAAAACAAATAATACTGATATGGTTTGAATAGGTAAATTAAAAATTTTTAAGTTCTTAGACAACATTCATTCTGTGTCAGAAACCTATGCTGTGTCAAATATTTATTCACAATCCAAATTCAGTATTGTATCAAGCTTGAATGTTGTGTTCATAATTGCCCCAACTATTCAGGGTTCGACATCTGCGGTCGTATCTAGCTGCGCCCAGCGGAGCATTTTATTATAGTTATTTGAAAAGATAATCCTTTATGTAAACATGATTACTATTATGATAAAAGGTATTTCGATCTTCGACAGTTGTTATTAATCACCAAATCCCGTCTTAAATGTGAAAAACTGACATTTAAAGGTTGAAATTTTTCCGGATGATTACAGCATGGGGACGCTGTGGGAAAAAATGATTTACAAAATTTCTTATAACTGTTGATTGAAAAGAGATACGCAAGTTCTGTTTGTTGTTAAATCATATTTATTGATTACAGGTTGGATTGACCTATTTTTATTGTCACTTTTTAAAGTGAAAAGTGGAATATAAATCTCCTTATTATTACAACCGGAAACCACATGCAGGACTCAAATAAATTATACTGCTCCTATAAAATTGTCTACTCCTATTTATGTGTGCAATATTTGTAGTAAAATCAGGGCTTTTGTTGCTCAGTAATGGTCTTCGGATGGCATGACCATTTGACTTCTTGAAAATATGTACAATAGGTTCCACAATCAGAACTACAAAATTAGGCCTTTCACAGCTATTGCTGCCATATATAAGCATATTGAATAGGGGTAGATTTTCTTATAAATGGAGCTGAAAATGCTTTGCCAATGTTTTTTCGAAATCATATATATATTCAATTTGTTAAAATAATTAAATAATTCATATATTTTTAATTTTTTGTTCATTTAATTATATTTTTTTATTTTAAATCCACCTATTTTAACGGTACAAACATGCTGACATGTTCGCCGAAATCAATTGTTTACATGTATCGAAGGCTAATTAACCACGTGACACGATAAGCTGTCAATCAAAACAAAAAATCAATAATCCGCTATCAGGACAATGAAATCTCAACAGACCGATCAGTTTCCAGTCCCGTTAGTATAATAGTCCCAGATGGGAAATACATACAAACATATTCTTGTCAGAAACCGGTTTACAGATGGAAGTAATATTATGCCTGAATGATCAGATAATGGTCCTTGACAAAATCTTTTTGGTGCTGATCTGAAATTCAACATGGCTGCCAGGGTCAATTATGCCCTCTGATTGGCTGAAATTTCAAAAATCTTCTTCTCTGAAACTACAAAAGCAATTGAATCGTTATGTTGCAGAATGATTCTTACATGGTCCTCTACCAAGTTTATGTTCTTCATGCCAATATGAAATCCAAGGTGCTTGGAACTACAGAGTCAGTTAGAACCAAATTTGGCAAAAATGGTTCTTAAATGGTCCTCTGTCAGAATTGTGTCCGATGACCCAGAATGTCAACCAAGATGGCCACCACAGCCTAACTTAGTTAAACAAAGGACTCTATGGGAAATCATAAAAAAAACTTCTTGTCTGAAACCACTAAGCAGATTGGAACCAAACTTGGCAGAAATGGTCCTTAGGTGGTCCTCTTTCAGAATTATGTTTAAAAAACACCCTTATTAGAATAAATGCCATGGTTTAGGGAGGGCACTCTTTAAAAAAATGAGAAAAGTTTCTTGGGTATTATTTGAGATAATGTTGCTCTCAGGAATTATTTTGGAGGCTACTTACTTAGAAAGATATTTTTGATGGTGTCAGAAAAAGTGCTATTGAAGTGGGAAAATTCCCAATGAGAAGCCTAGTAGAAATTATTTAGACGACCACTCGAACAAAGACCTCAAATTTGTTTGAATCTTAGATAATTTCTTCTGTACTTTTTTCTCTCTATTTGAAATGTTTTGTTGCAATATTTAAGGAGGAAAGAAGTATAAAATTCAGTCGTTTATGTTTACAAATCTAAACAAGTAACGTGCGTTGTAATGACATCATTCTAATCTTAGTTTTCAAAAAATACTATCCGATCATCTAACATTCGTAATAGTTACGTAATATCAAATTCTTAATGATTAAGTAAACCACTTAATAGACCAATTCCTCTTATCTGATTGGAAGAAAAATTAGGTTAAATTCTAAGATACATTACACCTATGCTGCCGACATACAATTTTCATGAATTTTTAGCTCATTGTAAAGAAACACATGCTGACATAGTAATGCGAGACATTTCTCCTTTCACAAATAAATATCTTTTAAATCAATTCGAAAATTTTTAGCAGAGAAGCATATTTTTGTTAAATACCAGCACATTTTTACTGTTGTTAAATTGATTATAACAGCTTATGATTACTGCCCTAAAAATATTGTGGTAAAAAGATTTTGAATCCAGCTTGTGGATAGGTATGTTGAACTCTGATCTTAATTGACAAGAATTGCTAATTTTCCTGGTTCTCGACTCTCTTTGGATACTCCAGCTTCCTGGAGAAAAAACCAGGCTGCTATGATATAGTCAGTTTTGTTGAAGTGTTGTAAAACCCCAACAATCTAACACTCTGTCAGCTTGGTTGGCAATTGTCTTCTCAGAAACAATCACTACCAAAACCTTCTAGAAAATATTTTTAATTATATTTTCAGCAATTTGTATTGGATATATTGGATACGGCAGGTCAGGAGGAATTTTCATCCGTGAGAGATGCCTACATACGAACGGGAGAGGGATTCATAATTGTTTACAGTATCAATGACAGAAGATCATTTGAAGAGGCAGAAGCCATCTATAATTTTTTGCTTCGAATGAAAGGGAAAAATTCCGTGCCAACAGTAAGTTTTAATCAAGTTAACATGTCTTCCCTCTTTGAAAAAAAGATGATATTCCAAGGAACTGAATGACTAACAAATTTTGTTCATATTTTAAAATTCATGCTTTGTTCAACATGTATTAATGCATCTTTGACTTAAACTTAATTGCTAATGTATTTGAATAATGTAAAACAAGTCATATATCAAATTTATTCTCTTATTGATCTATGTAAAGTGGCAAAATAAGAATTTTTTTCACTATTCTAGTACAAATGTAGCATAATTTATCTCTTGCTACCTTTGTCCTCACTTTTAGTAATAGTTATATTGTGTTTTGGTTTGCAATGCCTATGAGCTCATGTTTGCTCTAGATAACGCGTCAAATAATTTTTTTCTTGACAAATTGTCTACAAAAGCGAATGTGGCTGGGGCATATAGATTTACCCTTGTCCATTTCCATACGTCCCGATTCAGTTAAGTTTTGCGTTTAGCTCCATTTATCAGAAGCCTATTATATATATCAATGATATTTCACCACTACAGTCTTCTTGTATAATACAATGCAGTTCACTATGACCTACATTTCATGACTTTGGTTAAGTTTTGCGTTTAGGTTCATTTCTCAGAAACCTATAGTAATATATCAATGATTTTTCACCACTACAATCCTCTTGTATAGTACAATGCAGTTCAGCAACACATTGGCTGTTTTTAGGATGGGGCATCCATGTCTTATAGACACATTTTCTAGTTTTTATACGACCGCAAAATTTTTGCAATTGTATATTGGTATGACGTTGGCGTTGTCGTCGTCGGCGTCCGGCGTCGTCCGAAGACATTTGGTTTTCGCACTATAACTTTAGTATAAGTGAATAGAAATCTATGAAATTTAAACACAAGGTTTATGACCACAAAAGGAAGGTTGGGATTGATTTTGGGAGTTTTGGTCCCAACAGTTTAAGAATTAGGGGCCAAAAAAGGGCCCAATAAGCATTTTTCTTGGTTTTCGCACAATAACTCTAGTATAAGTAAACAGAAATCTATGAAATTTTAACACAAGGTTTATGACCCCAAAAGGAAGGTTGGGATTGTTTTTGGGAGTTTTGGTCCCAACAGTTTAGGAATAAGGGGCTAAAAAAGGGCCCAAATAAACATTTTTCTTGGTTTTTGCACAATAACTTTAGTATAAGTAAATAGAAATTTATGAAATTTAAACACAAGGTTTATGACCACAAAAGGAAGGTTGGGATTGATTTTGGCAGTTTTGGTCCCAACAGTTTAGGAATTAGGGGCCAAAAGGGTCCAAAATTAAACTTTGTTTGATTTCATCGAAAATTGAACTATTGGGGTTCTTTGATATGCCGAATCTAACCGTGCATTTAGATTCTTAATTTTTGGTCCCGTTTTCAAATTGGTCTACATTAAGGTCCAAAGGGTCCAAAATTACACTTGGTTTGATTTTAACAAAAATTGAATTCTTGGGGTTCTTTGATATGCTGAATCTAAACATGTACTTAGTTTTTTTATTATGGGCCCAGTTTTCAAGTTGGTCCAAATCGGGGTCCAAAATTAAACTTTGTTTGATCCACGACTATGATGTCGTTTTCTATTTTAATACGTTTATGGTGTATTTAAATGGGCTGTTATGGTTGCAAAGTATAAAGAAATGGGGGGGGGGGATTTGAAAACAAAATTTAGGGGGGGTAAATAAAATTGGGGAGGGGGCAATTTTTTTCTCATTTCATATTTCATAAAGTAAAAAGAAAATTTCAAATTTTTTTTAGCAAAAAAAGGGTGGGGGGGGGGGGGGGGGTTACAATAAATTTTATTGTTTTTTTTTTTTTGGGAGGGGGGGGTCAATGTGCAACTTCATAGTGTATTGCACAAAAGCTAAAAAAGGGGTAAATTATTTTTTTTGGAAGGGGGGCAATTCTCCACAGCATATTGTATTGCACAAGAAGCAAAAAATTGAATATATATTCAAATGATATGACCAATTCTAAGTTCTTTGAATTCAGTTATTCTGTGTCAGAAACCTATTATGTGTCAAATATTTAATTACAATCCAAATTCAGACCTGTATCAAGTGCGAATATTGTGTCCATTTTTGGCCCAATTGTTCAGGGTTGGAGCTCTGCGGTCGTATCCAGCTGCGCTCAGCGAAGCAATTTATTTTATAATTGAACTATGTACTGTTGCAGGATAACAACAATATACACTGAAATTAGCTATTTTGCTATACATACAAAACGTGCAGACATAAAAAGCTTTCTGGTACCCTGATCATGTGTAGATAGAAGGACAATGACAAATAACTGGTTACAGATTAACTTCAAGGAAGACACTCACAATTTTTCTTGAGTAATTTTAGAAACGTAAAATATGAGACATTACAATATCAACACAGTAAATATAAACAATCTGCAAAAGTAGGAGAGAAAAGCTCAGCACAGGCTCACTTTTCTTACAATTTCTAGATCTCAGTTTTTTTGACAATGCACAAAAATTTTTTACCTTTCTGACAATGTACAAATATCTGTAAACATAGCTTAATTGACTGAGAAAACCATGGTAACTATTTCATTTAAACAGGCACTTCAATAAAACTTCTAAAGATTCTTTAAGGCACTAATATATTGTATTTAAATTCCTATCTTTAGGTTTTATGTGGAAATAAAAATGACCTTGATGAAAGCAGAAATGTTACAGTGAAAGAGGGAATGGATTTAGCTTCTAAACTTAGAATTCCATTTTTGGAAACATCTGCAAAAACAGGTCATAATATCCATGCGGCTTTTGAAACCCTAGTTAAGGAAATTCCCTTCTACCAACATTCTTACAAGGTTAGTATTGCTAGAAAAATAATTGTATATTCAGGGATGAATGCAGCAGTTTTTAAAATGTGAAAAAATAGATGCATTTTACAAAAAGAAGCATTTTTTCTGCATAATATTCTATTTCAACAAGTCCTGGTCATATAATCACATTAAATTAATCTTGTATTATTGTCAGTTGTTAGATATTCACTATGCACGCTAATTTCCATATACATCAAGCCAGGGATCCGGAAATTTCATCTGCCTCTGCCGGACATTTTTTTGACAGGAATGAATTGTCAGTTTACACTCTTTTTAGCAATCTCAACACACGACCTTATTTCATACAAATGTTGTTATGCATGATTTATAAATGTTTTGGGTAAGACCTTAAATAAATATCGTGTGTATCAACTCTAACATTCTGTGCAACATGTTTGTGTATTGATAATTTCAATGTTATAAGTGTCTTCTTCGTCGTCCGCGTTTGGTACGTATGAATAGGTTATCGATATGGAAATGGACTGCACAACGGAGTAGAAATGAACTAAATCAATGAAATAAATAAATTCAAATTAAAAAACTTTGAAATCAGTATATGAAAGTCCTCCCGAAAGATGGAATTTTTATTATTTTTTTATACGACCGCAAAATTTTTGAGGTCGTATATTGGTATGACGTTGGCGTCGTCGTCGTCGTCGTCCGTCGGAGTCTGTAGACATTTGGTTTTCGCACTATAAATGTAGTATAAGTTAATAGAAATCTACGAAATTTAAACACAAGGTTTATGACCACAAAAGGAAGGTTGGGATTGTTTTTGGGAGTTTTGGTCCCAAAAGTTTAAGAATTAGGGGCCAAAAAAGGGTCCAATAAGCATTTTTCTTGGTTTTCGCACAATAAGTCTAGTATAAGTAAATAGAAATCTATGAAATTTTAACACAAGGTTTATGATCATTTTTTGGAGTTTTGATCCCAACAGTTTAGGAATTAGGGGCTAAAAAAGGGCCCAAATAAGCATTTTTCTTGGTTTTTGCACAATAACTGTAGTATAAATAAATAGAAATCTATGATATTAGCTTGGTGGGCTAAGGAAGGTAATCCAAACACATTCCAAACACATTTAAAGTAAAATATTGTGTATGATTCAATTATGTATAAAGAAATGTTGATTGTTTTTGGGGTGATTTATAGCTGTCAATTTATTTTTAGAACTTACTATGAATTAATATTAATTTTAGCCATATGTCATTTTTTATTTTAAGACTTCAATGATGTATTTAAATGTTTAATTATGTTTGCAAACTTCATGATAATTTTGAATAGGGATTATGACATTATCTTGAGGGAAAGATTTTTTTTTTTGAAAAAGGGAAAGTGGGGGGGGGGGGGGGGGGTGTCAAAATTTATGGGGTAAATATTAAATTGGCGGGGGGTGGGGAAAATTTTTTTCTCATTTCAGATTTGTACTTAGTTTTGTTATTATGGGCCCAGTTTTCAAGTTGGTTTAAATCGGGGTCCAAAATTAAAGATAAAAAAGGGGTAATTTTTTTTTTGGGGGGGGGGGGGGGCATTTATCCACAGCATATTGTATTGCACAAGAAGAAAAAAGTTGAATATAAATTCAAATCATATGACCAATTCTAAGTTTTTTGATTTCAGTTATTCTGTGTCAGAAACCTATTATGTATCAAATATTTCAATAAATTTTCAATTGCACAGTATTGTGTAATAGCAAGAAATTGATATGTGTGACCTGTTATCAAAACTTTATTATTAACAAATTCCATTGGAAATTTGCCAATATAAAATGTGCTGATGAAGCTTTTTTGTTTATCTTATCTAAACTGCTTTTAATATGTATATTTAAAATTTGCCATCCATGACTATGATGTCATTTTCCATTTTAATATGTTATGGTGTATTTAAATGGGCTGTTATGGGTGCAAAGTATAAAGAAATGGGGGGGGGGGGGGGGGTTGAAAACAAAATTTGGGGGGGGGGGGGTAAATGAGAAATTGGGGAGGGGGTAATTTTTTCTCATTTCATATTCCATAAATTAAAAAGAAAATTTCAAATTTTTTTTAGCAAAAAAAGGGGGGGGTTACAATAAATTTTATTGTTTTTTTTTTTTTTTTGGGAGGGGGGTCAATGTGCAACTTCATAGTGTATTGCACAAAAGCTAAAAAATGGGGTAAATTATTATTTTTTTTTTGGGGGGGGGGGGGCAATTCTCCACAGCATATTGTATTACACAAAAGCAAAAAATTGAATATAAATTCAAATCATATGACCAATTTTAAGTTCTTTGATTTCAGTTATTCTGTGTCAGAAACCTATTATGTGTCAAATATTTGAAGAAATTTTCAATTACACAGTATTGCGCAATAGCAAGAAATTGATATGTGTGCCCAATTTTAAATTTTAAATTGGTTATTTCTGATTTATATATAAAAACAAATAATACTGATATGGTTTGAATAGGTAAATTAAAAATTTTTAAGTTCTTAGACAACATTCATTCTGTGTCAGAAACCTATCCTGTGTCAAATATTTATTCACAATCCAAATTCAGTATTGTATCAAGCTTGAATGTTGTGTTCATAATTGCCCCAACTATTCAGGGTTCGACATCTGCGGTCGTATCTAGCTGCGCCCAGCGGAGCATTTTATTTCATATTTAACTACGACGATTCACACATGCTCAATGATTATTTAAATATATTCTACACATGCAGAAAATGGCAACAATGTGGAAATCTCAAAGTTTTGCCGATTAAAAACTACCAAGGCGTTTTACCTTCTCAAGTTTATGACTGTGAACTGTTGGATCGTCCGAAACATACCATGTAATGATTTTTTTTTTAATTTCAAAGTAGGAAGGGGTGAAAAACGCCTGATTGATCGTGACTGATGAACGGCCTTGATTGAACTTTTGGAAATTGTTGACAGGTGTACATTAATTATAATTAAGCATCATAAAAACATAGACACCTTTGTAAATTACTGTATTGACAATAGTAATTGCTGTGAAAACAGTTTGAAAACATCAGTCAACTATCGAGAGGAAATGACCTGAATGAGGTAACCGTCTGCTGAACTTCGAAATTTTGCCGTCACGACTTTTCAGTACATCTCTTAATTAAAAAATAGAAATTTTGCATGTCCGTTTGACCCTTTTTATGACCGGACAAAAAACAATTTCTCCTGTCATGTCCGGAAAATAGAAGGTTGTATCATGCTTTGATGGTTCTGAAATTGAACATGTCTTTTACAGATTATTGTTAATGGAGCAGGTGGTGTTGGCAAATCTTCGATTACAGTACGTTTTACAAGTGATACCTTTTTAGAGGACTATGATCCAACTATTGAAGACTCGTATCGTAAAATGATCACTGTGAAAGGTAAAAAGAAAACAACAGCTGATAGTAAGAAATTGAAAGAGAGATCTGCAAGTGTTAAAGAACATGATGAAGACGGACAGAAGGGAGGTATATTGTCATCTTTGTGGCATACTTTGACTGGATCATTTCGTCGTCGAGAAAGACCAGTGAGTGCCCCTCCAAGAAGTATGAGACCAGTTAGTATCCCTCCAGCTGTAAAAAAGACTAAAATTAAGGTGACAAAAGCCGACACTAACGTTTTGTTGCTTTCCATGAAGAAACTTGAAGATGAATCTGATATTGCCACAGGTGATCCCGTTCATTGTGAAAAATGTCAAGCTGTCTTATCATGTGTATCTACTATCACTCAAGAAGAAAATAAAACCATATGGTTGTGGTTAGTAAGAATGATAGTTTACAAAATGCAGAACACTAATTCAAGATAGAATTCAAAACAGAAACAGTAACAAAATTTGTCCCTGAAAATAACCATCAATTCTGTATCTTTAATATTTATTTATTTACTTTAAGATCAAATGTTAGATCTTATTGCAAATATTAACAAGTTTTATAAAACATCAAACAGTTAAAATAATGAAAAACATTTCCTCACTGCATATACTTTTTAAATGAGGGTCTCTAATTTCACACAATATCATAAAATGCATCTTTACATAAAGGGTATAAATAATTCACTTTATTACATCAATATTCTTTATTAAAATGGAATTGAAAAAAAAACCGGACGTATAATACAGGTTTTATTTGTAGTGAGTATTGTGGTAAAGAAAATAAAGTTATGGACCTCAACAAAGAGGAAATTCCCAAAAAAGATACTTATGACTATGTCCTGTTTGTTCCTGACAATACAGAAGAGGAAGAGACTACTCAGATGGCTGAAGCAGAGGAAAAACCTACAGTAAAGAAGGGGTCCAGTAAGGGATACCAGATTTATTGTCTGGATGTGAGCGGCTCTATGGATCAATGCACTGAGATGTCCAGATTAACATGTAAGTCCATGTTGTATATTTAATCATGATACAATATATAAGTCTTCATACACATCATGAAGAAAGGACATGGTTTTATCAATCAGATTTTTTAATCCGGTTATATGTATTCAACATGTTATTTGGCAAAATTTGGTAGGTGGGCAAGCGGTTTCAAATAACAATGACGAAAAATGTTGTTTGCTATCATTCAAACAGTTTCTTGTAAATTCATAATATAAAGTCTCAATTTTTTCACTTGAAAAAGATATGAACAACAATTAAAATGTGGTGGGTCATAAATGGGGATATGTACATTAATGAACACAAAGAGTTATGGTCCTTGGACTTAGAAAATTCATGCAAATAATTAGTTTTCTGCCCTTTTTTATACGACCGCAAAATTTTTGCGGTCGTATATTGGTATGACGTTGGCGTCGTCGTCGTCGTCGTCGTCGTCCGTCGTCCGTCGGAGTCTGTAGACATTTGGTTTTCGCACTATAAATGTAGTATAAGTTAATAGAAATCTACGAAATTTAAACACAAGGTTTATGACCACAAAAGGAAGGTTGGGATTGTTTTTGGGAGTTTTGGTCCCAAAAGTTTAAGAATTAGGGGCCAAAAAAGGGTCCAATAAGCATTTTTCTTGGTTTTCGCACAATAAGTCTAGTATAAGTAAATAGAAATCTATGAAATTTTAACACAAGGTTTATGATCATTTTTTGGAGTTTTGATCCCAACAGTTTAGGAATTAGGGGCTAAAAAAGGGCCCAAATAAGCATTTTTCTTGGTTTTTGCACAATAACTATAGTATAAATAAATAGAAATCTATGATATTAGCTTGGTGGGCTAAGGAAGGTAATCCAAACACATTCCAAACACATTTAAAGTAAAATATTGTGTATGATTCAATTATGTATAAAGAAATGTTGATTGTTTTTGGGGTGATTTATAGCTGTCAATTTATTTTTAGAACTTACTATGAATTAATATTAATTTTAGCCATATGTCATTTTTTATTTTAAGACTTCAATGATGTATTTAAATGTTTAATTATGTTTGCAAACTTCATGATAATTTTGAATAGGGATTATGACATTATCTTGAGGGAAAGATTTTTTTTTTTGAAAAAGGGAAAGTGGGGGGGGGGGGGGTGTCAAAATTTATGGGGTAAATATTAAATTGGCGGGGGGTGGGGAAAATTTTTATAACTTTAGTATAAGTAAATAGAAATCTATGAAATTTAAACACAAGGTTTATGACCACAAAAGGAAGGTTGGGATTGATTTTTGGAGTTTTGGTCCCAACAGTTTAGGAATTAGGGGCCAAAAGGGTCCAAAATTAAACTTTGTTTGATTTCATTGAAAATTTAACTATTGGGGTTCTTTGATATGCCGAATATAACCGTGCTTTTAGGATCTTAATTTTTGGTCCCGTTTTCAAATTGGTCTACATTAAGGTCCAAAGGGTCCAAAATTAAACTTAGTTTGATTTTAACAAAAATTGAATTCTTTGGGTTCTTTGATATGCTGAATCTAAACATGTACTTAGTTTTTTTATTATGGGCCCAGTTTTCAAGTTGGTCCAAATCGGGGTCCAAAATTAAACTTTGTTTGATTTCATCGAAAATTGAACTATTGGGGTTCTTTGATATGCCGAATCTAACCGTGCATTTAGATTCTTAATTTTTGGTCCCGTTTTCAAATTGGTCTACATTAAGGTCCAAAGAGTCCAAAATTAAACTTAGTTTGATTTTAACAAAAATTGAATTCTTGGGGTTCTTTGATATGCTGAATCTAAACATGTACTTAGTTTTTTTATTATGGGCCCAGTTTTCAAGTTGGTCCAAATCGGGGTCCAAAATTAAACTTTGTTTGATTTCATCGAAAATTGAACTATTGGGGTTCTTTGATATGCCGAATCTAACCGTGCATTTAGATTCTTAATTTTTGGTCCCGTTTTCAAATTGGTCTACATTAAGGTCCAAAGAGTCCAAAATTAAACTTAGTTCGATTTTAACAAAAATTGAATTCCTGGGGTTCTTTGATATGCTGAATCTAAACATGTACTTAGTTTTTTTATTATGGGC
This sequence comes from Mytilisepta virgata, assembly GCA_028015205.1. Lineage (NCBI taxonomy): Eukaryota > Metazoa > Mollusca > Bivalvia > Mytilida > Mytilidae > Mytilisepta > Mytilisepta virgata. Next base: position 53,734,038 of record CM051518.1, on the reverse strand, counting down.
CGAGTTTTCAAGTTGGTCCAAATCGGGGTCCAAAATTAAAGCTAAAAAGGGGGTAAATTATTTTTTTTGGGGGGGGGGGGGGCAATTCTCCACAGCATATTGTATTACATAAAAGCAAAAAATTGAATATAAATTCAAATCATATGACCAATTCTAAGTTCTTTATTTCAGTTATTCTGTGTCAGAAACTTATTATGTGTCAAATATTTGAAGAAATTTTCAATTGCACAGTATTGCGCAATAGCAAGAAATTGATATGTGTGCCCTGTTATCAAAACTTTATTATTAACAAATTCCATTGGAAATTTGCCAATATAAAATGTGCTGATGAAGCTTTTTTGTTTATCTTATCTAAACTGCTTTTAATATGTATATTTAAAATTTGCCATCCATGACTATGATGTCATTTTCTATTTTAATATGTTATGGTGTATTTAAATGGGCTGTTATGGTTGCAAAGTATAAAGAAATGGGGGGGGGGGGGTTGAAAACAAAATTTGGGGGGGGGTAAATGAGAAATTGGGGAGGGGGTAATTTTTTCTCATTTCATATTTCATAAATTAAAAAGAAGATTTCAAATTTTTTTTAGCAAAAAAAAGGGGGGGGGGGTTACAATAAATTTTATTGTTTTTTGTTTTTTTTTTGGGAGGGGGGGTCAATGTGCAACTTCATAGTGTATTGCACAAAAGCTAAAAAAAGGGGTAAATTATTATTTTTTTTTTTTTTGGGGGGGGGGGGGGGCAATTCTCCACAGCATATTGTATTACACGAAAGCAAAAAATTGAATATAAATTCAAATCATATGACCAATTTTAAGTTCTTTGATTTCAGTTATTCTGTGTCAGAAACCTATTATGTGTCAAATATTTGAAGAAATTTTCAATTACACAGTATTGCGCAATAGCAAGAAATTGATATGTGTGCCCAATTTTAAATTTTAAATTGGTTATTTCTGATTTATATATAAAAACAAATAATACTGATATGGTTTGAATAGGTAAATTAAAAATTTTTAAGTTCTTAGACAACATTCATTCTGTGTCAGAAACCTATGCTGTGTCAAATATTTATTCACAATCCAAATTCAGTATTGTATCAAGCTTGAATGTTGTGTTCATAATTGTCCCAACTATTCAGGGTTTGACATCTGCGGTCGTATCTAGCTGCGCCCAGCGGAGCATTTTATTTCATCATGCTTGAAGATATTGATTTGATATTTGGTTTATAGTTTTAACATGACAAGTTACAGATCAATTTTGAATTTCGTTTTGTTCGAATGATTTTTTTGCAGATTTATGGTTCACGGACTCAGAAAATTCATGCAAATAATCAGTTTTTGGCACTTTGTCACTACTTCTTCATCCGATTCACATACTTAAGGAGATTTTGCATGTTTTCTGATAGCTCAAGCCGGTAGGGCATCAATACTTTCAGAATGCTTGTTATTTAGTTTTCCAATATTAATTTTAGTTGCAATTCTTTGATTGATATTAATTTTGTTAAAAGGATATATTTCATCTCTGCGAATAAATGATATTTCATTCCCACCAGTTATTTTTCTTATGCAGTCAAACTTGTCAGTAAGGGACACCAAAGAGACTAGAAAAAACTACCCTTTATGAGCAGATGCCCTCTATACAAAGGTTAATTTTACATGCTTTGTTCATGAATGGGACTTTTTCACTGTGCCCTTGATAGACAGTGATTTGCTATATAGAGGTGCCCTTTGATGCAGGTTTGACTGTAGTTGCATATCAATTCTGTGAATCATCCAGGCACAAAAATTGAAGTTAAAAAAAATGAAAATAAAAAAATGAAAAATACATAGATAGACACTTTAATATTAGATCAATCTTAATCCAGGATTTTGAGCAGGATAATTCTCATTTATATACTCACATCATTAAAACTCATTAAATCCACTAGTTAGCATTAAAATTATAGTCCAAGTCACAGTACTAAAATTAAAATGTTAAAATGTCATGTGTATATCAACAGAATTTAGTGTAAAAAATTATGTTTGATTTCAATACAGCTGAGTGGAGAAGTCAGCGTGATAGGACGTCTTATGGCACAGAGTATGTAACAAGACTTGATGCTATGAAAAAGGCATTGAACAGGTACAGTTAAACCCATTTTGACAAAAAGTTGAAATTTTAGTATTTTTCTTGAAATACCACCTTTTCCGGACTTTTTTAGCTCACCTGGCCTAAAAGGCCATGTGAGCTATTCTCATCACTTTGCGTCCGTCGTCGTCGTCGTCGTATGTCGTCGTAAACTTTTCACATTTTTATCAACTCCTCTGAAACCACTGAACCAATTTAAACCAAACTTAAGTGGAATGGTCCTTGGATGGTTCCCTTTAAAAATTGTGTTCGGTTTTCCCGGGCGCCATCCAATATGGCTGCCATGGTCGGACATAGTTTAACCTTGGACCCTATGGGAATTTTAACATTTTCGTTATCTACTCTGAGACCAATAGGCCAATTTGAACCAAACTTTGGTGGAATGGTCCTTGGGTGGCCCCTTTTAAAATTTGTGTTCGGTTTCCCCGAAAGCCATCCAACATGGCCGCCATGGCTGGACTTAGTTTAACATTGAGCCTATGGGAATTTTACTTTTTAGTCAACTCCTCTGAAACCACTGAACCAATTTAAACCAAACTTAAGTGGAATTGTCCTTGGATGGTCCCCTTTAAAAATAGTGTTCGGTTTTCCAGGACGCTGTCCAATATGGCTGCCATGGTTGGACATAGGTTAACCTTGGACCCTATGGGAATTTTAACATTTTCGTTATCTACTCTGAGACCATTAGGCCAATTTGAACCAAACTTTGGTGCAATGGTCATTGGGTGGCCCCTTTTAAAATTTATGTTCGGTTTCCCCGAACGCCATCCAACATGGCCGCCATGGCTGGACCTAGTTTAACATTGAGCCTATGGGAATGTTACTTTTTCGTCAACTCCTCTGAAACCACTGAACCTATTTCAACCAAACTTAAGTGGAATGGTCCTTGGATGGTCCCTTTAAAATTTTTGTTAGGTTTTCCGGGGCGCTGTCCAATATGGCTGCCATGGTTGGACATAGTTTAACCTTGGACCCTATGGGAATTTTAACATTTTCGTTATCTTCTCTGAGACCATTAGGCCAATTTGAACCAAACTTTGGTGCAATGGTCCTTGGGTGGCCCCTTTTAAAATATGTGTTCGGTTTCCCCGAATGCCATCCAACATGGCCGCCATGGCTGGACCTAGTTTAACATTGAGCCTATGGGGATTTTACTTTTTCGTCAACTCCCCTGAGCCAATTTGAACCAAACTTTGGTGGAATGGTCCTTGGGTGGCCCCTTTCCAAACTTATGTCTGGCATCCTCGACTTCCAACTGACATGGCTGCTGTTACTGAAAATAGAAAAGGGGGGGGGGGATGAATTTCTAAAATCTTCTTCTATGAAACTACAAGGCCAGTTGCAACCAAACTTGGCAGTAGTAGTCCTTAGGAGGTTCTCTTTTAGATGGATGTCTGATGACCCGGACTGTTAACCAAGATGGCAGCCACAGCTGAACTTAGTTAAACATATGGCCCTATGGGAAAATTCATTGAAAAATCTTTTTATCTGAAACCACTTTACCAATTGAAACCAGACTTTGCAGCAATGGTCCTTATATGGTCCTCTTTCAGAATTGTGTCCCATGACCTGGACTGTCAACCGAGATGGCTGCCACAACCGAACTTAGTTTAACATAAGGCCCCATGGGAAAATTCATTGAAAAATCTTCTTATCTGAAACCTTTGCAGCAATGGTCCTTAGGATGTCCTATTTCAGAATTGTCTGATTTCATGGACTGTGAACCAAGATGGCCGACAGAGCCAAACTTAGTTTAACATAGAACCCTATGGGAAATTCACTCAAAAATCTTCTGGTCTGAAACCACTCAACCAATTAGAACTAGACTTGGTAGCAATGGTCCTTAGATGGTTCTCTTTTAGAAATGTGTCCATTGACCTAGACTGTCAACCATGAGGCTGCCACAGCCGAACTTAATTGAACATAGAACCCTATAGAAAAACCAGCCAAATCTTTAGTCCTGCTCAAGATGAAAAGTTCAATGCAGGTGAGCGATACAGGCTCTTTAGAGCCTCTAGTTTCTAAAAGCCTTCTGATATTGAGCTGATTTTTGGTATGTAAATCAGACATGGTGAGTTACAGGTTGAGTTTACTTTTTGTTTCGCCCTGCTGATTTTTGCCGAAATTATGGGCTTTGGACTTTGAAAATTTCATGAAATAACACCTTTCCGGACTTTTTTTCTAAACGCCTTCAGATATTGAGCTTTTTTTTGGTATATGTGTCAGACATGATGAGTTACAGATTGAGTTTAGGTTTCGTTCCTCTCTGCTGATTTTTGCCAAAATTACGGGCTTTTGAATTTGAAAATTTCGTGAAAATACTACCTTTCTGAACTTTTTTTCTAAGCGCCTTCCAATATTGAGCTGATTTTTGTTATGTGTGTCTACCATGAGGAGTTATAGATCACGTTTAGGTTTCGTTGCGCTCTGATGATTTTTGGCAAAGTTACAAGCCTTGGACTTTTGCAGATGGTGTCATTCCGACATATCTAGCTTTTTTTTTAATTTAGGCAATTGGATAGACTACAAATAGATCAGCCAGACAGGAGGGTCCAGTTGATAAAGTTTTCATCAGATGTCTGCATTTATCGTGACAGTGGTACACAGTATATTTGCAAATGTGATATGAATAATTACAATGCTTTGGTAGATGAAGGAAAGAAGTATGCTATGAATATGACTGTAGCACCTATATCAGAAACTTGCAGGTATTGATAAAATAATTTTTTTAGTTTTTATAAAGGTTTTACCTCTAAAATGACTTATTTCTAAAATCTCAATCCCTTAATCTCATATATTCCCAGAAAATGCCTATTCTCCCTTTCAATTAAGAGAAAAAAAGTTGGTCCATTTTACCTTGTTTTTTTCAGCAAATTACTTCACAAGGTCTTTAAAAATTCAAAACTACCTCATTTATCAAAATATGACTTATAATGAGGGGGGCCTCGGTAGCCGAGTGGTCTAGGTAGTTCGTCATGACTACTTATGATCAATAGCCTGTCAACACTTGGGTTGTGAGTTCGAATCTCACCTGTGGCGAGGTGTGTTCGACTCCGATCTTAATTGACAAGGATTGCCAATTTTCCTACCGAAGGTCGTGGTTCTCTTCAGGTACTCCAGCTTCCTCCACCAATAAAAAGTGGCTGCCGCGAAATGGCCAAATGTGCTGAAAACGGCGTTAAACCCCAACTAAACAAACAAACTTATGAGTAAATAATACCCATTTCAAATATTTATATTGACTCGGTAAATGGGAAGTAACTCACTAAAATTTACAAGAAATTCAGAGTGCAAAAATTCTTTTTCTATGGTGATCACTTGAAAAGACTTTCTACAGAAATAATTTGTCAGGTTCCGCATTTGAATTCACAATCCACCAGCCTTTTACATATAAACATGTATTTACCTATTCACGAAAAGACATGAAAGTAGATGATACCCCCCCCCCCCTTTCCTTTTTAGCTCACCTGGCCTAAAAGGCCGTGTGAGCTTTTCTCATCACTTGGCGTCCCTCGTCTGTCGTTCGTCCGTCAACGTTTCACTTAAAGATCTTCTCCTCTGAAACCACTGTGCCAATTTGAACGAAACTTGGCAGCAATGGTCCTTAGGTGGTCCTCTTTCAGAATTGTGTCTGATGACCCAGTTCATGATCCAAGATGGCCACCATAGCCAACTTAGTTTAACATAGGACCCTATGTGAAAATCACTAAAATTTCTTCTTGTCCGAAACCACTGAGCCTATTTGAACTAAACTTGGCAGCAATGGTCCTTAGGTGGTCCTCTTTCAGAAATATGTCCGATGACCCAGTCCATGATCCAAGATGTCCGCCATAGCCAAACTTAGTTTAACATAAGACCTATTGGAAAATCACTAAAATTTCTTCTTGTCCAAAACCACCTAGCCAATTTGAACCAAACTTCGCTGCAATTGTCCTGAGATTGTCTTCTTTCAGAAATATGTCCGATGACCCTGTACGTGATCCAAGATTCCATAGCTAAACTTAGTTTAACATAGGACCCTATGGGGAAAATCACTAAAATTTCTTCTTGTATGAAAGTCAAATGTTAACCAATTTTGGCAACCATGGTGCTCAGGTTTCACAGGTGAGCGATCACAGGCTCCAAGGAGCCTCTGGTTTTTTATTGTTACCAAGTTACTGGTATTATGAATCTTGGGATAAAATTTGCAAGCCTCTGAATTGAAAGGAAATCAAAAGAAAATATTTTTCAATATAAATACTTGTCTCCTTGCATATAAAATGGATAGTGGAAGGTGTTTTTTTCACAATTAATTCATATAAACTATAGTGCTGCTCTTATGTTGTATCATTTCGGATTGTTAAAAAATACATAATGTGGTTGCTAAGGACATACAAAGGACATACAACAACAATTATGTCACAAAAGATACCTCCTTATATTTTAATTTTCAACAGTCATATAAAATCATTAAATAAAATAACAGTTTTAAGGATTTCATGCCTATATGTATTACCTTCTAGGTGGCTACTGATAGCCCTAATGAGTGCTTCCAGTAGTTTGTCAATAGATTTCTTCTTTCTTTAACATTTTTTGAGATACCAGTGGCTAAAGAGGCTAAAAAAGCAAGGTGGCTTGAATTCTAAATTTTTGAGGTTTTTCATCTGATTTTTATGGTAGGTCCAATATTTCTGTGTAATGTATATTATATTATCCAACAGTTTCTTGGGTAAAGCTTAACACATTTAATATGTCCACATTTACTTTAATTCTTTACCTGTTGGCATGTTGTGGTCGTATCATACTGGCTTAGCAAAGCCCTTTATTTATTTTTGTTGACTTAATTTTTTCTGCATATTTCTTTGTCAAACAGGGTTATGAGTTCGAATCTCACCTGTGGCGGGGTGTGTTCGACTCGGATCTTAATTGACAAGGATTGCCAATTTTCCTACCGAAGGTCGGTGGTTCTCTCCGGGTACTCCGGCTTCCTCCACCAATAAAAACTGGCCACCGCGAAATGGGCAAAATGTGCTGAAAACGGCTTTAAACCCCTGATATATGTGTGATATATGTGATGATCAGTTAATGATAAATGATGAATAGTCAATGATGAATGAACTTTATTATAAAACCCACCAAGTTATAACCTGAAAGTAAAAGCATACAAAATAATAGTTAAGCAAATCCTAAAATAGATAGAAACTACAAATTAGTACACAAATGATAATTAACAATCTAATCCATATTTTTCTTTCAGAGTCTTTCATTTAAGCTGGAGTCATCAATGAAACATCAAGGAAACATTGTGGTGTGAAAAATAAAATACAAATTTTAAATTTGATTTTGAGACATAATATCAGTGATATACACAGGATACAAAAAAAATATAAAGTTCTGAAGATTGACAAAAGGATATATAACAAAACAAATCAAAAGTGTAATCAGTTATTACTGATCATTTTTCCATCTCTTGGCTTGAAAAAAAAATATATATATCATAATAATCAAGTTAACAGTAGTTTTCCATTCTTTAAAATGTCCAAAATGTTTTGGCCAGAGGCACCTTGCTTAGTTAAAACATTGGCCAATTGGTTGTCTGTTTTAACCCATTGAATTGTAGTAAGTTCCCCACTCTGAACTAAAAGCTTCAATGAGCTCAACTCAATTCTCAACCTTCTTTCAGTTACATTTTTATCTGAATAAATGGCTCTGAACAAATCATTATTGTCAACAAAACACCTTATAGATACACTGTTTGTGCTACAATTGTTATACAACAGTTCATTCAATAAAGTGGCTATAGATAAAACATGATCTACACCATCAGCCAGAGCAAGTGTTTCACTAGCTAATGTACTTCTGACTACTCTCCTTAACTTTTTTGACTGCCAAGACACTGGGTTAATCTTCCCGTTCTCACCTTTCAGAAGGATGACATACCCACCTTGGCTCCCACCATCTACTAAGTTACCAAAAGAAGCATCACTAAACAACAGTAACTCTACCTTCTTGCCGAGATCTTGGAACCTTAGATTTACCTGTTCAGCCTGCACTTTCCTGATTATCTTATTTACCTTCCTGAGGTCCTCCACAGTACTAACATTCAATTTGCCAGCAACAATTGCTACATCAAAAGCTATATCTGGACGGGTTTGTCTGGCTAGCCATAATAACTGCCCAACCTTAGATCTCAATTCAGTCCGTTCTCTTGTGGTTAGTGGTGATAACTTGTCTCTACTTTTCTCTATAGGGATGGTTCTTAGCATGGTGGTATAGTCACTTTGACTCAAATGAATGGTTTTATTGTTTTGTGACAGGTCTAATCCAATGTACTTAAAGGATTCACATGCTTCCTTCCCAACATTAAACAATCTTCTTAGCTTGGAGATTACATTCTTTTCAAAGGATAGATTTCCAGCCCACAAGAAGTCGTCGACATGAACAGCAAGAAATCCTGAGAGTTCCTTTGCATCATGACAGTAGAATACTGCTGGGTCTACTTTTGATATCTTACAGCCACATTCTAGCAAAGTCTTCTTTACTTTCTCATACCACTTCAACGATGCATCTGCTAAACCATATACACACTTGTTTAGTTTCCAGACTTTACCAGGACACTTTGCTTCTTTTGGTGGTCTAAGAAACACCTCTCTCTGAATTTTCTCTCCCTGGAGAAACGCAGTCTTGATATCAGCTGAGTTTATTTTCCAATTTTTCTGGGCAATGATTGATAGCAAGAGTCTAAGTGACTGCTTGTCACATGTAGGTGAATTTTTCTGAATCTCATCTAAACAATCTTCCTCGAAACCTTTTGCAACAAGTCTAGCTTTCCTATGCAGACTTTCACCTACTTCTTTGAGAGTGAACACCCATCTGGTAGACACACACTTTTGTCCTATATCATCCACTTCATTATAAACATTATGAACTTTCCAGCTATGAAGCTCAGTTTGTTGTGCATCATAAAAGTCAACATCATTGATGTATATTTCTTCAGTTTCTTCACTGTTATTATCAGAGACATTCAAATTTTGAACTGTGCTAAGATCAATGGATAATTTTTCTCCTTTCACACTGTCAGGTTTTGAGTACTCTATATTATACCAGTTCTTCTTACACGTGCTAGATTTGCCGGCTCTCCCAAGAATAACAGCTTCTCGGCTAGATTCTTCTCCATTCAACTTAAACTTTATAGTCTGATCTTTTCTTAACTTAGATGTGTCAATGACTTTCGAGTTTTGTTCCACATCAGGTTCATTATGTTCAGTACTCTCTGAGGCATTATCAGACACATGGTCATCCTGTTCATCAATACCATCTGAATTCTCTGCATCATCTTGTGGAGGACCATCTGAATTATGACCCTCTGAGTTCTGACTTTCTTCCTCAGACTCACCTGAATCATCTTCATCACTTGAGGAACTCTTGTCGTCATCCTCACTATCATACTCTTCATGATCTCTCTGCTTACCTTTTCCTTGGTCAACTATAGTCTGTCTAGGCTGCAACCTACCTTCCTGTCTTGGCTGTGACCTACCTTTAGTAGTATGAGGTGTTTGTACTTTCCCCTCAATATATTGTCTGATTCTGGTTTCGTGTACTCTTACATAGCTTCCACCGTACCGAATGAAGACAACCACATTGTCTTGGCCTATAACCCAACCAGGACCCTTCCATTTATTTTCCCTCAGAAAATAAACCTTGTCTCCCGCTTGGAACTTTTCCCTAGAAGGAATTATTTGTTTGCGCAAAGCACGCCTGACTTTCTCTGAAGACTCAGCAGAAATAAATGCCTTGCGTGCCTCATGCAAACCTGTCAGATGCTTGCCCATGACTCTACTGATGGTCTCTCCTTCTAATGCAGGAGGTTTGTTCACTATGACTGATGGAAGGTTAGGGTTTCTACCAAATACAATCTGGTATGGACTGAAACCATATACATTTAACAAGCTATTCTTAGCATTTACTGCCCAGCTAATAGCAGTTTCCCAAGACAAGTTAGATTGTTCTCTCATCTTATTGACTGTTTCAGTTAAAGTGGCATTATGCCGTTCAACTACTCCATTAGACCACGGGCTATACCCTGCTGTTGTTTTGACAGACATATTCAAGTTTTCAGCCATATCCCTAAACACCTGTGAGTTGAATTCACCCCCATTGTCAGTATAAACTCCAACTTCAGGAGCACCATACACCCCTACCCAAATTTGCATGAATTTGTCAACGATAACCTGTGAGTCTTTCTTCCTGACAATGGTGGCAGCACTCAACCGACTAAAGAGATCAATAACATGCAAATAGTAAAAATTATGATCAATTTCATGCAAATCTAAAGCTACAATTTGGTTAAAGTCACTTGCATGAGAAAACCCAACAGCAGGTTTTGCTGGTGTACGCTTAAATTTGTGACAAACAATACATTTATTGGTAATATCATTGATCATTGTTTGTAGTTCTGAGTCAATTTCTCCAGCACTTTTCAAGAGGGATATCAACTTGTTTGCAGAAGCATGACCAAATTGTTTGTGAAGTTTAATCAACAGTTCTCTCTTCTTTTGTTTAGGTTGTTTCTTGTCATAACAAATAAGTACCTCTTCACTTTCAGTTTCCATGAGAGGCTTACCTCGACCTTCCATTATATTAACACAGTAGTGCCCACTGGAAGTGAAATGTACATCAATATCTTGTCCAAACATTGAAACTTTGTCATTGTTCAGGTCCAAAACAGTTTTTGCTCTCTTTAGTGATTCCTTACTTAACAACAACGGAATTTCACTATGGACAACCTCTGCTTCTATGAAACACTCCACGGTTCCTATTTTTGCAGGAAATTTCACAAGCTGATGAGAATGCACTGTTTTACCATCTCCAAATTTGAACGGTGTTTTACTCTCTTGGAAAGAAATTTTACTCTGACATTCATCATCTAGAGATTCAACAAACTGATGAAGCCACTTTTCACCACAAACTGTTTTAGTGCATGCTGTATCAATCACAGCGGCGTTGTAAGCTTCAGTTACAAATACTGTTTGAGGACTAGGTTGTGGTGTGATATACAAGGTAATATTAACTGTTTCAGTTAAAGACTGATCTTCAGTAAACTCTTCTGTGAATCTTACATCATACTGCTTATGGGGACAATCTTTCACCCAATGAAACTTTGAGTCACAGATTCTGCAACGAGAAATGTTTCCGTTTATAGTTGGATTCAATTTTGGTTGCTGTGCTTTTCCTCCAAATCTGAATTTTCCTTTCTTGTGTCTAGAAAATCCCTTATTATGGAAGTTTTTATCTGCACGCTCGCTTAAGAAAGCAGACTCCTCACTAACTGTTATCCCTGAGGCAGTATCAAGAAGTGACGACTTTGTTCCAAAAATTCGATTTAATGCTGCTTTCATAGTATTGAATTTTAAATCACTACAAGCTGTTAGTGCAAGTTGTCTGTCATTCTGATTAAGACCAGCATTATCTAGCAGTTTAAAGGCAAGAATCGCATCCGGTAATGGCATCTCATACTTCTTGCATTTGTTGTAACGTGCCTCGAATTCTATCATATAGTCCACCATCTTCATACTTTCATCCCTTTTGAACTTATCAAAGTTGGTGTAAGCAGCATATGCTTGGTCTACCTGATCTCTGTCAAAAAGCTTATCTAACTCATCAATAAGTGTTTTGACACCGTCATCAGCATTAAGTTTTTCAACCTGGATCTCTAAAGCCACCTCTCTTGGCTTATCTTTCAGTGACAAAGCTAGTGCTAGTCCTCTTTTCTTCTTATCGAGATCGGTAACCAGTTCCCACATAGCCACTTCATTCTTCCACGTAGAATAAACTTTGTCCTTCTCTAAACTCGGTGGGTTTTTATAGCTATTTGAACTCATGGTGTCCTGTCTCTGCTACCAATGATATATGTGTGATATATGTGATGATCAGTTAATGATAAATGATGAATAGTCAATGATGAATGAACTTTATTATAAAACCCACCAAGTTATAACCTGAAAGTAAAAGCATACAAAATAATAGTTAAGCAAATCCTAAAATAGATAGAAACTACAAATTAGTACACAAATGATAATTAACACCCCAACTAAACAAACAAACAAACTTTGTCAAATTTTAAATCTATAACTCGATAAAATTTGTCACACTGGTTGAATTGTTATAGAGCTTCAGTTTCACAGATATAATATGATTCGTATTTAGTAGCAAATTCTGCCAATGCTAAAATCATCTTTAATTTGTGAGGTGTGAGATTTTACTCACTGTTGGGAGACTGTAGTTTAAAATGAAAAACAAAAAAGCACTATCCTATTTATTAAGCTTTTGTTTGCGTATATGGATCTAATGTCGAACATTTATTCACCATATTCATTCTCACTATCTAATTATAAAAAGATTTTTAAAAGTATTAACTTTGCATCATATAATGATGGATGGATGAATTATTGTTTAACGTCCAGTGGCAACCAGGTGCATATCAGGACGAGAACATGTTGTTATGATAATGAATATGATCCCTGCTTTGTACTACACCGACACGCTAAGTCGGATTTTTAATGTGCTAGCTCACGAGGTAACTGTCCGCAGGAAGAAATATCACCTCACTCGGACACATTATACTGACTCCGAGCCGACCAGTCTTTGCTCTTACTCCTAGATGCCGCGTGCTTAGCGGAGAAGCAGCAAATACCAATTTTAATGTCTTTGGTTTTACCCGGACGGGGATCGAACCCGCGACCTTCCGCACTCGGGGCGAGCACGAAACCACCGAGGCGGTCGCATCATATAATGAAGAATTTAGCATATTCCCCTCTAGACATCAGAAACAGGCACCAGTAGTGGTGTGTAAAAAAGCATACCTATAAGGCATGATTAAGACAATTTTATTACTCATATAATATTAACTAATAATTTGTCAAGCCATTATTATGCTTATTGAGTGTTTTTTATTGTTCAAATAATGAAGTACATCTACATTTACTGACTGGTACTTTACAGTACATTAACAGCCAAAGTAGATTCTATGTGTACAGAAGGTTGTACAGCACTAGGACCTGCATTATCTGTTGCCATTGGTATTGCCATGGGAACAGCAGGATCTGAAATAGTATTATGTACTGATGGGGCTCCAAACCAAGGTGTTGGTGGTAATTGTACAGATGAAACCAAGGAAGAGTTTTACAGAAAGGTAGAACAGTTGTAATATATATATAAATGTATCACCTAGTCTAATCTTTGACAACATTATGGCTCATTTGGTATTTAATTGATGTATATACCATATCCTTTCATTTTCAAACTAATCATAATTATTATGGTGGATGATTTCATTTCTCTGAGACCTTGTTGATATCTCTAACAAGGATCAATAGGCTTTTAAGAACATTCTACCTTCTATCTGTTATGATTCAGCCTATTGTTAGCTTTCTATAAGAATTGAATGCTTCATTTTTATACGACCGCAAAATTTTTGCGGTCGTATATTGGTATGACGTTGGCGGCGTCGTCGTCGTCGTCGTCGTCGTCCGAAGACATTTGGTTTTCGCACTATAACTTTAGTATAAGTTAATAGAAATCTATGAAATTTAAACACAAGGTTTATGACCACAAAAGGAAGGTTGGGATTGATTTTTGGAGTTTTGGTCCCAACAGTTTAAGAATTGGGGGCCAAAAAAGGGCCCAATAAGCATTTTTCTTGGTTTTCGCACAATAACTCTAGTATAAGTAAATAGAAATCTATGAAATTTTAACACAAGGTTTATGACCACAAAAGGAAGGTTGGGATTGTTTTGGGGAGTTTTGGTCCTAACAGTTTAGGAATTAGGGGCTAAAAAAGGGCCCAAATAAGCATTTTTCTTGGTTTTTGCACAATATCTTTAGTATAAGTAAATAGAAATCTATGAAATTTAAACACAAGGTTTATGACCACAAAAGGAAGGTTGGGATTGATTTTTGGAGTTTTGGTCCCAACAGTTTAGGAATTAGGGGCCAAAAGGGTCCAAAATTAAACTTTGTTTGATTTCATCGAAAATTGAACTATTGGGGTTCTTTGATATGCCGAATCTAACCGTGCATTTAGATTCTTAATTTTTGGTCCCGTTTTCAAATTGGTCTACATTAAGGTCCAAAGGGTCCAAAATTAAACATAGTTTGATTTTAACAAAAATTGAATTCTTTGGGTTCTTTTATATGCTGAATCTAAACATGTACTTAGTTTTTTTATTATGGGCCCAGTTTTCAAGTTGGTCCAAATCGGGGTCCAAAATTAAACTTTGTTTGATTTCATTGAAAATTGAACTATTGGGGTTCTTTGATATGTCGAATCTAACCATGCATTTAGATTCTTAATTTTTGGTCCCGTTTTCAAATTGGGCTACATTAAGGTCCAAAGGGTCCAAAATTAAACTTTGTTTGATTTTAACAAAAATTGAATTCTTGGGGTTCTTTGATATGCTGAATCTAAACATGTACTTAGTTTTTTTATTATGGGCCCAGTTTTCAAGTTGGTCCAAATCGGGGTCCAAAATTAAACTTTGTTTGATTTCATCGAAAATTGAACTATTGGGGTTCTTTGATATGCCGAATCTAACCGTGCATTTAGATTCTTAATTTTTGGTCCCGTTTTCAAATTGGTCTACATTAAGGTCCAAAGGGTCCAAAATTAAACTTAGTTTGATTTTAACAAAAATTGAATTCTTGGGGTTCTTTGATATGCTGAATCTAAACATGTACTTAGTTTTTTATACGACCGCAAAATTTTTGCGGTCGTATATTGGTATGACGTTGGCGTCGTCGTCGTCCGTCGGAGTCTGTAGACATTTGGTTTTCGCACTATAACTTTAGTATAAGTTAATAGAAATCTATGAAATTTAAACACAAGGTTTATGACCACAAAAGGAAGGCTGGGATTGATTTTGGGAGTTTTGGTCCCAACAGTTTAAGAATTAGGGGCCAAAAAAGGGCCCAATAAGCATTTTTCTTGGTTTTCGCACAATAACTCTAGTATAAGTAAATAGAAATCTATGAAATTTTAACACAAGGTTTATGACCATTTTTTGGAGTTTTGATCCCAACAGTTTAGGAATTAGACGCTAAAAAAGGGCCCAAATAAGCATTTTTCTTGGTTTTTGCACAATAACTTTAGTATAAGTAAATAGAAATGTATGATATTATCTTGGTGGGCTAAGGGAGGTAATCCAAACACATTTAATTTTTTTCTCATTTCATATTTCATAAATTAAAAAGGAAATTTCAAATTTCTTTTAGCAAAAAAAGGGGGGTTACAATAAATTTTATTGTTTTTTGGTTTTTTTTTTGGGAGGGGGGGGGGGTCAATGTGCAACTTCATAGTGTATTGCACAAAAGCTAAAAAAGGGGTAAATTATTTATTTTTTTTTGGGGGGGGGGGGGAATTTTCAATTGCACAGTATTGCACAATAGCAAGAAATCTTCAATTGCACAGTATTGCGCAATAGCAAGAAATTGATATGTGTGCCCAATTTTAAATTTTAAATTGGTTATTTCTGATTTATATATAAAAACAAATAATACTGATATTGTTTGAATAGGTAAATTAAAAAATTTTAAGTTCTTAGACCACATTAATTCTGTGTCAGAAACCTATGCTGTGTCAAATATTTATTCACAATCCAAATTCAGTCTCGTTGGGGGGGTTGTCAGGTCATAATACGGAAAGCCTGACCGCGGACCATAGTGGGTAACGTGTTTGGAGAATGCCACACTCCCTGCACGCTAAAGACCCCTTCTGTAGTTTTCGAAAAAGAGTAGGCTGATGGCCGCTACAGGAGGCTAAATTATCCGACCCTACCCAACCATCCTCCTTTTACAGTGGCAGTCAAAATTGGTTCCCCTTTGTGTCCCATCCCACCCCTAATTGAATTGTTTGATAAATTGAACTGGTTCTCGTCATGAAGATGCATGAAATATTTGCCACTGGACGTTAAGCAACAATCAATCAATCAACCAAATTCAGTGCTGTATCAAGCTTGAATGTTGTGTCCATACTTGCCCCAACTGTTCAGGGTTCGACCTCTGCGGTCGTATCAAGCTGCGCCCAGCGGAGCATTTTATTTTATTATGGGCCCAGTTTTCAAGTTGGTCCAAATCGGGGTCCAAAATTAAAGCTAAAAAAGGGGTAAATTATTTTTTTTTTGGGGGGGGGCAATTCTCCACAGCATATTGTATTGCACAAGAATCAAAAAATTGAATATAAATTCAAATCATATGACCAATTCTAAGTTCTTTATTTCAGTTATTCTGTGTCAGAAACCTATTATGTGTAAAATATTTGAAGAAATTTTCAATTGCACAGTATTGTGCAATAGTAAGAAATTGATATGTGTGCTCTGTTATCAAAACCTTATCATTAACAAATTCCATGACTATGATGTCATTTTCTATTTTAATATGTTATGGTGTATTTAAATGGGCTGTTATGATTGCAAAGTATAAAGAAATGGGGGGGGGGGGTTGAAAACAAAATTTAGAGGGGGGGGGGGGTAATGAGAAATTGGGGAGGGGGGTAATTTTTTTCTCATTTCATATTTCATAAATTAAAAAGAAAATTTCAAATTTTTTTAGCAAAAAAAGGGGGGGTTACAATAAATTTTATTTTTTTTTGGTTTTTTTTTTTGGGAGGGGGGGGTCAATGTGCAACTTCATAGTGTATTGCACAAAAGCTAAAAAAAGGGGTAAATTATTATTTTTTTTTGGGGGGGGGGCAATTCTCCACAGCATATTGTATTGCACAAGAAGCAAAAAATTGAATATAAATTCAAATCATATGACCAATTCTAAGTTCTTTGATTTCAGTTATTCTGTGTCAGAAACCTATTATGTGTCAAATATTTGAAGAAATTTTCAATTGCACAGTATTGCGCAATAGCAAGAAATCTTCAATTGCACAGTATTGCGCAATAGCAAGAAATTGATATGTGTGCCCAATTTTAAATTTTAAATTGGTTATTTCTGATTTATATATAAAAACAAATAATACTGATATGGTTTGAATAGGTAAATTAAAAAATTTTAAGTTCTTAGACAACATTCATTCTGTGTCAGAAACCTATGCTGTGTCAAATATTTATTCACAATCCAAATTCAGTATTGTATCAAGCTTGAATGTTGTGTTCATAATTGCCCCAACTATTCAGGGTTCGACATCTGCGGTCGTATCTAGCTGCGCCCAGCGGAGCATTTTATTCTAGTTTTATTGGGGTGTAAAAGCCTTGACTGAAGCACATTTTGTATGAAGTGTGGAATCCGTTCATACCAAATGTATGGAACATCCTTGAGATCTGGAAGAAACATGTGGTCCTTTATGGTCTGGATAGCTTAAGTATTATTTTTACATTTTCTAGGTTGGAAACCATGCTAGAGAAAATGGTATTGTGATTTCAGTGTTAGCTGTTGAAGGAGAACCAGTTGAGCTACAGAAAGTCTCTAAATGTGCTGAGATTTCAGGTGGAACCATTAATGTCCTTAATCCATTAGAAATGATCAGACAGTTACGTCTCATTTCACAGAATTATGTAGTTGCCACAGCTGTTTCTATAACCCTGCAGCTGCATGAAGAGTTAGAAATTGATGATAGTCGTTATCCAAAGGTAGATTAATATTGTAATTAAATTTTTTTTGTCATAATAGTTGACAACTGGATATTTTTAAGAAATAAAACCTTTTTATAAATATGTACATGTACTATAATGAAAACAATTATTGGTGAAATTTTACAATAAGACCACAGGCATTTGTTTTATACAAAAACAGCCCTATACACTAATACACAATATGTTTATTAGTGTATGGGGCTTTGTATAAAACAAATACTTGTGAATAAGACTAAGAACTTTTGCTAATTGTTATTCAACATTTATGTTTTAATTTCAGGGAAGTAGTAGAGTTGTCAAGGAAATTGGTAATGCCACAAAGGATACTGATATTATATTCAAATTTAAATTGAAAAATCCTGGTAAAACTTTAAGTGTGGAAACCCTTCCATTCCAAGTAAGTTTACTATATATTTTCAATTGCAAATGGTTCATTTGTTTCAAATGTCAAATAGGAAAAAAGTGACTTATCATGTATTATTTTGTATCTTAAACTGATAATCAACTGAAAACAGGCAAATATATTTTGTGAATTTAATGTACTGCAGGTTAAAATGTCAGATCTGTTACTCAAGGCATTTTTTTGTTACTTTTGTTGTTGCAGAATAAAAGGGATTAAAGGGGCCAAAATGACCCATTTTGCAGGATGCCTAAAATTTGTGAACCCCCCGCAAACAAAGTTTTGCGGGTATATAGGAATCACCCTGTCCGTCCCTCTGTCTGTCTGTCTGACCATATGTCTTGTAAGCACAACTCCTCCTAAACCTTTCAATGGATTTTGATGAAAGTTTATATGAAGGTTGGACATTATATATCGTTGGATATTGCAAAGGGATATAATCCAAATTAAGGGTTTTACATGTTTAAAGCTTGTAAGTGCAACTCCTCCTAAATCGTTCAATGGATTTTAATGAAACTTTATATGAAGGTTGAGAATCATTTGTAGATGTGCATGAAGCAAGGTAATTATCGCCGGATGCTTGCAAAGGGAGATAACTTAAGGGTTTTACATGTTTAAAGCTTGTAAATGCAACTCTTACTCCTAGTATTGCAATGTCACTTACAGTTCTAGTTATTTTTCATCCAATTTTAATTTTTAAATGAAAAATTTGCAAGTGAAATCTAATAGGGTTAATAAAAAATTTAGTTTCGGCTGAACCTAACAGGAAATAAAAAGTTTACATTTTATTTTGTTGTCCAAATTACAAAAAGAGGCATATTGGTTAAATCCTAATAAATATTTCTATTACAGGCACAAATAAAGTATACATTGAAGGATGGCAGGAAGATGTTACGGTGTTATAAGTAAAAGTGTTAATGTTACACAAAGTAGATCTGCTATGGAGGAGGTATAACATAATTATTACATAATTTTTTTTTGTTATGTAAATTTTTAAAAACTCAATCTGTCCATGCATAATTATGTATCTATCCAAACTAACAGCTTGTGAGTAACTTTACCATGTGTTCATGTAATAATATTTATCCTCAGAAGACAAGTTTAATTACTGGTAGAATTGATAAATAAATGATTTATCACTCATGGCTGTAATTTTTTTATACGACCGCAAAATTTTTGCGGTCGTATATTGGTATGACGTTGGCGGCGGCGTAGTCGTCGTCGTCGTCGTTGTCGTCGTCGTCGTCGTCCGTCGTCTGCGTCGTCGTCCGAAGACATTTGGTTTTCGCACTGTAACTTTAGTATAAGTTAATAGAAATCTATGAAATTTAAACACAAGGTTTATGACCACAAAAGGAAGGTTGGGATTGATTTTGGGAGTTTTGGGTCCCAACAGTTTAAGAATTAGGGGCCAAAAAAGAGCCCAATAAGCATTTTTCTAGGTTTTCGCACAATAACTCTAGTATAAGTAAATAGAAATCTATCAAATTTAAACACAAGGTTTATGGACCACAAAAGGAAGGTTGGGATTGTTTTTGGGAGTTTTGGTCCCAACAGTTTAGGAATTAGGGGCCAAAAGGGTCCAAAATTAAACTTTGTTTGATTTCATCGAAAATTGAAACTATTGGGGTTTCTTTGATATGCCGAATCTAACCGTGCATTTTAAGATTCTTAATTTTTGGTCCCGTTTTCAAATTGGTCTACATTAAGGTCCAAAGGGTCCAAAATTAAACTTAGTTTGATTTTAAACAAAAATTGAATTCTTGGGGTTTCTTTGATATTGCTGAATCTAAACATGTACTTAGTTTTTTTATTATGGGCCCAGTTTTTAAGTTGGTCCAAATTGGGGTCCAAAATTAAACTTTGTTTGATTTCATCGAAAATTGAACTGTTGGGGTTCTTTGATATGCCCGAATTTAAACCGTGCATTTAGATTCTTAATTTTTGGTCCCGTTTTCAAATTGGTCTACATTAAGTCCAAAGGGTCCAAAATTAAACTTAGTTTGATTTTAACAAAAATTAATTCTTGGGGTTCTTTGATATGCTGAATCGAAACATGTACTTAGTTTTTTTATTATGGGCCCAGTTTTCAAGTTGGTCCAAATCGGGGTCCAAAATTTAACTTTTGTTTGATTTCATCGAAAATTGAACTATTGGGGTTCTTTGATATGCCGAATCTAACCGTGCATTTAGATTCTTAATTTTTGGTCCCGTTTTCAAATTGGTCTACATTAAGGTCCAAAGGGTCCAAAATTAAACTAAGTTTGATTTTAACAAAAAATTGAATTCTTGGGGTTCTTTGATATGCTGAATCTAAACATGTACTTAGTTTTTTTATTATGGGCCGAGTTTTCAAGTTGGTCCAAATCGGGGTCCCAAAATTAAAGCTAAAAAGGGGGTAAATTTTTTTTTTTTTTTTTTGTGGGGGGGGGGCAATTCTCCACAGCATATTGTATTACACAAAAGCAAAAAATTGAATATAAATTCAAATCATATGACCAATTCTAAGTTCTTTATTTCAGTTATTCTGTGTCAGAAACCTATTATGTTGTCAATTATTTGAAGAAATTTTAAAATTGCACAGTATTGCGCAATAGCAAAGAAATTGATATGTGTGCCCTGTTATCAAAACTTTATTATTAACAAATTCCATTGGAAATTTGCCAATATAAAATGTGCTGATGAAGCTTTTTTGTTTATCTTTTCTAAACTGCTTTTAATATGTTTATTTAAAATATGCCATCCATGACTATGATGTCATTTTCTATTTTAATATGTTATGGTGTATTAAATGGGCTGTTATGGTTGCAAAGTATAAAGAAATGGGGGGGGGGGGGTGAAAACAAAATTTGTGGGGGGGGGGGGGGGGGGGTAAATGAGAAATTGGGGAGGGGGTAATTTTTTCTCATTTCATATTTCATAAATTTAAAAAGAAAATTTCAAATTTTTTTTAGCAAAAAAAAGGGGGGGGGTTACAATAATTTTATTGTTTTTTGGTTTTTTTTTGGGAGGGGGGTCAATGTGCAACTTCATAGTGTATTGCACAAAAGCTAAAAAAAGGGGTAAATTATTATTTTTTTTTTTTGGGGGGGGGGGGCAATTTCTCCACAGCATATTGTATTACACAAAAGCAAAAAATTGAATATAAATTCAAATCATATGACCAATTTTAAGTTCTTTGATTTCAGTTATTCTGTGTCAGAAACCTATTATGTGTCAAATATTTGAAGAAATTTTCAATTACACAGTATTGCGCAATAGCAAGAAATTGATATGTGTGCCCAATTTTAAATTTTAAATTGGTTATTTCTGATTTATATATAAAAACAAATAATACTGATATGGTTTGAATAGGTAAATTAAAAATTTTTAAGTTCTTAGACAACATTCATTCTGTGTCAGAAACCTATGCTGTGTCAAATATTTATTCACAATCCAAATTCAGTATTGTATCAAGCTTGAATGTTGTGTTCATAATTGCCCCAACTATTCAGGGTTCGACATCTGCGGTCGTATCTAGCTGCGCCCAGCGGGAGCATTTTATTTTTATTATGGGCCCAGTTTTTTAAGTTGGTCCAAATCGGGGTCCAAAATTAAACTTTGTTTGATTTCATCGAAAATTGAACTATTGGGGTTCTTTGATATGCCGAATCTAACCGTGCATTTAGATTCCTTAATTTTTTGGTCCCGTTTTCAAATTGATCTACATTAAGGTCCAAAGGGTCCAAAATTAACTTTGTTTGATTTTAAACAAAAATTGAATTCTTTGGGTTCTTTGATATTGCTGAATCTAAACATGTACTTAGTTTTTTTATTATGGGCCCAGTTTCAAGTTGGTCCAAATCGGGGTCCAAATTTAAACTTTGTTTGATTTCATCGAAAATTGAACTGTTGGGGTTCTTTGATATGCCGAATTTAACCGTGCATTTAGATTCTTAATTTTTGGTCCTGTTTTCAATTGGTCTACATTAAGGTCCAAAGGGTCCAAAATTAAACTTAGTTTGATTTTAACAAAAATTGAATTCTTGGGGTTCTTTGATATGCTGAATCGAAACATTGTACTTAGTTTTTTTTATTATGGGCCCAGTTTTTAAGTTGGTCCAAATCGGGGTCCAAAATTAAACTTTGTTTGATTTCATCGAAATATTGAACTATTGGGGTTCTTTGATATGCCGAATCTAACCGTGCATTTAGATTCTTAATTTTTAGTCCCAGTTTTTCAAATTGGTCTACATAAGGTCCAAAGGGTCCAAAATTAAACTTAGTTTGATTTTAAACAAAAATTGAATTCTTTGGGTTCTTTGATATGCTGAATCTAAACATGTAACTTTAGTTTTTTTATTATGGGCCCAGTTTTCAAGTTGGTCCAAATCGGGGTCCAAAATTAAACTTTGTTTGATTTCATCGAAAATTGAACTGTTGGGGTTCTTTGATATGCCGAATCTAACCGTGCATTTAGATTCTTAATTTTTGGTCCCGTTTTCAAATTGGTCTACATTAAGGTCCAAAGGGTCCAAAATTAAACTTAGTTTGATTTTAACAAAAATTGAATTCTTGGGGTTCTTTGATATGCTGAATCGAAACATGTACTTAGTTTTTTTTATTATGGGCCCAGTTTTTAAGTTGGTCCAAATCGGGGTCCAAAATTAAACTTTGTTTGATTTCATCGAAAATTGAACTATTGGGGTTCTTTGATATGCCGAATCTAACCGTGCATTTAGATTCTTAATTTTTGGTCCCGTTTTCAAATTGATCTACATTAAGGTCCAAAGGGTCCAAAATTAAACTTTGTTTGATTTTAACAAAAATTGAATTCTTTGGGTTCTTTGATATGCTGAATCTAAACATGTACTTAGTTTTTTTTATTATGGGCCCAGTTTTTAAGTTGGTCCAAATCGGGGTCCAAAATTAAACTTTGTTTGATTTAATCGAAAATTGAACTATTGGGGTTCTTTGATATGCCGAATCTAACCGTGCATTTAGATTCTTAATTTTTGGTCCCGTTTTCAAATTGGTCTACATTAAGGTCCAAAGGGTCCAAAATTAAACTTAGTTCTCCACAGCATATTGTATTGCACCAGAAGCAAAAAATTGAATATAAATTCAAATCAAATGACCAATTCTAAGTTCTTTATTTCAGTTATTCTGTGTCAGAAACCTATTATGTGTCAAATATTTGAAGAAATTTTCAATTGCACAGTATTGTGCAATAGCAAGAAATTGATATGTGTGCCCTGTTATCAAAACTTTATTATTAACAAATTCCATTGGAAATTTGCCAATATAAAATGTGCTGATGAAGCTTTTTTGTTTATCTCATCTAAACTGCTTTTAAGTTATGTATATTTAAAATTTGTCATCCATGACTATGATGTCATTTTCTATTTTAATATGTTATGGTGTATTTAAATGGGCTGTTATGGTTGCAAAGTATAAAGAAATGGGGGGGGGGCCGGGGTTTGAAAACAAAATTTAGGGGGGGGGCGGGGTTGAAAACAAAATTTAGGGGGGGGGGGGGGTAAATGAGAAATAATTGGGGAGGGGGTAATTTTTTTCTCATTTCATATTTCATAAATTAAAAAGAAAATTTCAATTTTTTTTTTAGCAAAAAAAGGGGGGGGGAGGTTACAATAAATTTTATTGTTTTTTGGTTTTTTTTTTGGGAGGGGGGGGTCAGTGTGCAACTTCATAGTGTATTGCACAAAAGCTAAAAAAAGGGGTAAATTATAATTTTTTTTGGGGGGGGGGGGGTTGCAATTCTCCACAGCATATTGTATTGCACAAGAAGCAAAAAATTGAATATAAATTGAAATCATATGACCAATTCTAAGTTCTTTGATTTCAGTTATTCTGTGTCAGAAACCTATTATGTGTCAAATATTTGAAGAAATTTTCAATTGCACAGTATTGGGCAATAGCAAGAAATTGATATGTGTGCCCAATTTTAAATTTTAAATTGGTTATTTCTGATTTATATATAAAAACAAATAATACTGATATGGTTTGAATAGGTAAATTAAAAATTTTTAAGTTCTTAGACAACATTCATTCTGTGTCATTTATTCACAATCCAAATTCAGTATTGTACCAAGCTTGAATGTTGTGTTCATAATTGCGCCAACTATTCAGGGTTCGACATCTGCGGTCGTATCTAGCTGCGCCCAGCGGAGCATTTTATTTAACTTGCCGGATATGCAAGAGTTATCTCCCATATCAATAATCTTGTTAAATTTTTAGAGCATTTCTATTTCTTATAAAACAGGCACAGTTCAGTCTTTTTTGCAGTTGTCTTCCTTATTTATTTATTGTAATGAAAAAACAAACATCATCTTTTAATAGTTTAGTGGAAACAAACAGAATACTTTTGTGCTTCAGGGTATGAATGTTGGAGTGATGGGAGTTGCAACAGTACAGATAGCATCTGAGTTAGCTAGTAAAGGGGACATAGACAGAGCAAGAAATAATTTGTAAGTCCTAAAGTTTCATTTTATTTGCTTGGTTTGGTGAAAATTTATTGTTTTGAGGATACCAAATTTCATTATCCTCTTTTTATAATGCTACATTAGAAAATTTACATTTTGTTGAAGATTTCATGGTTTTGCTCATTCTAAAAAACTACGAAAATTTGTCTCCAACAAAACATAATTAATCCAAAGCATTGATTTCCAGGTTTAAAATGATCATTGTCACAACTATTCTGACATTGCAAGATGTTATACATGCAATTATTATGTTGTGTGTGGTGAAATACCTGGCTTTCTTTGTGAAAATAAAACCGATCTTTCACCCTGTGAACAGAAAACTTATATTTCACTCCAGGAAGTGCATAAAAATAGTCATCACCAACAACATTTCTATTCAAAGGTCAATGCATAGAATATATGTCAATGCTTCTGATTTCACTCTGAAAAACCTCCAGGAATTTGACCCTCCTTACCAGGTTACTGGGTTGATAGTTATATTCTCCAGGATTTTTTAATTTATCAGAGAAAATATTCCGTGCATATTTTTTCCAGAAGAGAGGTAAAAATTTAAGAAACATCATCTTTATTTTTTCACCCAGAAAATGTCAAATTACTTTGGAAAAACCATCAAATAACCTTCAAATACCTTAAATTAATTTTCAGCTGGGAGCTGGGCCTCCAACAAGGGCTTTGCCTTGGACCTACTGGGTACCTTAAGTGGTCCCCAGACCCCTCACCAATTTTATCAGGGTTTCTCTTATTTATATGTTGGCAATTATGGCAGGCCAACATTTATCTTGTTAATTCTCTGAATATATGGAATACGTCAATGTAATAAACAGAAAATTAATCTCGAAATTCGAATATCAAAAATCCACAAGTCATTACTGAAAAACATTAATAATTCACTCATACACTATTCACGTTTGTGAATTAATGTGTTCTTTGGTCACTTGTATT